>JAZGUH010000147.1:157500-1357500 GCA_037893225.1 Hippasteria phrygiana
TTTTCCCTGTCCGGTACGGACGCGTCTCTAAACCGCTCATAGACACTCCTGTACGTGCCGTCCACGCCACACCCCGAGGAGGAGGAGGAGGAGGAGGGCTCCCTCACCGAGGTCTCTCTCTTTCGCCCGAGGGGCGTTAAGTCACAGTACATTGTTACGGAATTTGAAAGACAAAAATATGCCTCGACGACCTTCAATGCCTCTGCGCATAATGTCTGTGATGGATCTCGTATACAAACACCAATTACGTAGCTCATAACGCATTATATTCCCATTTGATAAATTTAAGGTCACAGGTCTGTTAAAACCCCAATATTATCATAAGTACAATAGGCTAATAGAAAGATTGAGCTATAAATGCGGGAAAACGATGGCTATAAATGACAAAAGACAGCAACGGTTCAGCTATTAGTAGGCCTAATGGTAAACCGTGTTGTGGGAGACCGTGGCTTTCACAGCAACGACAGTTCGGTATAGCCGGGCGCCTGTGGTCGTTATATGCTTATAACTGACCTGCAATATTCCTGGCCTATTTTCGAGAATTCAGTGTGAAACTGAATGGTGCGATTGCTATGACGTTTATTGGTTGTCAAACACAATAATTCAACCACTCATTTTGGTCATCGGGAACTATATAATGGGGACCGTGGATGAGAACGGCACGTTTACGTGCCAGTAAATATATCAGTATTTAAAAAAAAATTGCTTGTATTAAACAAACGGGAATTGGTACAATAACAACAAGACGGCCCGTCTTTTTAAGAGAATAATAACTTTTTTAAAGGGACGGTAACGTAAAATGTCAGTGTTTGTGAGTCGTTAATAACAGTTTGCACCGTAATTTCACGGCTTGCGGTTTTTACCGGATGGTACTGGCGTCCAAACTGCTAGGAAATTCCCACAACAACTATTTTCCTACAGTGTGCTAACCCCTGAAGTAGGGATATACATCTCCCATTCGGTGACTGTGGAAAAATATGAACCTGAAGCGTTGGCGCAGATTTTTTGGAATCCATATTCAAATAGAAACAATACAGACATATCACCAAAAACTGGTCCTGACTCTTGTAGAGCTCACAAAGTTTCGTTTCCCCCCCCTACAGGTTAAGTTTTGAAGCTGGAAACATTATTTAATTTGGCGGCAACGTGGGATGTCATTTGCCTCTTTTCAATAGAAATTTCTTGGGAAATGCCTCTAGCAACCTAATTCTCCTCTCTATATCAACATTTTGGGATCATTTGCTCTGATACTACACGTTCTGGACTTACGTCAGATGCGCTTAGGCTATAAACAATTTCGAATGGGGATGGGGAAGGGAGTTGATCGTCTCCACGATATGGAGTAAGGTGTTTGAGTAACTGTAGAGGATTTCCCGGCCATCAGCCCACCCCTTCATATATCAAGTCTGAATCCACCCTTGGTTTCTGAAATAATGAAGGAAAGCTTCATGGGGTTGATAAGGTAAAGGATTAAGACGATTATTTTGAAAATTGTACAATCAAAATGCCGACGGAGCTTAAACAGTAACATTTACAATGGACAATGAATGTGCATGCTTGCTAACTATTTTTATTGATTTGAATATAACTTGGCTTCACAGAACATATCATTTATTAAACAATAATATGACCTTTTTACTATAACACATTTCTAAAATACAGAGATTTCAGCTCTTGGAGAAGTCCCAATGGATTCTATTTTCTCTGTATAGCTCATAGAGTTCATGTTGAAAATCGCATTGTTTTGTCCCCTTCATCAACGGCACAAATATCACGATAAATATGCATATTAAAGGTAGTACACAGCATTTGCAAACATCAAAAGACAAAACAAATGATTTATTACGAAATACCGTACTAGACTGTAAGTAAATAGTCTCAAGCATCCTGTGAAATCATGGCACCTGATGTGCTGTCGTTTTCAAGAAAAGTGAACATTTATATCGTTTTCCAATGATTGTCGGCCGACAATCGTTGGAAATAGTCTAGTTCCCCAACCTGATAATTCCCCGACGTCTATAAATTGCTCCGTTTTGTCTAAGGTATGGTCATGGAACCAGACTACTAGAACATATTTTTTTCTCTGTTTTCCCAATATCTATACACACAAAACTTTAAACAGGTCAGTGTTACAGTATTTGCTAGCACGCTATAAAACACTAACCCCAAATCCATTTATTTAAAAAAAGAATACAGCGAAAGCAAAACCCTTTTCATGTGACGTCACTATATTGGACCGTCTGGTGAAGTGATATTAATGAGTTGTTTTATTCCAATTCAATTGACTTTATTATTCCTAACGGGAAATTCATTTCGGCCTTTTTATAAACAAGTTAATGAGCACCTTAAAAAAGGTATTACAAATAAAACATAAAACATAAAAATATAAACACGGTACTTCACTAAAAAAGAAAGGTTACTAGAATTCAATAAAGATAAAATACGAGACAATAATCTAAAGCACTGTCCATTTAAAACTGCATGTTAATACATGTATATTAAAACCTGTACGGTTACCATCGTGGAGTAGGGCCTAATTCTATGGACGTTCGTCAGAACTACATATAATTGGCGGAGTACTAACCCCTTGGGCACGATATTTTACGGGAGACGTCGGGGTGTTGCAGCGGTTCTGGCAGCCAAGCCAACCGCTACATTGTGCTTGTGCAGTCAAGCATGACATAAACAATAATCCAACAATGGATTGAAACTGCACAAACAGCGGCCAGTGGCGTCATCTGGCCTGGTGGCACTGTTCTTTTTTTGCGCCATATGGCGTCATCCGTACGCAAGGGGTTGCAAGGAACGTGTTTAGAGCGAATCTGCAATTTAACGGGCTGATGTTTCCCCGTATACCGACACGTGAGTGAGTTCATGGGGTAAATTCAGTTTAAGAAGAGTTAGAATGATGTTGAAAGTTCGTGTATGTCATTTTACTGTTCATTTCTAATGAGAGGGGTCAGCGGGGGTGGGGGTGGGGCTAGGGGTTGCAGATGATCACCAACTTGAGATATGAGTAGTGCCGTTGAGTTGCAATGGGGCTTTAATAAGGGAATAAATATGTGCTGGGCCGTTTAAAAACCGCCTTTGGAACCTGGACGCTGATAGTAACCATTCACCTTTGTGTATAATGCAGCAAAAATCCCCGAATTCTGCAAAATTCCCGAAATGTGTCGGGAGTAAACTATGCCGTCCTTGTGCTTTTTCCCTATCTATGCTCAGGGACCCCCGGTGGCCGGAGTATGATCAGAAACCGGATTTTCTAATGATGTCCACTCGAATACCGGGTGGCAGGGTTACCCTGCTACTCGATAATCGTGTTCTTTTCCAGAGTCAAAGTAATTAAAGAGTTGCTTATACGGGGAATGCAACAGCAGTCGAGTTTTAAATATTTCCTCATTGTTTACACATTGTTTAATCTATGCCCAGGGACCCCCGGTGAAACTGTTTCCGTCTCTAAGCTATCAGAAATAAGATAATCCAAACAACCCGTATGGTGTACTATTTACGACACACCGCTTTGCCTCTTCCACACGCGACGCGACTATACGACGCGACGGCACGACGGCTCCGTTGCATCGTGCCGTCGCGTCGTGCCGTCGCTTCTTTCCCATTACCTTTGTGCACATTCTGGCGTCGCGTCGTACGTCGCGTCGTGCCGTCGTGCCGTCGCGTCGGTTTTTTTCAGCTTGCAGGTTTTCTTTCCTCAACGTCGCCCCTTCCGTCGCCCATCGCGTCGCACCGTCGTGCGTCGCGTCGTGTGTCGCGTCGTACGTCGCGTCGTGTGTCGCGTCGTGCGTCGCGTCGTGCTCGCATCGTGCGTCGCGTCGTACCCGCGTCGTGCGTCGCGTCGTGCGTCGCGTCGTGCGTCGCGTCGTGTGTCGCGTCGTGCGTCGCGTCGTGCTCGCGTGGAGTAGTCATGCTAGTGGGCGTTTGTTTCACGCAGATCCGGAGCGCGATCAGTGATCCGGAGCGTCGAAAGCTGCTCCGGATCACGTTTTTAGTGATCCTGCTCGCGAGGTGGGTTCGCAAGATCAAAGATGGCGACGTGCGAGACGGACAGAGAAAAGTGATGGTATTTTTTCGTAGATTTGAAGCATTTAACGAGCTATTGTGACAGCATTTACTCATAATTCTTTTACAGTGTATTTTTTTGTTATTAAAGCTATGTACGATTTATTTACTTTTCTGAAAATACTAGATAGTTTATCATAAAAATAGCCCTACAGAATCTGAAGCAGACGACATTGTCGTGTATATACAAATTCTCCCAGCATGCAACACATAGCGAGAGGGATTCGCGATCCTGTTTGTTTTCGTTCGGCTCTGGATCACCTCCCGATCCGTGTGAAACAAACAGGCCCAGACTAACCCGCTACGTTTATGCGCGCATGCGCTTAACCGCGCGGTGAACAAAAGGCCTGAGCTTTGTATTTTAAATGTGTAAAAAGACGATTTTGCTAGAATTCTGTTTGTATTTTCCCCATTTTTGTAGCCAAAAATCTACAGAAAAAACAACGGTACCGCGCTAACAAGGTGTCTGGCGGGACAAAATATAGAGTGAAAAGAGAGAAAATATATCATGGATACGGTTCGGATGCTGGCAAGGGTTTTGTGCTATACCAGGCGCGGATCCAGAGGGGGAGGGGGGGTTTGGGGGGTCGAACCCCCCCCCCCCCCCTGCTCGTGGCCATTTTTTGTTTGTTAGGGGCCTATGCCTAGAGTTGCAAACCAGAAAAGCAGAAACCACAAGTCTTATTTTGCCTATGGGTAAGAAAAAAAGCAAAGTGATTAAATGGCGCCACCAACCGTGAGAAAGTGTCAGCCCCCCCCCCCCCCCCCCCCCCCGCTTGTATTTATTTTTTGGAGTCACCTTTCTGAACACATTTCAGAACCCCCACGTAAAAAATCCTGGATCCGCCCCTGTATACGCATGAACCCTTTTTGACTGCGCTCTTATAAATAAACAAAATTCAGTAATCAGTTCAACACACATAACAAAAGAAAGGTACTTTGATACTATGAGAAACTTAGTTGTATTCTCCCAAAACTTTCTCAACTACGTTCTTAACAGTAATTGTACATTGGATTCAGTTTAAAACACGAATGACAGACACCGCTGTCAGCGCGGTACCGTTGTTGATTCTGTAGATTTTTTGCTACGAAAATGGAGAAAATACAAACAGAATTCTATAATTTTACACATTTTAAATACAGAGCTCAGGCCTTTTGTTTACCGCGCAGTTAAGCGCATGCGCGCATAAACTTAGCGGGTTAGACTAGCATGACTACTCCACGCGACGCACGACGCGACACACGACGCGACACACGACGCGACGCACGACGCGACACACGACGCGACGCACGACGCGAGTACGACGCGACGCACGATGCGAGCACGACGCGACGCACGACGCGACACACGACGCGACGCACGACGTTGCGACGCGATGGGCGACGGAAGGGGCGACGTTGAGGAAAGAAAACCTGCAAGCTGGGAAAAAAACGACGCGACGGCACGACGGCACGACGCGACGTACGACGCGACGCCAGAATGTGCACATAGGTAATGGGAAAGAAGCGACGGCACGACGCGACGGCACGATGCAACGGAGCCGTCGTGCCGTCGCGTCGTATAGTCGCGTCGCGTGTGGAAGAGGTAAAGCGGTGTGTCGTAAATAGTACACCATAAACCCGAACCATACTAAGCAGCAAATTATTATTGCGTTGGTGATCCAGAGTACTAGGTGTGGGGCAAGAAAAAAAAAAAAAGTTTTTGTGAACATCTTATTTTTCCCCAATAAACACAAACCACAATTCTGTACTAGAAATGGAACTGGATACAACTTTACATTTTTGAACTTTAAAAACAACTGAATAATTATTTTGATAATCTGTTGGCACATCAAACAGCCGTTTATTTTAAGCAAGTGCAGCATCGTTGCATGCATTGCGCGCGCGGCATCTAAACTGGAACCAATGTTAGTAGCTCATGCTGGACGTCCTGGTTCAGGGGCCACGTTTGTTGCTGCAAAAGTGTTTAAAACCGGTTGGTGTTTTATCAGCCGTTTAAAACCACCCACGTGACGGGCTTTCGATCAATAGGAACGGGTAAACGGCCTTAGGTGTTTATGAATTTTAATGAAAAGTTGTACATATTATTTGCCAACTTGATAATTCCCCCGTACAAAAAAATAAATAAATATAAATTAATTCGTCTGTGGGTCATGATGTTATGAACAATCCTCGGGGCCCAAAAATAATGTGCTTTCTGTGTGTTTGGGAGTATATAATATAAGATATTATCTTCTCAAACTGTCACATATTTTGCGCAATTTTTGTTTCCATTTTTTTTCCGGTACTACATGTATAGTATCATTCGTAGACCCTACATGGGAGAAATAAAACAAAATGGCCAGATATTATGTTGCACTGCAAAGACCGTGGTGTTAAATTAACACCATGTGGTGTTTATATTGGACCACTTGCCAAATATAAACACCACATGGTGTTAAATTAACACCATGTGGTGTTTATATTATATAGTCCACTTGCCAAATATAAACACCACATGGTGTTAGATTAACACAGTTTTTGCAGTGTGGATGTCGATTTAAATGACAGGAGCAATAATTCGATTTGTGAAGCATGAATAACGGCTAATATTCTATATCAGTCTTCCTTGGTTGACATTCTTAAGTTGGCAACAAAGTATTATAAAGTGGTTAACATTAAACGACTATTATCTTTTTCCTTTTTGTGGTCTGGATGGTCTGAAAGCCCACAAACCTGTCTTGTATAGCTGCCATAGCAAAGTGCACAGCAAACCCTAAAATCGGACAAAATAACACTGTGGTCGAGCGAAGAGGGGCAGTGGAATTTACTCTCACCACATCCAAGCAATTATTCTATAGTATGCGCTAACAGTCAGAGGCGAATTCGCTGTAGGGGTATACTGGGGCAAGATGGGACACGCTATTGTTTTGGTGCTTTAACTGTAATATTGCACTTTAGAGTATAGAGGTATAGTCTTGAATGAAAAGATGCATATATTTTTACCATCATGTGTTTTTCAAAGTTTGCTTCGGTTAGAAATAGTTTAATTTTAGCGCATTTTCACTGTAAAAATATTCCGTAAAATCACGGGTTTTTCCCCTTGTAAAAATACAGACTATCACCGTATTTTAGTTTGAACGGGTTTTGAACGTAAAAATCTCATTACGCAGCAACTGACCAATCAGAACTGAGGAAATTTGTGTTCACACAAGTATGTTAAGTTGCAGTGTTTTGTCCAAAAACACGATTTCTGGACTAAAATATTTAATTATTTAAGCAATTCCACATAGGAATTTAGACTTTTTTTGTAAACAGAGGTGAAGAATCGCATTGCATCTTCTTTCGTATTCAAATAATGAAAATTTTCATCGGAAACCGTGACTTCACGATAGGCTAGCAGGATAAGGCTGAATATATAGCTAAAGCGCCACAGTCATTCAGTGTGTAGTGTTTAGTAAATTACTGTAGCATTTGTACAAATGATATGTAGAGTAATGTACATGTAAAATAATGCACGGATATTTAGTCTGGTTCCCATTTCAATAAATTGGTGATTGCTTATACCAAGTTTCCAGTAACTGAATGAAATGTTTTATACCCTGTATTTTTACAGGAATAGCAGGGTTATTTTAGAGGCAGCAACGTAAAATAACAGTGTTCATGAGTAACAGCTTGCACCGTTTTTTTACGGGATTGCGCTGGCGTCCCGACTGCCAGGAAATTCCTGTAAAAAAACGGTGGTTCTTTTTACAGTGTTATTTTTGTTATTTTATTAAAATATCCCATTTTACCCCGCAAAATGGGGCAAGATGGGACACATGCACATATACAGGGTGTATCAAAAAGAAGTATACGCTCAGAAAATTATCTCAAAAATGAAAATTTCAATGTTTTTAGAATATGGCTCCATGCATATGGGTAGAAAACCTTTCAGGCTTTAAAATGACACCATGATCATTTGGCGCATTTCATGCATGACTGATCAGGGGCTACATTTGCAAACCTTGTCAAAAACGGCTTGCGCACAAAAATGCGGGGTTTTAAACTGGATCAAAGGCAATAAGAGACAAATCCAACATGCGCCTCTTTTAATCACCATTTTCTGTGGAAATTTTATTGCAGGTTAATCTTCAAAATTACCACCATTCCTTTGGATACAGACTTCCGCCCTCCTCAACATGTCATTTACAGCACGCCTGACCATTCCTCTGTCCTATGTGATGATCGCAACCTCAGCGGTTATGCGTATCTGGTGGTCATCAAGGTTCGCTAGTGGAGTTGTGAAAACCTTGGATTTGAGATGGCCCCCCACAAGAAAAAATCCAGTGGTGTAAGGTCTGGGGATCTTGGGGGCCACCCACGGAGCGATTTACGCGATTGCCGAACAATTCTGTGAGGCGTCCAGTCACAATCCTTCTGCGGTGTGTTGGAGCGTAATTACGTTGAGGAGGGCGAAGTCTGTATCCAAAGGAATGGGGGTCGTGTTGAAGATTAACCTGTAATTAAATTTACACAGAAAATGGTGATTAAAAGAGGCACATTTTGGATTTGTCTCTTATTTCCTTTGCTCCAGTTAAAAATCCCGCATTTTTGTGCGCAAGCCGTTTTTACTAGTTTTAAACAGAAATTAGCTAGTTATATTCAAGATTCAAAACTGTCCCACGTTACCCCATATAAATGATTTGGTATATTAAAATCAATATGTTTGTCCCAATTAGCCCTAAAGATAAACACGATTGGGGCAATATGGGACATTTTGAAAATAACAGCGGCAAAAACAACTAGTCGGCCATGTTCGGCCTTACAATGTCATTTTGTCGAAACATGAAAGCTAATATCTGGAAAACTATCGCACAACGGGATCCGTTCCAACACTAGATCACAATCATAGACGGTCCTAATTTTTCATTTTCATTTTCATGGAAGACTTTTTGAGCGGGTTAAGCTGCATCTTCCAGCGGTACCAGATTATACGCGTAGGGCCATTACCTGACGGACTGTCGGTGTAGTTTCAGTTTAAATTGGAGTTGTAGCAATCGCTGTACCACCAGGCACCGTGATACAACTGGGCACAATTATTTGAGCCACGGTCGTCATTGTCGCGGTCTTTAGTCGTGAATGGAAAGTTCTTGTGTGCTTCCAGTGAATCCCCTGAAATGATTAAACATCAACTGCACCGGATCAATTGAAATCAATTTTACCGTTTGATTAGAAAAGGTCCACAGAGCAAATAGTTCACGAACGCCTACGAAAACAGTATTACATTTTTAGATAATTATTAATTCCCAGCATGTAATTCTGATAAACACATTTTGTAATCTCCACCAAACCTTACATTCAGAGTATGGAAATCATGCCACATATTTGTTTCCCTGACATTCACCACATTGGCTTCGCACTTGGGGCGGACTTTTGTTGAGTTGGAAGTTAAGCTAAGCGGTAGGTTACACATAATACAAGCGAGATTTGTTCAGCCGTGTTACAGGAGTCTATTACACAGGAGTGTCGGTCGACGTTTTTGGTTAACTGGCCTTGTCACAATCCGTAATTTGGGACTAATCATCCGATCAAGTGTAATGTGAAAAGAAACATACATACTGGAAGTTCACTTCTTGAGATACCTTATAGCCGTATAACTAGTTAAAAAAATCGTCAAAATAGAACTGAATAAAATCTACACGATACAAATGAACGTTTGAGCATGTAATAAAGATAACCAATTGAGAAGGCAAGTCTCGCGATTCGACTATCATTTGTTTTTCCTCTTTTTATGTGAAAATCTTTTGTAGCAAACACTGACTAGTATAGCGACAGACCCTTTAGCCTGCACTGTAAAAAAAAACACAGTTTTTACGGGAATTTCCTGGCAGTTTGGACGCAAGTACCATCCCGTAAAAGACGGTGCAAGCTGTAATATCTAACGACTCTAATTACCCTGCTATTCCCGTAAAAAGACGGGTTATGAAAAAAATTCACTAAGTTACTGGAAGTTTGGTGTAAGTAATTACAAATTTACAGAAATGGGAACCAGACTAAATAGACGTAATTTAGTATGCATATACACATACATGTATGTGTATACATTATACCTATAGTAATGCATAATAGATTACGTCTATTTAGTCTGGTTCCCTTTTCTGTAAATTTATCTACTAAACACAACGAACTGATTTGTTTAACTTTAGCTTTATATTCAGCCTTATTCCGCCATGATGATGTCACGGTTTCCCATGAACAAATTCAATATTTGTTCAATGAGATTATGGTGATAAACCCGTTATTTTAAGGAATTCTTTTACATTGTGGCTTTTTGTGAAATCCAAAGTTTAATTATTATTATTTAGGTCAGCAAATTGCTATGCAGTAAAATGAAATCTCTTTTTCTTCAAATAATTTCACATAATTATTGTCGTTTCCAACTTTATCCCAGTCGGAATACAAATAAATTACTTTGAATAGGACGTCGATCATGTTTTAGCTCCGACACGGTGTACCCGGAAGTATATGTATTCTCGCAAAATCTCCTTGAAATTGAAGTCAACTTGTAACTCTTTAACACAATTCCGATACTTTCGGTTGTATTATCAACATCAACATCAACATCATGGAAGTAGCGCTCCGTTCCCCAATTAGTCAATATTTCACTTTTTATATCAAGTAAACGCAGAGATAGACCAGGAGGCAACACAAACCACTGGGCTTTTCCTATACCTATCCTAAACTAAATTTGGCAGGAAAGCCTCCGAGACAAGTTGGATGAAACCTGCAATGTTCATTTGTATAAAATCTACTGCTATAAACTGCACATTACGATTTTGATAAATGCCTCTAGCGTGTATCCCATGGGGGCGCAGGCGTAGACCGAGACTCCTGTGTAGTAATATGATCCTGCTATTCAACAAGACTTCGTTCCAGAACATGCTTCAAACTGCCTTACCAGCCGTTCCCGAAAAGCCTCCCACCGTCAGCCTGTAGTTGTCGCTCCCATCAGCGACACTGAAGTTGTCGTAGACGGCATAGGCAGAGGTGCCATCGAAGTCCGCGATGTCTACCCTTAGTTTGTAGTCGCCCTGAGCGGTGAGTCGGTGCAGGTTGTCATTGCCGAGCCAGAACTCACCGTCTAGATCGCCGAACCCCTGACGGTAGCTCTCCCAGTCAAGGTAGAAGTCAACGGAGCCGTCCTGGCGACGCTGAAACACCTACAGAGAATTGAGGGATACACATTTACGATAGTAAAGATTTAAATCGATAGCAATTGAAACCGATTGAAAAACAGGGGCCGAATCTACCCCCGGAATTTTTGGCGATGTTGTCGCAGTCATTTTGTTGTTCGTCATGAGCCATGAGCCTTTATAATTTTATTGATCGAAGCTCCATCCATCATTGCTTTTAATTCAAAACTAACCCTGATAACCTCTGGGGAAAAAAATCAAAGTCACTACTTCACAGTCTAAAAACTGTGTGTATAGCAATTAAACACATTAAAAACATTACGTGTCCAATTCCTAAACATCAATGTTCAATGGCTAAACACTATCCGTCAATACACTAAACATGTTTAGTATGGAAACGTGTTTACAAACTGTTAGTAAGAAAGTGTTTAGTGTGTAATTGCTAAACACTGTTTTTGCAGTGTGGTAATAGACCTGTTCAACCCGTTGCATTCGTGAAGTCATGAGGGGATGAAACAGCGCGCTGTTGTACAACAGCATTCAGTTCAATACATACGAGTTTTGATGATGTCAATTTGTGCCTTTTTTTGTGACAAACACAAAGACTATATTTTAACTTACAAGGAAACAACGATGGTTTCCTTTAGGTCCCTGATACAATGTAAAAACAATCATCAAAATAAGCATCTACGTGCGATATGCATTTCTTAGGAGACACCATTTCTACGATGTCGTAATCTTCCACATGTGAACGCGGTAAACAATGAAAGTCATTGCTATTTCAAATCACTGGCATACATAGTAAGTGTAGTGCACTACCGGATGTACACGCAATCCTGAATTCATTTTTTGTATGATCTTTCTTGTTATAGTCATCAACCACATGCTACGCTTGGGTCATAATAATTATTATAAGCCATAGTTAGGATTCTCTTCGACCTGAGATACAAGCAAGTTACAATATGTATTGGTAATTTAAGCATGCATCCTATTTACTTACGGTCCACCCACCACCGTCTGTCTCCATATCGCAGTACACTGCGATCGGTTTACCATCGTCTCGAGGGTCGACCATGTACACGCCACTGGTAGTCACACCCTTTGCCAAAACCTCCGAACAATCCTTGAAAACATAACTCGATTCAAAAATAAAGAGAAATGTATTGAATATTGAGAAAATCTTTTTGAAATAGAAATATTATAGCAACATGTCTCTTGATATTTATTTGTTTGGCTTTGTTGAGTTTAGGACCCCGTTCCTATAAGCAAACGAAAACCCACTTACGAGAAAGACTGAGATTGCGTGTAACATCACCATGTGAAATAAATATCTTCGAGGAAGATGTGTGGCTCCGAAATGAACCGGGATGAGTGTGTAACTCGACGTTTCGGACAGTGTGCTCTGTCCGTCCTCAGGAGTGTGAGTGATGTGATGAGGAGTTGCTGCAGCTTTTATGCCTTCTGGGTACCTAGTGGGGTATGACGACTGGATGCTGTTCTGTACTGCGTCATACAGTAGCTTGTTGGGTGGCGTGGGTGTAGGATATATAGTGCTTGAGGAGTTGGGACATGATGTCCACTTTTCACTTTTTGGACTCACCTCAGTAGAGCGCGATGACACAATATCAACAGAAATAATGATGTGAAAAGTGGACAGGGTTTTGATTTTCCGAAATATTCGGAAACGTTGGGAAGTTTCAAAAGTTGGACATTTTCATGTCAACAAGATGGTCGATCTTGGACTAGGGGTTTCAGGGTATTTCAGTGATTGCTTAAGAAGAGAAAATACACTTTTAATGACAGTGATTGTAAGTAATCTGAACTACAGATACTAGAAACCTTGTTTTGCTGGTGGGGGAATTCTCATTATGCCCAAACAAAGATTTTACAATAACAGATGTGAAGGGGTTTGACACATTGAGATTAAATTAGACAGAAATTACTAGAATGACCGCATCCAGCGTTAACATGCGTATATCATTCTAGCCAATTAAGCCCTACGAATGTCCCAGCCAACCAACAAAACAAACGGAAAGTGGGCAGGGTTTTGATTTTGGGGGAAAATTATGGGTAAAAAAGATGACTCCGACAAACACACACAAACTGAAACCAAACATGGCGACAGTGCCCGAACTGGTTCGGTAGACCGTCGCAGATTGGTTGATGAAAGTTTTATTTAAAAGCTATTCTCATGTCCAAAATAGCGAGTGTGAGTGTCGATTCGCATGCTCGCCACTGGAAAGAAAACCAGTTAATAAAAGTCGTATTTTCTTCCAAAACACTCTTCAAAAATTTAAAAAAAAATTAGGGTCAGTATAATTAAGCGAACGTTGTCCGAGGCTTTATACTTTGGAGCAACAAACCTTTTTTTAAATAGAAAAACGGGATGTCCTAAACTCTACAATCGCCAGAAAAACGGCGATCATGAATGCTCATGAGCATTTCAGAGGTGTCCATTTGCCAATATAATTTCAGTGCAATCCAAGAGGCTGGAGGAAAAATCACAGTCTTACGCCTGCCTGCATGACTCGAACCCACGACCTCCTGCTTTCTAGTGCGGACGTACATGCCAGTCTCCAAAGATATCGTATTTACATTGATTGCTGACTGTGCCGTGGCTGCTACATTCAATTTGGATTCCACCACGGCACAGTCAGTTATCGAGGGTTTAAGATGTCTGCACGAGTAAACAGGAGTTAGTTGGTTTGAGTCCCACCCGCGTAAGTCTGCAATAATTATGTCGCTTCCCAGGTTGTATCGTAAAATTTGGGTGTGATCCCTGGCTACACGGCATTCTGGGTTTATGACTTCTGACTAGCGCCCACCCGAACAAAGATACTGACAATTTGGGAGACCGCCAACATAGGGCAAGATAGCTCAGTTGGTAGAGCGCCGGTACGGTAACCCGGAGGTCGCAGGTTCGAATCCCGCTCCTGCCAGTTTCTTTGTTCACTTTGAAAATGTATTCAAATTTACCTAGTTAGTTTCCCTTGTGGATTGTTTGACGAATTATAAGTTAAAAAGTCGTATCCTCATTGAGTGATCCCCACAATGTCGCTTCCCAAGTTGTATGGGGTTGGGTTATATTAAAGGAACAATAGGAAACACAAAGCATTGCCCTCGGTAATAGGGAAAACACGACTACATGAAGACACAGTGCTTAACGCCACGTCGGGGAGAGCACACAAGTCTTTAAACACCTACAATCGCTGACCTCGATGTTCAGCCCCGCGGTAAGGCAAGGTTTTACATGGTACCTCGTGAATTATGGAACTCTAACCCCGTAAAACATTTTCGGTCAACCTTAAGGGTACACGATTGGTAATCCTTCATTTGTTTTTACTGAATTATCACGAAATACCTTACTATATAGACTGTAAGTTAATAGTAGTCTCAATCATCCTGTGAAATGATGGCACTAGGTGTGCTGTCATTGTCAAGAAAAGTGGAAATTTATATCGTTTTCCAACGATTTCCAGCTGGAAATCGTTGGAAAACTGCCCTGTATCCTTTAGTCAAGGCGCGCGTGGCTACCCGGACGAGTGGCCACCAATTAAAGCCACATCAACCATAATATTTACAAAGTGGTAGTTTGCATTCACGAAGCAAGGCCATGGCATTTAAACCTTTTCGTTATATTGTGCAAGTCCATTAGGAGCTTAGCGTGATGACTCCGCGCATTACCCGACAGAAACGTCCTTGCCATTTGTCATTTATATTGTCAGGTTTCCAGATATTTATGACTCGGTTTAATTATGTTTTGGTCATGAGAGATAATGCCAAAAAATTGGTGCGTTGAAAAGTTTATTTTCTGCTTCGCCACCGACTTCTTGAATCACCGAGAAGCAAACCAAATGGAATTATTCTAACTTTTGGCTTCATATCAACCGACTGAATGAGATACGACGAAGTTTTTGCAGATTCGACTTGACTCTTCCGCTACAATATATTTATACATCTCTAAAAGACATTGAATTGGTTGTATGTACATAGCATTTTCACAAGCGCTGTCCATTTTTGTCTTGCTAGACTCTTCAGCGCGAATGGAACTTTGACGAGCGCGACGGATCGAAGTCATCTTTTACGCTAACCAAGGCGTGTTTGGGCCTAAACGTTGGATGAAATCCCTGGTTTCATTTTTTACATAAAAATACGCATAAAGTAAAGAATGTACATCAAATACAAACACCTTTTTTGAGAAAGTGAGGCTGCGTTATGTTTTTATTGATAGTTAAAAAGAAAAAAACGCCGACCCTGATTCTGTCGATCTTTTTTTTGAGGGGGGGGGGGGGGGGGGGGGTGGAGTCCTAATGCCCTCGTAATATCGACAATTCTTGACAGTGACATTGTACGTTATGATCAAGGTCAATGTCGTCTATACACAAGGCCCATTACTGCTTAACAGTCCCGTTTGTAGAATTGTTGATTGGGAGATGCATATATTATTGTAAAGTATTGCACAAGAGACGCAGAAAATGGCTCGTTGCCAGACTACAATTTTCTGTTTAGTCAAGAGCCATCCCACTCTTTTATCCTTAGCCGGCGATTGCCATTTTGCAGATCAAACAACAAAGTGAATTTAATGTAAACATAATCTAATCGCATCTCAATCTTTAGACCGCCAGAATTCCGCTGATGTGACAAATTTTCAAAACTAGTATATTTGGGGAAGGCAGGTTATGGATTTCAGAATCAGTAAAACATGCTAACAACAACGGTCGATGATACCACTAGATCTGTGCAGTTTCTATGTGAATTAAAATTCAAAGTCCCTGATGCCTGGTACTCGCGTGCATGGATGCATTTATGATTGCTGTTTCATGTCTTGTACATTTTTTTCTAGTTTTATTTTGGCTTCTTCAAATGATATCTAATAATGGTTCACCTTAGAGAAAAGAGAGCAGTTACCGATGCATTTGAGATTTTTTCTTGTTTGTTTGTTTTGCTTTCGTTTTGTTTTCCTTTTTAATGTTAAGCCTGTTGTATATGACCACGGGAGGTATGATTTTATTGAATTAGTTTTATTGCAAATTATGGCATGTAAAAATGGCGTTCTGTGTTACAAACAGAAAAAAACACCGATCAATCCATTTTGGGATTTTAAAATGTGTACATTCGAAAATCCCTAGTTGATCATATCGAAAAGTTTAATTTCGTTGAGGACTAACTACAGATATTAGAAACCTTGTTTTGCTGGTGGGGGAATTCTCATTATGCCCAAACAAAGATTTTACAATAACAGATGTGAAGGGGTTTGAAACATTTAAATTAAATTAGACATTTTAGGTGCGAAAGCAGAAATTACTAGAATGACCGTATCCAGCGTTAACATGCGTATATCATTCTAGCCAATTAAGCCCTACGAATGTCCCAGACAACCAACAAAATATATGGAAATTTTTTATTTATGTAAACATTGTTACAGAAAAACGGTTATATTGTTACTTATTGAACGAAAATGACATTTTACCATTTTCTAAGATCGAATAAAAATTCCCAAAATTCCAGACACCTCGAAAATTCCCGAAACTTTCCAAAATTTCCGGAAAGTTTCCGACACTTTGAAACCCTGAGTACGAGTCCAACAAACTGAGTTCCAAGAATTTGAAGACCCGAGTACGCCTACATTAGTTTGCAAAGGCGACTTTGAAACCAAGAACAAGAACGAGTACTTCAAATATATACTTGAGTCGTGCATCTGGGGGAAAAACATATAATCTAAGAACACCAAAATGTAAAATTCTATCATTATTGGAATTAAACCGAAAATATGTGCGTCTCGTCCAGCAGTTTTCAAATTGGTGTGGGTATGACGTTATTGTTATGTTGTTTATGAGCTTCGAAGAACTGATTCCTGAAAACCGAGTACAAGTACTTGTAGGTTAGTACTATTTTTAAAGCAGTTTTAGTCCGAATACATTTAAATTCTGGTACAAGTGCCGTAAATCGACTCAGAGTTATTTGCTTTTTGAGTACGTGGACCAAATCAGTACTCATTCAGTACAGTGCACGCAAACATTGTATATTGTAAAAATATATTGAACTCTAGATTGACATATCAATGCGGGAAGTTGAAAAGGTCGCGTTTTTGTGTCATTTTGGAGTCCAATATACAGTTGTGGTCGAAAGTTCACATACATTTGGAAACTGTTCCTTCAATTATACCTGGAAGTGCTCTGTTTCTTAATTTTTTTCTTTCCTAAATTATCAGTGTATCAATATAATCATGTCTCAAAAGTTCTGGGAATTTGTTTACCAAGTACGGATACATTATCACGCTGTTGTTATCTAGTCACTTACCAGTGTAAGGATTTCTACGCCGTCCAGGACAGTTTTTCCGTATCTCTTTCATGGCTTGCTTCATCCAGTGCTTAGGGTCAGGATTGTTAGGATCAGGTTGCGGCGGAGGACCGAAGTAGCATGTCCTCGCCTGGCCGTCCACGCAGTGCAGAGCCACTGTGGAATGAAGAAGGGGGAAATGCACTCATTGCCCGCTCGAAAAGAAAATATTACATGATTTACGCAACCAGGCAAAAGACAGCAGCAATTTCCCTCGCTTTGTTAAAAAACCTAAATTATAAATTAACGCTGTAGACATAACTATCGAGTTTTATCAGCAACTGTTCGAAAGTAAGTACCGCTTGGCACGCATGTCGTATTCGGTGCCAAATTCAGCTAAATAGTTTGCCGGTAATTGATTTATTCTTAAAATTTAGGCTCTTGAGATGATACAAATGGGGAAATTTTGCTTATTTAAACAATCGTCAGTTTTGCATTACCTCTTGCGAACGGACAATTTTCATTTAATCCTCACTGAATAATCAGGGACTAAATTTATAAAAGGAAAAAATAACCGATGACCAATGCGGAACTTCTTTTAGTCTAATTTCGTTTGATTTAAATGTTTTTTTCTTCTATTTTTATTAGTATATTTGGACATCAATCATCTGAATTCATGTCATTTATCCATGCTTGCTATTCGACATGGACATTCAATACAATTTAATTTCTCCATATCAAAGTCGATTATTCTACAATTGACAGGACTAATGTAAATCCAATACAGAAATTACAAACATCTATAGTACACTAAGATATAACAGCACATATGCGGCTTTTCATTAGCGATGTAAACAAAAGTTTAAAAGTCAACAACTTACCAAACACAGTTAGGATAAGCGATACCAAAGGCAAATATGACATCTTGTGAGTACAGTCTGTTACCTACGTTGATCAGTAATGTTGACTTCCAGTTTTATTTGGAAAAGAAACCAAACAACGCAACGAGAACTAGGCAGACACTTCCCCAACCCAAAGTCAGTTTCTCCCTGTCTAACCGGACCCCGAGCCAAGGAATATTATAGCATGTTCAGATAAAGTGTAGGCATATAATATGCAGCAAGGGCAGATCATTCCGTTGCCAGCTCTACACTGGTGTGAATCGCGCACGAGCTTCTCACGGTGAGTCAACCAATCACAGATGAGATTTTTGTATCGACGACGCAAACGGTAACCTATTAACAGCAAAAGCACGTTGGCGTGCAGTGCGCATGATCTGAAGTCAGCTCCTATTGGATGATGCTTTGTGTTTAATAATCGGCCACGCATACGTCAAACCGAAAGCCTAATCACGTATTTGTAATCGTTTAAATGGAACGTTATGCACATTCATTTATTTGAATGATACAAAATGAAATCGAATGCTAGTTTTTGCGAAAATGAAATTAAATTCAAGTTTTACAAACATTTATGCACATCTTGCGAAATCGTCCGGGAAAACCTATATAACTGGATGTATTTTCGGCATATCGATGGTTTAACGCTATATCATTAAAAATGGCTCAGCTTGACTCAATTAATGATTTACTTTAATTTCATTTCTTTCTTCAAAAGGATCCCTTAAAGGAACCATGCTTCTCAAATTGACCGGATCACATTTTATTTCATAAATAAATTCATTTATATGTATTAAATGTGACTTAAAAGCCAAACTGGTTCAAGCGAAGTTTTAGTGTGATTATTTGCCGCTCAAAAATTTAACCCCCCTTTTTGAAATTTGTTGAGACTCAAATTGAGGGCGCTGTTCGTGACGTAGACCGAGGCACCGAAATTCATGGATCGACTCGATAGTCTGAACCCGGCCCGTATACACACACTAGGTCTACGCGTGCAATTTCGTACGTTGCAACAACAACTAACATCGAACTTACCCTGATTTTCTCCCTTTTAGCGAAGGGAATGGGCCGTTTAACTGCTTTCGCCTTTATCTTACTCACATCTGGGAACTTTGTTGGGATGGCAGTGGACTTGAGCATATTTTTAATGGTCATCCCAAAGGATTTGAAAATACCAGTATCGAAACACGACGGCTCAAAGTAGTCGCTACATAACGCTGAAAAGCTGCTGGGGCCGGACCCCTTTGCTCTACTTGTTAGCTTCACTTTCGCCGTCCAAATTCTCCGATATTTCGCTTCAGTTGGAAATAAATGAACTAACATCGAACTTACCCTGATTTTCTCCCTTTTAGCGAAGGGAATGGGCCGTTTAACTGCTTTCGCCTTTATCTTACTCACATCTGGGAACTTTGTTGGGATGGCAGTGGACTTGAGCATATTTTTAATGGTCATCCCAAAGGATTTGAAAATACCAGTATCGAAACACGACGGCTCAAAGTAGTCGCTACATAACGCTGAAAAGCTGCTGGGGCCGGACCCCTTTGCTCTACTTGTTAGCTTCACTTTCGCCGTCCAAATTCTCCGATATTTCGCTTCAGTTGGAAATAAATGAAGGCTTACTCCACCCGTCGTTGTTTTGCTGCACCCAGCAGTCACACACCTTGTTGGCATGGCCGAAAAACACTATATTTTGCTTAGATTTTGGACGAAGAATTTTCGCCGTACAATGTACGTACACACAATGCATACCCGTGATGAATGGGTAATGTGCCTCGATCAACGTCACACACTTATGTTAATAAGGGTCCCACTCAGCAGGGGGCGGAGTAGCTTGGACAAACATTTAAAAAAATTGTTTTCTCATATTTAATCTGGGAAATAAAATTATTTACTTTAATTTCATTTCTTTCTTTCTTCAAAAGGATCCATCAAACCTTACAAACACACAGAGATTTGAGCACATTACATCAATACTTCGTCAATGAGAGACGTTCAGACGCTGGTGGAAGCAGGCCATACCGGTGTCACGGTCTCGTCAGTTTATCGGGTGAGCCCAGTTTTCCTTCACTCGAGCGCACCTTGTAGTATTACTGGACTCATTATTGGACTCAGTTTATCGGGTGAGCCCAGATTTCCGGAACACTATTTAACGCTATAAAAGCCTAGCAAATGAATGCGCAGTGATGCAATTATAAAGGTTAAATAGCGTTAATCTTTCGGAAAACTGGGCACACTGGATAACTGAGACCACTGACACCGGTCCTTTTTGCTAGTTCTGATCATGCGCGCGTAGTTCTGAACATGGAAACGTTATTTTGAGTATGCGCACGACTGGGAAGAACAATAGAAAATTACCGGCACGTCTGCTGCCACCAGCGTCTCAAAAGTTTCCCACGTCTGTTTGACTGTTTCACACATAATTAATTTTAAAATTGGTCCAATTAAATCAGCAGGTTTATCATCTATACTTCTTGAATATCCCTATTGATAATGATCAGAATTATCGTTGATATTTCCTGATCGTATGTTAAACAACACGACTTGCTTGTTCTCAAAAGTGAAACAATTTGGGGTTTTGGAAGGCTTGTTTTCTTATTGCAGCACAATCAGCTTGCGCAAAAAGAGTCAAGAGCAGACTGCTGTGGCAAATATATAAAATAAACTCTGGATAATATTTTGTTTTTGCTTGTTCTCTCTACAACCATACGCCGTGCAAATACAGGTCTTATTTTGCCTATGGGTGAGAATAAAACAAAGAAGTTAAATGGCGCCACCAACGGTGACAAAGTGTGTCAGCACCCCCCCACCCCCCCCCCCCCCCCCTCCCCCCCCCCCCCCCCACCCCCTTGCAATTTTTTTACGCAGACGAAACATTTTGGGAGTCACCTTTCTGGGCAAATTTTAAACCCCCCCCCCCTTCCGCAAGAAATCCTGGATCCGCCCCTGTGGTTGTAAAAAAAAAAAAAAGAAACATGAAAGAATTTCCCTTGAATATTACTAAAAGATACGTGTATGCATGTTTATATAAACAAAACCAAATCTTCCAAATACTGTTAGCATTTTTTGCGTTAAGGATATGATACAGCTTACTGTTCGTTAAGATGGTATTAGTACCAGTCCTCCTGAGGAAGAGTTTCGTTCCAAAAAATTGTATCTGAGGACCTCATAAAATGTGACCTGACAGCACAAAATCAGAATAAAGTCTGAGTTACAAGCGGAAACAAAAGTTTTTCACTGAAAAGTCAATTGTTTTGATTTTTAACAACTGTATATTTGAAAAACTCTGTTCTATCATATCCCAAATATTTTAAGCTGAATCTCTTCCGCGAAATATTTTTGGGGGCTGATTTTGGGGGGCTTAACACACAATATATGAAATTAAAGCTTTTAACCTGTAACTTTCAGAATATACCATAATCTTGATTCTAAAATGTGGCTACTTTATATCCCCATTTCGTGGTACAGGTCACAAATGTTTTTTTTCCTGAATATTCTGATGTAGTGTGTGTATGTTTCAGTATTTGCTGTTGTGAAAAGTCCGTCCCTGACTTCTCACAAACTACAATGGCAGAACGTCGTCTGCTCTTTGTTTTCCTAATATCTGAATCTTCGTTTTTAACTAAAAGGCCCAAATTAAGAAAGTTAACATAAATTTTCGAATTAACACTCCCAAATTAGGGGAGAGGCCTATGTTACCTTCTCCTAACTCAAAAATGCCTCTTCATGCCACTTTTTAAAAAATCCCACCTACTTTAAAAGATCATTGTTAAGAGTGATACCACTGTCAAACTCTTGGTTGTGATTTTCTGTTCCAAATGGACAGGATGATTATAGTGATATGATTTTAACAGCAAGGGTCCAAATCTCATTCAAGAATTACAATCAGGTTTACAAACTGATAGCAAGATTGTGTTTAATTGCTGAACACAGTTTTTAGAGTGTGCTTGTCCATTTTGAATAGAAAACATATCACATCCGGTGGTTTCGTAGTGTCATGCCAATAATTGATCATGCTTTGGTTGTTTCAATGCGAAAATGCTTGGTTGTTATCAGACAATTCAGATACTGGACTGCTCGTCGTAGGATTGATATATTGGATTATCCACCATCCCTTCATCGGATTCGTCACTCAATGAACCAGCAACCCCGGATTCTAATTCGCCAATGTCGCCTCCTGGTATAGCATAGGTGCCACTTTGTCCTTTATCCCAGGTAATACTGCTGCTGTTGACATGTTCATACAGGTTGTCACCTTCCTGTGATTGTCGGCTGACGGAGCCACAGTCACTGTCGTCCCGGTGCACGGTTTCGTATTGGACGCACGAACTATGACCAACGACATATCTCTCTGGTATTTGCGCATAAGAGACAGAATGGCAAGCGGGATCCAGCTCAACTTCGCACGGGAAGTTGTTGGATTTTTCTCCGTTCGTGAAACTCGTTTCGTACGCAGATTCCTCTGGACCCGTTGCTCCATTGTCGCCGTTACCCAGTTTCGTCTGACCTTCCTCCCTCGCTGCGTCTGGGTCGTATCTTGTTTCTACTAGTACAGTGGTCCTATTCAGTTTCCCTTTGTCAGTCACGTCTGTCTCCCGCCTCCTTCGTTTCAGAATGCATAGTAGAATAACAGAGAGGACGATGAATAACGATAGTATTGCCACTACTGCTGAGATGGTTCCCGCGTTTGACGGTAAACCGGTATTATCTGAGATTCCGGAGGCCACTGAAGTTGGGGTTGTTGCCTCGGAAGTGTTGACAGGTTGTGCTGTTGATCTGTGACTGGTTATTTCTGCGGGGTGATTTGTCTTTAGTTTATCTGTGCTTGCGATTGCATGTGAGGATGGTGCACCTGTCGTTTCGAGGGGACTAGTTGTGTCGAAGGGTGTGGTTGTTTTAAGAATTTCTGTGGTGGAGCTGAACTCTACGAATGGACCGATGAAGCAGCTCCGACTCAGGGCTGGAAATCTAGAGCTCGTGACGATACAAACCAAGACGTCATGCTGTAGCTGCTGTCGAAGTTCTAAAACCCTCCAAAGGCGTCCCTGTCCCATACGAGTGTAATAATACATACGTCCTGCTGGGACTACTTCCCCGGTCCGCTCAATAAACCAAGTAATAGTTATTTCGGGGTTTCCCTGCATCGTGTCACACCAAACAGCGGAATCGCTCATGGAAGATGTGTCTGTTTTATTCGTGGAGCAGATCGGGTTTTCGTTGGGAAAGTAATTAACTGATACGATGATTAATCCATATGCAGAATATATAGTCTCTGTATAATAACCATCCCATTCAGTGTAACAATTATACGTCCCGGAGTCGGATGCAGTAATGTCAGTTATTTGTATAGAGAAAATGTAATAATCATGGTTATAAATATACAAATTCTTGGAAATTGAAACTCGAGGGTCATGAGTGAGAACAGTTGAATCTTCTGTTAGCCAAACACGGTCAGAACCGTACCATTTGCCCCACCAAACGTTCCGTAAATAGGAACGTGTAACATAGCAAGTCATAGTCAGTGTTTCACCTTCTTTAACTGATGTGATATACTCATCCTGTGGATTAGTACCCGCATCTCTCCTCAATGTCAAAGCGTTGACTCCCTGTTCAGTGTTAAGGAACATCAGACTCATAAGTAGATATGACCACAAAACTACCTTCCAACGTGTCATTTGTCGCTGTTGCATTTGCATGTCCACCAATGAGAACGCCATGCTTGTGTGCCAGTTTTACAGTGCAAAAAACACGTCAACCGCCTGCTACGAAGTCTTAAATCCACGTCTCTTTGAAAAAGTCAGCAAGATCGCTCAAGCACTTCCATCCGAGCGTACAGTGCTTCCTATGAAAAAGAGACGTGTCAAATGTATGTCAAACAGGAAGACAGAAACGAAAGTGCACTTACGCATCACGAGCTTCAATGACAGCAAAATATACAGTTTTGAAAGGAAATGTTTTTTTTATTTTATTGCAGTCTGTTTGATTGTCACGCTTATTTCCTGGTTGCTCAAGGTCGATGTGCATAGAGGAATCCCACAACGACGAGTTTAGCGCCGATCTGCGCACTTCCGCGTTTGAAAACGAGGATCTCAATGTTACAGTAAACAACTAACACGTTTACATTTAACTGTCGTTTTTCATAAATACTTTTCTATTGTTAGGTTACTCGTGGTTTTGCATGCATGTCCTATTTGGGGCCAAATTTGAGGCTACATTGCCTGATATCGATTTTTAGCCAAGACTTTTCATTTTTACGGAAATGTAGCCACATTTTATCCTATATCTTTAAAAAGGCAAAAATGAAAATCAACAGTTAAATATGAACGTGTTAACTTTATGCTGATCGTGCGCGCCTGCGCTTCCTTTTATGGCCTGATTAATTCATGCATGAATGAATGTGCTGAAAGGCGTTGTTTTGTTTGCCACTGACATTCTCGCTTTCAACCCGGAAGTGCACAGAATTAAGGGGCTAATGTGAAATTCCTCTATTGTACGTCTGGTTTCATTGCTCGGTCTTAGGTTCGTGTGGATGTTTATGTCTTACAAATGACGACCTCTGCTGATGTGTAGTTACCAAAACATTTCCTCCTTTTATTAAAGTCGCTTAATTGCGACAAAGTATTTACAAGGACAATTTGCATCAAATCAATTAAAAAATATTAGGAAATGGAAAGCATTCGTCCATGTGTGTTTATTTTCTAGATGCGCTTTTGTGGACACCGATGTCATCATTACATGTATATGAATATTCTGTTACTGTGTTTCGATATATTTGTCGGACCGTGGCTGTATTTCAGTCTTCGCCCAAATCTTCTGTAAGTTCGATCCTTTAATAATTATACGAGTACAGGAAACCTGTGTACGCGTACGAGTTCTACAACCCTTGAGAAATTTGTCAGAAGTACCATTCACATGTACATTTTAATCGTATGAGCACGATGTGGCTACTTTTCAGTACAAATTTAAAACCCCGTCTGAAGGTAGGTTACAGACCCAAATTTGACACCTAAGAAGACATGCATGTAGACAACTATTAGTAACTCGTCAATAGAAAGTTAAACATTATAAAGGACAGTTAAAACTGAACGTATTGATTTTAAAACGAAAATCAGGGGTTCCGGATGCAGGGGGTTGGTCACCCCCCCCCCCCCCACCACCACCACCAAACTCACATACTTTTTCAAATTTGTATCCCTTTGTTGCTATACTTAAACATTCCCCCATAGACTTTGTGCATACATTTCCTTGTGGAGACATTACTTTTCCTTTTTCGAATTTCCTTGCGGAGACCTTTTCATTCTGTTGTCCTCTATTGTTTCCCATTCTCCACAGGGTACCGAATGTAGGGCCTGTTTGTTTCACAGAAATTTGGATTTCGATCAGTGATCCGATCGTTGGTTCACACACCAGGGATCCCGCCTAATAGATGGAGCGAACCAGCGGATGGCTCATTGACCGAGATCCAGATATGTGTGAAACAAACAGGCCCTTAGAAACGCGCACGCGCACAGATGTTGACATTATGCACCCTTATGGGGTACCACTATTTTCAAAATTTACTTCCATACTATTATTCTCCTTTGTTCCTATTGAAATCTCAAACTCCGTATAGCGTTTTGCCTGTGGGGTATCAAGATTTGTAAAGACTTCCTTGTGGAGTCCCATTCTTTCTATTGTTACCCTTTCCTCCCGGTACCCCAAAGGAGTCTAACGTAAGAACACCCCACACACACCCTTACAGATGTACGGTTGATGGGGACATTGTATTGTGCTGCAGTTATCCCTAATCTTTAGAATTTCTCCTTTACACAAAGGCTATAACTTGTGGGGAACCCACAATGCAGTACTTGTAAAGATACGCAAGCGCATGCACCCACACAACTCTGTTTCTTCTTAGTGTTTTGTTTTGTATTGCTTTTTTTAATTTTTAATTTTTTTTTATTTGATGGATGAAAACAGAAACATCACAGGCCCGACCACCCTTTCCATGATGTATTTTTTTAGTCATTTGACGGATACAAAGCAAAATAATACCGGGACAAAATCGGAGATTCCTCTGAGTACAAGTACAAAATTACCACAACACTGCGCATAATTTGACTCCATAGTGACACTAACCACCTGTGACCTAATGTTCTTGTTTTTATGGATGTCGCCCAATACAAAGCTAAAAGCCACTCTGGGTTAAGGGCTACAATAGAGGTGATGGTGTTGGCCACATTTTAGGTTGCCAGCCCCACCGCCCTCACGGTTTCAATTTTCTTGGTCCGGATCTTAATAGAGGATAAATCTTCAATAGATACCAAAGACATTATCCCAATTTTCAGACCTATAGACCCAGTCGGGGTAACTTCCACCGTTGGTCACATGGGACCAACGCACCTCATTTTATTCAGAACGCGAATTCAATTTAATGAACAATGTGACGTCATAAAGCCTGCAAATACAGTGTCCTACCTTGAACTTAAACGTCAATGTCATTCTGGACTCCGAATGTGATTTTGGACACTCCGCCTAAATCTCCTTTCCAGTTTGAATAGAATCGTATCCGAGGTTTTTTCAGTGTAATAGCAACCAGAGACATCATTCAACTTCTGTCAAAGGTCACATCTCAAACTTACGTACCTCAATCTTGCATGCGCATGTATACTCAAGCCACAAAAGAGTACCCGCACACGCACCGCATGCACTCCAGCCTTGATTTATCAGTCAAGAGTTCACGTAGGTAGGTCGGGGTGCAGTTAATGTCGTGATGCATAATGACAGCATTATTACATTGGAAATGCCAATGTAGTTGTACATGTAAAATAGCCAAAAGTTGATAAATTGTTTTTCACTTTCTACTCAGCGCGTATCCTGGTGTTTCTGTAACTTCGACATTTGATGCCGGGTCATGTCGAATACGTACTCAATAACAAGGAAATTGATATAAATGTACTGCTAACAATAAGCTATACATCGGAATCAGAAATACGACCGCACTGGCCGTTTAGGATAAGCTGCTAGCATTTATTAAACATAATGGGAGGGTGCTTTTTATGTAATGAGCGCTATTCGTGATAAGTGCTAAAACTGAGTTGCTAAATTTAGCACTTAAAAACATCTAAAATTGTGCACTTCTATATGTGCTTGTGCTGTGAGCATTTCTGGAATTCGCAGATTAGCCTATTTAATGCAGCTGTGCGGGATTATTCCATACGTAATGACACCTTTTATATACGGGCCACGTTTCTAGTGCTCGGCGCAGTTGGTCCGAGGGAGCCGTCGACTTCCTGACGTGCTGGACTGAACAAGAGGGCGCCGTTTAAATTGGTCACGGACCGGCACGCTTAGTTTTTTCCGTATAAGCGGGTGAAGCAATTTTCATGAATAACTTAGTGGTTGCATTGTTCACTGCACAGCTAGCACTTAGGTTGTCGGTCTCTTTTTCCCCTCAAATTAAACATATCCCAAAGATATCACAGTAAAGAAAAATGGGTACAGGTGGATTCGAACAAGTGACCTTTTGATCCATAGCCCATCCCACTATCCACTAGACTAGCCGGTAGCAGCTCGACAACAACCGTTCTTTAAAATGATTGAATGTAAATAGTTGACTAAATAAAAACAATGCTGTGACGTTCTGTTCTATTATAATGAATCAACATAATTCTCATCAAAACTACTGAATTATTCGTGATTATTGCTTCACCCGCCTACGAAAAAAAATAAGGGACAGTCACATGACGAAGTTTTCGAAAAAGCTACAGAGGGCGGTCTTCATTTTTAGCGTCACTGTAGATTCGTTGAATGAAGAGAAACAAATCAAGACGTCTTTAAATACAGCAAATGGAATAATTCACCAGGAATGGACATTAGATATGTAATTGGATAAACGTTTGGAAAGCCTGACTGTGTGATCCTAAACTTCTCCCAAAGGTTTACACCCTTAAAGAGTCGGATATTATCCTAATAGTACACTTAGGGAGGACATTTAGTCGTTCATTATTTCACTTAGGGAGACAAGGATACTTAGGGAGACATTTTCATGTCTCCCAAAGTACCCAGCCCCCCTTCAGAGGCAGAATTTATTTTACTGTCGAAAGTGAGTGATATTGATAGAGAGTGGTCCAAAACAAAAAAAATACCAAAATTCGTGGGATTAGGACAAGGGATAATTGGGTTAGGTTACATCAAAGTTTGAAAAAAAAATATTGCACGCTTCTATGGGAATGTCAATGTCCCATCTAAGGTATATTTTTTTTTGGGGGGGGGGGGGGGACGCGGGGGGGGGGGGGGGGGGGGGGGGGGGACGATCCCTGTCCAAAAAGTAACGGAAAATTCATTATGCAAATGATGATACCTATGATAACTATCTGTGCAATTTTCATTTCAATTAACAAAGGGTTTGTAGTTATGACACATTATACACGCCGCACCATGTTCTGTGGATGCATGGTTTCTATGTACAAGGCTACAGAGGCGACCACGGCGGTTTTCACCCCCCCCCGTCAGAAAAAAAGTCGCATTTCGCAAAAACGGTACCCCCAAATTATCAATTCGGTGTCAACATGTACTGAAGACGAAAGCCAAAAAGTAAGAAATGCCTAGCGCGGGAAAAACAAAATAAACAAAGAAAAATCAGAAAGCAAAACAAAAAAAAGACAAAACCACTATCGCGAAAAACTGAGGGGGGAGGGGGAAGTTTCCGCCCGGCTCTTTGAGGGATAAAGATGCATTATGTAGATTGGCAGTAAATTGATTTTGAAAGATCACACAGAACAAATCTCATCGCTGGCCAGTAATTTTTTTCCAAATTGAAGTTGTTGAAATGGTTAAGTAGCGCGTCAAGTGCCGATGTGGAATCAAATGGACTTATTTCGAGCTTCACTGCTCGAGCTGTGTCGGCGGTCCCCCAAATTGTCAGTGTCGTTGTTCGGGGCGCTTGTCATAAACCAATAATGCCATGTACACTGTTGTGGTCGAATTTGGAAACTGTTCCTTCAATTGTTCCTGGGCTTCTCTGTTTCTTGAATTTCTTTTTCTTTTTAAATGATCAGTGTATGAAATTCATGTTTCAAAAGTCCTTCCTCCTTAATGCATCCGAATTTTGTTTTTCAAGCCTTCGGCTTCAGCTCTGTCTCCAACTTCATCCCATTTACAAACTGCATATGCAGTTTGGCAATGGGCTGAATTCGGAGACGGAGCATTGTTTTGCCTATAGCGAGATGGCCGCGCGGTAGCTTGAATCAAGGAGCTTTGCAGCAAATCCAGTGTATGATCAGTCTTGAATAAACCAGTACACATTGAATCTTCTTTCATGTCACAAATTGGTGTCACCCAGTCTGTTCGCTATTGCTTGTTGAATGTGAGGTCATCATCATTTAAAGACCCGGCAGGTGACGTGACCCGGCCGCGATTTTGTTCCTCAAACGACTTTCGAATAGGGTTAACGCTATGAGATTTCGGACTTTACTTCCCTTTAAAAAACAAATCCTCCGGAGCCACGAATTAAAAAAAAAAAAGGAATTCGAACGTAATGAAATTGCGGACTTTATTTCCCTTTAAAAAAATCCACCAAAGTTGGAAATTAGAAAAAAATGGTAGGTCTAACGTCGAGGTCTCGAACCCACAATCTCCTATCTCCCAGTCTAACACTGTATCCACTGAGCCATCGGAATGCTCGGCAGACAACGAAAATTCATTGCATTATTATATGCAGCCCTAAAACATATGCGTATACGTATATTAAAAGTATTATAGAGGGCGCTCAACAATGCATCCATTCGGATGACGTTTGTGAACAATAATTCGCGACCCGGCCAGTTTTTCCCTGTCCGGTACGGACGCGTCTCTAAACCGCTCATAGACACTCCTATCCTGTACGTGCCGTCCACGCCACACCCAGAGGAGGAGGAGGAGGAAGGCTCCATCACGAGGTCTCATCTCTCTTTCGCCCGAGGGGCGTTAAGTCACAGTACATTGTTACGGAATTTGAAAGACAAAAATATGCCTCGACGACCTTCAATGTCACTGCGCATAGTGTCTGTAATGGATCTCGTATACAAACACCAATTACGTAGCTCATAACGCAATATATATTTCCATTTGATAAATTTAAGGTCACAGGTCTGTTAAAACCCCAATATTATCATAAGTACAATAGGATAATAACAAAGTTGAGCTATAAATGCGGGGAAACGATGGCTATAAATGACAAAAGACAGCAACGGTTCAGCTATTAGTAGGCCTAATGGTAAACCGTGTTGTGGGAGACCGTGGCTTTCACAGCAACGACAGTTCGGTATAGCCGGGCGCCTGGGGTAGTTATATGCTTATAACTGACCTGCAATATTCCTGGCCTATTTTCGAGAATTCAGTGTGAAACTGAATGGTGCGATTGCTATGACGTTTATTGGTTGTCAAACACAATGATTCAACCACTCATCTTGGTCATCGGGAACTATAATGGGGACCGTGGATGAGAATGGCACGTTTGCGTGCCAGTAAATATATCAGTATTTAAAAGAAAATTGCTTGTATTAAACAAACGGTAATTGGTACAATAATAACAAGACGGCCCGTCTTTTAAAGAGAATAGCAACCTTATTTTAAAGGGACGGTAACGTAAAATGTCAGTGTTTGTGAGTCGTTAATAACAGTTTGCTCCGTAATTTTACGGCTTGCGGTTTTTACCGGATGGTACTGGCGTCCAAACTGCTAGGAAATTCCCACAACAACTATTTTCTTACAGTGTGCTAACCCCTGAAGTAGGGATATACATCTCCCATTCGGTGACTGTGAAAAAATATGAACCTGAAGCGTTGGCGCAGATATTTTAGAATCCATATTCAAATAGAAACAATACAGACATATCACCAAAAACTGGTCCTGACTCTTGTAGAGCTCACAAAGTTTCGTTCCCCCCCCCCCCTACATGTTAAGTTTTGAAGCTGGAAACTTTATTTAATTTGGCGGCAACGTGGGATGGCATTTGCCTCTTTTCAATAGAAATTTCTTGGGAAATGCCTCTATAGCAACCTAATTCTCCTCTCTATATTAACATTTTGGGATCATTTGCTCTGATACTACACGTTCTGGATTTACGTCAGATGCGCTGAAGCTATAAACAATTTCGAGGGATGGGGAAGGGAGTGGATCGTCTCCACGATATAGAGTAATGTGTTAGAGTAACTGTAGAGGATTTCCCGGCCATCTGCCCACCCCTTCATATATCAAGTCTGAATCCGTCCTTGGTTTCTGAAATAATGAAGGAAAGCTTCATGGGGTTGATAAGGTGAAGGAGGTTGCTAACTGAGAAGAAAAATGATGTGTGGACTGCAAAGTTTAAGACGATTATTTTGAAAATTGTACAATCAAATGCAGACGGAGCTTAAACAGTAACAAATTACAATGAACAATGAATGTGCATGCTTGCTAACGATTTTTATTGATTTTAAGATAACTTGGCTTAACAGAACATGACATTTAATAAACAATAATATGACCTTTTTATTATAACACATTTCTAAAATAAAGAGATTCCGGCTCTTGGAGAAATTTTCTCTGTATAGCTCATATAGTTCATGTTAAAAATCGCATTGTTTTGTCCCCTTCATCAACGGCAAAAATATCACGATAAATATGCATATTAAAGGTAGTACACAACATTTGCAAATATCAAAAGACAAAACAAATGATTTATTACGAAATACTGTACTAGACTGTAAGTAAATATCAGTCTCAAGCATCCTGTGAAATCATGGCACCCGATGTGCTGTCGTTTTTAATAAAAGTGGAAATTTATATCGTTTTCCAATGATTGTCGGCCGACAATCGTTGGAAATAGTCTAGTTCCCCAACCTGATCAGTCCCCGATGTCTATAAATTGCTCCGTTTTGTCTAAGGTATGGTCAGGGAACCAGACTACTAGAACATATTTTTTCTCTGTTTTCCCAATATCTATACACACAAAACTTCAAACAGGTCAGTGTTACAGTATTTGCTAGCACGCTATAAAAAACTAACCCCCAAATCCATTTATTTAAAAAAAAGAATACAGCGAAAGCAAAACCCTTTTGATGTGACGTCACTTTATTGGACCGTCTGGTGAAGTGAAATTAATGAGTTGTTTAATTCCAATTCAATTGACTTTATTATCCCTGACGGGAAATTCATTTCGGCCTTTTTATAATCAAGTTAATGAGCAAAGGGTTTTAAAGTCGATTAATTGCGACAAAGTATTTACAAGGACAATTTGCATCAAATCAATTAACAAATATTTGGAAATGGAAAGCATTCGTCTATGTGTGTTTATTTTCTAGATGCGCTTTTGTGGACACCGATTTCATCATTACATGTATATGAATATTATGTTACTGTGTTTCGATATATTTGTCGGACCGTGGCTTTATTTCAGTCTTCGCCCAAATCTTCTGTAAGTTCGATCCTTTAATATACGAGTACAGGAAACCTGTGTACGCGTACGAGTTATACAACCCTTGAGAGTTTTTTTCAGAAGTACCATTCACATGTACATTTTAATCGTATGAGCACGATGTGGCTACTTTTCAGTACAAATTTAAAACCCCGTCTGAAGGTAGGTTACAGACCCAAATTTGACACCTAAGAAGACATGCATGTAGACAACTATTAGTAACTCGTCAATAGAAAGTTAAACATTATAAAGGACAGTTAAAACTGAACGTATTGATTTTAAAACGAAAATCAGGGGTTCCGGATGCAGGGGGTTGGTCACCCCCCCCCCCCCACCACCACCACCAAACTCACATACTTTTTCAAATTTGTATCCCTTTGTTGCTATACTTAAACATTCCCCCATAGATTTTGTGCATACATTTCCTTGTGGAGACATTACTTTTCCTTTTTCGAATTTCCTTGCGGAGACCTTTTCATTCTGTTGTCCTCTATTGTTTCCCATTCTCCACAGGGTACCGAATGTAGGGCCTGTTTGTTTCACAGAAATTTGGATTTCGATCAGTGATCCGATCGTTGGTTCACACACCAGGGATCCCGCCTAATAGATGGAGCGAACCAGCGGATGGCTCATTGACCGAGATCCAGATATGTGTGAAACAAACAGGCCCTTAGAAACGCGCACGCGCACAGATGTTGACATTATGCACCCTTATGGGGTACCACTATTTTCAAAATTTACTTCCATACTATTATTCTCCTTTGTTCCTATTGAAATCTCAAACTCCGTATAGCGTTTTGCCTGTGGGGTATCAAGATTTGTAAAGACTTCCTTGTGGAGTCCCATTCTTTCTATTGTTACCCTTTCCTCCCGGTACCCCATATAAGGAGTCTAACGTAAGAACACCCCACACACACCCTTACAGATGTACGGTTGATGGGGACATTGTATTGTGCTGCAGTTATCCCTAATCTTTAGAATTTCTCCTTTACACAAAGGCTATAACTTGTGGGGAACCCACAATGCAGTACTTGTAAAGATACGCAAGCGCATGCACCCACACAACTCTGTTTCTTCTTAGTGTTTTGTTTTGTATTGCTTTTTTTTATTTTTTTATTTTTTTTTATTTGATGGATGAAAACAGAAACATCACAGGCCCGACCACCCTTTCCATGATGTATTGTTTTAGTCATTTGACGGATACAAAGCAAAATAATACCGGGACAAAATCCGAGATTCCTCTGAGTACAAGTACAAAATTACCACAACACTGCGCATAATTTGACTCCATAGTGACACTAACCACCTGTGACCTAATTTTCTTGTTTTTATGGATGTCGCCCAATACAAAGCTAAAAGCCACTCTGGGTTAAGGGCTACAATAGAGGTGATGGTGTTGGCCACATTTTAGGTTGCCAGCCCCACCACCCTCACGGTTTCAATTTTCTTGGTTCGGATCTTAATAGAGGATAAATCTTCAATAGATACCAAAGAAATTATCCCAATTTTCAGACCTATAGACCCAGTCGGGGTACTTCCACCGTTGGTCACATGGGACCAACGCACCTCATTCTATTCAGAACGCGAATTCAATTTAATGAACAATGTGACGTCATAAAGCCTGCAAATACAGTGTCCTACCTTGACAAAGAGCACATAACTCCAGAGTTAGAACGCTTAAACGTCAATGTCATTCTGGACTCCGAATGTGATTTTTGACACTCCGCCTAAATCTCCCTTCCAGTTTTAATAGAATCGTATCCGAGGGTTTTTTAGTGTAAATACAACAGATTCAGTACCAGAGACCAGAGTTGGAGTCGAGTCCCTGCAAGTACTTTCACAAGTACTTTCGCAAGCCCAGTCAGAAGTCCTTTCATAAAGCCGGTCACAAGTAACTGGATGAACAATGACAAAGGAATGCCTTTGTCAAAGCTCATTTGAATAGCTTGTGATTGGGGTTAAAACTGGAGGGCTTGTGATGGACTTGCAGGGACTTGCAGGGACTTGTGATGGACTTGACTACATCTCTGCCAGAGACATCCTTCAACTTCTGTCAAGGGTCACATCTCAAACTTACGTACCTCAATCTTGCATGCCCATGTATACTCAAGCCACAAAAGAGTACCCGCACACGCACCGCATGCACTCCAGCCTTGATTTATCAGTCAAGAGTTAACGTAGGTAGGTCGGGGTGCAGTTAATGTCGTGATGCATAATGACAGCATTATTACATTAGAAATGCCAATGTAGTTGTACATGTAAAATAGCCAAAAGTTGATAAATTGTTTTTCACTTTCTACTCAGCGCGTATCCTGGTGTTTCTGTAACTTCGACATTTGATGCCGGGTCATGTCGAATACGTACTCAATAACAAGGAAATTGATATAAATGTACTACTAACAATAAGCTACATCGGAATCAGAAATACGACCGCACTGGCCGTTTAGGATAAGCTGCTAGCATTTATTAAACACGTAATGAGCGCTATTCGTGATAAGTGCTAAAACTGAGGTGCTAAATTTAGCACTTAAAAACATCTAAAATTGTGCACTTCTATAGGTGCTTGTGCTGTGAGCATTTCTGGAATTCCCAGATTAGCCTATTTAATGCAGCTGTGCGGGATTATTCCATACGTAATGACACCTTTTATATACGGGCCACGTTGCTGGTGCTCGGCGCAGTTTTTCCGAGGGAGCGTCGACTTCCTGACGTGCTGGACTGAACAAGAGGGCGCCGTTTAAATTGGTCACGAACCGGCACGCTTAGTTTTTTCCGTATAAGCGGGTAAAGCAATTTTCATGAATAACTTAGTGGTTGCATTGATCACTGCACAGCTAGCACTTAGGTTGTCGGTCTCTTTTTCCCCTTAAATTAAACATATCCCAAAGATATCACAGTAAAGAAAAATGGGTACAGGTGGATTCGAACTAGGGACCTTTTGATCCATAGCCCATCCCACTATCCACTAGACTAGCCGGTAGCAGCTCGACAACAACCGTTCTTTAAAATGATTGAATGTAAATAGTTGACTAAATAAAAACAATGCTGTGACGTTCTGTTCTATTATAATGAATCAACATAATTCTCATCAAAACTACTGAATTATTCGTGATTATTGCTTCACCCACCTACGAAAAAAAAATAAGGGACAGTCACATGACGAAGTTTTCGAAAAAGCTACAGAGGGCGGTCTTCATTTTTAGCGTTCACTGTAGATTCGTTGAATAAAGAGAAACAAATCAAGATGTCTTTAAATACAGCAAATGGAATAATTCACCAGCAATGACATTAGATATGTAATTGATAAACGTTTGGAAAGCCTGACTGTGTGATCCTAAACTTCTCCCAAAGGTTTACACCCTTAAAGAGTCGGGTTATTATCCTAATAGTTCATTATTATCACTTATGGAGACAAGGGTACTTAGGGAGACAGAGGCGACCACGGCGGTTTTCACCCCCCCCCCCCCCCCCCCCCGTCAGAAAAAAAGTCGCATTGCGCAAAAACGGTACCCCAAATTATCAATTCAGTGTCAAAATGTACTGCAGACGAAAGCCAAAAAGTGAGAAATGCCTAGCGCGGGAAAAGCAAAATAAACAAAGAAAAATCAGAAAGCAAAACGAAAAACACAAAAACACTATTGCGAAAAACTAAGGGGGAGGGGGAGGGATAAAGATGCATTATGTAGATTGGCAGTACATTGATTTTGAAAGATCACACAGAACAAAACTCATCGCTGGCCATCAGTATTTTTTTCCAAATTGAAGTTGTTGAAATGGTTAAGTAGCGCGTCAAGTGCCGATGTGGAATCAAATGGACTTATTTCGAGCTTCACTGCTCGAGCTGTGTCGGCGGTCCCCCAAATTGTCAGTGTCGTTGTTCGGGGCGCTTGTCATAAACCAATAATGCCATGTACACTGTTGTGGTCGAATTTGGAAACTGTTCCTTCAATTGTTCCTGGGCTTCTCTGTTTCTTGAATTTCTTTTTCTTTTTAAATGATCAGTGTATGAAATTCATGTTTCAAAAGTCCTTCCTCCTTAATGCATCCGAATTTTGTTTTTCAAGCCCTCAGCTTTAACTCTGTCTCCAACTTCATCCCATTCACAAACTGCATATGCAGTTTGGCAATGGGCTAAATTCGGAGACGGAGCATTGTTTTGCCTATAGCGAGATGGCCGCGCTGTGGCTTCAATCGCGGAGCTTCGCAGCAAATCCAGTGTATGATCAGTCTTGAATAAACCAGTACACGTTGAATCTTCTTTCATGTCACATATTAAGTGTCACCCAGTCTGTTTGTTATTGCTTGTTAAATGTGAGGTCATCATCATTAAAGACCCGGCAGGTGACGTGACCCGGCCGCGATTTTGTTCCCCAAACGACTTTCGAATAGGGTTAACGCTATGAGATTTCGGACTTTACTTCCATTTAAAAAGCAAATCCTCCGGAGCCACGAATTAGAAGAAAAAAATGAATTCGAACGTAATGAAATGTCGGACTATATTTCCCTTTAATCAAATCCTACAAAGCTGTAAATTAGAAAGAAAAGAAAAACTGGTAACGTCGAGGTCTCGAACCCACAATCTCCTATCTCCTAGTCTAACACTGTACCCACTGAGCCATCGGAATGCTCGGCAGACAACGAAAATTCATTGCATTATTATATCCAGCCCTATTATGCGTACGTATAATACAAGTATAGAGGGCGCTCAACAATGCATCCATTCGGATGACGTTTGGGAAAAATAATTCGCGACCCGGCCCAGTTTCTCCCTGTCCTGTACGGACGCGTCTCTAAACCGCTCAGAGATACTCCTGTACGTGCCGTCCACGCCACACCCCGAGGAGGAGGAGGAGGGCTCCCTCACCGAGGTCTCTCTCTTTCGCCCGAGGGGCGTTAAGTCACAGTACATTGTTACAGGATTTGAAAGACAAAAATATGCCTCGACGACTTTCAATGCCTCTGCGCATAATGTCTGTGATGGATCTCGTATACAAACACCAATTACGTAGCTCATAACGCATTATATTCCCATTTGATAAATTTAAGGTCACAGGTCTGTTAAAACCCCAATATTATCATCAGTACAATAGGCTAATAGCAAAGTGGAGCTATAAATGCGGGGAAACGATGGCTATAAATGACAAACATACAGCAACGGTTCAGCTATTAGTAGGCCTAATGGTAAACCGTGTTGTGGGAGACCGTGGCTTTCACAGCAACGACAGTTCGGTATAGCCGGGCGCCTGGGGTCGCTATATGCTTATAACTGACCTGCAACATTCCTGGCCTATTTTCGAGAATTCAGTGTGAAACTGAATGGTGCGATTGCTATGACGTTTATTGGTTGTCAAACACAATGATTCAACCACTCATCTTGGTCATCGGGAACTATAATGGGGACCGTGGATAAGAATGGCACGTTTGCGTGCCAGTAAATATATCAGTATTTAAAAAAAAATTGCTTGTATTAAACAAACGGGAATTGGTACAATAATAACAAGACGGCCCGTCTTTTTAAGAGAATAGCAAGCTTATTTTAAAGGAACGGTAACGTAAAATGTCAGTGTTTGTGAGTCGTTAATAACAGTTTGCACCGTAATTTCACAGCTTGCGGTTTTGACCGGATGGTACTGGCGTCCAAACTGCTAGGAAATTCCCACAACAACTATTTTCTTACAGTGTACTAACCCCTGAAGTAGGGATATACATCTCCCATTCGGTGACTGTGGAAAAATATGAACCTGAAGCGTTGCCGCAGATTTTTTGGAATCCATATTCAAATAGAAACAATACAGACATATCACCAAAAACTGGTCCTGACTCTTGTAGAGCTCACAAAGTTTTGTTTCCCCCCCCTACAGGTTAACTTTTGAAGCTGGAAACCTTATTTAATTTGGCGGCAACGTGGGATGTCATTTGCCTCTTTTCAATAGAAATTTCTTGGGAAATGCCTCTAGCAACATAATTCTCCTCTCTATTATCAACATTTTGGGATCATTTGCTCTGATACTACACGTTCTGGATTTACGTCAGATGCGCTTAGGCTATAAACAATTTCGAGGGATGGGGAAGGGAGTGGATCGTCTCCACGATATAGAGTAATGTGTTTGAGTAACTGTAGAGGATTTCCCGGCCATCTGCCCACCCCTTCATAATAGTCTGAATCCACCCTTGGTTTCTGAAATAATGAAGGAAAGCTTCATTGACGTTGCTAACTGTGAAGAAAAATGATGTGTGGACTGCAAAGTTTAAGACGACTATTTTGAAAATAGTACAATCAAAATGCCGACGGAGCTTAAACAGTAACCATTTACAATGGACAATGAATGTGCATGCTTGCTAACTATTTTTATTGATTTGAATATAACTTGGCTTCACAGAACATATCATTTATTAAACAATAATATGACCTTTTTACTATAACACATTTCTAAAATAGAGAGATTTCAGCTCTTGGAGAAGTCCCAATGGATTCTATTTTCTCTGTATAGCTCATAGAGTACATGTTGAAAATCGCATTGTTTTGTCCCCTTCATCAACGGCAAAAATATCACGATAAATATGCGTATTAAAGGTAGTACACAACATTTGCAAACATCAAAAGACAAAACAGATGATTTATTACGAAATACCGTACTAGACTGTAAGTAAATATCAGTCTCAAGCATCCTGTAAAATCATGGCACCTGATGTGCTGTCGTTTTCAAGAAAAGTGGAAATTTATATCGTTTTCAAATGATTGTCTGCCGACAATCGTTGGAAATAGTTTAGTTCCCCAACCTGATAATTCCCCGACGTCTATAAATTGCTCCGTTCTGTCTAAGGTATGGTCAGGGAACCAGACCACTAGAACATATTTTTGTCTCTGTTTTCCTAATATCTATACACACAAAACTTTAAACAGGTCAGTGTTACAGTATTTGCTAGCACGCTATAAAACACTAACCCCAAATCCATTTATTTAAAAAAAGAATACAGCGAAAGCAAAACCCTTTTCATGTGACGTCACTATATTGGACCGTCTGGTGAAGTGATATTAATGAGTTGTTTTATTCCAATTCAATTGACTTTATTATTCCTAACGGGAAATTCATTTCGGCCTTTTTATAAACAAGTTAATGAGCACCTTAAAAAAGGTATTACAAATAAAACATAAAACATAAAAATATAAACACGGTACTTCACTAAAAAAGAAAGGTTACTAGAATTCAATAAAGATAAAATACGAGACAATAATCTAAAGCACTGTCCATTTAAAACTGCATGTTACATCTATATTAAAACCTGTACGGTTACCATCATGGAGTGGGGCCTAATTCTATGGACATTCGTCAGAACTACATATAATTGGCGGAGTACTAACCCCTTGGGCACGATATTTTACGGGAGACGTCGGGGTGTTGCAGCGGTTCTGGCAGCCAAGCCAACCACTACATTGTGTTTGTGCAGTCAAGCATGACAACACATTAAGCCAACAATGGTTTGAAACTGCACAAACAGCGGCCAGTGGCGTCATCTGGCCTGGTGGCACTGTTCTTTTTTGCACCATATGGCGTCATCCGTACGCAAAGGGTTGCAAGGAACGTGTTTGGAGCGAATCTGCAATTTAACGGGCTGATGTTTCCCCGTATACCGACACGTGAGTGAGTTCATGGGGTAAATTCAGTTTAAGAAGAGTTAGAATGATGTTGCAAGTTCGTGTATGTCATTTTATTGTTCATTTCTAATGAGAGGGGTCATCGGGGGTGGGGGTGGGGCTAGGGGTTGCAGATGATCACCAACTTCAGGAAGTAGTTTCAAAAATGAGATAGTAGTGCCGTTGAGTTGCAATGGGGCTTTAATAAGGGAATAAATATGTGCTGGGCCGTTTAAAAACCGCCTTTGGAACCTGGACGCTGATAGTAACCATTCACCTCTGTGTATAATGCAGCAAAAAAAAACGAATTCTGCAAAATTCCCGAAATGTGTCGTGAGTAAACTATGCCGTCCTTGTGCTTTTTCCCTATCTATGCTCAGGGACCCCCGGTGGCCGGAGTATGATCAGAAACCGGGTTTTCTAATGATGTCCACTCGAATACCGGGTGGCAGGGTTACCCTGCTACTCGATAATCGTGTTCTTTTCCAGAGTCAAAGCAATTAAAGAGTTGCTTATACGGGGAATGCAACAGCAGTCGAGTTTTAAATATTTCCTCATTATTTACAAATTGTTTAGTCTATGCCCAGGGACCCCCGGTGAAACTGTTTTCTGTCTCTAAGCTATCAGAAATAAGATAATCCAAACAACCCGAACCATACTAAGCAGCAAATTATTATTGCGTTGGTGATCCAGAGTACTAGGTGTGGGGCAAGAAAAAAAACAACAAAAAACAGTTTTTGTGACCATCTTATTTTTTCCCAATAAACACAAACCACAATTCTGTACTAGAAATGGAACTGGATACAACTTTACATTTTTGAACTTTAAAAACAACTGAATAATTATTTAGATAATCTGTTGGCACATCAAACAGCCGTCTATTTTAAGCAAGCGCAGCATCTTTGCATGCATTGCGCGCGCGGCATCTAAACTGAAACCAATGTTAGTAGCTCATGCTGGACGTCCTGGTTCAGGGGCCACGTTTGTTGCTGCAAAAGTGTTTAAAACCGGTCGGTGTTTTATCAGCCGTTTAAAACCACCCACGTGACGGGCTTTCGATCAATAGGAACGGGTAAACGGCCTTAGGTGTTTATGAATTTTAATGAAAAGTTCTACATACTATTTGCCAACTTGATAATTCCCCCGTACAAAAAATAAATAAATAGAAATCCATTCGTCTGTGGGACATGATGTTATGAACAATCCCCGGGGCCCAAAAATAATGTGTTATCTGTGTGTTTGGGAGTATATATCTTCTCAAACTGTCACATATTTTGCGCAATTTTTGTTTCAATTTTTCCCGGTACTACATGTATAGTATCATTCGTAGGCCCTACATGGGAGAAATAAAACAAAACGGTCAGATAAGATGTTATGTTGCACTGCAAAGACCGTGGTGTTACATTAACACCATGTGATGTTTATATTGGACTACTTGCCAAATATAAACACCACATGGTGTTAGATTAACACCCAGTTTTTGCAGTGGGGATATCGATTTAAATGAGAGGAGCAATAATTCCATTTGTGAATCATGAATAACGGCTAATATTCTATATCAGTCTTCCTTGGTTGACATTCTTAAGTTGGCAACGAAGTCTTATAAAGTGGTTCACATTAAACGACTATTATCTTTTCCCTTTTTGTGGTCTGGATGATCACTTTTTTTTCAAACTGGAGAAAGCCCACAACCCTGTCTTGTAGCTGCCATAGCAAAGTGCACAGCAAACCCTAAAACCGGACAAAATAACACTGTGGTCGAGCGAAGAGGGGCAGTGGAATTTACTCTAGGATCTATATTCTTCCTCCATGCCACATCCAAGCAATTATTCTATAGTATGCGCTAACAGTCAAAGGCGAATTCGCTGTAATGTTAGTATTTTTTTGTTAAGACGGTCCTAATTTTTTATTTTCATTTTCATGGAAGACTTTTTAAGCGTGTTAATCTGCATCTTCCAGTTGTACCAGATTATACGCGTAGGGTCATCAAATGACGGACTGTCGGTGTAGTTTCCGTTTAAATTGCAGTCGAAGCAATCGCTGTACCACCAGGCACCGTGAAACACCTGGGCACAATTTTCTGAGCCACGGTCGTCATTGTCGCGGTCTTTAGTTGTGAATGGAAAGTTCTTGTGTGATTGCAGTGAATCCCCTGAAATGATTAAACATCAACTGCACCGGATCAATTGAAATCAATTTTACCGTTTGGTTAGAAAAAGGTCCACAGAGCAAATAATTGACGAACGCCTACGAAAACAGTATTACATTTTTAGATAATTATTAATTCCCAGCATGTACTTCTGATAACCACATTTTGTAATCTCCACCAAACCTTACATTCAGAGTATGTAAATCAGGCCACTATTTGTGACGTATTTGTTTCCCTCACATTCACCACAATGGCTTCGCACTTGGGGCGGACGTTTGTTGAGTTGGAAGTTAAGCTGAGCGGTAGCTAGGTTACACATAATACAAGCGAGATTTGTTCAGCCGTGTTACAGGAGTCTATTACACAGGAGTGTCGGTCGACGTTTTTGGTTAACTGGCGTTGTCACAATCCGTAATTTGGGACTAATCATGCGATCAAGTGTAATAAGAAACATACATACTGAAAGTTCACTTCTTGAGATACTTTATAGCCGTATAACTAGTCAAAATAGAACTGAATAAAATCTACACGATACAAATGAACGTTTGAGCATGCAATAAAGATAACCAAATGAGAAGGCAAGTCTCGCGATTCCACTATCATTTGTTTTTCCTTTTTTATGTGAAAATGTTTGTAGCAAACTCTGACTACTCTAGCGACAGACCCTTTAGCCTGCACTGTAAAAAACACCACCATTTCTTTACCGGAATTTCCTGGCAGTTTGGACGCAAGTACCATCCCGTAAAAGACGGTGCAAGCTGTAATATCTAACGACTCTAATTACCCTGCTATTCCCGTCTAAAGACGGGTTATGAAAACAATTCACTAAGTTACTGGAAGTTTGGTGTAAGTAATTACACTTGAATTTACAGAAATGGGAACCAGATTAAATAGACGTAATTAATTACGCATATACACATACATGTATGTGTATACATTATACCTATAGTAATGCATAATAAATTACGTCTATTTAGTCTGGTTCCCTTTTCTGTAAATTAATCTACTAAACACAACGAACAGATTTTTTAAACTTTAGCTTCATATTCAGCCTTATTCCGCCATGATGATGATGTCACGGTTTCCCATGAACAAATTCAATATTTGTTCAATGAGATTATTGTAGGAGAACATTATATTTTTTACGTCCAAAACCCGTTAAAACTAAATTATGGTGATAAACCCGTTATTTTAAGAAATGTTTTTACATTGTGGCTTTTGTGAAATCCAAAGTTTCATTATTATTATTTAGGTCAGCAAATTGCTATGCAGTAAAAATGAAATATCTCTTTTTCTTCAAATAATTTCACATAATTATTGTCGTTTCCAACTTTATCCCAGTCGGAATACAAATGAATTACTTTGAATAGGACGTCGATCATGTTTTAGCTCCGACACGGTGTACCCGGAAGTATATGTATTCTCGCAAAATCTCCTTGAAATTGAAGTCAACTTGTAACTCTTTAACACAATTCCGATACTTTCGGTTGTATTATCAACATCAACATCAACATCATGAAAGTAGTGCTCCGTTCCCCAATTGGTCAATATTTCACTTTTTATATCAAGTAAACGCAGAGATAGACCAGGAGGCAACACAAACCACTGGGCTTTTCCTATACCTATCCTAAACTAAATTTGGCAGGAAAACCTCTGAGACAAGTTGGATGAAACCTGCAATGTTCATTTGTATAAAATCTACTGCTATAAACTGCACATTACGATTTTGATAAATGCCTCTAGCGTGTATCCCATGGGGGCGCAGGCGTAGACCGAGACTCCTGTGTAGTAATATGATCCTGCTATTCAGCAAGACTTCGTTCCAGAAAATGCTGTATTCTGCCTTACCAGCCGTTCCCGAAAAGCCTCCCACCATCAGCCTGTAGTTGTCGCTCCCATCAGCGACACTGAAGTTGTCGTAGACGGCATAGGCAGAGGTGTCATCGAAGTCCGCGATGTCGACCCTTAGTTTGTAGTCGCCCTGAGCGGTGAGTCGGTGCAGGTTGTCATTGCCGAGCCAGAACTCACCGTCTAGATCGCCGAACCCCTGACGGTAGCTCTCCCAGTCAAGGTAGAAGTCAACGGAGCCGTCCTGGCGACGCTGAAACACCTACAGAGAATTGAGGGATACACATTTACGATAGTAAAGATTTAAATCGATAGCAATTAAAACCGATTGAAAAACAGGGGCCGAATCTCCCCCCGGAATTTTTGGCGATGTTGTCGCAGTCATTTTGTTGTTCGTCATGAGCCATGAGCCTTTATAATTTTATTGATCGAAGCTCCATCCATCATTGCTTTTAATTCAAAACTAACCCCGATAACCTCTGGGGAAAAAAAAATCTAAGTCACTACTTCACAGTCTAAAAACTGTGTGTATAGCAATTAAACACATTAAAAACATTACGTGTCCAATTCCTAAACATCAATGTTTAATGGCTAAACACTATCCGTCAATACACTAAACATGTTTAGTATGGAAACGTGTTTACAAACTGTTTACAAAGTGTTTAGTGTTTAATTGCTAAACACTGTTTTTGCAGCGTGGTAATAGACCTGTTCAACCCGTTGCATTCGTGAAGTCATAAGGGGATGAAACAGCGCGCTGTTGTACAACAGCATTCAGTTCAATACATACGAGTTTTGATGATGTCAATTTGTGCCTTTTTTGTGACAAACACAAAGACTACATTTTAACTTACAAGGAAACAACGATGGTTTCCTTTAGGTCCCTGATACAATGTAAAAACAATCATCAAAATAAGCATCTGCGTGCAATATGCATTTCATAGGAGACACCATTTCTACGATGTCGTAATCTTCCACATGTAAACGCGGTAAACAATGAAAGTCATTACTATTTCAAATCACTGGCATACATAGTAAGTGTAATGCACTACCGGATGTACACGCAATCCTGAATTCATTTTTTGTATGATCTTTCTTGTTATAGTCATCAACCACATGCTACGCTTGGGTCATAATAATTATTATAAGTTAGGATTCTCTTCGACCTGAGATACAAGCAAGTTACAATATTTATTGGTAATTTAAGCATGCATCCTATTTACTTACGGTCCACCCACCACCGTCTGTCTCCATATCGCAGTACACTGCGATCGGTTTACCATCGTCTCGAGGGTCGACCATGTACACGCCACTGGTAGTCACACCCTTTGCCAAAACCTCCGAACAATCCTTGAAAAACATAACTCGATTCAAAAATAAAGAGAAATGTATTGAATATTGAGAAAATCTTTTTGAAATAGAAATATTATAGCAACATGTCTCTTGATATTTATTTGTTTGGCTTTGTTGAGTTTAGGACCCCGTTCCTATAAGCAAACGAAAACCCACTTACGAGAAAGACTGAGATTGCGGGTAACATCACCATGTGAAATAAATATCTTCGAGGAAGATGTGTGGCTCCGAAATGAACCGGGATGAGTGTGTAACTCGACGTTTCGGACAGTGTGCTCTGTCCGTCCTCAGGAGTGTGAGTGATGTGATGAGGAGTTGCTGCAGCTTTTATGCCTTCTGGGTACCTAGTGGGGTATGACGACTGGATGCTGTTCTGTACTGCGTCATACAGTAGCTTGTTGGGTGGCGTGGGTGTAGGATAGTGCTTGAGGAGTTGGGACATGATGTCCACTTTTCACTTTTTGGACTCACCTCAGTAGAGCGCGATGACACCAATATCAACAGAAATAATGATGTGAAAAGTGGACAGGGTTTTGATTTTCCGAAATATTCGGAAACGTTGGGAAGTTTAAAAAGTTTGACATTTTTATGTCAACAAGATGGTCGATCTTGGACTAGGGGTTTCCGGGTATTTCAGCGATTGCTTAAGAAGAGAAAATACACTTTTAATGACAGTGATTGTAAGTAATCTGAACTATAGAAACCTTGTTTTGCTGGTGGGGGAATTCTCATTATGCCCAAACAAAGATTTTACAATAACAGATGTGAAGGGGTTTGACACATTGAGATTAAATTAGACAGAAATTACTAGAATGACCGCATCCAGCGTTAACATGCGTATATCATTCTAGCCAATTAAACCCTACGAATGTCCCAGACAACTAACAAAACAAACGGAAAGTGGGCAGGGTTTTGATTTTGGGGGAAAATTATGGGTAAAAAAGATGACTCCGACAAACACACACAAACTGAAACCAAGCATGGCGACAGTGCCCGAGCTGGTTCGGTAGACCGTCGCAGATTGGTTGATGAAAGTTTATTTAGAAGCTATTCTCATGTCCAAAATAGCGAGTGTGAGTGTCGATTTGCATGCTCGCCACTGGAAAGAAAACCAGTTAAAAAAGTCGTCTTTTCTTCCAAAACACTCTTCAAAATTTGGAAAAAATTAGGGTCAGTATAATTAAGCGAACGTTGTCCGAGGCTTTATACTTTGGAGCAACAAACCTTTTTTAAAAAGAAAAACGGGATGTCCTAAACTCTACAATCGCCAGAAAAACGGCGATCATGAATGCTCATGAGCATTTCAGAGGTGTCCGATTGCCAATATAATTTCAGTGCAATCCAAGAGGCTGGAGGAAAAATCACAGTCTTACGCCTGCAGGACTCGAACCCACGACCTCCTGCTTTTTAGTGCGGACGTACATGCCAGTCTCCAAAGATATCATATTTACATTGATTGCTGACTGTGCCGTGGCTGCTACATTCAATTTGGATTCGACCACGGCACAGTCAGTTGTCGAGGGTTTAAGATGTCTGCACGAGTAAACAGGAGTTAGTTGGTTTGAGTCCCACCCGCGTAAGTCTGCAATAATTATGTCGCTTCCCAGGTTGTATCGTAAAATTTGGGTGTGATCCCTGGCTGCACGGCATTCTGGGTTTATGACTTCTGACTAGTGCCCACCCGAACAAAGATACTGACAATTTGGGAGACCGCCAACATAGGGCAAGATAGCTCAGTTGGTAGAGCGCCGGTACGGTAACCCGGAGGTCGCAGGTTCGAATCCCGCTCCTGCCAGTTTCTTTGTTCACTTTGAATTTTTTTTTTGCTAGACTCTAAAACTAAAAGCTGTGTTTAGCAATTAAACACAATCTTGCCATCAGTTTGTAAACATGTACAGGTTCTGTATATACGTTCGAGGACAAGGAGAAAACAAATACGAAGGAACCTTTCTTGTCCTCGCAAGTCGGTCTTTTGTTGAAATTGGTCCTCGGACGTAAAAATACGTGGTTAGTCTGTGGGGTTGGGTTATATTAAAGGAACAATAGAAAACACAAAGCATTGTCCCCGGTAATGGGGAAAACACGACTACATGAACACACTGTGCTTAACGGCACGTCGGGCAGAGCACACAAGTCTGTAAACACCTACAATCGCTGACCTCGATGTTTAGCCCCGCGGTAAGGCAAGGTTTTACATGGTACATCGTGAATTATAGAACTCCAATCCCGTAAAACATTTTGGTCAACATTAAAGGTAGTGTACACGATTGATAATCCTCAATTTGTTTTTACTGAATTATTACGAAATACCTTAGACTGTAAGTTAATAGTAGTCTCAATCATCCTGTGAAATGATGGCACTAGGTGTGCTGTCATTGTCAAGAAAAGTGGACATTTATATCGTTTTCCAACGATTTCCAGCTGGAAATCGTTGGAAAACTGCCCTGTATCCTTTAGTCAAGGCGCGCGTGGCTACCCGGACGAGTGGCCACCAATTAAAGCCACATCAACCATAATATTTACAAAGTGGTAGTTTGCATTCACGAAGCAAGGCCATGGCATTTAAACCTTTTCGTTATATTGTGCAAGTCCATTAGGAGCTTAGCGTGATGACTCCGCGCATTACCCGACAGAAACGTCCTTGCCATTTGTCATTTATAATGTCAGGTTGCCAGATATTTATGACTCGGTTTAATTATGTTTTGGTCATGAGAGATAATGCCAAAAAATTGGTGCGTTGAAAAGTTTATTTTCTGCTTCGCCACCGACTTCTTGAATCACCGAGAAGCAAACCAAATGGAATTATTCTAACTTTTGGCTTCATATCAACCGACTGAATGAGATACGACGAAGTTTTTGCAGATTCGACTTGACTCTTCCGCTACAATATATTTATACATCTCTAAAAGACATTGAATTGGTTGTATGTACATAGCATTTTCACAAGCGCTGTCCTTTTTTTCTTGCTAGACTCTTCAGCCCGAATGGAACTTTGACGAGCGCGACGGATCGAAGTCATCTTTACGCTAACCAGGGCGTGTTTGGGCCTAAACGTTGGATGAAATCCCTGGTTTAATTTTTCACATAAAAATACGCATAAAGTAAAGAATGTACTTCAAATACAAACACCTTTTTTGAGACAGAGAGGCTGAGTTATGTTTTTATTGATAGTTAAAAAGAAAAAAACGCCGACCCTGATTCTGTCGATCTTTATTTTTGAGGGGGGGGGGGGGGGGGGGGGGGGGGTGGAGTCCTAATGCCCTCGTAATTTCGACAATTCTTGACAATGCCATTGTACGTTATGATCAAGGTGAATGACGTCTATACACAAGGCCCATTACTGCTTAACAGTCCCGTTTGTAGAATTGTTGATTGGGAGATGCATATATTATTGTGAAGTATTGCACAAGAGACGCAGAAAATGGCTCGTTGCCAGACTACAATTTTCTGTTTAGTCAAGAGCCATCCCACTCTTTTATCCTTAGCCGGCGATTGCCATTTTGCAGATCAAACAACAAAGTTAATTTAATGTAAACATCTCAATCTTTACACCGCCAGAATTCCGCTGATGTGACAAATTTTCAAAACTAGTATATTTGGGGAAGGCAGGTTATGGATTTCAGAATCAGTAAAACATACTAACAACAACGGTCGATGATACCACTAGATCTGTGCAGTTTCTATGTGAATTAAAATTCAAAGTCCCTGATGCCTGGTACTCGCGTGCATGGATGCATTTATGATTGCTGTTTCATGTCTTGTACATTTTTTCCTTGTTTTATTTTGGCTTCTTCAAATGATATCTAATAATGGTTCACCTTAGAGAAAAGAGAGCAGTTACCGGTGCATTTGGGATTTTTTTCTTGCTTGTTTGTTTTGCTTTCGTTTTGTTTTCTTTTTTAATGTGAAGCCAGTTGTATAATGACCACGGGAGGTATGATTCTATTGAATTAGCTTTATTGCAAATTATGGCATGTAAAATTGGCGTTCTGTGTTACAAACAGAAAAAAACACCGATCAACCCATTTTGGGATTTTAAAATGCGTACATTCGAAAATCCCTAGTTTATCATATCCAAAAGTTTAATTTCGTTGAGGACTAACTCAGCATGGAAGAGAGCACATTGCACGTTGAATTTGTTTTCACTTAATTGAAGTCCGATTTTAGCCATCGCGTACGAGTATATAGGGTGGCCAAATATCCGTGAATTTTGACCAAGGAAAATGTTTACTGGGAATTTTGTCGAAATTTTGGGAAACGTTGGGAACTTTCAAAAGTTGGACATTTTCATTTTAAAAAGATGGTCGATCTTTGACTAGGGTTTTCAGGGTATTCCAGTGATTGCTTAAGAAGAGGAAATACACTTGTATTAACAGTGATTGTAAGTAATTTGAACTACAGATATTAGAAACCTCGTTTTGCTGGTGGGGGAATTCTCATTATGGCCAAACAAAGATTTTACAATAACAGAATAATGTGAAGTGGTTTGACACATTGAGATTAAATTAGACATGTTAGGTGCGAAAATTAAGCCCTACGAATGTCCCAGACAACCAACAAAACATATAGAAATCTTTCATTTATATATACATTGATACAGAAAAACTGTTATATTGTTACTTATTGAACGAAAATGACATTTTACCATTTTCTAAGATCGAATAAAAATTCCCAAAATTCCAGACGCCTCGAAAATTCCCGAAACTTTCCAGAATTTTCGGAAAGTTTCCGACACTTTGCAACCCTAAGTACGAGTACAACAATCCGAGTTCCAAGAATTTGAAGACCCGAGTAGGCCTAAATTAGTTTGCAAAGGCGACTTTGAAACCTAGAACAAGAACGAGTACTTCAAATATAATTGAGTCGTGCATCTGGGGAAAAAACATATAATCTAAGAACACCAAAATGTAAAATTCCATCATTGTTGGAATTGAACCGAAAATATGTGCCTCTCGTCCAGCAGTTTTCAAATTGGTGTGGGTATGACGTCATTGTTATGTTGTTCATGAGCTTCGAAGAACTGATTCCTGAAAACCGAGTACAAGTACTTGTAGGTCAGTACTATTTTGTAAAGCAGTTTTAGTCCGAATACATTTAAATTCTGGTACAAGTGCCGTACATCGACTCAGAGTTCTTTGCTTTTTGAGTACGTGGACCAAATCAGTACTCATGCAGTACAGTGCACGCAAACATTGTATATTGTACAAATATATTTAACTCTAGATTGACATATCAATGCGGTAAGTTGAAAAGGTCGCGTTTTTGTGTCATTTTGGAGTCCAGTTGTGGTCGAAAGTTCACATACATTTGGAAACTGTTCCTTCAATTATTCCTGGAAGTGCTCTGTTTCTTAATTTTGTTTTCTCCTAAATTATCAGTGTATCAATATAATCATGTTTCAAAAGTTCTAGGAATTTGTTTACCAAGTACGGATACGTTATCACGCTGTTGTTATCTAGTCACTTACCAGTGTATGGATTTCTACGGCGTCCGGGACAGTTTTTCCGTATCTCCTTCATGGCTTGGTTCATCCAGTCAGGATTGTTAGGATCAGGTTGCGGCGGAGGACCGAAGTAGCATGTCCTCGCCTGGCCGTCCACGCAGTGCAGAGCTACTGTGGTATGAAGAAGGGGGAAATGCACTCATTGCCCGCTCGAAAAGAAAATATTACATGATTTACCCAACCGGGCAAAAAACAGCAGCAATTTCCCTCGCTTTGTTAAAAAACCTAAACTATAAATTAACGCTGTAGACATAACTATCGAGTTTTATCAGCAACTGTTCGAAAGTAAGTACCGCTTGGCACGCATGTCGTATTTGGTGCCAAATTCAGCTAAATAATTTGCGGGTAATTGATTTAGGCTCTTGAGATGATACAAGTGGGGAAATTTTACTTATTTAAACAATCGTCAAACAATTGAATTCATGTCATTTATCCATGCTTGCTATTCGACATGGACATTCAATACAATTTAATTTCTCCATATCAAAGTCGATTATTCTACAATTGACAGGACTAATGGAAATCCAATACAGAAATTACAAACATCTATAGTACACTAAGATATAACAGCACATATGCGGCTTTTCATTAGCGATGTAAACAAAAGTTTAAAAGTCAACAACTTACCAAACACAGTTAGGATAAGCGATACCAAAGGCAAATATGACATCTTGGGAGTACAGTCTGTTACCGACGTTGATCAGTAATGTTGACTTCCAGTTTTATTTGGAAAAGAAACCAAACAACGCAACGAGAACTAGGCAGACACTTCCCCAACCCAAAGTCAGTTTCTCCCTGTCTACCGGACCCCGAGCCAAGGAATATTATAGCATGTTCCGATAAAATGTAGGCATATATATGCAGCAAGGGCAGATCATTCCGTTTCTAGCTCTACACTGGTGCGAATCGCGCACGAGCTTCTCACGGTGAGTCAACCAATCACAGATGAGATGTTTGTATCGACGACACAGACGGTAACCTATTAACAGCAAAAGCACGTTGGCGTGCAGTGCGTATGATCTGAAGTCAGCTCCTATTGGATGATGCTTTGTGTTTCATCGACCTACGATCTGAAAATGCGTGTTTCACCAGTGCAGTACGTAAAGAACTGTCAGTAATAATACAATTTCTTCTTTTGAATGTTAAATGGTGCTTTGTATTTCATTATTAAAAATATGGACAAGGCTTAACGGCTGATGATCTACAAATGCGTGTCTCACAAGAGCGTCATAAAATATTGGTAAGAATTTTTGTTTTACTCTTTTTAAAATTGTCGTCAGTAACCGGGGTTAAAAATATATATTTATGGACAATAATTCGTGGATGCCGATTGCCACCGGAGTACTAAGCCATTATTGTAAATAGCAGGTAAGTATACAACTTAATTCATATCTGTCCATGGGCCCATATTACCTTCCCCTATACAGTATTGATTAGACTTGTGCAAATCTCTTGGAAATTTCACTCAATAAAAATATTACGGGAACGATTTGTATTACCAATAGATGCAGTAACTCTCGGTCTAAGTTAGCCCCCTCCAAAGATAAATAAAGACAAAAACATGGTAGTAGTTGTACCTTAATAGACGCGATTGGGTGTTCTTTGGGTAAGGGTTTGGTGTACCTGGGGACGGGATTGGATGTAGGATACTAGGTAAGGGGGTCGGGAGTAAAAGGGGCGGGGTTTGGATGTACACGAGGGAATAACGGGAGGTTAACGACGATAAGATCGGGGCAAAGGTAAAGGTTAGTCTGCTGTCCCCATCACAGCAAAATACACAAGTAGATTGTGTTAATGGCAGATGGAGTTTTGGTGTTCCAAAAGCGGTTGTATATAACAACTTCTAATTTACAAACTGTATGGAGTCCGAAATCCACATTGAACGGGCCCTGTTCCTAACGAAGATTTTGAGGAAATCCCGTGTGGTTCTAATGCATTTTAATGCACTCGTGCACTGGGGAAAAACAATCACAGTGTGTTAGTTTTGACAGATTTCAGAAGTAAACGTACGGTACTGTGACCTAAAACAAACCACCCGTCCGTAGTTTTCATGTTTTAAAGTAAATTTACACAAAGAGGATGTTAATTCATTGGACCACGTTGTCAAAATACTGTTCTCCTACGACTTTATCGTGGCGTGATTAAGTGAAGATAAAGCTAAAGCACATGCCTTCAGTAATTAGTGCACGGTGTGTTATCGTAGCATTTGTACACCAATAGTCATCAGAGTTGTAATCAAGTCAGTCACAAGTCAGTCACAAGTCAATCACAAGTCAAACCATATCAATGGCTTTGTTATTATAGTGTGTTTGAATAGCTTGTTACATGCCTTGAGACCAGAATTGTGAAGTGACTTGTGAAGTGACCTGTGATGACTTGATTACAACTTTACTAGTCACAGCAGTGCATAATAGGTTATTTCCATTTAGTGTGGTTGCAAATTCATTAATTGTTGTAAATTTGCAGTTAGCCTACCTATACTACTAGCAACCTAGCAGTTTTTTACATGTTTTTTTTTCACTGTTACCAATTAAATAAATGAGAATTGGTACAATACTTACAAGGAACCCCAGCTTTTAATAGCAAGGTTATTTCAAAGGGAAAGTAACGTAAAATTACAGGGTTCGTGAGTAGTGAGATAAATGTTTGCACCGCAATTTCACGGCTGCTGTTCTTTACGGGATGCTACTGGCGCCAAAACTACCGGGAAATTCCCAAAGAAAAACAATGGATTAATTTTTTAACAGTGTGCTAACCCCGAAAGTAGTAATGTGATCATCTATTCAGCGACAGTGGGGAATTTCAAATTTCGTGGGGAATGTCTTCGGCATCATCAAACTACAAAATCCTCCTCTATTCAGCATCTTGGGGTCATTTGCTATCATGTTCTGTATTTACATCAGATGCGCCTAAGCTATCAAAAATTTCGAGGGATGGGAAGGGAGAGGATCGTCTTCACGATATGGAGTAATGCGTTTAAATAACTGTACAAGGTGAAGGAGGTTGCCAAATGAGAAGAAAACTAAGATGTGTAGACTGTAAAGTTCAGGACGATTATTTTGAACATTGTACAATCAAATGCCAACGGACCGGAGCTTAAACAGTATAAAAACAAAGCCGAATGGAAAGTGAATTTTGCATGCTCTCTATAAACGATCTTTTATTGATTTTAAGAGAACTTTGCTTCACAGAACATGCCATTAATTACACAACAATAATATGACCTTTCTACTATGACAATTATAAAATAAAGCTATTCAAGCTCTTACAGACGTCCCAATGGATTCTATCTTCTCTGTAGCTCACAGAGTTCATGTTTGGAAAATCGAATTGTTTTGTCCCCTTCACAAACGGCAAAAATCACGATAAAATGCATATTAAATCTAATATTAAATCCAATATGAGTTTGGAACATACAGTAAGTATTGTTTTCTGACCTACGAAGCAAGACTTAACATAAATATCAATATAAAGATTCCTATCAGATGTATGACAGCAGTAATACAATCTTGCATGGCGGAAACAAGGATGGTGCGATTAAAAATCTAAACCTTGCTGGGCTAAAGTGAATTTATTTCCAGGGTATGGGCTCCGTGCACAACTACCCCGTCAGCGAAAAGAAAAGGCGAGTTGGGGGGTTGGCAGAAAAGTTGACACAAAACATTAAAAAGTGGTCCGCATTAAACAATTAACTTCTCCCTTTTTAGGTCTTGAGGAGCATTTTTCAAATTTGAGAAAGTCAAAAACCCTGTTTTATAACTGCCATATAAAAGTGCGCAGTAAACCCTAACAAGGCGCACAAAATAATATCGCGGTCAATTGAAGAGAAAAAAGGGCAATGGAATTAACCCTCATCACAAATATACATCTATTTTATACTTTGCTTTAACAGTCAGGAGCGAATTCGCTGAAGTAACTTCATCATTTTTTGAAGACGTCCCTAATTTGTTATCTTGATTTTCATGGAAGATTCTTTAAGCGTGTAAAACAGCTTCCAATGCTCCCAGGTTATACCCTGAGTATTTCTATCTTCAGGAACGCTGAAGTACTTTCCATTTAAATTTGCGTCGTAGCAACCCCCGTACCACCAGGCACCGTTGGCGCCCTCGGCACAGTTTGTGCCATAGTCGTCGTTGTCGCTGTCTTTAGTCGAGAATGGCCGGTTGTTGTGGTGTTGCATTGAATCACCTGAAATGATATCACATCAACTGATCTGGATCAATTGAAATGAATTTTGCCGCTTGGGTACAAAAAGGTCAATAGATAACATTATTAACAAACGACTGAGAAAACAATATTGAGTTTTAGATTATTATTGATCCCCAGCCCCAAGACTGTAATTCTGGTAACTACGATTGTATTTTCCACCAAACCTTACATTCAGGGTGTGCACACTCGTTTTGTTTTTTTAAGCAGACCACTATTTGTGACAGGATCTTTTGTTCTTCTCACACTAAACGATAATGGTCTCGCACTTGGGGCGCACGTTTGTTGCGCTGGAAGTTAAGCTGAGTGGTTACAGGTTACACATAATACCAGATTTGTTCAGCTATGTTACAGGAGTCTATTATACACGAGTCTCGGTCCGTGCTTTGTGGTTAGTTGACGTTGTCACAAGCCGTAATTTTGTACTAATCACGAGATTGCGTTCGAGTTTAAAATTTAACAGTCTAAGAGTCAAGGGCAATATGAAAAGGAATACCACGTTTCCATCATCCTGAAAGTTCACTTTTGAAGATATTTAATGACCGTATAACGAGTAAACTTGTCGTCAAAAATATAATTGAATCTGCATGAAGCAGAGGAACGGTTGGGCATGTAATAAAGATAGATCATATAAGTCTCGCGATTCCACGATGATTTGTTTTTTTTAATGCAAAAATCTTCATACCAAATACCGTCTAGTGACGGACTCTTTAGTGAATGATACTTTGGTCTATGGTTGAACTCATACATTTCTTAATCATTTTGGCCAGCAATTCAAAAATGCTGTGAAACGTGTGAATTTAAATATCTCTTTTTTTCTTCACAAGAACAGACCATGGGTACACCATGGAGGAAAGAAATATCTTTTTAGAGAAAATGACGACGAACAGAGCACACTGTTCGAAACGTCGAGATATAAATCTCGCCACCGGCTCTTTTTTAAGCAAGCACCTCTTCTTAAAAAGATACATCTTTCTTCCATGGTGTACTCGCAAAACCTACTTCCATATTAATAGGTTCCTGCTATTCAAAAATATGCTTTATACTTCCTTACATACCAGCCGTTCCCGAATAGCCTCCCACCGTCAGCCTGTAGTTGTCACTCCCATCAGCGACACTGAAGGTATCGTAGACGGCATAGACAGAGTTGCCATCGAAGTCCGCGATGTCGACTCTTAGTTTGTAGTCGCCCTGAGCGGTGAGACGGTGGAGGTTGTCATTGCCGAGCCAGAACTCACCGTCTAGATCGCCGAACCCCTGACGGTAGCTCTCCCAGTCAAGGTAAAATTCAACGGAGCCGTCCTGGCGACGCTGAAACACCTAAAGAGAATTTAGGAAAGAGTTAAAGGTAGTGTACATCATTGGCAAACCTCCAAAATAGATACTGAATTATTACGAAATACCTCACTAAGTAAATAGCAATCTCAAGCATCCTGTAAAATCATAGCCCAAAGTGTGCTGTCGTTTTCAAGAAAAGTGGAAATATATATTGTTTTCCAACGATTGTCGGCCGACAATAGTTGGATCTGTTTTACATACTGCCCTCTATTGACGAATGTAGGTAGTGTGCGTTGTGTCATTTGGTTACCAATCCTAAAACGGCCCAAGGTTGCAATTATCGTAAGTGTACGTGTCGCACTTACGTCCTTAGCGGTGCGACGTATAGCGCGCACGGCCGGCCGACAGCGCCCTCTAGCTACACATACACGCCAAGGCCAAATCGCTAAGACGTCTTGGAACCAAGACTAGTGTCGCACGCGTTGTGTACCGAAGGAGAGGCGTTGTAACCAGTGCATGCAGTAGATCTTGGACGTTCTCCGCTCAACTCCGAGTCTTACCGTACACATTATCAAGCATGGATGTGGAAGGACAGCGAAAGCGCCAGATAGGCTCTGCAGAAAGGAGAATCCTTTCCCCAGCCCCTGAAACAAAAACAAACATTGGTCGCAGCTCAACTAAAATTCCGAGCTCTACATCGGGAAGCCCTTATTCCGTCACAAGACTGAAGTGGCAGTGAAGCTGTCGGCTGCGGTCACTCGGCGATGGATAGATAGATACGGCGATAGGCCGCGCTTCAGGCCTGCGCGATCGGCTTCAGTGTGCCGACAAATTGTACTAGTGTACAGTAGGCCTGGATAGTCATTGGCTGTACAAGTTCGAATCCTACAACTCATTTCGATGAATAACTCATTTTTCTACAACTCATTTCCTACAACTCATTTCGATGAACTTGACATTTTGCAAATGAACATTTCGGAAAAGTAGGCTAAAAGCGGCAGGCGTGTCACCGTGACTGCCGGTTGCAAGCTGGCCACTGAAAGCCTGTCACGCTCGTACCGTACAGAAACATAGTGCAGATCATGTTTGACCATCGGGTGGCCAAACACAATAAACATTTGTGGTAGCCATTATTTATTTCCTGTGTACAGGGGAAAACTCGGCTACAAAATGTAATTAGTGACCAGCTAGGATAACGTACTCATTAAAAATCGGTATGCGCTGTAGCCACTGACGAACGAATTTCCAACATACAATGTACATGATTTTACTAATTGTTCCCTGGTGGTTGTAAGCATTCATCCTGCATCATGAAGATTGGGGATTTCACATTAGCCCCGTCTGCGCACTTCCGGTTTGAAAGCGAGGGTGTCAATGCTAAAAACAAAACAGTGTATTGTAACAAACCTAATTTACATTTATACTTGTTAGTAGTAATATATTTAAGACATGATATGTGCCTTTCATGAGGAAGGTGCATGGTGGTTGTAACAAACCCAATTTGCATTCAATCCTCTTAACTCTTGGGTTAGGGTGTTATTGTGTGGTACCTCTTAGCCCAGTTACTTTCAAGTTATTGTGTTGCTACCTATTAGCCCAGGGGGTGTGAAATGGCATGGGATATGCGTAACAACTGGTCCTTGGCCGGGCGGGTACCTAACCGAAAGGTGAAGAGGAGGGCAATCCAACATAAGCCCCTACCCTGGTACCGTTTTGCCTCTGCCCATGCAAATGTCTAGTCCCTGCCCCCAAGCGGAGCACCCCGGACAACTGCTCACCAACGAGCAGGCTGAGTGGGAGAGACGACTGGGTTCCATGCCCCAAGAATAAAATTAGGCTGGATGTCAACACAATGAACAGTAACAGCAAATTGACTAAGGACGAGGTAACCCCGACAGAAACCTCTACTGACAACCCGCCCTGCCAGCGCGTCAGTATATGGCAAAAAACCTTCATGTACTTACTATGGAAGACAACGTCAAGGAAGGCCGTAGAGCCCATGGCCAAAATGGGTACCATCGTCAAAATGGTAAACAACTGCCCAGTCATTCTTACCCAGAGGCAAGACCTCATGATGAAGTGCTGCAGCCAAAGCCACAATTAGCTCCAAGGAGAAGAGTGGAAGCTTCAGGACTGACGGGAGTTAGAAGACGGGAGAAAAATTGCACATCTGCACATACAACACAAGGACACTTCGCACTTAAACACTTAAACATCTGATGGATGATCTTAAAGATTTTAAATGGGACATAATCAGTCTAGCAGAGACAAGAAGAGAGGGAGAAGGATTAGTAGAATTGGAAGGGGGAGCATGGCTATTCAACAAAGGAGCAACAGAAATAAATAAGAATGCAAGAGGAACTGGATTTCTAATTCACCCCAACAAATAGAGACCACATTACTGAAATAAAAAGTCACTCAAATCGAGTAGTTTCACTCAGGATCCAACTTACAGGAAGTGAAGAGATCTGCATAATCCAAGTGTATGCACCAACTAGTGACTATGATGATGACGAAATAGAACAATTTTATGAAGACATCACAAAGGCAACAGAAGAACATAAAGCGAGCTACACCATAGTAATGGGAGACTTCAACGCCAAAGTCGGAAAACAACAACCTGGAGAGGAAAACATCATTGGAAAGTTTGGAACAGGAGAACGAAATAAAAGAGGAGAGACTATGCTAGAATTCGCAGCTCAACAGAGTCTAATAATATCAAATACATTCTTCAAGAAAAAAGACAACAGATATTAGACATGGGAAAGCCCAAACGGAAATACCAGGAATCAAATCGACTTTATACTCCGTAACCAGAGATGAATTGTTGACAACTGTTAAGTTATCACTACAGTGGACATTGCTAGTAACCACAGGATGGTAAGAGCAACTATAAGCAGTAACAAAAAGCTAGCTTTAGTTCATAAACAACAAAAGAAAGAAAAGTGTGAACCTCTTACGTTTAAGAGAAAAACAGGAGGAATTTCAAATAAGACTGAAAAATATGTTTGATATATTAGCAGAAGAGAATGAAGACATAAATACCAGAAGTGAGGAGATAACAAAAATAATACTAGAAGAAGCAGCAGCTATGGCACCATCAGACAAAAACAACAGCCAGAAGAGTGAACAGGATAAGGAGTTAAACAAACTGGACACAAGACGAAAGAAACTGAGAGAAAAAACTAACAAATCACATAGGGAGAAGATTGAGTATACCGAGTTAGTAAAACAACAAGAAAGATAAGACGCCAAAGAAGTAGAAAAAGACGGGAAGAAAAAATCCAAGAAATCCTGAAGTCAAGAAAGGGAACAAAAGAAATCTCTAAGCTCAGCAGAAAGAAAACAAGAATCCAGCAGCTAAGGAACTGTGATGGAACAATGACATCAAACAGGGAGGAAATTCTAAAAGTATGCTCAGATTTTTATCAAGAACTATATAGCTTAAGAGCAGAAGAGAATGACCAAACTGAAGAACAAATCATATCACCAGAAAACTCAGAAATACCGCATATAACACAACAGGAGGTTGAAGAAGCACTAAAACAAATGAAAACGAACAGGGAACCGGGAACAGGTGAACTAACAAGCGATATACTTAAAGAAGGTGGCAAAGTGATAGTCATACAATTGGTAAAACTGTACAACCAAATAATGAAAGACCAAAGAATACCAACAAAATGGAAAGAAGCGAAGATAATTCTTCTTCACAAAAATGGGGATAAAGCCGACATCAAAAACTACAGACCAATAAGTTTATTATCCCACATGTACAAGATATTCACAAGAATTATTCAAAACAGGATCAAGACTGAATTAGACAGACCAAGAGAGCAGGCAGGCTTCCGAAGAGGCTATTCAACAGTGGACCACCTGTATACAATAAATCAGCTAATTGAAAAGGCAAATGAATATCAGCTAAACCTATGCCTTGGGTTTATTGATTATGAGAAGGCCTTTGATTCGGTAGTGCATAAAGATCTATTTACGGCTCTTCGAAAAACAGGAATTAATGAAGGATACATATGCATCATAGAAGAAATATACACAAATGCGACAGCTAGAATCCATCTGGATAAGCACGTTTCAGAAATCGTGAAGATAAAGAAGGGAGTGAGACAGGGAGACACCTGTCACCAAAAATGTTTACATCAGCAATGGAACAAGTCTTTAAGAAACTACCCCTAGAAGAAAGAGGAATCAACATAGACGGTGAAAGACTAACAGACCTCCGCTATGCAGATGACGTCGCTTTAACTACCTCTTCTGTGGAAGACATGGAAATTCAATTAAATCACCTAAACGGGGAGAGCCAAAGAATTGGACTGAAAATGCATGAGGGGAAAACAAAATATATGACGAACTATAATACAGATTCCACCATCAAAGTAGAAAATCATGACATAGACAGAGTTGATGAATACAAATACCTTGGTCAAATATTAAAGACGAAAGACTGCACACACGAAGAAGTATTGATAAGGATAAAAGCAGGTTGGAGGAGGTTTGGAAGGCACAAAGAAATTCTCTGTGACAAGAATATACCAATGGCATGGAGAAGGCAAATATACGACCAGTGCGTGCTACCAACTATGACATATGCTGCAGAAACATGGACAACAACAAAATACCTAGAAACCAAACTACAAACAGCACAAAGGGCAATGGAGAGAAGAATGCTACACATATCCATCCGGGACAAAATAAGATGCAGTGATATCAGAAAGAAAACAGGACTTAAGGACATAATTGAAAAAATCAAAGAAGCAAAGTGGAGATGGGCTGGACATGTGGCACGTTTGAAAGATAACAGATGGACCAGAAGAATTTCAGAGTGGCAACCACAAACAGGAAAGAGAAAACGAGGCAGACAGAAAAAGAGATGGAGAGACGACATCACATCCTACATGGGTACAACATGGACAACACAGGCACAAGAAAGAAGGACATGGAAAGCACATGAAAAGGGCTACATCCGACAATGGATGAACACGGCCTAGGCAAGGCAAGGCAAGCCCAGTTACTTTCAAGTTATTGTGCTGCTACCTTTTAGCCTAGTTACCTTCAAGTTATTGTGTTGCTACCTCTTAGCCCAGTTACTTTCAAGTTATTGTGTTGCTACCTCTTAGCCCAGTTACTTTCAAGTTATTGTGTTGCTACATCTTAGCCCAGTTACTTTCAAGTTATTGTGTTGCTACCTCTTAGCCCAGTTACTTTCAAGTTATTGTGTTGCTACCTCATAGCCCAGTTACTTTCAAGTTATTGTGTTGCTAACTCTTAGCCCAGTAACTTTCAAGTTACTGTGTTGCTACCTCTTAGCCCAGTTACTTTCAAGTTACTGTGTTGCTACCTCATAGCCCAGTTACTTTAAAGTTATTGTGTTGCTACCTCTTAGCCCAGTTACTTTTAAGTTATTGTGGTGTGTCTCAGCCTACAAATCGTGTACAAAACCAATGGGAGGCCTTCCGAAAAAGTTAGAGTATAAACAAAAGAGGAACAATGGGAGGTCCACGATTGCACCCGTTTACATGACTGTGTGTGTGTGTACATGTACTGTATTACATTCGAGGACAAGCGGAGAAAGAAAACACAAAAGAATCTTTCTTGTCCTCGAGAGACGGTCTTTTGTTAAAATCGGTCCTCGAACGTACGACTACGTGCTTAGTCTATGGGGTTTGGCTATATTAAAGGAAGAATAGGAAACACAAAGCATTGTCCTCGCGAGTTTAGGTAAGTACGACTATGTGCTTTTTTTTTTGTGTTTTTTTTATTTTTTTTTAAGTTCCACTTTGGGGTTTGCCCTTCTCTAGTATCAGGTCAGGGCGTACGCGCACGCGTATCGCAAAAAGTACCACTTTGGGGTTTGACGACCCCCCCCCCCCCCCCCCAGTCTCAGGTCAGGGAACGGGCCTGACTACACGTTGTGTGCCGGCTCGGTCCGCCAGTCCCCTTGCCATATACCGCAATCATATGGTGTACTATAAGGCCCACCGCTCCAACGTAGTAAGACACAAGGAATTAACGTGGTAAGACACATGGAATGTCGCGGTAAGACACGTTATTGACGTGGTAAGAAATGTTGATTGACGCGGTAAAAGAGACCTTAGTGGCGTAGTAAGAGTGTTGGACTGACGCGGTAAGAGACGTACTTGACGTGGCGACAAAGTGGGACTGACGAGGTAAGAGAGGCTTCATGAAGCGTGGTAAGAGTCGCGGTAAGAGATTGCCACTACGGTGGCCGATAGACAATTTTTTTTTTTAAATACATGTAAATCTTTAAAATCGGGTGTGTATTTTTTGGCGAGCTGCGAAGCAGATGCGAGCCTATGTAATCGAGCCTATGTATCGGGTGTGTATTTTTCTTTTAAAATCACACTGACCAAATACTCATACTTTCGGCCAATGGTGTCAAGATGGACGTGGCAAGGGAGGAGGCCCTTATTACCCCCTGGAAATTAAAAAGGCGAATAAATGTATTAATTAATTAAATAAATAAATAAATATTTAAATAAATAAATAGATATATAAATATAAAAGACAACGAGGTGTGCTAAGTCAATGTCGTACTCAATTGAATGTATATTTTAAACACTCGAAACCTGCTGAAAGAGGCCTAAAATGCGGCTACAATAGGCGGTATTGAACAAAGCGTACCGGTACTTCGTCCATTGGTAAGGCATAAGTGACCTGGCCATCATGAACAGCGCCCCGCTGGCCCTATGCATAACGGTGCGTGAGCCTTTCTTTTTATACTTGACTATTTTTTTTATTAGATGTGTTGCTTTTCTAAAATATTAATTTGACACCCATAGGCGTCGCCAAGATTTTTTCTAGAGGGGCAAAGCACTCACCAGAAATCAGCAAAAGGGAGAAATCACCGGCCGTGGAAAAATCGAAAGGGGAGGGGGGTGCCGGACATCACTCGACGCTTTGTCACATTTCACTTTACACCCACCCCCATATTCAGCTGTGCTGCACATGCCCCAATAGCTTAATCATAACAAATGACACATCATTGTAAAGAAGAATAACAGGGCTTTCCAATGATACCAAATTCAAGGAAAAGGAGTTGGAAACAAGAGAGAAATCGTCTGTCAAACTTGAGTTTCCGAACTTTTTTTGAGGAGTTTATATATGATTGTAATATTGCCATTTAATTCTGTGATAGAGCACCTCCTGATTTCTGTGGTATTGTACAAGTATGGGGAGGGAATGTGTGTGATTGGCCAGATACACGGTGCGGCGCCATTTTCATCACCTGGAGGGATGCGGACCTGTAAAGATACCGGCGGGGCCCGGGCCCTTAAACTGCATGGGAAACGGCCGACCTCGCAGGAGCATTATGCGCGGCACTGTGTGTCTGGAGAATTGCCTATGTTTTTCCCCGCCATTGCCTTTCTGTCCACGTAGTTTTATAATCACTGGTACATTCCGAAAGTATTGAATTTTCTATATCACGAGCAGCCAATTATACATGTAGAGTTACCTATTTCATTTTACGAAGTTCTATATTGTGACCTTCATGATAGACTGATAACCGTGCAGAAGTGACGAAAAAGATAATGCTAATGGCACACAGGGCACGTTGATTGCCGTACGTGCCATCAACTCTACAACAACAACAACAACACATCACATCACTCACACTCCTGAGGACGGACAGAGCACACTGTCAGAAACGTCGAGTTACACACTCACCCCGGTTATTTTCAGAACCACACTTCTTCCTAGAAGAGATTTATTTCACATGGTGTTACCTGCAATCCCAGTCTCTCTCAAATCGCACCCACCATGCAAAGCTTCAAATCGTATCTAGGCTTATTTTACAAGAGGGCGCTATAACAAATCCAGTGAGCTCACATTGAAGGCCACAACTGCCGCCCGACGGTTGAAAACAAACGCCGTTTTCCTCTCCTTTTTTTTCGCCATCCAAGAACGCAAAACTTTGAACAGGTCAGTGGAACGATAATTCCTATAAAGTACTAACCCCCAAATCCGCCCATTTCTGAAAATTGCAGCAATGACCAATAAACTAAATCGTGTCAACTGCCAAATCTTTCCGCAGCGAGTTAATAATTTGTCAAATAACAGCAAAGATTAAAATGTGTCTGAAATTATATTTTTTTCGATAGGATTTGAAAGAGCTTTAATAACTGGTGAATTGTCATTGATTGGCCCTCATCAAAGAGGAGGGGGGAAAATCCACCCCCGGTATTTTTGTTGCGATGGTGTCGCAGTCCTGATTTTTATTGCTTGATATTAAAGCCCCATCCGTCGTTTCTTTTAAAACTTACCCCCAATAAAACCAAAGTCGCAAGTTCACATTAAGATGCTGATACATGTACACCTATACGGACGACATAATGACTTCAATCTGCTTTCCTGGTTTGCATTCGTGAAGTCTCGTGGAAATGGAACAGTGCGCTGTGGTATTACGGCATGCATTTCAGTACATAAAAGAGCAGATCATACCAATCGTCAACAATGATGCTTCAATTTAGGTCCCTGATGTTCTTTCTTGTTATACTCATCAACCACATGCAACACTTCTAGCTATGTGTGATCAGTTTGTCAAAGATTGGACTGGTCGATAGGCCACATTTAGGATTCTCTTTGACCTACAATTACAAGTAAGTTATTAGCAAGTTCCAATATTTCATGGTAATTTAAGCATGCATCCTATTTACTCACAGTCCATCCACCACCGTCTGCCTCCATATCACAGTACACTGCGATCGGTTCACCATCGTCTCGAGGGTAGACAGTGTACACGCCACTGGTAGTCACATTCTTCGCCAAAGTCTCCGAACAATCCTTGGCAAGAATAACTTGATTCAGAAATGGAAAGAAATCGATTTCATATTATGAACATTTTTTGAAATAAAAATATAGAAATGCTCTCCCTTGGTAGTTACTTTTTGTTTGTGTTTTTATCATGTTTGGCTTTGGGGGGAAAAAGCGGCGGTGTTCATTTGCTATAACATAATTTCGTGGTGGAATTTGCGTCTGGGATGACTTTAATATTTCTCCTTCGCGACGGGTTGTTATTGTCAGGCACTGTATGCTCATCAGTGCAATTAAAAAACCTGGGGGAAAATCACAGGTTTACCACGGCAGGACTCGAACCCACGACCTCCTGCTTAGTGCGGACGTACATTCCAGTCCTCAAAGCAAATTCCGTCTTTAGATTGTTTGCACTGAACCAGCTGCTATATTCAATGTGGATTCAAACACGGCACGGTCAGTTGTCGAGGGATTAAGATGTGTGTGCTAGTACGCAGGAGGTAGTTGGTTCGAGTCTCACCTGCGTAAACCTGTAATTTATTTTCCACTGACGCTTAGATGCGAAAAAGTACTGAGCATACAGGGCCTAACACCTTGTCGGGAGGGCAAAATCTTGTGTACAATTTTTAAAATGTCATCTAATAGTATTAAATCAAAGAATTTAGCTGCATTCAATAGCATTGGACCGACTTGGTGGCTCACCATTAAAATTGACATGATTAACAATTTCATACCATTACCTTCACAACGGCTTCCATTGAACTCTTTTGGACACTCGCAGGTCAATGAGTTCCTATCAAGCCGGCAGGTACCTCCATTCAGGCACGGGTTGGAGGAACACGGGTCTGGAATCATTAAGCAAACCATACCTTGTACATTTAGTATACACAGGAAGGTGAACACTCTCCTTCAATTCAGAGAAATACCTTAAGTTTCAAACATCACCAAAATATACACCTGAATGATTGTTTGGAAGTTCATTTGTGGTCTTTTTTTTGTAAGCAGAGACCTTTTCGAGAAAATTGTTTTCCAAACCTTGTATTTAAATGGAAAAAGGCGAAACGTTAATTTCGTTTATAAGCTCGCTTTAATTAAAACCAATAGCGTTACCCCACCCCCACCCCCTGGGAACCCTTGTCCCTGTAGAAAATGCGACATTTTTCAGAATTGTTGACAATAATGTGTGCTGAAACGCGTTACACTCTTTAAAAAAATCCCGTATTTTTACGGTGAAAAGCATGTAAATATCACGGTGAATAACCGTAAATGGACTGCTCGCTGCATTTTAAGTGCGGCCCTTTACGGGCTTTTTCCCGTAAAATGCAGCGTGCAGTCCATTTACAGTAATTCCTCATTTCTGATTGGTCGTGCAATTGCTACGTAATGGGCTGCCCATTACGTAGCAATTGCACGACTAATCAGAAATGGGGAAATTTGTGTTCACAAAAGTCAGGTTAAATTGCCGTGTTTAGTCCAAAAATATACACTTTCTTGACCATACTGTTTTATTCAAACAATGCCCCAATAGAATTTTTATTTTATGCAAACATAGGTGAAGAATCTTATTACATTATCCTTTAATTTCGTATTCAAATATCAAAATTTGTCTTGGGAAGCCATGACTTTATTATGGGGGGATAAGCTGAATATAAAGCAAAAGCACAACATCATTGAGTTTGGAGTCTTTATTAGATTATCGTAGCATTTGTACATTACCATAGTAATGTATAAAAAGTTACTTCCGTTTAGTCTGTTTCGGTTTGCGGTAACACCATGTGTTTATCTCAACTAACGAGAGGTATGGGTTCTGAAAAGAACCTTATCGCACAACTCGTATCTCAACCTTCGTTAAGTGAGAAGGGTTCAAGGGAGAACCAATTTCGGGCAACTCGTTTTCTCTACTGTCGATAAGTGAGAAATATGATTCAGGGGAGAACCATGGGGACTTCACGGGTTAATATGGTTCAGGGAGAACCATGGGGACTTATCTGTCCATTAACAAGCTCGCGAGCGATTAGTTTTCATTTTTTAATATAAATAATGTTATTGATACCTACGTCATTTACCTTTTTGTTTGCTCCTACTGGTATTACATCCAACACGTCGGAATGTTCTCCATTCAGAAAGTTTTGATTCGTTGATAGTTCTCTACAGTGTATACATATTTTGTCGTTGATATTCATGTTGTAATCCCCCCGATATACGATATTGTATTACAAATTGTTAGCTGGTAGTCCCAACAAATTGGTAATGTCTGGACTAAAATAATCCCAATGTTGATTTCTTGCGCGAACTTGTCAACTTCAACTTCCACAAATTGTAATTTGCTTACATTTTCTCTAAACCAATCGATATCGTACCTTTTTATCGTACATTCTATTTGCGTATCACTCACGACATTTTACAAACGAACGGTAACAATTGCGCTGTTTAAACTCACGCATAAATCTCCATCCGTATATATATGGGCTCTGATAAAGTATTTTTTGTTCGTTTTCCTTCGTCTCAATAGTATGCGACGCCATTTGCTTATTAATATATATTATGTGTATTAATTCAAAAATAAATAGATTTGCAAAGAGAAACAATTGCAAAAATTGTATATACCAATAAGTATTTACTAGAAACTGCAAAAGATATCGTTGATAAAGCTTCTCAGTTATCTAAAAGTAATGATTAACACGTACAAAACGTCAGTGATAAATAAGATTTCTTAATTATCTGACAAAAATGATGCCTTGGTTCAATCGCTCGTACCACCATCACCCACGATAAATTTGAGCCATCTTACCATCATCGTAAATGCCAACCAATCAAAACGAGGGTCTTTTCACAAAAATTGTGTTGACTTGTTTAGCGATTATAGAAATGTCCGACACGATAAACAGGTCCGGCGTTATACAGCAGACCCCATTTTATCAAAATCAAATAAACTTTCTAGTTTGGTGCTCAACGTCGGGATGTGGCATGGGATTTAACACGATAAATCATAAAAACACAGTCATGTCTGCTATATTCAAATGTCACGCATATTTCACAATCAGAAAGATATTGTAACGAAATGGCTTATACAAGTTTAGTTGCCTAAATAATTCAGTTAATGATGACATCATTCTTATTTAATATATAGATTGCTGAGCATGCGTGATTAACCTGTTGGTCAGTGCTCATGCCTCCTCATAATAATTTGCGTCAATAACATTTGTAAAGTACATGCATGTAGACATCAGCGCGTGACTGGTACAAGTTTATGTTTTGTCTAACGTGTGCCCAGAGCAAGCAGAAGTTGTATGCAGGCGGTCGGCGCGGAGAGAAGGTTGGTGTGACAGCGTCAGGAGAATTAGAAGAGAGCGTTTATATCCAGTGCAACCGCAGTGTGTGGGTGTAAAATTAGCAGGTACGTTTCCGACGGCTATACCATAGCAATAGTTGTAGGTGAAACTGTGCCTTAGTGCATTTTACACGCCCGTAGGGATCGATTTTTACTTGGTCGATTTCTTTGTGTACTTAGAGTCTGTCAATAGGGACAGAATACAATTTCAAAGTGAACAAAGAAACTGGTAGGAGCGGGATTCGAACCTGCGACCTCCGGGTTACCGTACCGGTGCTCCACCAACTGAGCTATCTTGCCCTATGTTGGCGGTCTCCCAAATTGTCAGTATCTTTGTTCGGGTGGGCACTAGTCAGAAGTCATAGGGACAGAAAATAGTACGTAACTCTGAGAGAGAGATAGGGAGAAGTGTGGGCTAGGTTGTCGACTGACGACTGTACTGTCCGAAGGTCACCTGTCAGGCTGTCAGAAACCCGGTGCGAGACTGGACAGGGAGAGAGCCGACTGTTGCCCCGAAATTCTCTTTACCCGGAGTCTGTGTTAAACAGTAGCAATCCAAAGAGAGTTGGGTAATTTCAGGGAAGTTGCCCCAGTGCGGATTGCAGACAGCGGAGTGCGGATTGCGGACTGCGGATTATATAGGCGCACTTTATATTTTACAACTACAATTGAAACCCAATTGTGTAAATTACATAAATCCCATTGATTGAAGAGAAGAATAATAAATCAGTTCCCATTGATCTTGCCAACAATTCCTGTTGCCCTGCAATTGTTTATTACTGCGTACGAGTCAACAGAGTCAACCCATCAACTACCAATCGACGGCGGTACATTTCCACCAAAACGAATGCATATTCCGGGGCCTTTAGATTGCTCGTCAATTTCAGAGGGTCGAGGCGGAGTTCAGGTTTAGGTTGAGAGACTGATCGCCACAATTGGAGATAGCTTTCCTCAACTGGTAAAACTTAGACTGGCTCGTTGGAAAATTACGCCACAATATTACAATACCTTAAATGCCCAGTTCCTGGAGACGATATTCAACGACCTCAACAACAACATTGATCACAATACTTACGTCAATACTTGTCGACCAAAACACAAGTTTTAAACAGACTGTAGACTTGACTTGACGGGAGGATCAGGTTCGGCTTATTATTACGACAATTTAGACACGCATAAATATTTACAAACGCCGGGTAGAAATTACGACCCTCATCACAAGGTTAAAAATGAAAGATCCTGTGAGGTATCCCGATGCTACCTACATGGGATTTGGAGAGTCGGGTGACTTGCATCATTTTAGTAGGTACACGGTGGCATACATCAGACAATCTGGAGACGTCGCGCAAGGGTGGCAAAAGTTTATACCTCAAACAAGCTCGTTTATTGACGTGGGTATAGAAAAAATAAACGAAAGCGTGAGAACCTATGTTTACGCCATACTGGTTGCGCAAGCTCAAACAAAAACGAGTATAACGCCGGGAACTGGGTTGGACGCACAAAGACAATTTGAAAATATTGTAGAATACGTCATCAATAGTCCTACAGATTTAGAAGCTTCCATCGATAGGTTTCAAGACTCTTTACAATACGCCAAAAGTTCACTCTACTTTGCAGGTTTGAATGACTAACTGCAAAAGTCGGGTGACTAACGTTTAGTCATTTCAGACATCAGTTGGATTTAATCAGAAGACTAATTAATTTTAGTAATTTTGACTAACTTATGACTAATATTAGACTAATAAATATTAGTCATCTGGCCTGCTGACTAACTTTAGTTGGTCCTTTTAGACATTGGGCAGGACTAACTTTTATTAGTCAAAATGACTAACTTATGTTTACAGTGTACCTCGCTAGCGGAAAAGATTAGAAGATTTCGAGAGCTAGGCGTAACTATCGCTAGTATACTAGCCGCGTTTAGTTTAGCCACACGATCATACACTCGATAGTAGCCAGTGTACGTGGTGCAGCGACTCAACTCCAGCACCAGCTCCGGTTCCTCGGGCACCTCAACCCGATGATAACCTAAAATATTGGATTCAAAATCATCTGAGAAATTTAGCCAATTTACTCAAAAAGATTGGGGGCAAACTGTTGGCTGCCGTGCCCGGTATTTTGGGTAGCATCGCTAGTTGCTTATTTAATTTATTGAGCAAAACGGTCGGTTGGTTAGCGGAACATGTGTGGGCTCTCGTGATTGGAGTTGTATCTTTCATACTCGTATATTTAACAAAACATTTAAAATAGAAAATATGCTGTAGTAAATATATAATGGAAACGACACCGTCTATTTATCCACAGTTACCCGAGTCAGACGATACAAAATTGTTTAGATTACAACAAATTTGAATAAGTACAACAAGAAATCTCGAGTGAGAGAGAAAGGCGCGAATGTCTATACAAAAAGTATAATCAAAGTATTAGCTGTCAGTCTTATGCAGAAACTTGCGCAGAATATACAGGAGCAGCACCAGGTTCCGTTGGCATCGCTGGAATCGTCGGTGTCATTACTATACATATTGGTGTGACGTTGGAAGGGATAGCGTTAGGTTGCGTAGGCGTTGGTTTAGCTTTGAAATGTTTAAGCAAAAAGTTTAGGGGTAAAGCCAAAAACACGATGAAATAAGAGTGCTGGCCGAAAGCAAGTTGACTACTATAAATGAGCTCGTGTCTCAAGATATAGACGAAAGTGACATGATCCACGGAGAACATGCTTTAATCAACAATGAATTGCGCAAGTTTAATGGTATGAAAGAAGCCATTAGGACGCAAACAAAAGCGAGAGAAGAATCAGAACGTAATAAAAAAGAAATATAATCAGAGAGTAATCCAAAAGAAATAGACAATGAGGTAGAAGTGGTTGAACAAATGGAAAAAGAATAAATTCTTATCGAAAAACTTACTAATTCACAATAATTAACGAATATGGTAATAAACCTTTACCACCGAATTATTACGAGTGTATACAGCCTGACAGTCTACCTGGTGCGCCGCCTTTCAATATTTAGAATATATTTTGAAGTGAAAATACAAACACATTGACTCCTTGGCAACGGCGCTCCAGCAAGAGCGCCGTTTCTGGCTGAGGTGAAAAGTACAAACGTTACCCAAGGAGAGACTTTCGTCGAGTGTGTGCAATAATTGTAAACTCTATTGATTAATACAGCGATGTCTTGATCTTCAACAATGGAGACGACTACACTCGGAATTTACACACGGGCAGCCTTGTGTAAACCGAGTCCAGTCAGCTTGGGTAGACTGATTCTGCGTGGAAGATGACCCTGGAGCTCTTTTGTTGGTCCTTTGTGATTTGATAGCTAGTACGTAGAGTTGTCTGTAGAGGTAACATGCGAAATATATAGCAATTGTATTTCGTGTGTGATTCTTCTGCTGGTGAGTCTAATGGTTTTATCAAACTTTAAAATGTGTCACCATAACAATATTTTTTTTAGAAAACTGTAACCAAAGTTTCTTCCATAGTCCTCTTTGTATGGAGTGCCCTTAAGTTGGGCCAGAAGAGAAAAAAGACAGCCATAACTTAAAACTTTCATTTTTACACCCCATAAAAGAGTTATTTTCATGTAAACAGACTTTGCATGCAGCATTTTCTGTTTTAATCAACTCTTGATGGCTAAAATCTTTTGCTGAAAAATTCAACAAGTCTGTCTTGAAGCCTTTGGAGGAGAGATTTTGAGACAGGGAGGTGGGGAGATTTGGGGAGACAGATTATCTTTCTCGCGGATTTTTAGGTGGGGGAGGGGTGATCTGTCTCCCCAAATCTGTGAGAGATTTTGAGACAGATTTTTTTGTCTGTGTCCAGAACTGTCCTTTCTATACTACTTCTTTGATTAGGAATAAATCTGCAGAACCCATTGTTAAGGGACGCTTTAAAGCTTCTATAAAGTTTTGGGAGAGCATAAATGCTTATTCCGAAGTATTGGACATAATTCGAACAAGTTATGCCATTCCAACAATTAGCACACCTCCATCGTCATATACCAAGAACAATCTATCTGCAATCTTGCATTCTGAATTCGTTACAGAGGCCGTATTGGAACTCGAGAGTAAGCATCTTATCTCAGAGTTAGATTGGCCTCCTCATATTGTATATCCATTAGCTGTTGCACAACACAGTTCTGGCAAGAAAAGATTGATACTTGATGTTAATCAGTTTGTTTGGAAAGAGAAGATTAAGAGAAGATTACAAGGAAGCATTAAATATTTTAGGAAAGATGATTTCATGTTTTCGTTTGATCTTAAATCTGGTTACCATCACGTCGACTTATTTTGCGAGCATACTAAGTATTTAGGCTTTGCGTGGAAAATTGATGGGGTAACAAGATATTTTACGTTCAATGTTTTACCTTTTGGTTTGACAACAGCTCATTATATATTTACTAAGATTTTAAGACTATTGGTAGCCTCCTGGAGAAGTTGAGGTATGTACATTGTTGTATATCTAGACGATGGATGGAGAAGAGAAGATTCCAGACATAATTTTGAACTGACAGCTAGCTTAGTAAAGACCGTTTTACTTGCAGTTGGTTTGGTTCCTAACAAGGAAAAATCTATATGGAGACCTACTTAAGAATTGGATTGTTTGGGACTGACATGGAATTCGGGAGAAGGCTCCATTCAAGTCGCAGGGAGAAGACTTGCCGATACGTTGTTATCGCTGGAAAAATTCATTGGTGTAATACCAAGAGTAACTGCCAGAAAACTAGCTTCCATTGCCGGTAAAATAATATCTTTTTCATGTGTTGTAGTGCACATAGCCCAAATCAAGTCTAGATACTTGCACATGCATGGAAATTGCCAAATGTAACATTGGGATTATGAGTTTTTCTTAACAGCGATGGTAAAGTGATTGAAGAGCTATTTTTCTGGAAATCAGATTTGCCTAACCTGAATAAACAGTTATTGTTCGAATATTCTATTAGACAGGTTTATCGCCTGTACTGATCGAAGTCATTTGGGATGTAGCGCATGGTCCATCGGTTCCCAAAAACTGGTCTCTCGAGTAGAGAGAGAAAAGTTCCAATTGGCGTGAGTTAAAAGTGTCGTCCCTGGCAATCAGAGCGTTTGCTCCAGTTCTAAGAGGAAAAACAGTGAAATTACATAGATAAAAAGGGAGTTGTTTCCACAGTAACCAAAGGAAGCCTGATTACAGAATTACAGGAAATGAGTTTAGATCTGTTTTATTTTTGAAATCACAACCGAAATCAATTTGAAAGTTGAATGGATACCAAGACGCGACAACACGGAGGCAGATTGTCTCAGTAAGCAAGTTGATTTTGATGATTGGCGCGTGTCGCATATTTTTTTTCTTCCATTTTATAGACACATCGTGGAGTCCGCACTCAGTAGACTGGTTTCCGAATGATTACAATACAAAACTGCCTTTATTCAATTCGAAATACTGGTGTTCGAACTCGAGTCACGTTGATGCGTTTAGTGTTGATTGGAGCAAAGATAATAATTGACCTATCGCCGTTTACGAGTTAACCACGCCCCTTAGACAACCCTATGGGAATTTTGTATGGTAATCTTTTTTGACTCAGATTTTGCGCGTTCCACGTGGAATTATAATTGATGTGATTGGACAACAATTCACAAGCTGCGTTGACGCGATTCGACCGCGATAGGTCAATTGGTTAGTCCCTTCAATTGACTTGATCTTCAATACATTGAAACACATCAAAGCATTTCAAGCTAGAGGGACATTTTTTATGCAAATCGCCCATCACAAGCCCCAGGGCACTGGGATTATGTGTGAGCTACAGAGGATTATGTGGAAGAACCAGCCCCTCACACTGAAACAAGACCAGCTAATCTCTTCACAGTATGAATAGGGTCGGGATGGGTAACGAGTCCACTGCAAGACATTAATAATGCCTCTACCCATATTAAGCGTAGAAGTGCTATAGCCCAGGAATAGGCTCGAACCCACAACCTGCAGAATAACCCACAGACCTTGAATTCAATGCGCCAAACCACTAGGCCACAGCACTTCCAGTGGTTCCTGATAATTGCATTCTGCATTATTTTGGCCTTTGTTGTTCTCTAACTCTAGCCCAATAAACTTTGGCTGTTGATGTGTTGAGATTCAGTGAACCTGAAAACATATTTGTACAAGGAAAGAACGTTGAATCCATATTTTCCAGCACCAGAATGACAAGTGCAGTTTTGTGTATCAGATTGCAAGGTTAATACATCACGGGTGTACACTGTTAAAGACCAACTCCAACGGTTTTGAAAAGGTGTTTTCAAAGTAAACAAAGAAACTGGCAGGACCGGGATTCGAACCTGCGACCTCCGGAATACCGTACCGGCGCTCTACCAACTGAGCTATCTTGCCCTATGTTGGCGGACTCCCAAATTGTGAGTATCTTTGTTCGGGTGGGCGCTATCAGAAGTCATCAACCCAGAATGCCGTGTAGCCAGGGATCACACCCAATTTTACGATACAACCCGGGAAGCGACATTGTGGGGATCACTCAATGAGGATACGATGTTTTTACTTATATTTCGTCAAACAATCCACAAGGGAAACTGACTAGGTAAGTTTTGAATACATTTTTTTCAAAGTGAAAAAGGAAACTGGCAGGAGCGGGATTCGAACCTGCGACCTCCGGAATACCGTACCGGCGCTCTACCAACTGAGCTATCTTGCCCTATGTTGGCGGTCTCCCAAATTGTCAGTATCTTTGTTCGGGTGGGCGCTAGTCAGAAGTCAAAACCCAGAATGCCGTGTAGCCAGGGATCACACCAAATTTGACGATACAACCTGGGAAGCGACATTGTGGGGATCACTCAGTGAGGATACGATTTTTTGAAAAGTGTTAGATTTAAAATTGTGTTCAATATATAATAAATTACTTATTCATTACAAAATCATGTTTGTTTTGCGTCTTAATGTTGTTCTATTTTGCGAGAAATTATTACCATTTTCTTTCGAGTTTATGAAAACTTTCCACGAATTGACCGCTGGTGGCGCTTTTGAGAAATGAAAAAACTTGACGTCATACCGTAGAAAGCAAAACAAATGGTACCCGGCACGGCTGGTTCCGCCCCGGCTGCAGCGCGGTGCGCACACACAGGCGATGCATGTCTGTACCGTACCTGTAGGCCTACACTTGAAACACGATACTGTACATTGTTCAATTTTTTTCGTCAAGTTTTGTTTCTTTCTGCATGAATTAACAAATACCAAAACAATCATGTGTAATAATTGAAGGCTGCAAGCGGATTTTTGCCAAATAATTTGTATTTTCTTCGCCTTTATTGTCCACTTCTGGGGCGACTTTGTCCGGTGCAACAACAGGCTCATCATACCATACCGTACCGATCACGGGCTCCATAGATCCAGCAATCGGTATTAGTTTTTGCGGAACTTGCAGAACGTGCGGAACTCTGCAGAACTATGCAGAACAAGGAAGATTAGACCGAATAAATTCAAAATATCGACTTCAAGGACATAATAACGTTCAAACCTCACAAATAAGTACTCCCTCGAATTAGAGAAATTTCAACATTTAACGTTCAAATACTTGTGTAGAACTCGTGACAATACGTCCAGAACACATGCTGTAAATGGATATATCATTTACAAACCAAGATACTGCCCTGTGAGTAAAATGCAAAGGCTGTGGGGAGGGGGTATATGTTTGCTGCTGCAGAACCAACATTAAAAATGATCGCAATGATGTAATTATACCACGACAAGTGTCTTATACCTTCAATTACTCCTCCCAGTATTTTCTCGGCAAAATTCAGACGGGACCGAAGGCATCTAATTGTCCGAGTTCCGCGTTTTATCCATGCAGGTTTTGAGCGGGATTTGGTGCGTGCGTTATAATGTACGGCCGCATTAGTCCGAGTAACTTGGACCCTTTATCGCCTTTTTAAACATTTTTACATGATCTGGCGATAGTAGGGTCCAAGTCCGTGTACGGCGATTTCCTATTCAATAATTAAATACGTCTAAAGTCCCAAAAATAAAGAAATCCGAATTCACCCTTACAACGGCCACCAAAATACTAGATATCATAGCCAAATCGGAGTCAAATGACTCGTCAAACAGAGTAAATGGCCTCTTACTCTTATAAAGAGTAAGTGGACTCTGATGTAGAGTCAATTTGACTCCCCTCCAAGAGTCGTTGGTGGTGGGCTTCGCGAAGTTTCTTTTTTGTTGATGGCGCATAAAGCGCGTTGCTACCGTAGTCTGGTCATTGACTCTCCTACAACGAGATTGATACGGCTGGTCTCCAGCCTACGTAGCTATGCTGGCCGCCATCTTGTTGCTCGGTCGGTACGGTGGAGTCAAGTTCTGAAAACTTTTGTAAGTTAAGTTTCACAATAATCATTTACAAATCACGAGTAATCAGAGAAAGTATTCGGCACGGCGCCTTAATTTTTCACACCATATTATTAATTAATAATGTATAATTAATTTAGATAAGCCTATGTTGAGACAATCTTCGGCCGGCAAAATATTTGAAGAGTGGGTGGGGGAGGAACACGTCTACACATAACGCATGCATGCAAACACAAACTAGACGAAATCAACTCTAAATAGAAAGTGGACCTTTGGAGAATTGTTGGTGTGTTAGGGTCTGTTGTTTAAAGTGCAATATGATTTTCTGGAAATAATACTCTTCATTTAGTTTGTTAAAATTAAACTTGCATTTTAAACTTGGTACAGTGTTGGACAGTATAATTGTCTTGCATCTGCAGGTAATTTTTAATTCATTAAAATAAAAATGAGAATTAATGTCCCAGATTGCTGGAAACCTTTTACTTAATGTCTACTACACGAAGTTGTCAACATGCTACAATGTATATATTTTGCAATAGTCCCCATGACTTTTTTAAACAGTGTCTTGACTCCACCGAAAAACCAACTATGAATCTTTGAGAGAATCACCTTATCCCCATAGGAGAGTCACCTTAGCCCCATAGGAGAGTCACCTTGGCCCCATAGGAGAGTCACCTTGGCCCCATAGGAGAGTCACCTTGGCCCTATAGGAGAGTCACCTTGACCCCATAGGAGAGTCATAGTAAACTCGCAACAGTGACTCTTCAAAAAGGTTAAGAGAGTCATTGTGACTCTGGAAAAGGAGTAAATGGAGACTCTTAAAAGGAGAAGTTTGACTCCTAAAATTGAGTCATTTTTGACATAGTTGCTGGACTCCATTTGAAGAGTAAGCCTAACTCCGATTTGGCTATGAGTGTACGCAACCTGAGGAACAAGTGGAGTTCCATGATCAGATGGAGGTACCAAGGTTTACTTACCATCCAAATAGAAAGTGAAATTTACCGTTTAATTCCCACCCGCAGAACATGTCTTTTCGCTGTCTTAGAGTTCAAATCGTGACCCCTCGACCTTGCATGACGCCAACCTGATGCGCAGCGCACGCATGCACCGCGCGACAACTTGTTTAAACGAGGTGAACGATGCCGCTTGAAATTGGCCTGAAAATTGAACGAGATGCAAAACGAAGGTTGTGCGGCTGACGAACCGTAATTGTGAAACCATACAGTTTCTGGGTGTCGTTTAATGAATTTTCGACGCCTGAAAGATATCGACATTGAAACGTTTCACAATGACCTTCGCAATGCTCCGTGGGAACATGTTCTAAACTGTCAACATGTTGACAAAGCGTGGTTTATATGGCACTCAATATTTATGACTGTAATTAACCACCATGCTCCAATCAAGTCCAAGCGTGCTCGAAGGGGCACTATACCATGGATTGATGGAGATTTGTAATAACTAATGCGCAAACGAGATTCTGCACATAAAGTCGCCAAAAAGTCGCGCTTGTCAAACGATTTAAGAAGTTAAGGAATTACGTCACTAACAAAAAGAAAAGAAGAAAAAAGAAAAGCGAATATTTTACTTCGGCAATTGAGGAAAATAAGTATAACTCGTCACTGTTGTGGAAGAAACTCAAAGAACTTCTTCCCAATACAAACAAATCTGTCCCGAGTTCAATCATCTCCTTAAACGGAGAATATGTTAATGACCCAACCGACATCGCAAATAACTTTAATGAATATTTTTCAACGATTGGCGAACGTATGGCCGCTGAGAACCACTTCAGTCGAGCCGAGACCAGCGATTCTCACGACTACTCTGTTGCTCCTTCACCAGATTTCGAACATTGTTCTTTTCCTAGTATCCCAGAAGAGTTTGTTAGTAAGCAAATTGCGTCACTGTTGGTTGGGAAAGCAACAGGCCTTGGTATCAATCTTGCCAATTATCTCTAAAGTCTTAGAAAGATCGATACATTTAAATATGTACTCGTACCTTGATGAAAACAACTTGATTCCCATTTGTCAATCCGGATTTCGGCCTTTGCATTCAACCGAAAGTACTCTAAACGATCTGACAAATGGGTGTCTTCAAGCTCTGGATCACGGGAAAGTGACCGGAACAGTTTTCCTAGATCTTAGTAAGGCATTTGACTGCGTCGACCCTACAGTTCTTTTGGAAAAACTGCAAAAGCTTAACATGTCGGCTTCAGTTATTAACTGGTTTAAGTCCTATCTTAGTGATCGCAGTAACATTAGAGAATGTGACGTGGACATTCATTCGTCCTTCATCAGGATCTTTTTTTGTTAAAAGTAAGACTGATCAATATAAAGAAGGTTCTTTGGTTTACATTGCCAAGACATGATCTACCACTTGTCCGGTGAACATGTTATCGAAATAAATTGATTTGGCCAAGATCACAGACCTGTTGTGTATGCTAAATCCATTCAAACTTACAAGTTAAGAAACGGTCAACTCTCGTATTCCAGGTGCGAAGTCCCTCTAAAGGAAGTGGGTGTAGACCCGACAAAGCTCGGTCTATATAGCCTGCGCTCAGGTAGCTTTGGTCAAGGCTGTTTGATAGTCTGCATCCGCTGCATGCACAGTGGCCTCGCATCGTGCGCTTTGCACCACGTCACACGTACGGGTCCGGGTACGTGCACACGTACGTACACGTATACGTATACGAAGCGCAAACAGCGACCTCACGCGGCTATATGCTGCAATATGCAAATCAGTTGAGTCCGTCTCACAGCCTTGGAACAACCGTTCACTTTGGCTTATGTTTTTCTATATTTTTCGGCCGTTTTCTTCCGACGACCTCGTATGCGAATAATGGATGATGTAGGCGGGGCTAATGTATGGAATGTCTAATCACCAACGAGAAGCCGTGACGTCATCAATTGTGGCATTTAATCCTCGAAAACATGGCGAACCTTTCACATCGTTTGTCTTCTCGATAAATCTTAGTTTTTTGTTGCCTGAATATTCTGCTGCGGATTCATCTAAAATTTTCACCCCGAACAGAGAAGATCCTTGGAAAATTATCTTCCGGGTCACGACAAGTTGTGTTTGCAAGCCCAGAAGCCTTGGCCCAATTCACTGGCAGAGCGTTCTTGTCCAGTGATTGTATCGTCAATAAGTTTTTCGTGGACGAAAGCCATGTGAGTCAGTATCTGAGTAGCAAAGATTTTACTTTAATACCCCCCCCCCCCCCCCAAATCAGTCAGGAACATGCAAATCTTGGAAATATCTATCAATCAGTATTCAGAATTGTATAAACACTTGGCACAACCTTTAAATTATTTTGAGAATTTTGTTGGAAAATGTTCGTGAAATAGGGTAAGAAAGTTTGTGTTTTCTGTGTTGTTCTTGGCACAGTGTGTGGTATAAGCCTACATGTTGATTTCTGCCTCATTTTTCACAGATTTTGCTGACATAAATCCTGAAATAACAGTTTGTTTCACATGTTCAGACAGTTGTTATCAAGGAGGGTTGGTTATTTTCTAAGATTTTGCTGTTCCTGATCCATTTCGGTGGGGGTTTCAAAGTAAAATCTTTCCGTCCACAATTAAATCTTACTAACTCTGCCGGATGGCCAGACCTAGTCAAAATTAATGCCGGTCACACGCATTGTCCACATGAGCACATTTAAGGCTTGATATTATTTTGTTGTAACTAGACTTTTATTAACAGTGTTTGTATGAACATCAGTTGACTGTATACACTTTTATAGTGGAGGTAGGAAATACAGCACAGAGTGAATATTTTGGATATTTTGTGTTATATCAAACTTTTGAATGGAAGTACACTAAGGATTGGATGGAAAGGGGTCTAAACACCAACCAAATTTTCACAAAAATAAAGCCTGTGTCTGCCACCGACAGACCTTTTGGAAAGTTCCATGCCCAAACAGATGATGAAGTGAAGGCCTATGTCATCCATGCCTTCAAGAATGTGGATTTCAACTCTGTGGTTGTTGTTTGCAATATTGGACTTTGGGATGGGCGCAGATGTCAAGGAGCTACACACTTTTGTCCAAGAGAGCAGGCAAGCTAGAAGAGACTGCAAACAGTGTTGTATTGAAAAGATCATGACTAATTTCATTTTAGAAAATTATTAATTCAATTTGAACATATATTTTTCGGGGTGCAACACCCAAAAGCATGTATGTTATATCGTAAATATGTTCATTACATCTGCCACGCTTGGGCTATTCAATATGATTTGGATCTGGGTCTGGGTACTGCATTATTACATGTGTTAATCATTACTATACACCCTGTGAAATTGGAATGCCTTTGCTGACTCGAAGACCCACACCAACTTGAAGAAGACTTAAGACCGAGTCATTATTTCCGTGGTTGAACATTGGAATTTTGGTGGTGTCTTAAATTAATTAGTATTAGACTTGTTTATCACTCATCCCAGTATAGACAGCTGGCCTAGTTTTGAGTAAACGAATTTGCTCACATGCATACATGTATATTCCTGGGTATGTTTTCTGAAAGTTCACCATTTTATTCTATGGAAAAGTTAATGTAGCACTTTAGTGACTAACTAGGGTAAACATTTCCATTTTTTTGCCCAACTAAGGCTATCCAACTAAGGCTATCCACCACTTAAATTCATTTTATTCTGTAAAATTTGTTGTTGCCAATATGCTACACTATATTATGCATAATGCTTCAAGAATTAATACTATGGCATAGGCTTATAGAACATTAATTTCAGATTCTCATTACTTGATTAATAATCGCAGGATGTTAATCTATTTTAAGTTTCGGAATTGTGTGTATCACCTAGGTGTTTACTATTTTAGTTGCATGTACATTGATTTATATATTTGAAGGAAATTGTCCTTGGCCAGTAAATAAAAGCCAGGGTCTGTAAACTCTGATACCTGTTTGTGTTATTGTGCATTGCATTATCTCGACTGTACAGGCTGATTGAAACATGTGTCATCACTTCATTACATGTCAAAACATTCACAAATGTAGTAAGGGGGTGGTGATACACCTAGTTCATGTTCTTAAAGCCCTGGTTTTTTTTCTCTGAATGGGAAAACAATCTTTGAGGAGGTGGAAGGTCAATAAACCAGACTTATTATTGGTGGGGGGGGGGGGGGGGGGTAATACCACAGATCCAATGGATCATTTATGGATGTATTATGTCTTACTCTGTCTCTATTTCCCAAATATATTCTAGTTTAAAGAAACTGAACTTATGAGATTTAGATGCCAAGGGTCATTATTTGCGATAAGATCTATGTACATGTGCAAGTCCGGACAGATTCCTGTAAAAGCAGACCGACGATTCATGTTTACGTTTTACAGTACAACAGACTGACGTTGAACAAGTCAGGTACTTTATAATCATTATTCACTTTCTAAGCAACAATCAACCAATCAAAAATAGTATTAATGGTTGCGATTCGTATAATTCAATGTTAATTTGTTATGATTAATGATACTAATATGACACCAAGCAAAAAAATGAATTGAAAACTGGTCTGCAGAATGTGTGGGAAATGTAAAGTGCCATTAATAAAGCTTATTGCTGTGTGGGGCTTGAGGCGGGATTATGAACATATTATAATATGTACATTTTAGTTTACAAATGCGCATACTTTCTTCTTTTGTAAAAGGCTTTGATTTTCTTTTGGCGGTATTGGGATTTCTGGGTATGACTCCCTTACCCCAAAGTGGGGTGAATACATAGCCTCATCTCCCAGGATATCTACGCCGGTGCCGGGGGGGGGGGGGGGGGCATTTTTGAAGCGCATCGGGCAGGGGGAAACTTTACGTTTGGTGGACTCGCGAAATGTTCAGGCTTTCAACTTTTGATGTAAATATCAAACAATTCATATTTGAGACTTTTCATAAATAGTGTCAAACTGAAATACCCTGCAATAGCCCTTGATTAACGACGTAATAATAGTGATTTGTCAGCAGTATTTTGAAAAAGGCCGCTTTAAATGTGCGACAGCTAAATATGGGGTAAATATTGTGGTAACAAACTGCAATTTGTATTCCCCACATTAGCTTCTTGTGTCTCTGATTAATAAAAACAACTTCATCTAATACTGACACGCAAACGTGCCGTTCTAAGGCACAGTCCTTGTTATTTACTGACGTTTAAGCTAAGTAGTCGAATGCATGACCATGGGATGCTTAACTACCAATTGAAGCCACAGCAACCATACCATTTATCACGTGGCAGCTTGACAATGTCTTCGATACTGCGGCAATTAACAGACTTGTGACTCCCAATTGACAAACTATACAATTAATATAGTCACTGATGTATATACACGAGGTCCGTTATTGCTTACAGACCCGTTCGTGGAATTATTTTGTCCGAGAGACGCAGAAAATGGCTCTGCGCCAGACTACAATTTTCTGGGTAATCAATAGCCACGCCATATTTTACCCTTAACTGGCAATTTCAATGTTTAATGTCAAATCGAATGATACGTTTAGATTAGGCCTACATTGAATTTACTTTTGTATCGAAATCTTAACGCCGCCAGAATTCCGCCGATGGACAAATTCCCAAAGCTGTATTTGAGGAAGTGGGTTCGGGTTTCAAAATCATTAAAAAGCACTTCCCGCAACGGTGGAATACTCTACTTGACCTGGGTAGTTTTTAAGTTGTTAAAATGTGTTTAAAAATCCCTGAGCAAGTTCGGGTGCTGCTGACCTAGTCCTTTTTGTCAATTTGCTATTTAAAAAACGCATGCGTGGTCTGTCCTTCACTCGAACGCATCTAGTCGATCGACTACGTCAAATCTAGTTAGTGTGCAGCAACAACAAACTGCAAAAAATTTCGTCTGCTAGTTGTTAACGAAGCAAATGTTTGCATGTCATTTCTATTTTCTATTATATATTTCTATTATTTTCTCTACTTAACTTTGGTGCAATAAATAATTCATTATCTTATTGCAAAGAGTTATTATCATTGGACAAAACCAACAAATTATCGTAAACGTTTGCAAAACTTGCCCAGTTTACCGATCCTCCATCTTGAAACCGTGACGTAACTCGCGAGTGACTAGAGAAACCATGGTCCGGAGCTAGGTTGATCCAGTTGCACTAGCTAGTCAAACCGCGCAGCGTTCGGGTGACATCTAGATCGACTATGGTTAAAGAGGAACTAAAACGGCAAATTTTTTTGTTGACTTTTTGGACTTTTCCGACAGTTTAAATACTCTTTTAACTGATGGAGATTAGTTTGCAGACGAGATGAATTTTTTATTTAAAAATATAGGGTTGTTATTCTGAACCATTTATCCTGTTTCGCGAAAGCTCATTATGTATGTTAAATGTATGTACGTGACCCCGTGACGTACACGTGTAGAGTCGGTTGATGCTACAGCCAAACACTATGCATGTACGTACGTGGAGTTGATGCTGCTGAAGAGTTTTTGTCGACCTAACTCCTCCGTTTTCCCGTCTATTTTGTCTAATTTTGATATTATTTCAGTATGAGCATGGTTCTGAGATAATCATTATGCCTCGATCGTGTGTAGTTGGGGGTTGCACGAGGAACAGCGACAAACACTATGAACATCTAACAAAAGAAAACCCACGCAGTCCTTTGTTACAAACAAAGGACTGCATGGGTTTTCTTTTGTTAGATGTTCATAGTGAAAAACCCTGACCTAACCTTACTGCGATTCCCAGTGCTGAATGGAGCTCAAAGGCGACAGTGGGTCCGCTTTGTAGACAATACAATATCTGATTTTGGGCTGTCGAAATGGTCGAAAATATGTGCAGAACATTTCGCCAAAGACTGTATTAGATGATAGTGTTAGTATGAAAACTCAGCTGGGTTTGAAGGCACAATTCCGTTTGAAGGCTGGAGCCATTCCAACTCTAGGCACCGAGCATTCCAATCGTGCCCCGGACTCACGCGCACCACCGCGACAACGTTGCCTGCGGTTGCCGTCTTGATCAGCCAGAGCCCCGGCCGTCTCCTCCCTGTCCACGCTCGCTTGACTCAACATGCATTGTACACGCACGGTACCGCATGCGCTGCATGCGATTGAGTCTGGTACCTTATAACAGAAATTGTGTGTATGGTTCTGAGAAGGTGCGGGTCCTTATGAGGGCTGCATAAGCAAAGTCGCCAGACTAGAGTATAGCATCAGCTCACACACAACTCACCGCGCAGGTTCCAATAAAAGCCGACTGCAAACAAAGGAAAGTATTACTCATAACTAGCTTTTCAGCAAGAACAAGCCTACAACCCCAATTCTAAATGTGTCTCACAAAGATGTCAATACTTTAAAATATGTTTATCGTAGTGTTACTCCTGAATCATGAGCAAAAAGCACAGCAAGTAATACTAGCCTTAGACAAAAAATACGTACAGACTCTACGTAAAACATTGTAGTATAATACAGTGACGTCATATGTTTCTACACGTATACGTCAATACTCGCGCGATACGGCACGCAGTTGACCTCGGCCTTTTCTGAATCGAGTCAAAGTGGCTCAGAAAGAAAAGGCTCAAAATTTTTTTTTTGATTTTTCAGAATCATGAAACTTGTTACATTAGTTTTGGGGAGGCATAAACTATCAGATAAGTCAAAAAAAGTCAAAAAACAATTTGCCGTTTTAGTTCCTCTTTAAGTCTAGTCACTCTAGTCGCCCAACCGAACTTGCTCCCTGATGTCTAGTACTCACGTGCATGGGCGAATAATATGAGTGCTGTTTCATGGCTTGTACGATTTTTTCAGGTTTATGTTTTGCTTCTAAAAATGATGTCCCAAAACGGTTCACCTTATAGAAAAGAGAGCGGTTACCGAAACATGTTCTCGTTCCGCTTCGTTTCGTTTCGTATCGTTTCGTTTCGTTATTTTAAATGTATAGTACAAGTACTGAGGTTAAGCCTGCTGTACATGACTATGGGAGGTATATTGATTGCATAATAATGCCATGTGAAAACAGCTTATTGTTTATGACCTCTAGAACTATGAAATGAGGGAAAAGTCGCACGATGGCATTTTAAGGTACGGGGACTTGAAAAGTCCAGTACAAGAACGAGTACTCTAAATATACTTGAATCGTGCATAAGAAATCTATCAAATTTGAAAGCATCATTATTGGAATTATACCAAATAGCAACTTTATGCATTTTTCAAAGTACGGTGGGCATGAGGCAATTGTTATGTTGTTTATGAGCTTCAAAGAACTGAGTCCTGAAAACCAAGTACGAGTACTTGACGTTGTATGGTCGAGTAGGCCTACTATTTCAAGCAGTTTTAGTCCGAAAACATTTGAATTCGAGTACAATACCGTAAATCGACTGGGAGTGCTTTGCTTTCCGAGTACGCGTACGTGTACCATCAAATCAGTAATATTTTGACTCCAGATTGACACATTAAGTTCCAAAAGTCGCGATTTATGTGTCATTTTGGAGTCAAATATACACTGCAAAAACAGTGTTTAGCAAGTAAACACTTTCTTGCTATCAGTTTGTAAACATGTTTACATACTAAACATGTTTAGCGTATTGATGGATGGTGTTTAGCCATTGAACATTGATGTTTAGGAATTGGACACGTACTGTTTAGCTTCTAAACATGTTTACAAACTGATAGCAAGATTGTGTTTAATTGCTAAACACAGTTTTTAGAGTGTACATGTACTCGGAATTAGTGCATGTGTTGCTCAATCGCACATGTACAATTATGGGGAACGAGTACCAAGTACGGAAACTACACCACGGGACCAAATGCAAGACATCGTGTTTGTATTATCACGAGAATATCTAGTAACTTACCGGTGTAAGGATTTCCACGGCGTCCGGGACAGTTTTTCCATATCTCCTTCATGGCTTGGTTCATCCAGTCAGGATTGTTAGGAACAGGTTGCGGCGGAGGACCGAAGTAGCATGTCCTGGCCTGGCCGTCCACGCAGTGCAGTGCCACTGTGAAATAATGAACGGGAAATGCACTCATTGAACCCTCAATCATTTTCTTTTCATAAAATACACGATATGCACACGGGCAAAAAGACCCGGGCAGCAATTTTCCTCCCGACGATGGAAAAATCTAAATAATAAACTAACGCTGCCCATATAAATGTCGATGTTTATCAGCAACTTTCTGTTCGAAAGTATGTCATTTTGGTGCCAAATTCAGCACGATACTTTGTTGGTAATTGATTTTCATTTTTATTCTTGAAAATGTAGGCTCTTGAGATGATACAATTTTGTATTTTTACGTTTGCCAAAGAAAACATATATTTTGTTCATTTCAATTCTGCCAGAAGTTGCTCAAGATGGGTTTTGTTGCATTTATTTAAAAATCATGGAAAGACAAATTAATTCAGTACAAGACAGACATACATTGATCACTTTGCATAACTTCATCTAGCCTGACGTGCGTCCAATACGTAATTCTGTTTACCCCAGATTTTAGTTTTTTCGACCGACCGACCCGCCTTCAAGGCGAAACAAAATAGAAATAAACTATAGAAAAAAACAGGGATGCCGTAATATGTAATTATTTCAACAATTCCACAATCAAATTTACATTTTCTCGCAAGCATGAGAAAAGAATCGTATTACATCCCTTTCGTATTTAAATATTGAAATTGTTAATTGGAAACCATGACTTCATCATGGCGGGATAAAAGCTAAAGCACGACGTTATTCAGTGTGTAGTGTTCAGTAGGTTATCGTACCAAGCTCTATTTGTACACTCTAGCCGTACTGATGTCAAATACGTTACCTCCATATAGTCTGGTTCTCCCTTCATATATTTCAGTTAATTTGCAGTTACTTACTGGTAACCTAGCTTCCAGTAACTTCCAGTAACCAGCTGGCACTATAGCTTTCTTCTTTTCTAACACACTCTGTTTGGCATACTCTGATTTGGGGCGACCTCGATTTTGGCTTTGGTCATCCTGTCTCTGTTTTGGACTATGTTGTCTAGATCTCTGCTGGTCATTTCTTAGCTGATGATTATCTCTACCATTATGATTTTGTTTATCATTTTGTAAAATAGCATCTGACTTACTCTGAGTAGAATCACCCCGTTCACTGGATTTTCGTATACCCCGTCTTTTTACGGGAAAGGCAAAGATATTTTAAAAGGGACAGTAACGTAAAATGACAGTGTACGTTAGTCGCTAGATAACAGCTTACATCGTTTTTCCACGGCTGCCGGGGTGGTAATGGCGTCCAAACTGCCAGGAAATTCCCCGTAAAAACAGTATTTTTTATACAGTGAAATACAAATGGAAACAAGTGAAGTGAGAAAAGTAACCATGAAAGTCAACATACTGCAGGCAACAGTAAACTTTAATATAGGTGATGATTTTCCCTTCCTTTTGTCGTGTTTCCGTGTTTCTTAATTATTTACATACGGTCTCTTTTATGTTAGGTTTTTCTGGATTTTCTTACAATTCCGTAGAATTTTTCCAAATGTACTCCTTATTCATACACATGATTCACTTAGCTGCTTTCTAATGCTTTAATCTATATATGCACGATCATCAGAGAAGTGGCGGAATCTTGTGGGAAAACAGTTCTTATATCCATGTACTTTCAAACTGGAACAAAGACACTCCATTTAGTTTTAACAAAGAAATAATTAACATGCATCTATTTCGAATTGTGTTGCTTACTTTTCAAAAATGCTTGCTTAATGGCGAATTCGAATGACCAAACTTACGCATCTGGAGGCCCTGGCGAATTGTATTGTTCCAGTGCGCAGTTTTAATTTGAATGCACAATTGGTAAAATTGAATAATTCGAATTTGCAATTACGTGCTTTTACTTTAAATTAAATGATGTTTTAGTTAAAAGAAAGTTGATCTCAACGTGCATTCAAATGTGTGCGAAAATGTGTAATTGATCACCAATTTGGCCGCTAAATCTGCTAAATTGGCCGGGAAAACCTATATTATTATCATTGAACATCAATAATCATTCGATCATGTCCTTTATCTCCACTTGGTGTTCGACAAGGACATACAATGTAATTTAATTTATCGAATATCAAACCCAATAAATCTACAATTGACAGGACCCAGTACACCATTATACAGAGATTAGAAACGGATAGTACACTCAAAAGAGAAAAGGTTCAACTTTTCATTAGCGATGTAAACAAAAGTTTAAATACCAACGACTTACCAAACGCAGTTAGAATAATCGGTACCAAAGTCAAATATGACATCTTGGGAGTACAGTCTGTTGCCGATGTTGGTCAGAAATGTAGACTTCCAGTTATATTTGGAGAAGAAACCAAACAGCGCGACGAGAACGAGGCAGACACTCCCGCAATCCAAAGTCTGTTTCTCACTGTGTAAACCCGAGTCGAGGAATACTACAGCATGCTCAGATAAAATGCAGGTAAATATATGCAGCAATGGAAGATCATTCCGTTGCCCGCTCTTCGCTATGTGAATCGCGCACGAGCTTATCACGCGTCACGGCGAGTCAACCAATCACAGATGGGATTTTTGTATCGACGACGCAGACGGTAACCAACAGCAAAAGCACGCTGGCGTGCAGTGCGCATGATCTGAAGTAAGCTCCTATTGGATGATGCTTTGTGTTTCATCGACCTACGTTCTACAAATGCGTACTTCACCAATGCGTAAAGAACTGTCAGTAATAACATATCTCCTAATTTGTTCTTTTGAATGTTAAATTGTGCTTTGTACTTCATTATTAAAGATGATTAGTAGACGAGATCGGGTGTTCTTTGGGTGAGGGTTTTGGTGTACCTGGGGACGGGATTGGATGTAGGATACTAGGTAATAGGGTCGGGAGTAAAAGGGGGCGGGGTTTGGATGTACACGATGGAATATATACAGGAGGTTAACGACGATAAGATCGGGGCAAAGGTAAAGGTTAGTCTGCTGTCCCCATCACAGCAAAATACACAAGTAGATTGTGTTAATGGCAGATAGTGTTTTAGTGTTCCAAAAGCGGTTGTATATAACAACTTAATAGCTATCTAATTTACAAACTCTATGGAATCGGAAATCCGAATTGAACGGGCACTGTTCGTTAACGAAGATTTTGAGGAAATCCCGTGTGGTTATAATGCATTTTAATGCACTCGTGCACTGGGAGTGTGTTAGTTTTTACGGATTTTAGAAGTAAACGTACGGTACTGTGACCTAAAATATATCACGCATCCGTAGTTTTCATGTTTTAAAGTAAATTTATACAAAGAGGATGTAAAATCATAAGACCACGTTGTCAAAATACTGTTCTCCTACGACTTTATCGTGACGTGATCAAGTGAAGATAAAGCTGTAGCACATGCTCTTCAGTAATTTAGTGCATGGTGCGTTATCGTAGCATTTGTACACCCTCGTGAATATCAGAGTTGTAATCAAGTCAGTCACAAGTCAATCACAAGTCAGATCACAAGTCAGCTGACAAGCTGCATGGGATGACCAATGACAAATGATGCTTTTGTTATACAGGGTGGATACAAAAAAACGAAACCGAGATATTATTGCTAATTGTAACAGAAGTAGGGCACATGTGAATCAAAGGGAGATATCCTCTGTTAGGGTTGAATCTCCTCTTTAAAATGACACCCTGATCATGTCATTGCATTCACGGTTGACTTATCAGGGTGTCATTTTAAAGAGGAGATTCAACCCTAACAGAGGATATCTCCCTTTAATTCACATGTGCCCTACTTCTGTGACAATTAGCAATAATATCTCGGTTTCGTTGTTTTTTTATCCACCCTGTATAGTGTGTTTGAATAGCTTGTTACATGGCTTGAGACCAGAATTGTAAAGTGACTTGTGATGTGACTTGTGATGACTTGTGATGACTTGTAATGACTTGTGATGACTTGATTACAACTTTGCTAGTCATAGGTAAATTTGCAATTACCTACTACTGGCAACTTGGCTGTTTTTATATAATCTTTTTGTCACTGCTGCCAATTAGATAAATGCGAATTGGTACAATACTAACAGGGAATCCCAGCTTTTAACGGGAATAGCAAGGTCATTTTGAAGGGAAAGTAACGTAAAATGACAGAGTTCGTGAGTAGTAAGATAACAGTTTGCACCGCAATTTCATGGCTGCTGTTTTTTTACGAGATGGTATCAAAACTACCGGGAAATTCCCAAAGAAAAACGATTGATTATTTTTTTACAGCGTGCTAACTCCTACACGAGTTTTTTGTAATCCATCTTTAAATGAAACAATACAGGCATATAACTAAAAACTGGCCTTGGCTCTTGCAGAGCTCACAATTTTTTATTATTTTTTCACAACTGAACTTATGAAGCTGGAAACGCGATTTAATATGACGGCAACGTGGGATGCCATTGTCCCCCCCCCCCCCCCCTTCTAATTTTGTAGGGAATGTCTTCGGCATCATCAAACTACAAATTCCTCCTCTATTCAACATTTTGGGATCATTTGCTCTGATACTACACGTTCTGGATTTACATCAGATGCGCCAATTTTTATCAACAATTTCTATAAATGGGGATGGGGAAGGGAGAGGATCGTCTCCACGATATAGAATAGTGTGTTTGAGTAACTGTAGAGGATTTCCTGGACTTTTGCCCTCCCCTTCATACATTAAGTCTGGATCCGCCCTTGGTTTCTGAAATAAAGGAAAGCTTCATGGGGTTGATAAGGTGAATGAGGTTGTCAAATGAGAAGAACTGCAAAGTTTATGACGATTATTTTGAAAATTATACATCAATCAAATGCCAACGGAGCTTAAACAGTGTATAAACTAAACAATGGACAATGAATATTGTATGCTCTAACAATCTTTTATTGATTTTAAGAGAACTTTGCTTTACAGAACATGCCATTAATTAAACAACAATAACACTTGTGTATTCACCAAGACTGCCAATACATCTTGAAGTTACATGTACATGTGTTGATTCTGGCATAATGGGTGTTACCTTGAACATCAGCTCAAATCAAACAGGAAATAGAAAAGGTGTATGCCTGTACGGCTAGCATCATTGAGTAATTGTATGGAAGTTCATCAGAACTGTATTGGCAGAGAAGGAGCGTGCTTGGGCCGAATCTGAAAATTAACCCTATCAATACCGTGCGCGCCACCTGGGCTCAATCTTGTAGGCAAGTTCGTTACCGTGGTGCCATTTAGTCACACAAATTGAATATACATATGTAATTTTTTACCAGCGCGCCCTGCTGGCACGAGACGTATGCAACTAAAATGTTAATAGCGCCCTCACTTTGGACAGCGCTCTGTGATTGGTTAAAAAGGCAAGCGCGCGCGTACCGGATAAGTTTTGCATTTTGCATCCTGCGCGCACTTGCCAGCCATCATCGCCGAAAATGCTAGTAAAATTCTGGAGGAAAACTTCGCAGATAGCGGTTCTGATATGTCCGATGACAATTCTTCTGCACCAACATCTGAAGAAAGTGACGAAGAGGTTATCCCAAGCTCATCAACTTCACCGGGAAAGCCAAACTTCAGGTAGGGGCCTGGGGAGGTTCATACATTGATCAACTAACTGTGCCGTTTCGCATCACAGGTCTAGGCCCTACATTTTATAACGTTATATTTGTTTTTTGATGTTCTTTTGTAGAGAAATCATAAGAATTAATGACATTTCATCGGATTATGCAATGCAATTAAAAATTGATGAAAGTATTTATATATTTTTTTCCTGAAATGCGCAGGGTAAAGTATTTTGTACCCAAAGCAAAGTGCAGATTAGGACTGCAATGCTTGAAAAAAAAATCACATTTTCTTCCAAGTATTCCTGACGTTTTTTCATGAATAAAAGACAGGCGGCAATATTATATAAAAGGATATATGAATGTAATTACAACTATATTCATTAATGTACCAAGAAAATCCAAATATTTTTCACCATTTCCTGTTAGGAACACGAGTTTGGAAAAAATAATAATAATTTGAGAGGCTAATCATCCTTACTCGCAGCTGGAATGCTGAATTGCGAAGAACGCGGCTACAACGTGGTCGAGTCGCTAGCACGTAAAGGCGCCTCTGGCAGCCTTCCTACATCGACCCACATATGACCACGGAGCACAGCCAGAGATCGAAAGTGTTTGATTTTTCCGGAGGGAGGAAAGCCGGAGGACCCAGAGAAAAACCCTCGTGACACAGGAGAGAACCAACGCACAACTCTACTCACATATGGTCCGAGCCGGGAATCGAACCCGGGCCACATTGGTGAAAGGCGAGCGCTTTACGCACAAGCCACCCATGCTTGTGCGTAACTACACACGCAAAACATTGACCGATAGGCCTACACACGCAAAACATTGACCGATTAGAACTGACACATCTTACGATTGACGCAAAATTGCAACTAATAATTATAATAAATAGGGAAGGTACTAAAATAATCATGAATAAATAATCTTCCTAAACAACTGTTTCCTTATTAACAATTTGAGTGAAAATCGGAAAAAAATACAATGCAAGCTCTTTTGTTGACACGTACTTGTCTAGGTAGACCTGTATTTTTGCAGTCTCCTGAACTCTTCAGATCGACCCTTCTAATTAATTTTGTCAGATCCGTAATACATTGACATTGCAAAATGTTTTTTTCACGATTTTTATCATGGCTTGTAACGGCGATGGGCAGCTATAGGGAGTTAGCTCGATTTGACACATCATTGTGTAGATTTTCATTGCTGGTCAATCAGCGCTAGCGACGCGTAGTTGCTTTGTGGTGGCACTTTGGGCTATAGTATAAATGCTGTGAATACAATGTATAGTGGCCTTCGTTTTAACTTGTAGGGGGTTTCTTAAACCTTGGCTTCGTCTCCAGCTATTCTGCAGTCCCATTGCCAATCTGAAGCCTTGATACGTAAATACACTAAAACATACTGGCTCCGGATTAATACATCAGACTGTGATATACATTTGTACATGTACATGTGGCCAAAACTAACCAAGATCTTGCCAAATCTGGGGACAAAATTACGCGAAGCCCGAGCCCAAGCCAGGGTGCATCCAAACAGTACTCATGTTTTTCAAGTTTGTGCAATTATCACAACAATCCCGATTCCTTCAATTTGAATACAATTGTCGCACATTCCTTGAGAGTTGGGGTTTATGAGCCACCCCTCAAAATAAATGTCTTTTCAAAGACCAATATTTTAGTTCTCATATAATTAGTTAGGTTGGGGTACTGTTTCTCAATGAACCTCGGGATTCCACAACACTTCAAAGAAGAATGGCCTTTCATTATATTGCCTTGTGAGGGCGGTATACACTAAAACTTGGCAAAAAGTGTCTGGTAAAGAAGTGGACATGTCATGTACATGAGTGTGGTAACCAGAGCACATTCACAAAATATTCCTTGGTATTGAAAGGGTTAACGGGCTCATTTTTTTCCGATACCGACACGCAAGTAAATTCATATTATTAGTGGAATAGCCTACATTCATGTCCAAAAGAGGTAGAACAAAGTGCCGGTCACACTGGCCACGATAACGATGACGAAAACGATGCAAATATGTGCTCTCTATCGGTAGATGGAACGCGCGCGTATTACACACGTGACAATTCCGCCAATTAATGGCGTTTATTCTTACCGTTTTCGTTATCGTCGTCGTTATCGTGGCCAGTGTGACCGGCCCTTAATGTTGAAAGTTCGTGTATGCGATTTTCTTATTCACTTCTAATAAGTGCACTCTAAAAACGGATTAGTTGAAAACAACCAATATATTGGTAGGATTGGTAGATATGCGTCTAACCCAATTGATTGGACACATATCAACCAATAATATGTTGTTTTAACCAATATATTGGTTATTTCAACCAATCCGCTTTTAGAGTGTGGGGTTCAGCGGGAATTGTAGTAATTTCAAAAAGGAGATGTCAGTAGTACATACCGCTGAGTTTGGGATTTATAGTTACTTCAAATTAATTCAAATTACGTTTTCACGAACTGACACTTAAATGCCCCTTTCCCAATTACACGATTTTTGCTACGGTAGAGCACGATTTTTCAATTATTTACAATCGCAACGGCGTCGTGGCCATGTTCGTGGTCAATCGTGGTCCACCGTAGCGCACCGTAGTAGATCTTGATGGCACCGTGGAGTAGCACGATGTTTTTGGAATGTTCAAAAAAATCGTGCTCTACCGTAGCGGTGGAAAAAATCGTGGTCCACCGCAGCAGCATCGTATTAGAGTCGTAACGTTGTCTTGACGTTGTCGTGGTATGTCGTGACGGCGTCTTGTTCATTCGTACTCATTCGTGGTGGCCGGAACAGTTACGGTAGGCCAAGACTTCGCTACGATGCTGATACGATGCCGCTACGATGGTGCTGCGACCTAGCAAGACTTAAACAAGACGCCAACAAGACGCCAGCAAGAACATGATTTTTTATTACGTGTCTCTTGCTGATCGTGTTGTGACGTCGTAGTACAATCTTGGCATTTCTTGGTACGCCGTGACAAATCTTGACGATGTCGTAACTATACCGTAACACTGTCGTGGCACTATCGCACACCTGCCGTACCACATCTTGACGGCGTCTTGATAGCGTCTTGACAAGACGTAGAATTCGATTGACCTTGAACTTTTTGAGTGTGAATTACTACGGTAGAGCACGACTGGGCACGATTTTTCAACTTTGAAAAATCGTGACCTACCGTAGCAAAAATCGTGTAAGTGGGAAAGGGGCATGTATTACGCGCACCTGGGTGTCAGTTCGTGAAACCGCGTACTGAGTAAATTTCGGTTTCACGAACTGACACCCAGGTGTGCGCGCGCACATCGGGCACTGACTCGCTGGAGAAGAATTTTTGTTTTCACGAATTGACAAGCAAGCATGTAGCGGAAATACCATTCGAAGAAAAACGCTTTAAAAGCTTTTGACACGAATCTACTCCATCTGTATACTTGTGGGGTTAAAGAAACATTGAACTGAAAACCTCTAAACTCGTGAAAATAAGAATGGTTTCAGTTTATGAAAATGTGGTTAGCGCGCGCTGCTGTACTTGGGTGTCAGTTCGTGAAAACGAAAATTCCTCGGTTCTGTAAAATACGCGCACGTGCGGGCACTCACGCGCTAGAGAGTGTCAGTTCGTGGTGTCGGTGACAAATGTATAACGGCTTATATTCTATATCGGTCTTTTCCTGTTTAATTTTCTTGGCAGAAAAGTTGAAACAAAAGTATTAATAAGTGGTCCGCGTTAAACAATTATCTTTTCCTATTTAAGGTCATGGGGATATTTTTTTTCAATTTTGAGAAAGTCCAAAACCCCGTGTTGTAATTGCCATACAAAAGTGCACAGCAAAGCCTAACAGGTGCACATTATCGCGAAGATAAAAAAGGACAAGGGAATTAACCCTCATCACAACCAAACAATTATTATACTTATCAGGGGCCTCATTTTTTGAAGACGTCCCTAATTTGTTATCTTGATTTTCATGGAAGAGCTTTTAAGCGTGTACAACTGCTTCCAGAGCTCCCAAACTACACCCTGATCATTATATATTGATGGACCGTCGAAGTATTTTCCATTTAAATTTGCGTCGTAGCAACACCCGTACCACCAGGCACCGTTGGCGCCCTCGGCACAGTTTGAGCCACAGTCGTCGTTGTCGCTATCTTTAGTCGTGAATGGCCGGTTGTTGTGTTCTAGCATTGAATCACCTGAAATGATATCACATCAACTGATCCGGATCAAACGAAATCAATTTTGCCGCTTGGGTACAAAAAAATCAATAGAGAAAATACAATAAACGAACGCCTGAGAAAACAATATTAAGTTTTTAGATTATGATTAATCCCCAGCCCCAAGACTGTAATTCTGGTAACTACGATTGTACCTTACATTCAGGGTGTGTGCAGTCGTGTTTAAATCAGGCAACTATTTGTGACAGGATCTTTTGTTCTTCTCACACTAAACGATAATGGTCTCGCACTTGGGGCGGATGTTTGTTGCGTTGGAAGTTAAGCTGCGTTTGTAAATACCGGCAATCGTGGACTAGGGACAAAAGGGTTAGGGTGTAGACAAAGGGTCCACGTTTGACCGAACGTCCACGATTGAAAATTGTGTACAAAACATATGGGAGGCCTTCCGAAAAAGTTAAAATATAAACAAAAGAGGGACAATAGGAGGTCCGCGATTGTCGGTGTGAGTGGTTACAGGTTACACATAATACAACTTACAACAGACACCAGTCTCGGTCCACGCTTTGTGGTAAGTTGGCGTTGTCACAAGCCGTTATTTTGGACTAATAACGAGATTGCGTTCGAGCTTGGAATTTAACAGTCTAATAGTCAAGGGAATGTGAAAAGCAATACCCCATTTCCATTATCCTGAAAGTTCACTTTTGACGATATTTAACAAAAATTAAACGAGCTTGTTGAGTTTAATTTCGTTTAAACACGGTAAAACGAGCTTGGACGTTGGCGGCGTGTTTGCCCCACTGTGCGTTTTCGCGCCATTGTATGGTCACACTGTTTATGTTCGAACATACCTCTTCAAAACTGAGCAAAAAACCGGCAATTTTACACGTTTTGGGTCCGGTTTCTGCTTCAATTGCACTAATTTCGAAAAGCCTACGTATCCAGCATTCCTTTGGGATATTTCTTGGTGCCTAGCTCGTTCGGTGAAGTGCAGGAGAGAAGGATTTCCAACTCATCCCAAGGCCGGCTCTCGGACAGAACGCAATCAATCAAGACAACGCTGTACAAGCAACCAAGTTAAGTCCATTGTTGTATTGCCGGTGCCCCGGGGTATCGCCTACCACAGTTCAGAGTGCATGCACAGTTCTTTGCCGTAACATATTCACATCATGACAATATTAATTGACATGTTACTGCATCATTGCTGTTATACTGACTGATTCTGGGTGTTTTTATAGTGTGGTTATAGAAATTTTCGGGGCTGTTTATCATTTTCTATAGTTAAAATGGTAGGTTTGGTTTGTTTTTGTTTTCAATGATGGGTTCTTACCTTGTCCACCGACAAACCATTGTACTGCGTAATTTTATTTGCCATGGTAATCGTCACTTCATCATCGTGTTTCTTGATTTGTTGTGTTTCATGTTTGAACGGTGGGGATTCTGTTTTTCTAACCCAACACATTCAGTTCATTGAATTCCTCGCCATTGTAAAAGTTAAATTTGGTTTCATTCATTCAATCATAAAAAAAAAAAATAAAAAAAAATAAAAAAAATAAAAAAAATAAAAAAATAAAAAAATAATAATAATAATAATAATAATAGTATTAATTTTCTTGTGAAAGATATCAATGGTAGGGTTTTCTATAAATTTTGTGTTGTTAATATATTAGGTTTTAAGTCATTTCCAAGGCGCTTTATTATCATTTATAACCCCCATAGGCAGGACCATTGTCTGTCCCTTTAGCTGGCATGCAAGCATGCAAAGCTTATCCCCACCACCCACCCACCCCCCCCCCCCCCCCCCCCCCCTCTCTCTCCCCTCCCCAATATCCTTGCCAATACATTTTGTATTATGATTAGCCAATGTTGTGTGGGTTACATTTACAAGCAGGTTGTTCTGGTCTTTTCGTAGGATGCAACAGGTATTCGATTTAGGGTCACTACTAATGAGAAGACAATTTACTACACAACTCTCATGTGCACTATTAAGGTATACCGTAACACTGTTATTTAGAAAAATGCACTGTACAAACTACATGTACTGTTGGCTATGTGTGCATTTACTGCACATAATGTCAGTGCCATTTTGTGTCATCACAGGATCCTGAGCTGATCGCAAGCACCCATTCAGCTGCTGAGTGGCAAACCTTTTCATGAATATTCATAACTTTGCCAGTGCTGGATGCATGGTGGTGGGTGTGTGAAATCATACTTTAAAAAAGGGACATTGCACTTTGCCACTTTGTGACCTGGAAAACCCTTGTATAGATCTCTGCTAGGTGGATTATTTGATTGAAATGTAACAAACTGACAAGCATTAAGCTGTGCAGACATAGTTGTGTGAAGGTTAAACAAGTTTATCCAAATTGGTACTGCAAATTGGAGGAAAACAAAGGATTCTGGCACAGGATTAACCACTAGGATAGGAAACTATGCATGTCTAGTCTATGTAGTACTTTTCTTTCCTTGCAGGATGTGTAGAATTTGGAGAAAATTTGTGCTTCAAAAAGCCATTGCACATTTTGTGAAAACACATGATTCTAAACAGGATTCAGCGCTACATATTCATACCATGTCAGCCAATCACATAAGAGAGTTTTGACCAATGAAGGCTCTTGGAGGATCAAACTTTTAGCCAATGGGGCAGCTTCTTATTCTGGTGGATGGTTGGGTGGGAATAAGAAGTGAAACTTGGGTTCACTTTGTCACTGCACTTTATAAGGTATGCAACCATAAGTTGAACTTTTCAATTACCCCCCTCCATCCCATTTCCGCCAATTACCAAGTACTTTGTGGGAAGAACATTTTTCAGTTGCTGCTCTTATATCACCACATTTATTATTTAATTTTACTTTATGCTCTGCTGGTTTCCTGGATGTTCAGCAGGAGCCATTATTCCTCCCATAGAGTTCAGTTGGGGGAAGATCTTGTCCAGGAATTATATATATGTATATCTTATTTCTTTTACTGCAGATTCTTCAGTAAAAGTGTAGATTTTAATTCTGTCTGATATTAAGGCATCATTTTTAGCGGGAATTCAACAGACACAGGTAAAAAATGTTTCTGCATGCTCTATCAGAATGGCCAATAAATTTATTCGATCAACTCATTTGATCATTTATAATTGCCCTAACATAAAATGTAAGAACATGGACAGTAATTTCACGTTTTGTGACAGGCACTCTCATGACTCCCTGGAGGTTCACCAGGGGCCTTTACTCCCGTAGCTCATAGCATTAAGCGGGTGAACATCCTGTGCCTGGATGTTTTAATAGTTCATATCGGTGTTTTCATTACAGATTTCCTAATTGGTGTTAAAATGACTGTTGGCCTTTGATCATTTGGGTGGCCTGCGTTTGCAAATTTTGTGTACATGTTCTGGCTAGTTCTGGTGTTGCATCCACTATGTAACAGGGTCTGGTGTGCCCTTACTATGATGGTCTGGTGTGCCATATTAACATGTATCATGGTCTGGTGTGCCATATTACCATGTAGCAGGGTCTGGTGTGCCCTACCTATGATGGCCTGGCGTGCCATATTAACATGTATCAGGGTCTGGTGTGCCCTAACTGTGATGGTCTGGTGTGCCATATTACCATGTATCAGGGTCTGGTGTGCCATATTACCATGTATCAGGGTCTGGTGTGCCCTAACTGTGATGGTCTGGTGTGCCATATTACCATGTATCAGGGTCTGGTGTGCCCTAACTGTGATGGTCTGGTGCCATATTAACATGTATCAGGGTCTGGTGTGCCCTAACTGTGATGGCCTGGTGTGCCATATTAACATGTATCAGGGTCTGGTGTGCCCTAACTGTGATGGTCTGGTGTGCCATAATTATTAACATGTGTCAGGGTCTGGTGTGCCCTAATTGTTATTGTCCTGGTCCGGTGTGCCCTATTTCATGGCTCGGACTGGGGAGCCCAGGGGGTCTGGTGTAGCCCACGTAAATGCATTTTTTTTTTTCTTTGCCAGTTTGCAAAAACAACACAAAAAACCAACCAACCAAACAGACAAGTTGTTTGGCTATTACATCCAACAGCAATTATGTATCAATTACTTGTTTGATGTTCTGATGTGAATTACTGGCATCTTAAAAGTTATGTAGGCAACCGTGTCAATATGACGACTTATCATTTGTTTAGGTAATCTACTATTTAATTATCATTAGATTATTTTAATCTAATATTTGTTCATGTTACTTCAAACATGCATTATCTTGTTACATGTCTTGGCAATCACTCAATATCTGTTACGTGCCATGTTAAGCGGTCAAGATTTGTCAATGTCATGTCAAGTACTCAATATTCTGTTAAATGTCATGTCAAACACCCAATATCGGTGACATGTTTATTCCATCACTGTTCTGGTTTGTATAGTCTTCCAAAAAAAAAAAAAAAAAAAAGTCCTTGGTCTGCTTTGTAGTAAATATTAGTACAAAGTGCCTATGAAAGGAGGCAATTCTGAGGTTAATACTAATTTGTTCATGTCTTTCTTAAAATATCATGCCGAAGCACAGGTCAGAAGCAGCCAAAGCCAAGGACAAGATTACGGCAAGCAAGCGGAAGCGGCGTCAGCAGACTGGGAAGACGACTGGTCAAAGAAAAGAGTCCCAGGGCCTACCACCGGATCCTCTGAACCAGAGTGCACAAGGGAAGGCTCCGTCCTCTCCAGGTGAGCACGAGGTGGTTTCCGAGGTTCCCGCCCAAAAACCTTACCAACCAAAATGTCACAGGGAAGGCTCCGCCCTTACCAGGTGCGCATGTATTGGTGCCCAATCAAGAAGCGACGCCAGTGGGGGATGTTCCTCAGAGGAAAGGGTGCACATGTTCTAGTTGATAACATGGTATCTCAGGGTAATGGTTCTCAATCATTGGCGGCTTTACAGAGGGTTAAATCCCTATTACCAACCACTAAAGTAATTTTTTTTTTTCTGAGGTACTTGACTGTCCTTTCTTTCATGGGGTTTGGGACCAAGACGCAATTTTGCTGATAATGTCCCTCCATTAATCTGACGCTTCCCTTAATCAATTTAATTATTTATCCAGAGGCTCATACAGCCGACTGGTCCAACATTACTACCTGTGATAATCCTAACCAAGCATTTAATTTATTTATTGACAATTTCATTAATAAAGTAGATAAAAATATTCCAACCAAACCACATAAACCTACATCAAAGTTTAATTCTAACCCCACTGCCCCGTGGATAAATAAACTTCTTCTTAAATCCATTGATAAGAAAAACAAATTATATCGTCATTACACTGCTAACCCGACCAACATACTGACTAGTCTCTCACGAAATTCTAAAAAGCAATATTATGTTCGTCAGTTTGAGCAGGAAAAGAACATTCTATGGGTGGCTCAAATTCAACCGTTTGGCCATAAAATGTGGTGTTCCACAGGGGTCAATTTTGGGGTCCATTGCTTTTCTGATCTATATGAATGACTTTGTTAAATCATCTGATGTCTTTTCATTTAATTTATTTGCCGATGACTCCAACTTATTTATTTCTTTCTAATAGTAATTTGACTACTCTCACCAACACGGTTAATCATGAGTTAAAATCCATCTGTAATTGGTTTACAGTTAATAAGCTGTCACTTAATATTAAGAAAACCAACTATATGTTAGTTAGTAAAACTGCTAGTAATCTCCCCTCCAATATAGTAATTCGTGACATGGTCCTTGAAAAAACAGATTGTCTTAAATTTCCTGGATTATTCATTGATTCTAAATTAACATGGACTAATCATATAGATTATTTAGATAAAATTATTGGTAGAAACATAGGTATTATTAATAAGCTCAAATATGTTATCCCTCCTACAATTTCTGTCTCTCTGTATAGTACATTAATATTGTCTTACCTTAGTAATGGTATTCTAGCCTGGGGAGCATGTTCCCTCAGTAAACTTAACAGGCTTTCCCTTTTTCAAAAACGGGCTCTGCGAATTATTAATTGGCTGTTTTGGAAACTTTTTTGAAAATTGGTGGGTAGGTAGATACTGGCACTAGGATGCAAAATCCAAAGTGACGTCATGATGACGTCATCACGTGATTTGTTATGAATTTTTGAAATTTTGAAATCGTAACATTCTTTTAAATATATCTCGCAAACAAAACAAGATAGTTTCAAAATTCTTTTTGTTATAGCTTTGGTAGGTCTCAAAGATATGCCCTAAAAGTGAAAAAAAAATGTGTGACGTCATGATGACGTCATCAAACATGTGCTTTTTTAAAAACACATAAGGATAGGTCCGATCGTCATGAAAAGTAGTGGGTAGGTAGATACTGTCACTAGCATGCAAAATCTGAAATGATGTCATGATGACGTCATCGTCAATTTTTTTTTTAATGATTTTTGAAATTTTAGAAATTTCATTTTAATCACAATTTTACAAAAAAAACAACAAAAAAAACAGCCCTGTGTTTGTCCACAAACACTGTACCAGATGTCTAGTTTTACTTATTTCTATGCTCATACTGATCCTTTATTGGATTGATTGACGAATAACAAGATTTTCGAAGTTAAAGATATTTATTTTCTTCAGCTTGGGTCCCTCGTGTATCAATCTGTTTCTGGTTCCTTACTATCTTCTATATAATAATAACAACTTTATTTACTGATGTCACCCCTAGGATGATTTTCAATAGGCCATCTCTTAAAAATTAGAAAGTATAAGTATAATAAAACAAGTAGATAATACAAAAATGAAACCAATTAAAATGGATACGGATGACCACCACTCGAGGAAGCCCAACTTCGTCCCCTAAATAACAAGAACATGAACAATCATTGATATACTTACAAAAGCAAACAGGACAAGTAGACATACTACATGACCGGCACTGGGCGGCGGTGTGCGGCTGTCAGGCTGTGTAATTATGTAAACTAACCAACCAGGAATCAACCCATTAGAACCACAAATCGCACGGCATGGCAGCTGCGCGCCGCTGTCCGGTGTGAATTGTCGGAGGTCGTACAGGTTATTTTTAAGGTGATGAAGTAACTTCTGTTTATTCATTTTTTGTTTAAATGTGTTTAATTTTTATGGTTGTAAATTGATCGTTTAACTTGCCCCAAAGTATTGGCTTCAGCTGGCCCCTTGCAGGGGGATGGAGGCCGATGATCTGATTCTGTGAATCAAATCCCCGGTTGGCCCCTACGGGAAGGGAGGCGGTGAGAGAAATGTGCACCTAGCTCAGGGCAGCTGGGGAATAAAGGGGGTATGAAGAACGGTTTCTTATAAACATTTGCTACGTTTTGGTATTAACAATTTTGTGAAAAGGAGCCTTGCGGTATTGCAGTGCTCAGAACAGACAGGCCGCTTGCGTTTATGCAGCGGACCATCATTTACGTTACCTTATGGCGGAGAGGCATACATTTTGAACTAACTTGAAAATCACAAATTATTTTGAAAGCATCATTAGATCATTTATCAATAGATAAGATTGCGGCAAAGCATTTTGTCTAGATTATATGAGTATAAGGTTGCGACAAAGCATCTTTAGATTATGATAAGATTGCGTTAATGTATCATTATGTTATATGATTGTAGGAATGCGATAATGCATCCTTATGGTAGATGATTATAAGATTGCGTCAATGCATCTTAATGGAACTTGGTTAGGATTCGTCAAAGAATCCCTATGATTGCGTTAATGCATCATTATGTTATATGATTGTAGGAATGCGATAATGCTTCCTTATGGTAGATGATTATAAGATTGCGTCAATGCATCTTAATGGAACTTGGTTAGGATTCGTCAAAGAATCCCTATGATTGCGTTAATGCATCATTATGTTATATGATTGTAGGAATGCGATAATGCATCCTTATGGTAGATGATTATAAGATTGCGTCAATGCATCTTAATGGAACTTGGTTAGGATTCGTCAAAGAATCCCTATGATTGCGTCAAAGCATCTTTATGATATATATATGATCTGTTTAAATGATCAGTACAATAATCTCGTAGATTTGATTCAGTTTGTGATCAGGTGTTCGTACATTAAACTATTTGTGACCTATACCGCAGCTCCTTGTTTCCGAGTTTTCCTCTGTGTTTAACAAAAATTAAACGAGCTTGTTGAGTTTAATTTCGTTTAAACACGGTAAAACGAGCTTGGACGTTGGCGGCGTGTTTGCCCCACTGTGCGTTTTCGCGCCATTGTATGGTCACACTGTTTATGTTCGAACATACCTCTTCAAAACTGAGCAAAACCCTCCCATCCCACCCTGGGCCCCTACGGGAAGGGAGGCGGTGAGAGAAATGTGCACCTAGCTCAGGGCAGCTGGGGAATAAAGGGGGTATGAAGAACGGTTTCTTATAAACATTTGCTACGTTTTGGTATTAACAATTTTGTGAAAAGGAGCCTTGCGGTATTGCAGTGCTCAGAACAGACAGGCCGCTTGCGTTTATGCAGCGGACCATCATTTACGTTACCTTATGGCGGAGAGGCATACATTTTGAACTAACTTGAAAATCACAAATTATTTTGAAAGCATCATTAGATCATTTATCAATAGATAAGATTGCGGCAAAGCATTTTGTCTAGATTATATGAGTATAAGGTTGCGACAAAGCATCTTTAGATTATGATAAGATTGCGTTAATGTATCATTATGTTATATGATTGTAGGAATGCGATAATGCATCCTTATGGTAGATGATTATAAGATTGCGTCAATGCATCTTAATGGAACTTGGTTAGGATTCGTCAAAGAATCCCTATGATTGCGTTAATGCATCATTATGTTATATGATTGTAGGAATGCGATAATGCTTCCTTATGGTAGATGATTATAAGATTGCGTCAATGCATCTTAATGGAACTTGGTTAGGATTCGTCAAAGAATCCCTATGATTGCGTCAAAGCATCTTTATGATATATATATGATCTGTTTAAATGATCAGTACAATAATCTCGTAGATTTGATTCAGTTTGTGATCAGGTGTTCGTACATTAAACTATTTGTGACCTATACCGCAGCTCCTTGTTTCCGAGTTTTCCTCTGTGTTTAATGACCGTATAACGAGTAAACCTATCGTCAAAAATAGAATTTAGAGGTATACACCGGCCTCTTAGGCGTTTTGGGGCGATTTTAGGCGCTAAACTGGAAGGGTTTTCCTAATTAGAATATAAAGGTCCAAGCGCGACAACTTAACATTTTCCAGTTTTCGTGCATTAAAAAAAAGACGTTAGTCACGTGACTTTCTTGCACCAAATTTTGTTTACGAAACTCACGTGATCATTAGGGCTAGTTTTACTTTCAGCCGTAAAACCTTTTAATAACTGAACCAAATTCCAGTTTAATTTAACCATAATAATCATGACTATTTTTCCAAACTGTACCTATTGTTTAATTGTTGATTATACTTCAATTTTGGCGAAAGTCGTAACACTTTCCCCAAAGACCTGGCGACGGACCCATGTTTCGCGAGACACAGCGTGGGGCCAGCGCGGCATAGCCCCCGCTGCCGGCGGGGCGAAGACCCAGCACAGCTGCCGCATAAATCTATCAACGCTGGAAAAGCGTATACGTTAACCTTTTACATATTTGACCATTTCTCGTTAATGAAAAGACATTTTTGGTAATTTGTTTCACAGCAACCTTTTAAATAGTATAATCCATGATTCTGAATTGATTATTTGAGGCCGGTTGAGGCCGGTGTGTACCTTTCACAATATCTGCATGAAGCAGAGGAACGGTTGGGCATGTAAAATGTAAAAATCTTCATACCAAACACCGTCTAGTGACGGACTCTTTTATAGTGAATGATACTTTGGTCTATGGTTGAAATCATACATTGCATAATTATTTTGGCCAGCAATTTAAAAATGCTGTGAATTGAAAAACATGAATCTCGTTTTCCTTCACAAGATGGGAACACTATGGAGGAAAGAAATCTTCTTTTTTAGAGAAAATGACGAACAGAGCATACTGTTCGAAACGTCGAGATCAAAATCTCACCACCGGCTCTTTTCAACACAAGCACTTTTTCTTAAACAGAAATATCTTCCTTCCATGGTGTACTCGCAAAACCTACTTCCTTATTAATAGGTTCCTGCTTTTCAAAAAGACTTCGTTCTAGCCTTACATACCAGCCGTTCCCGAATAGCCTCCCACCGTCAGCCTGTAGTTGTCACTCCCATCAGCGACACTGAAGGTATCGTAGACGGCATAGACAGAGTTGCCATCGAAGGCCGCGAGGTCGACCCTTAGTTTGTAGTCGCCCTGAGCGGTGAGTCGATGCAGGTTGTCATTGCCGAGCCAGAACTCACCGTCTAGATCGCCGAACCCTTGGCGGTAGCTCTCCCAGTCAAGGTAGAAATCAACGGAGCCGTCCTGGCGACGCTGGAACACCTAAAGAGAATTGAGGAAAGAGTACATTTTGTTACAAAATCCTGTCAACTGCCAAATCTTTCCGTAGCAAAGATTAATATGCGTCTGAAAACTATTTTTTTCGATAGGATTTGAAAGAGCTTTAATTGAATTGAATTGAATTGAATTGAATTGAATTGAATTGAATTGAATTGAATTGTATTATCCCTTACAGGGGAAATTCAAATGGCCTGACAAAGGACAAGTTGTAAAATATATACAGTAATATAGAAATGTAAAAAAGTAAAATTACGATATCATTAAAACAGACTTAGAAATTCAATATACACATAAAAAGAACCTACTACAAATTTACAAATAATTACCGTAATGAATGATCAGAATCAGCCACACGACAGCTCATCGTCCCAGCTGCGCATTGTACCATTTGATAGCTGCTTGACCGAATGAGCTGCCGTATCGCCTTGTCCTGATCTTTGTTTGTAAAAAAAGTTAATTCTTGAGTTGATTTGGAAGTCAGCATGTAATGGGTGATGCGAGTCGGCAAGAACTGTCTTAATTTTAATGCACATAAGATATCTATATAATGCTTTAGGAGACTCTTGTTGTAAACCAATAATTTGACTGGCTTGTTCGACTGTTCTGTCTAACTTAATCCGGTCCTGGCGCCTCATATTTCCGTAAAAACAAACAAGACAAAAAGTAAGAATGCTCTGTACAATGGACTGGTAAAACATAACCGGTGAATTGTCATTGATTAACCCTCAAAGAGGAGGGGGCCAAATCCACTCCAGGATTTGTTTGCGATGGTGTCGCAGTAATTTTGTTTTTCGTTCTGAACCTTTGCTATTTCTATTGCTCGATATCGAAGCTCCATCTATCATTTTTTTTTAACTTACCCCAATAAAACCAAAGTCGCAAGTTCACATTAAGATGCTGATACACCTATACGACATGATGACTTTAATCTCTTTTCCTTGTTTGCATTCGTGAAGTCACGTGGGAATGGAACAGTGCGCTATGGTATTACGGCATGCATTTCAGTACATAAAAGAGCAAATCGTGTCAATTTCTGCCTGGTTTTGCACAAAGACTGCGTTTGTCAAACTCGTAAGGAAACAATGATGTTTTAATTTAGGTCCCTGGTGTTCTTTCTTGTCTGTCATACTCATCAACCACATGCGCCCCTTCAAGCTATGTGTGATAAGTTTGTCAAAGATTGGACTGGTGATATAGGCCACGTTTATGATTCTTTTTGACCTATAATCAGTGTTGGAAGTCTCGAGACCGGCCTCGGCCTCGAGGCCGGCCTCGATGCCGATTTTTATGGCCTCGGCCTTGGTCTCGGAGTGCAAGGCCTCGGCCTCGGCCTCGGCCTCGGAGCCTTCCGGACTCGATGATCTGGTCGAGGCCAGCTCGAGGCCGCCCACTTTGAACAATTTTCCCACCAATTCACATGTGTTTTCTGTTTCAATTAATTTTAACTTTTTACCTCATCAAACTTTCGAGAAGCTGCCACAGTGGGTTCCGTGAAACGAAATAAAGTTTCAAGTAGATACGCACGAATGAATGTACTGGTATTTGCATTATTGCAACATGGAGCTATAGATAGCTCCCCGATTACACGTACTCACGTACGTACTCACGTACGTACATGTATCATCTTCTTGCAGAACCAGTCTACTTCCGCTAATAGACTAGTTCCTGGTCCAGCACTTCACTCGACCCATGAACTGCCACTATTGCGTTACACGTACTCATGTAGCATCTATTCTTCTTGTTAGATAATCAGTCTACTTCCGCTATAGTCTGGTTCCTGGTCCACCACTCGGCCCTGAACGAGTGAACCTAAAGCGATAATCATAATGCCGGCAGCATATCTTTTTTCCTAGGAAGGTTAGGGCAATTATCATAAATGGGCGTATTACCATCATGCATATTCATGATTAAGTTAATTTATATAATAAGCATCGCACGCATCATTCAGACAACTATATAAGGTTGAAGTAAAGATATTTGATCGAGCTACTGTTGTGGCTATATTGGTAGAGCATAAGGCTTTGAACTACAGAGGCTTGGGTTCGAATCCTCTACCCGATTTATATTTCTTTTTCTTGTACTAATTGTGGTGTGGAGGATCTTATTTCAAGAGAAAACCAGTCTGAGAACCTGTCTCACATATGGCATGTCAAACGTTGCAATATTCGATAATCTACGTATTTGTGTGCGATGTTCAAATATATATGTGCGATGTTTGTCATTATGTGCGATGTTCAAATATATATGTGCGATGTTTGTCATTATATGTGCGATGTTCCAATTTATATGTGCGATGTTCCAATTTATATGTGCGATGTTCCAATTTATATGTGCGATGTATTTGGAAATTTGCATGTTTGTTTTCAGGAATTTCTTGAAATGACTTAAGGAGAAACAAGCCATTTAAAAAACAAAAAGCAAATCAATAGATGGAAGCACTCGACAAAAACACATTCTTTTTCCAACTTTATTTACTGAAATCAAAGATTTTGGTTATGAAATAGAATAATATAGGTATCAAAGATGCAAAAAATTCCATTCCTTCAAAATCACTTGTTTGAAGAATTTTTCACCCTCTTCACATTGAACGGCCCATAACTCGTAAAAGTATACAGCGACTTATGTGCCCTTTTTGCAGAGCGGGTCACATATATGCGATGTTTTGTCATATATGTGCGATGTTTGTCATTATATATGCGATGTTCAAATGTATGTGTGCGATGTTTGTTATTATATGTGCGATGTTCAAATATATATGCGATGTTTGTCATATATGTGCGATGTTAAAATTTATATGTGCGATGTTCAAATTTATATGTCCGATGTTTGTCATATATGTGCGATGTTCAAATATATGTGCGATGTTTTTCAATTATATTCGAAAACGGAATTGTGGGATATAGTATGGTTTCCAGACCGAAATAGTATGAATATTCCTAATAAGTTACATCAGGGACCAGACTACTTAGGACGGTCTATCTGTTCCACTGACCTGGCTGAAGCTATAGCCCGCGATTCAGCCCGCGATTCGCAACAGGGCCCGCGATTCTCCCGATCAGAGCAGCCGCATGTTGAAAACTAGAATCCATTCGACAAAAGGATTCCTTTTTAATGAAATCGCTGGATTCAGGCAACGAATTTTCGAGAAATGTCAAGAAATTACATACAAATTTTTGCATGAAATTTCAGAATAGGTATGAGCAAAGCTGAACATATTATACTTAACATTGTTTTATGGGTCTTTTTAATGAATTAATTAGTCGTTTCGCGAAGGCCCATTTCAAAGGGTTCTCTACATCAATTCCTTTCGGCTCAGCACAATAGCTTCTGTTTGAAAGAAAGTGTACCGCACATGTTTTTAAAAATTTATATTTTTCTTTCATATTCATAATTGCCACCTTCCTGGGCACACTTAATTTCAGCAAGAGCTTATTGCAAGAATGGCTTCTGTTCCAATTAGCCGCTTAAAGACTGACCATTTTCAAGAATATTTGGAAATGCGGTATTCGGAGTTTCGTGTGAAATGCCGTCTTTGAGAGAAAGTGCCCGGGAAGGTGTGAATTATGAATATGAAAGAAAAATATGAATTTTTCAAAATATGTGTGGAACACTTTCTTTCAAAGACGGAATTCTCACGAAACTCCGAATTCCAGCTGGAAATCGTTGGAGAACTGCCCTGTAGCCGAATAGTCAAGGCGCGAGTGGCTACCTGGACAAGTGGCGCGCCCCGGACATGATGGCGCCTTTGCATATCCAGGCCCAGATAGCCACGCGCGCCTTGACTAAAGGCTATTATCCGTCCGACGGTTGAAAACGAGCGCCGTTTGTCACTCGTTTTTTCGCCATCTAACAGGTCAGTGGAATAATATTTCCTATAACATACTAACCCCCAAATCCGCCCATTTCTGAAAATTGCAACAATGACCAATCATGTACACTTAAAGACGGATCATTTTCATGAATATCGGGAAATGCGGTATTCGGAGTTTCGTGTGAAATGCCGTCTTTGAGAGAAAGTGCCCGGGAAGGTGTGAATTATGAATATGAAAGAAAAATATGAATTTTTCAAAATATGTGTGGTACACTTTCTTTTAAAGACGGAATTCTCACGAAACTCCGAATACCGCATTTCCAGATATTCATGAAAATGATCCGTCTTTAAGTGTACATGATTGGTCATTGTTGCAATTTTCAGAAATGGGCGGATTTGGGGGTTAGTATGTTATAGGAAATATTATTCCACTGACCTGTTAGATGGCGAAAAAACGAGTGACAAACGGCGCTCGTTTTCAACCGTCGGACGGATAATAACCTTTAGTCAAGGCGCGCGTGGCTATCTGGGCCTGGATATGCAAAGGCGCCATCATGTCCGGGGCGCGCCACTTGTCTAGGTAGCCACTCGCGCCTTGACTACTCGGCTACAGGGCAGTTCTCCAACGATTTCCAGCTGGAAATCGTTGGAAGACGATATAAATTTCCACTTTTCTTGACAACGACAGCACATCTCGTGCCATAATTTCACAGGATGATTGAGACTACTATTAACTTACAGTATACAAAGGTATTTAAAAAAAAAATTGGAGAATTACCAATCGTGTACACTGCCTTTAAGCGGCTAATTGGAACAGAAGCCATTCTTGGAATAGGCCCTTGCTGAAATTAAGTGTGCCCAGGAAGGTGGCAATTATGATTATGAAAGAAAATATGAATTTTTAAAAACATGTGCGGTACACTTTCTTTCAAACAGAAGCTAGGGCCTATTGTGCTGAGCCGAAAGGAATTGATGTATAGAACCCTTTGAAATGGGCCCTCGCGAAACGACTAATTATTTCATAAAAAAGACCCATAAAACAATGTTAAGTATAATATGTTCAGCTTTGCTCATACCTATTCTAAAATTCCATGCAAAAATCCTTTTGTCGAATGGATTCTAGTTTTCAACATGCGGCTGCTCTGATCGGGCGAATCGCGGGCCCTGTTGCAAATTGCGGGCCCTATTGCGAATCGCGGGCTGAATCGCGGGCTAGCTTCAGCCAGGTCAGTGGAACAGACAGACCGTCCTAAGTAGTCTGGTCCCTGATGTAACTTATTAGAAATATTCATACTATTTCGGTCTGGAAACCATACTATATCCCACAATTCCGTTTTCGAATATAAATTGAAAAACATCGCACATATATTTGAACATCGCACATATATGACAAACATCAGACATATAAATTTGAACATCGCACATATATATTTTAACATCGCACATATATGACAAACATCGCATATATATTTGAACATCGCACATATAATAACAAACATTGCACACATACATTTGAACATCGCATATTAATGACAAACATCGCACATATATGACAAAACATCGCACATATATTTGAACATCGCACATATAAATTGGAACATCGCACATATAAATTGGAACATCGCACATATAATGACAAACATCGCACATATATATTTGAACATCGCACATAATGACAAACATCGCACATATATATTTGAACATCGCACACAAATACGTAGATTATCGAATATTGCAACGTTTGACATGCCATACTCTCAAGCATGATTATATAATTCCATTGTGCTCAGTTTTAATTATTTAATTATTGACTGCATTATGGCCCGATAATCGGAAAGGTGTGAAAACACAAAAAATGAAAGGTCGCTCAATAAATTGTCGATGTCTCACAAATATAGACAATGATGCATTTAAAGGCGACCTCCTTAACGCTTTCGCCTATATTGCCAATACGGTGGCCGATAAACAACGTAATTAGAAAATATAAATGTAAATCTTCAAAATCAGTTGTCTATCTCTCTTTCAAAGAGCTTACTGGCGAAATGCTGGTCCTGTCTGCCGATGGTTTCCATTTTTTTTTTAGAAAAGCAAAAATTTTATTATATAGAATAGTTCAGTAGACCAAAACACTTTTGAGGCTTACGCACCGTTAGACCAACGCATATAGGACGAACGGGGCGCTGTTCATCACGCCAAAACAATTTGTTGTTTCCCTCGGACAGGACAAATTGGAAAAGAGGGTCGGTCGGTCGAGAATTTTGTTTGGTATTCACGCTCACCCGGGCGTGTTTAGGCCTATACATTGAACGAAACCCCATGGCTTAGGTTAAACACTTTTTGAAACATAGAGGCTAAGTTTTTATTAATATGTTAAAAAAAGAATCACCCACCCTGAATCTGTCGATTTTTACGGTCGGTCGGTTCGAGGGCAACACAACAATTCTATTTTTGCCTAATGACCAGAATATCGTGCGTGTGCACGACTACTTGCAATGGACGAATTGCTTTTCCCAACGATTTTGTACTTTTGGTAAATGTTTCGGAATTTCAAAAATATTATCCCCTACAGTATGAAAATAGATCTTTACCTCAAACCTAAACGCGGCTCTACTGAATCGGTGCAAAAACACAGCCAACCTAATTAATCTGACTAAACATTTCGATTCTGAAACAAAAAATGCCGGATGCCGTTTTTCAACGATTTTGTACCATTCTAAATGTCCGAGAAAGTCAGTTTATTAAACAAATGGAAATATATCAACCCATGACCTCCAACCTAAAGGCGCTCCGAATAAAACAGTGCAGAACCAGTGCCCCAACTCATTCAAATTAAAGAAGGATTTTCGGTTAAAAAGCTGAAAATCAGTCCAAAAAAGGCAGAATAACGTTTCCTGCAATTTTGTACCATTCTAAATGCCCGAAAGTTAATATTTTTCTTAATTCAATTGACCGATCCAGTGAGCGTCGCCCGACGGTGTTCTGACCAATCGCATGTGACGCGCGCGGCTAGAACATGCAGACGGTGGCATTGGAGAGGAACACGTGCTAATTCATTATGCGTAATGGGCGGGGCTTACTGGATCGGTGTATTGAAAGTCCGACCACTGACCTCCAACCTAAAGGCTCACCGAATGAAACGGTGCAGAAACAGTGCGTAGCCTAATTCAAATTAAAGACGGATTTTCGCCTTCGGTTAAAAAAGCTGAAACAAAAAGCTTAACATCGGTCTTAGAGTGGCGGCCGGAATGCCGTTTCACAACGATTTTGTACCATTCTAAATATCCGAACAATTGCATTTTATTAAACAAATTGAAAGATCAACCTTCGACCTCCAACCTAACTGGTGCCCCGAATACAACGGTGCAGAAACAGTCATCCTAATAGAAATTGAAGACAGATTTTCAGGTAACAAAATGAAAATCTGTCATAATAAGGCAGAATTCCATTCCTTCAAATTTTGTACCATAAGACAATGTTAGAAGTGCCCCGCCGCGCAGTACAGATACAGTACCCGTACAACATGGTACGTACCGTACGTACGCCGCGCCTCCACCCATCTAGCGCCTGCTAGTGGAATCAAAAAGAGTAAACCAACACTGTATGTACTACTGGTACTTATATGTGTGGGTGTAAATACGTGTGCATGTTGCACATGCACACCAACGCTCGCACACACGTCAATATTTCAGAATTTATTGCCACTCATTTTACAAGAGTGATCGGGCATAAAAGTGCAAAAAAAAATTCCACGTGGGTGCAATCTGGTACAGTAGTATGCACATTATTGGGATGAACCTCATAATTACATAGTCCACAAAATACAACGAATGACATTGTGTGTCCAACGCCTAACAGCATTGCATTCCCAACACTACCCCTTCTGTGGATGTATCGTATAGGCACAGCGCAAGGAACTCTATGGGTACAGGCCACGTAACAATCGGAAAAACCGCCATTTAACTTTGTGCCACAACGGCACTTGTCCACTTTTGATCATTATAATTAGGCCTAATTCAAACATATTGCGTACAGCATGTGCCTACTACACGTTGTGTGCCGGCTCGGTCCGCCAGTCCCCTTGCCATATACCGCAATCACGCATATCTGACCTTGCAGCTCGTCTCTCATGCTCTGCGCCCGCACTGACCATGTACGTATACACGTACGTACTGCTCGGCCTGTGTACATATGTTATGTGACCAATTGAAAACGATCCCATTTACAAATAGGCTTATTTTACAAGAGGGCGCTATAACAAATCCAGTGAGCTCACAATCAATTGAAGGCAACAACTACCGCCCGACGGTTGAAAACAAACGCCGTTTTTCTCTCGGTTTTTTTTCGCCATTCAAGAACGCAAAACTTTGAACAGGTCAGTGGAACGATATTTCCTATAAAGTACTAACCCCCAAATTCGCCCATTTCTGAAAATTGCAGCAATGACCAATAAAAATCGTGTCAACTGCCAAATTTTCCGTAGAGAGTTAATAATTTGTGACATAACAGCAAAGATTAAAATGTGTCTGAAAATGATTTTTTCGATAGGATTTGAAAGAGCTTTAATAACTGGTGAATTGTCATTGATTGGCCCTTAAAGAGGAGGGGGCAAAATCCACCCCCGGTTTTTTTTTGCGATGGTGTCGCAGTCATGATTTGTATTGCTTGATATTAAAGCTCCATCCATCATTTCTTTTAAAACCTACCCCCAATAAAACCAAAGTCGCAAGTTCACATTAAGATGCTGATACACATATACCACATAATGACTTCAATCTGCTTTCCTGGTTTGCATTCGTGAAGTCTCGTGGAAATGGAACAGTGCGCTGTGGTATTACGGCATGCATTTCAGTACATAAAAGAGCAGATCATGTCAATCATCAACAATGATGCTTTAATTTAGGTCCCTGATGTTCTTTCTTGTTATACTCATCAATCACATGCACCCCTTCTAGCTATGTGTGATAGGTTTGTCAAAGATTGGACTGGTCGATAGGCCACATTTAGGATTCGCTTTGACCTATAATTACAAGTAAGATATTAGCAAGTTACACTATTTCATGGTAATTTAAGCATGCATCCTATTCACTCACAGTCCACCCACCACCGTCTGCCTCCATATCACAGTACACTACGATCGGTTCACCATCGTCTCGAGGGTAGACAGTGTACACACCACTGGTGGTCACATTCTTCGCCAAAGTCTCCGAACAATCCTTGGCAAGAATAACTTGATTCAAAAATGGAAAGAAATTGATTATATATTATGAACATTTTTGGAAATATATCAAACAATTAGCTGGCCTGACGTTCGAACTTAAGCAAGTTCTTTCTCAAAGGCAAATGACAGAGTACAAGAAACAAACATGTAGGGAACACACATGCATTAGGGGGTGGGTGGAGAAACACAAAAGAGGGATGCAAAGGAGCATGGCAGTGGGTAAACATCAAAGGGAGGAGAAAGGATAGCCAGGAAGAAAGGAACAAAGAAGTGTGGTTAGGGTAAGGATGAAGGAGTGGAGGGATTAAGATGAAGGATGAAGCTGGGGAAAGGGGACAAAGAAGTGTGGTGAAGGGGGGGGGGGGGGGGGGGGGTAAATAGAAGGCGGCGATAGGGCAAGAGAAGAAACAAAGGGAAGTGGCAAGGATAAACAGGAAATGGAAAGAAAACCCCATGTGGCCAAGTGGGCAAGAGACCCCAAGAGGGTTTGCCAGGAGGATAATCTGTAAACAAATGACAATGGGGGCAAATTTAGAGTTAATCATTCCCTTCCTGGATGTTGAGACCATGTGGTTGAATAGTCCGAAGACGTTTCATCCGCACTTTCTCTCTGCTAAGGCGAACTGAGTCCTTGCGGTGGCCAAATGATTCTATGCCCTGTAGAATCATATCAGAAATGGAATAGTTAGGCAAGTTGAAGTGATGACCAACAGGGGTGTCCATTTTCTTGGTGTTCACAGTCTCTCGATGGCCATAGAAATGCTTTTTGAGCGTGTTCTTGGTCTCCCCGACATACTGGATACCATTTTTGGAAATAGAAATGCTCTCCCTTGGTAGTTACTTTTTGTTTGTGATTTTATCATGTTTGGCTTTGGGGGAAAAAGGCGGCGGTGTCCATTTGCTATAACATAATTTCGTGGTGGATTTTGCGTCTGGGATAATGTTAATATTTCTCCTTCGCGACGGGTTGTTATTGTCAGGCACTGTATGCTCATCAGTGCAATCAAAAAGTCTGGGAAAAAATCACAGGTTTACCACGGCAGGATCCGAACCCACGACCCCCTACTTACTAGTGCGGACGTACATTCCAGTCCTCAAATCAAATTCCGTCTTTAGATTGTTTGCGGTGAACCAGCTGCTACATTCAATGTGGATTCGAACACGGCACGGTCAGTTGTCGAGGGATTAAGATGTGTGTGGTAGTACGCAGGAGGTAGTTGGTTCGAGTCTTACCTGCGTAAACCTGTAATTTATTTTTCCACTGACGCTCAGATGCGAAAAAGTACTGAGCATACAGGGCCTAACACCTTGTCGGGAGGGCAAAATCTTGTGTACAATTTTGAAAATGTCACTAATAGTATTAAATCAAATAATTTAGCTGCATTCAATAGCACTGGACCGACTTGGTGCCTCACCATTATGAGTTAAAACTGAACATGATTAACAATTTCATACCATTACCTTCACAACGGCTTCCATTGAACTCTTTTGGACACTCGCAGGTGAATGAGTTCCCATCAAGCCGGCAGGTACCTCCATTCAGGCACGGGTTGGAGGAACACGGGTCTGGAATCATAAAGCAAACCATACCTTGTACATTTAGTATACACAGGAAGGTGAACACTCTCCTTCAATTCAGAGAAATACCTTAAGTTTCAAACATCACCAAAATATACACCTGAATGATTGTTTGGAAGTTCATTTGTGGTCTTTTTTTGTAAGCAGAGACCTTTTCGAGAAAATTGTTTTCCAAACCTTGTATTTAAAAGGAAGAAGTCGAAATGTTAATTTCGTCTATAAGCTCGCTTTAATTAAAACCAATTCGCCTTTTAGAGGTATGGCGGACACAATAGGAGGGCGCTATTTGATTTGGGTATACCTTTTGTGCCATACAAAAGGTATACCCAAATCAAATAGCGCCCTCCTATTGTGTCCGCCCTACCTCTAAAAGGCTAATAGCGTTACTCGGAGGCAAGGGAAAATCTGCCAGCCCACCCCCCCCCCCCCCCCCCGGGAACCCTTGTCCCTGTGGAAAATGCGAAATTTTTCGGAATTGTTGACAATAACTTCTTAAAAATCCCGTATTTTTACGGTGAAAAGCATGTAAATATCACGGTGAATAGCCGTAAATGGACTGCTCGCTGCATTTTACGGGAAAAACCAACCCGTTAAGGGCGGCCCTTTAGGGGCTGTTCCCCGTAAAATGCAGCGTGCAGTCCATTTACAGTAATTTCCTCATTTCTGATTGGTCGTGCAATTGCTACGTAATGGGTTGTCCATTACGTAGCAATTGCACGACCAATCAGTAATGGGAAAATTTGTGTTCACAAAAGTCAGGTTAAATTGCCGTGTTTAGTCCAAAAATACACTTTCTTGACCATAATGTTTTATTCAAACAATTCCCCAATAGAATTTTGATTTTATACAAACATAGGTGAAGAATCTTATTACTTAATCTTTTAATTTCGTATTCAAATATCAAAATTGTTCATGGGAAGCCATGACTTTGTTATAGGGGATATGCTGAATATATAGCAAAAGCACAACATCATTGAGTTTGGAGTCTTTATTAGATTATCGTAGCATTTGTACATAACCATAGTAATGCATAAAAAGTTACTTCCGTTTAGTCTGGTTCTCACTTCATTGATTTCTGTTAATTAATGGCAACCAACACTGTAAAGAATTCCTATACATTTACTGTGTACTTCCCGTTTTTTGTTTTAACCATAAAGACATTTTACGGGAAATTCCCGTAAATTTCACGGTTTTTCGCTGGCAACCTGTTTTACTGCGAATTTACCGTAAAATTGTTTGCAGTGTATGTATGGATGTATGCGGAAGGAGAGAATGCAAAAAAGGAGGAAGCGATACCTCGAGGTTCAACTGGGTGCCTCGCCGATTATAGCACTCCAACTTCCTAAAACCTTGAGGTCAACCTCGAGGTACCGCCTGTTAAATTTCGCATTTCCCCTTAAAAGCTATTGAAAGCGCCATGCCCCTCGCCACTGAAAAGAACTTGGTTACGCCACTGCCTACGTTTGTTTGTGAAGTCTCAATTATGGACAAGTTGAGGATTGTTTCTGCATTTACCATCTCGGTTTTGTAAATTATACGAGACAAGTAATTTTTGTAAGCTGTCGGTTGTAGTAACAAGCACAATTTGTAGACCCACATTGACTTCTTGTCTGTCATTAATAAAAGCAACTTTTTTTCAAATGCTGATGTATTTACAGGCACGCAAACTTGCCATTCTCATCCACGGTCCTCATCGACCACCTAGATGAGTGGTAATACACGCCATAGCAATCATACCATTCAGTTCCACAATGTATTCTTGAAAAGAAAAGGCCAAGGCAATATTTCGAAAATGTTCACAACTGCCCATAGAATTTGTTCACATGTATGTGGCAATTGGGATTTTGACCAGACCAAGGAGAGGCTGGACCGGGATGATCCAATTGTTTGTAGAGACTGCAGCAGTGACGTACATTTGGAAATTCGCAATACTCGAAAAAATACCTCCAGAGGATATCCGGCGACCAAAATTAGAAGATTTACTGCGGTGGCACCACGCTTGCCTGCGTATTTTACGCACGCGCTCGATCACTATGAACCCCTTGGATGCTATTTCCTATTCAGAATGGACAGGAGGATTAAGAGAATGTGATTTTAACAATGAGGGTCCAAAATCACATCTAGAGTCCAGAATCACAATGCGGTTTAAGCTGTTAAACCCAGAAGTCACAATGTACTCTTTGTCAGGGTGGGATAATAGTTCACAGGCTTCAGATGTGATTTTAAATAGAGTAGGATGTGATTTTGGACCCTCATTGTTAAAATCACATCCTCTTAATCCTCAGGTTCATTTTGAATAGGAAATCACATCCAAGGGATTCACAGTGAATGCAGCTTTGACCAACAGGGTGTTTACAACTTGACAAAATGCGCGCGCGACCGCGGGCAACCTGCACGCGAGCCTGGCACCAGAGCAAAAATGGCTTCGAATTTTGTTTGGCGAATTCCCGTATAAGAAAATGAACTTAGCATCTCCCATGAACAAAACGAAATTACAAATAAGGTCAATGTGTACTCAATGAAAAGTTATTTGTATCTGTAAAAAATATTATCTCAGGGGTACAAGGTACTGACAACAAGTTTCAATCCAGCTCAAAGAAAGTATGACTCCAATTACTTTTGAACTGTAAATAAGTAATTAGCAAATTTGACAGAATGAAGTGCTGGTAACAATTAACCCAGATAGCATCATGATATTGAACCAATGTTGGGCCATCAAAACTGTATTGTTGGGCCAACATTGGCTGTCAATGTTGGGCCAGTGTAATTTTGCTCATCTTGTTGGCCCAATGTTAATGCTGGCCTAACGTTGGCCAAAAAGTACAGATAGCTCGACATTGGACCGTTGTTAGAATACGACTATTATCAGGCCCATACTAGAAGAGATTGATAGGGACCTGACTGGGGAAACCGCGCAATTGCCCTCTCAAGTCATACGCAAACTACAGGTGGACGGATCTATATCCGAGGAAAGATTGGAGTTTCTAAACCCCGATAACCAGGACATTAAAACTGCCTGCCTTTTACCTCCTACTGAAAATTCACAAAGAAGCACCTAAAGGAACCCGTTTCGTGGGAAGGCGAATTATTAGTGGTTGCGGAGGTCCGACCCAACCTATATCCAAATATATAGAATATTTCTTGCTTCCGATTGTCAAACAGCAAAGCACATATAAATTTGGGGTCCAAAGTGTGACATCTTTTGGTGTTCCTGTTACATCTGACCTGTGCAATTTCCCATCAAGTATCATTCAAATTGACTTCAGAAATTTGAATTGTTACTTGTTTGGCAGGTACTTTGCTTTACATAATCATTATCGGAGTTAGAAGGCATTAAAGAATGTGTCCGTAATTGCAAAATCTTATACATGTCAGAAATACCAGGGACACCCCAAATTTATGGAATGAGCCATACACGCGATCCGGGCATGTGCTTGAAAAACCGAATAAATTGACCTTGAAGCAAGATGGCCTGTTGGTCACACTGGATATTGTCTCCATGTATACAAAGTACCCACGGGATAAGGCAATTGAATCAGTGTGCGATGCACTTGATATGGACGACGACAGATTGTACGCAATACCAAAACCCACAACAGATCACGCACGCTGTCTACTAGAACTCATCATGTATCGGAACATGTTTGAATTCAAGTTGTTCAGAGAGAGAATTGGCGTGGCAATGGGCAGCGAATGCAGTCCAGAGATTTGTGATATAACCCTTTTGAAATATGAGAAAGAAATAATTCTCCATAACAATCCTTCAATTGTGAGCTCCAAAATTGACGGTAACGAAGAACATTAAAAAAATTAAAATGAAAACAATAATAATACTAATTTTAATAATGTGTCGGTGGATTGGAGTAGGTTGTACACTTGCGATATTACCCTGGAAAACCATTTTGCCCTCGACACTTTCATGAAAAAAATAAGCCATCTCCGTGTAAAAATGTTGGCCTCGGAACTAGATGAAAGAAACAACTTTGCAAGTTTCATTCAGTGAAAGGTCGTCAGAGATTAGAAGTCATTGGGAGAAATGCAAAATTTAATTATAAAGAAGTTGCTCAATGCGAAATTGAACATGCATACCGTGCATACAGGTAAAATGTGTTCTACTTTGCGGATCTCGCAACCTTTGTAATAGATCAATTAGCAAGTCTGACCCTTTTTATTGCGCTATGCAGCATATCGTTTTAAAATGCACGGTAGGACCATCGAACCTTGCTCCGTCTGTCAGAAGGGAACTTTTTCCAAGAGAGATATTTTCACAAAATGTTTTACGAGCAACATCGAAAAGGTCAATAGGCAAAGTGTGAAAACTTCAAGTTGTCAAAATCTTTTCTTATATTTAAATACATGTAATAAGACTTAAACGAATTTTTCTTCCGTGATTATCGATTCAATTACCGAGAACGTCCCTGATGCTAAAACTTAGCTTGTTGATCTGTCCATTAACGAGCGATTAGTTTTCCTTTTTCAATATAAATAATGTTATTGATACCTACGTCATTTGCCTTTTTGTTTGCTCCTACTGGTATTACATCCAACACGTCCGAATGTTCTCCCTTCAGAAAGTTTTGATTCGTTGATAGTTCTCTACAGTGTATAACTATTTTGTCGTTGATATTCATGTTGTAATTCCCCCGATATACGATATTGTATTACAAATTGTTAGCTGGTAGTCCAAACAAATTGGTAATGTCCGGACTAAAATATATATATAAGAATTTTCTGTTGTAATCCTAATGTTGATTTCTTGTGCAAACTTGTCAACTTCAACTTCCACAAATTGCAATTTGCAAAAATGTTCTCTAAACCAATCGATATCGTACCTTCCGCTTGGAACCAAAATTTGACCCATTACAACACTTCCTTCACATTCATCGACAAATTTTGAGTATATTATTTGCTTATCACTCACGACATTTTACAAACGGTAAAAATTGCGCTGTTTAAAACTCACGCATAAATATCCATCCGTATTATCTATGGGCTCTGATAAAGTAAAGGTTGTTTCGTTTTCCTTCATCTCAAAGGTATGCAACGCCATTTATTTATTTATTAATATATATTATGTTTATTAATAATACAAAAATAGATTCGCAAAGAGAAACAATTGCAAAAATTGTATATGCCAATAATTGTTTACTAAAACCTGCGAAAGATATCGTTGATAAAGCTTCTCGGTTAATATCTAAAAGTAATGATAAACACGTACAAAACGTCAGTGACAAATAAGATTTCTCAATTATCTGACAAGAATGATGCCTTGGTTCAATCGCTCGCACCACCATCACCCACGATAAATTTGAGCCATCTTACCATCATCGTAAATGCCAACCAATCAAAACGAGGGTCTTTTCACAAAACTTTTGTTGACTTGTTTAGCGATTATAAAATGTCCGACACGATGAACAGGTCCGGCGTTATACAGCAGACCCCATGACGTTTTATCAACTAAACTTTCCAGTTTGGTGCTCAACGTCGGGATGTGGCATGGGATTTAACACGATAAATCATAAAAGCACAGTCATGTCTGCTATATTCAAATTTCACGCATATTTCACAATCAGAAAGATATTGTAACGAAATGGCTTATACAAGTTTAGTTGCCTAAATAATTCAGTTAATGATGACATAATTCTTATTTAGTATATAGATTGCTGAGCATGCGTGATTAACCTGTTGGTCAGTGCTCATGCATCCTCATAATAATTTGCGTCAATACAATTTGTAAAGTACATCCATGCAGACATCAGCGCGCGACTGGTACAAGTTTATGTTTTGTCTAGCGTGTGCCCATGCCATGTGAGCAAGCAGAAGTTGCATGCAGGCGGTGCGGCAGGAGTCGCGCTGAAGTTACCAAGAGACTAGGTTGGTGTGACAGCGTCAGGAGAAATAGAAGAAAGCGTTATCCAGTACAACCGCAGTGTGTGGGTGTAAAATTAGCAGGCATGTTTCCGACGGCTATACCATATCAATAGTTGTAGGTGAAACTGTGCCTTAGTGCTTTTTACACGCCCGTAGGAATCGATTTTTACTTAGTCGATTTCTTTGTGTACTTAGAGTCTGTCAATAGGGACATAAAATAGTACGTAACTCTGAGAAAGATAGGGAGAAGTTGTGGGCTAGGTTGTTGACTGTACTGTCCGAAGGTCACCTGTCCGAAACACGGTGAGAGACTGGACAGGGAGAGAGCCGACTGTTGCCCCGAAATTAATTCTCTTTACTCGGAGTCCGTGTTAAACAGTAGCAATCCAAACAGAGCTAATTTCAGGGAAGTTGCCCCCGTGCGGATTGCAGACTGTGGAGTGCGGATTGCAGACTGCGGATTGCGGATTGCTTTATATTTTACAACCATAATTGAAACCCAATTGTGTAAATAACATAAATCCCATTGATTGAAGAGAATAATAATAAATCAGTTCCCATTGATCTTGCCAACAATTCCTGTTGCCCTCAATTGCTTATTACTGCGTACGAGTCAACAGAACCCATCAACTACCAATCGACGGCAGTACATTTCCATCAAAACGAATCCATATTCCGGGGTCTTTAGATTGCTCGTCAATTTCAGAGGGCCGAGGCGGAGTTTAGGTTCAGGTTGGGAGACTGATCGCCACAATTGGAGATAGCTTTCCTCAACTGGTAAAACGTAGACTGGCTCGTTGGAAAATTACGCCACAATATTACAATACCTTAAATGCCCAGTTCCTGGAGACGATATTCAACGACCTCAACAACAACATTGATCACAATACTTACCTCAATACTTGTCGACATTGTCAAGTCGATCAAAACACAAGTTTTAAACAGACTGTAGACTTGACTTGACGGGAGGATTAGGTTCGGCTTATTATTACGACAATTTAGACACGCATAAATATTTACCAACGCCGGGTAGAAATTACGACCCTCATCACAAGGTTAAAAATGAAAGATCCTGTGAGGTATCCCGATGCTACCTACATGGGATTTGGAGAGTCTGGTGACTTGTATCATTTTAGTAGGTACAAGGTCGCATACATCAGACAATATCTGGAGACGTCGCGCAAGGGTGGCAAAAGTTTATACCTCAAACAAGCTCGTTTACTGACGTGGGTATAGAAAAAATAAACGAAAGCGTCAGAACCTACGTTTACGCCATACTGGTTGCGCAAGCTCAAACAAAAACGAGTATAACGCCGGGAACTGGGTTGGACGCGCAAAGACAATTTGAAAATATTGTAGAAGACGTCATCAATAGTCCTACAGATTTAGAAGCTTCCATCGATAGGTTTCAAGACTCTTTACAATACGCCAAAAGTTCACTCAACTTTGCAGGTTTGAATGACTAACTGCAAAAGTCAGGTGACTAACGTTTAGTCATTTCAGACATCAGTTGAATTTGATCAGAAGACTAATTAATTTTAGTCATTTTGACTAACTTATGACTAATATTGGACTAATAAATATTAGTCATCTGGCCTGCTGATTAACTTTAGTTGATCCTTTCTGACATAGGGCAGGACTAACTTTTATTAGTCAAAATGACTAACTTATGTTTACAGTTTACAGTGTACCTCGCTAGCGGAAAAGATTTAATAGAACTCTGTTTCGAGAGCAAGGCGTAACTATCGCTAGTATACTAGCCGCGTTTAGTTTAGCAACACGATCATAAGCTCGATAGTAGCCAGTGTACGTGGTGCAGCGACTCCAACTCAAGCACCAGCTCCGGTTCCTCCGGCACCTAAACCCGATGATAACTTAAAATATTGGATTCAAAATCATCTGAGAAATTTAGCCAATTTACTAAAAAAGATTGGGGGCAAACTGTTGGCTGCCGTGCCCGGTATTTTGGGTAGCATCGCTAGTTGCTTATTTAGCGGAACATGTGTGGGCTCTCGTGATTGGAGTTGCATCTTTGATACTCGTATATTTAACAAAACATTTAAAATATAAAAAATATGTTGTAGTAAATATAAAATGGAAATGACACCGTCTGCTTATCCACAGTTACCCGAGTCAGACGATACAAAATTGAATAAGTACAAAAAGAAATCTCGAGTGAGAGAGAAAGGCGCGAATGTCTATACAAAAAGTCTAATAGAAGTATTAGCTGTCAGTCTTATGCAGAAACTTGCGCAGAATATGTAGGAGCAGCACCAGGTTCCGTTGGCATCGCTGGAATCGTCGGTGTCATTACTATACATATTGGTGTGACGTTGGAAGGGATAGCGTTAGGTTGCGTATGCGTTGGTTTAGCTTTGAAATGTTCAAGCAAAAAGTTTAGGGGTAAAGCTAAAAACACGATGAAATAGGAGTGCTGGCCGAAAGCAAGTTGACTACTATAAATGAGCTCGTGTCTCAAGATATAGACGAAAGTGACATTATCCACGGAGAACATGCTTTAATCAACAATGAATTGCGCAAGTTTAATGGTATGAAAGAAGCCATTAGGACGCAAACAAAAGCGAGAGAAGAATCAGAACGTAATAAAAAAGAAATAGAATCAGAACGTAATCAAAAAGAAATAGACAATGAGATAGAAGTGGTTGAACAAATGGACAAAGAATAAATTGTAGCGCCGGTGCCGGTCGGTCAGCGGAGGGCGCTAGCACGGCACCACTAGCGGAGCCGTTGCGGTGGAGCCCCAGCTGACCGGCCGGTAGAGGGCACCAGCACGGTACCACAGCGGAATGGTTGCAGCGGAGCCCCTGATGGTCGGCTGGGGAGGCCTGTTGCCTGGCGGCGCACGCGCAGTGACCCGTTTCCCCGAGCAACGAGCATTGTGCGATCTCCCGGAATTTTGTGTAAAGTCTTGTGTGATTTCACTGTCAAATAGACGGCCTAGAGCCTTTAAGACCCGAAGAAACTGTGCCGGAGTTCTTCTTTCAGGTGTGGAATAGTCCCGCGCACGGTCGACGCTACAAAATTCTTATAGAAAAACAATCATTAAATTCACAATAATTAAAGAATATGGTAATAAACCTTTACCACCGAATTATTACGAGTGTATACAGCCTGACAGTCTACCTAGTGCGCCCCCTTTCAAATATAGAACTGCATAGAATATATTTTGAAGTGAAAATACAAACACATTGACTCCTTGGCAACGGCGCTCCAGCATGAGCGCCGTTTCTAGGTGAAGTGAAAATACAAACACATTGACTCCTTGGCAACGGCGCTCCAGCATTAGCGCCGTTTCTAGGTGAAGTGAAAAATACAAACACATTGACTGTCCTTGGCAACGGCGCTCCAGCAAGAGCGCCGTTTCTGGCTGAAGTCAAAAGTACAAACGTTACCCAAGGAGAAACTTTCGTCGGGTGTATGCAATAATTGTAAACTCTATTACTTAATACAGCGATGGCCTTGATCATCAACAATGGAGACGACTACACTCGGTATTTACACGCGGGCAGCATGTGTGAACCGAGTCCAGTCGGCTGTGGGTAGACTGATTCTGCGTGGAAGATGACCCTGGAGCTCTTTTGTTGGTCCTTTGTGATTTGATAGTTAGTACGTAGAGTTTTCTGTAGATGTTCCATGCGAAATAAATAGCAATTGCATTTCGTGTGTGTTTCTTCTGCTGGTGAGTCTAATGGTTTTATCAAACTTTAATATGTGTCACCATAACAATATTATTTTTTTTGAAAACTGTAACCAAAGTTTCTTCCATAGTCCAATTGTATGGAGTGCCCTTAAGTTGGGCCAGAAGAGAAAAAAAACAGCCATAACTTAAAACTTTCATTTTTACACCCCATAAAAGAGTTATTTTCATGTAAACAAACTTTGCATGCAGCATTTTCTGTTTTAATCAACTCTTGATGGTTAAAATCTTTTGTTGAAAACATTCAACAAGTCTGTCTTGAAGCCTTTGGAGGAGAGATTTTGAGACAGAGAGGTGGGGAGATTTGGGGAGACAGATTATCTGTCTCTCGGATTTTTAGGTGGGGGAGGGGTGATCTGTCTCCCCAAATCTGTCAGAGATTTTTTAGACAGATTCTTTTGTCTGTGTCCAGAACTGTCCTTTCTATACTACTTCTTTAATTAGGAACAAATCTGCAGAACCCATTGTTAGGGGTCGCTGTAAAGCTTCTATAAAGTTTTGGGAGAGCATAAATGCTTAGTCCGAAGTATATTGGACATAATTCGAACAAGTTATGCCATTCCAACAATTAACACACCTCCATCGTCATATACCAAGAACAATCTATCTGCAATCTTGCATTCTGAATTCGTTACAGAGGCCGTATTGGAACTCGACAGTAAGCATCTTATCTCAGAGTTAGATTGGCCTCCTCATATTGTAAATCCATTAGCTGTTGCACAACACAGTTCTGGCAAGAAAGGATTGATACTTGATTTGAGATATGTTAATCAGTTTGTTTGGAAAGAGAAGATTAAGAGAAGATTACAAGGAAGCATTAAATATTTCAGGAAAGATGATTTCATGTTTTCGTTTGATCTTAAATCTGGTTACCATCACGTCGACATATTTTGCGAGCATACCAAGTATTTAGGCTTTGCGTGGAAAATTGATGGGATAACAAGATACTTTACGTTCAATGTTTCACCTTTTGGTTTGACAACAGCTCATTATATATTTACTAAGATTTTAAGACTACTGGTAGCCTCCTGGAGAAGTAGAGGTATGTACATTGTTGTATATTTGTACGATGGATGGAGAAGAGAAGATTCCAGACATTAATGTGAACTGACAGCTAGCTTAGTAAAGACTGATTTACTTGCAGCTGGTTTGGTTCGTAACAAGGAAACATCTATATGGAGACCTACTTAATGTTAACAATTGGATTGTTTGGGACTGACATGGAATTCGGGAGAAGGCTCCATTCAAGTCGCAGGGAGAAGACTTGCCGATACGTTGTTATCGCTGGAAAAAATCATTGGTGTAATACCAAGAGTAACTGCCAGAAAACTAGCTTCCATTGCCGGTAAAATATTATCCTTTTCATGTGTTGTAGTACACATAGCCCAAATCAAGTCTAGATACTTGCACATGCATGGGAATTGTCAAACGTAACCATTGGGATTATGAGTTTTCCCTTAGAAACAGCGATAGTAAAGTGATTGAAGAGCTATTTTTCTGGAAATCAGATTTGCCTAACCTGAATATTGTTCGAATATTCTATTAGACAGGTTTATCGCTAGTCTTGGTTCCAAGACCTTCGTGTTCCTTGTTTTCCTTTTGCTAAAATAACGAGGGCGCTGTTTCTCAGTAAATCGACTCGGCAATGTATTCGATTCTAAAATGTTTTATATGACGCTTTGATAAGAATCGATTCTACTGTTCTTTGCTCGGTTCTTGACTTCCACGAAGGTCTTGTATTCCTCTAAGCGGGTCTTAACTTTTTCTTTACTTTTTCTTTACTTTTTCGATCATTCTCCCCCGACTTTCCGGGGAAGCCAATCAGCGATTGAGTTTGACCTTGGTAAATGAATTATTCATAACTTGGCTAGCATGCGGTCACTGGGTGCGGCTTTTTTGCACGTGTGTTGTGTTGGCTGGAAATTTGAAGTTCACCGCGCCGCTTCGACTGATCCGCGTGACCCAGTCTGTCATGTCTGTGGGAAATATTTTTCAAGTTGACGCGCAGCCCCGACGTGTTGTAAAAATCCGCGGAGAAAATTTCTGTAGTGCAGCTGATTTCTGTAGCGCAGCTGAAGTTTATTTAGACATCAAATAAGTGTATGCGAAATATTTGTGCGACACTTTCCACAGACAAGTGAGGAAAGTATTATAAAACTTCTTCAACGTTACAAAAATTAGAAGGATGATGAGTGAACATGTGAGGTATTTTAATACTTTAAAATGTAAATTTAAAAGTATAACCTTGGATGACAGCCAGTGTGTTTACGTGCATACTATTCCACATTTCCAAATTTCCACATGTAATAGAAAAAAGTACATGTACTTTCGGTGTAGTTCCTACATATATTGGTTAAAAGAACTACATCACAATTGATTTTATTACAGTCATAATTGATCTGTTTCAATATATTTTGTATAAACAAAAATGTTCATACCAGGAAAACATATCAGAAAAGATTAACAAATGGTGGTACATGTGTACATAACACCCCAACTTTTATGGTTAAATATAATCCAATGAAAAATTTTCGACATGAAGAAGTATTTATAAGTAAAGGCAAAAACATCATTTCGGGGTTGTGGGGATGGAGAATATCTCCACTCACATACACTTTATGACAAGATCACCCCCAGACAATAAAACCAGACAGAAGAGAAAAATTTAAATAGACCAGGAGGCAATTAATACGGAGTATAAATTTCACGTAGAAATTACAGTAGAATTGTCAGAAAGAGGGTTAAATGTGGGTTTGTGTATAGACCATAAATTAATACAAGTGTAATATACAGCGTAGTGTCCAATCCCCCCCCCCCCCCACCCACTTCGAAATTTTCAGTTGGTTGGTTCTGGAAATTTCATAATTGGAAATTTCAAAATGTTTAGTTTCAACAAAACTAGTCTCTCGAGCAGAGAGAGAAAAGTTCCACTTGGCGTGAGTTATAAAAAGTGGCGTCCCTGGCAATCAGAGCGTTTGCTCCAGTTCTAAGAGGAAAAACAGTGAAATTAGTTACATAGATAAAAAAAGGTGGATTGTGTGACGAATAGATAAAAAGGAGTTGTTTCCACAGTAACCAAAGGAAGCATGGTTACAGAATTACAGGAAATGAGTTTAGATCTGTTATATTTTTGCAATCACAACCGAATAGATGTGAAAGTTGAATGGATACCAAGACGCGACAACACGGAGGCACATTGTGTCAGTAGACAAGTTGATTTGGATGATTGGCGCGTGTCGCATACATATATTTCTACATTTTATAGACAAATCGTGGAGTCCGCACTCAGTAGACTGGTTTCCTAATGGTTACAATACGAAACTGCCTTTATTCAATTCGAAATACTGGTGTTCGAACTCGACCCAGCAAACACATTATGTTTTAAAACATTGTGAAAAGGTCGTACGGATGTTATATATAAAACATTTAAAAATAACATTTTAAAAACCTTATAGAAATGTTATGATAAACAGAACAACATTTTAATAACATAACTTAAATGTCTCAAATTTGACGTTTTATGGAGTATGTTAAAGTGATGTCATCCAAATGTTATAACCAAATGTTTTAAATTAGTTTTCATGAGGGAAAAGTTTGCCATAAATGTGATATTTTAAAAACATAATCCAGATGTTTTATAAATATCATAAAACGTTCTAAAACATCTCCTGAATGCTCGAGTCCACGGTACTATAAAAACGTTTGAAAATGTTATAAATGCACTTCTACCTAATGTTTAAAAGTGGTTTAACTTAATTAATAAATGTCAGTGCATGTGATATTTTGAAGACGTCATTATAATATTGCCACCTTATTATCTGTAAGTTTTTAGGATGTTCTTAAAACATATTTTAAAAAATATAATACTATGTTTTACAAATATCCCTAAAATGTCATACCGCAAAGTTGACAACATTCATAAAACATTTTATAAATGGTTGAGTCCATGGAAGAATCAGTAACGTTAAAATAATGTTTAAAAAACACTTCATCCTGATGTTTAAAACTTGTCCGAATTATTAAATATATCTTAGAACATTTGATATTTAAAAGACATCATTAGAATGTTACCAGTCGTATGTTTTTATAATGTTCTTAAAACATATATTTGTAGCCTTAAAAACATGTTGCAGAACTATGTGTAAAATATTATGCCAAATTATTGATAACATTCTTAAAACATGTTATGAATATTTGAGTCCACATAACTATTATTAACGTTTTAATAATGTCAAAAAAGCATTTTTTGCCTGATGTTTAAAACTTGTCTTAGGTAAAAAATAAATCTCGGGCATTTGATATCAAAACGACGCTATGACAATGTTACCATCTGAACATGTGTATGTTTTCATGATGTTCTTAAAACATCTTTTAAAAATATGTAACCATGTTTCACACATATCCCTAAAATATTATGCAAAGAGTTGACAACATTCTTAAAACATGATGTAAATGTTTGAGTCCATGAAAGAATCAGTTAAACGTCTGAATTGTTGAATATATTTCAGAGCATTCTATATTTAAAAGACATCATTATAATTTTACCACCTAAAATAGTCTATACGACTTATTATTATAATGTTCTTAAAACATATGCGTATAGCATAAAACAATTTTTTCAGAAATATCTTTAAAATGTTATGCCAAATTATAGATAACATTCTTAAAACATGTTATAAATGTTCAAGTTAAGAAATATATGTACATGTATTAGGTAATACATATATCTCTCGGGCATTTGATATCAAAACGACGTTATGATAATGTTACCATCTGAACATTTGCATTTCTAAAATGTTTTGAAAACATCTTTTTAAAATATGAAACCATGTTTTACAGATATCCCTAAAATGTTATGACAAGAGTTGACAACATTCTTAAAACATGTTATACATGTTTGGGTTCTTGGAAGAATAAGTTAAACGTTTAGGGACTATCGAGTCACGTTGATGCGTTTAGTGTTGATTGGAGCAAAGATCGCCGTTATCTCCAATACATTAAAACACATCAAAGCATTTCAAGCTAGAGGTACTTTATTATTATTTTTTTATGCAAATCGCCCATCACAAGCCGTAGGGCACTCGAGGTGTGAGCTACAGAGGATTATGTGGAAGAACCAGCCCCTCACACTGAAACAAGACCAGCTAATCTCTTTACAGTATGAATAGGTCGGGATGGGTAACTAGTCCACTGCAAGACATTAATAATGCCTCTACCCATATTAAGCGTAGAAGTGCTATAGCCCAGGACTGGGCTCGAACCCACAACCTGCAGAATTACCCACAGACCTTGCAGTCAATGCTCCAAACCACTAGGCCACAGCACTTCCAGTGGATCCTGATAATGGCCTTCTGCATTATTTTGGCCTTTGTTGTTCTCCAATTCTAGCCCAATAAACTTTGGTTGTTAATGTGTTCAGATTCAGTGAACCTGAAAACATATTTGTACAAGGAAAGAACGTTGAATCCATATTTTCCAGCACCAGAATGACAAGTGCAGTTTTGTGTATCAGACTGCAAGGTTAATACATCACGAGGGTACACTGTTAAAGCAGAATACCGGTAACTTTGGCCAGACATGGCAAAGCCGTTTGCCTGAGTTAGTGTCGTATGGTCTATGGAGAGTAGTAATACCGCTTGGTAGCTCTCATAGAAGTCGCTTGCCATTGGCCTGAAAATGAAACGAGGTGAACGATGCCGCTTGACATTGGCCTGAAAATTAAACAAGATGCAAAACGAAGGTTGTGCGGCTGACGAACCGTAATTGTGAAAGAATACAGTTTGGTGGATTATTATTTTTCATCACGAGGTGGTTAATGCAGACTCAGAATCCTGTCTTGATACGTTCATTTATGTGATTTCATTAAACAGAGATAACGGCCACATGCACTTACTACAAGGAGTTTTGAAAGTATCGAGGGCATCTAATACAGTAATCAAATATGAGAGATGCTTTGCCGCCTGGATACATTGGTCCACGAGTCACAATGTCTCGGCTCTTCCAGCAAAAGCCGAAGACATGGCAAGGTTTTTTATGTAGTTATTTAAAGGCAATGTACCATTTTGGAGAATAGAAGAAATATTTCACAGTATTAAGTGGTGTCATGATTGTAATCCAAATGTTACTGAGAATCCATGCGATAAAAAATGCTTACGCTTAACTTTAGAAGATTTAGTGCGAGATTAAAATTGTGCACACTAAGTTTGATATGGATATGTTGAAGGCAAAACTCCACTTTCATTTTCTACTCAGCACATAAAGCAGAACCAAAAATGTGACCCGCTCTAGAAAAAGGTATATTATGACGCGAAATATGACAAATAAGTTTTGTGTATGTTTGGAAAGTCGGCAATGTAAGCTTTCATTTGGTACATGATAGAGCTCCAAAGCCATTTCCGTTCTTGAGATATCACGTTTTTGCATATAAATTAGTTCTATGTAGTTCAAATTGCAGAGAAAACAGGCTTTGGAATAGCTAGTTCTAATACAATGCAATGGAACAATGCACTCTAAAATGGTTATTTGTTCACTTTATTCACTGAAATCAACATTGTTGTGCACCAAACCTGAAACTTTAGATGTTTAAGATGTCATTCAAGACTAAAAAAACAAAATGAATTTTGACGAAAAATTTCACCCTCTCAACTGGAAAGGGCCATTACACGTAAATGCATAGCGCGACTTATATCACCTTTTTTCTGGAACGGGTCACAAATACACAGTATCAGAAAAGTGCCATTTTAAAAGGGAGTGAGCAAACGATATATAGCTGTTGCTTATGAATAAAGAATAATGCCTATATATCACCAAGGGAAAATGGGCTAGTGGTTAAGGTGCTCGAGTCATGTACAATAGTCGGCACACTGGTGGTGACGGACTTCTCTAAGGCTTTTGATTGCGTTGACCATACTTTGGCGATCCAGAAGTTGTATGATCTTGGTGTGAGGAGTGAAATAATCCCTTGGATCTGTAACTTCCTCACATCTCGGCGACAGAGAGTACAATATCACTCTGCACTATCGGAGTGGGAGACCCTCTCATGTGGAGTGCCGCAGGGCACTAAGCTCGGTCCTATCATTTTTATTGCCCTTGTTAATGATGCTGCTGAGAATGCCATCTCTCACAGCTTCAAATATGTTGATGACTTAAGCCTTGCAGAGGTCCGTCCAGGCAGCTCGCCAAGCCAGATAAATCTGGATGTTCAAGACCTTGATGCTTGGTCCAATAGTAACCACCTCAGGCTTAATCCCTCAAAATGCAAGGTGATGCAAATTTGCTTCAAAAAGCATCTTCCCACCCCACCTGATCTGGAAATTGCTGGTAAAAAGCTTCAGTTGGTGAATGAGACTAAGCTCCTTGGTCTTACAATACAATCAAATTTATGCTGGGACTTGCAGGTTAATAATATGATCGCTAAGAGCAGCCGTAGGCTATATATGCTCAGTCGTCTGAAACGTTTTGGTGTACCTGTGGGGGATTTGATCTCTGCGTACATTGGATATGTGCGCCCCGTTGTTGAGTATGCTGCACCAGTGTGGAATAGCAATATTAACTCCCGTCAAACGCAACAGATTGAAAGAATTCAAAAAAGGGCTTGCCACATTATCCTTGGTAATACATATACCACATACACTGAAGCCGTGGCCCTCACGGGCCTCCAGACGCTTGAAGAGAGACGTCTTCACCTTTGCTCTCAATTTGCTATTAAATGTTCGACTTCTAAGAAGTATGCCGAGTGGTTTCCTTATAATAATAGCTCCTGTAGTATGCACCTACGATATACTCCAACTTACCATATTCCTAAGATCAAAACTAAGAGATACGGTAACAGTTCCATCCCTTATCTCACAAAACTTCTGAATCAACAATAATTGGTGCTACATTATCATATTAATGTTTTTCAGATGATTACCTATTTAAATATGTGCAATGTGAGGCATATTCTTTCTAGGTGATGCAATAATCTGGGCCAACCGGCATGTAATTTTGTAATATCTCCTATTTTCAGGTTAACTTTTGACACTTTATATGCGTATATGGTGATTATTGGCAATTTTAATGTGTTATATTTAGTGTTTTTATTGTAATCACCTGTAATTCAGCTCCTGCTGCGAAATGGTGCTAATAAATTGAATTTGAATTTGAATTTGAATTTGAATAGTACGTGGGTTCGAACCCTGCCAAGAACATGGTGTTTGTACCCCTGAAAAAAACACTTAACTACAACTTCCTCTCTCCACCCTAAGAGGATCTTAAGGATCGAGGCCAATTGAGCCAACTGATGAATGGGGTAATAATTGTAAAGCGCTCGGAGATCGTTGATACGATGGGAAGCGCTATATAAGCATAACAATTATTATTATTATTATTATTTTCTCCTTGGTGGCCTAATGGGGAGCATGAAGGTCCAGTAAAAACCATTAACTGCAAAATTGGGAGGCCAAACACTTTTTAGTCCGGTTTAAATCAATGTCTAAGTAATACATTGGACCTTGGTGCAAGAGAAGGTGATGAATGATAGACTGCTATTACTGTTTTACTGAATCTCAGAGGTCAACATCTGGAATAATTGTTAACTATGAAAGTAAATTGTAATTGTGGACACATTGAGGAATGGGAAGAAAAATAACCGTGTTTTCATCAGTGCAGATGCTGTACAAGAAAGTCAGTGCAAATGGTCAATTTGCTGGTGTTCATAAGTCCACAGAAAACGCTACAAAGGTATATAGCGTCTGATCTCAAAACCTAGTTGCAAGAACGACCCTGTTACTCCAGGACTTCTAAGTAAAATTATTGATGAATTTGGATCGACAAACAATTTAATGCACATTCGACTTTGTGCATGGGCTTAATTTCCTCTGCCGGTTTTTTGTTTATGTAATGACGAACTTGTTAACATTAGAGAATGTGACGTGGACATTCATCCGACTTCATCAGGATCTTTCTTGTTAAAAGTAAGACTGATCAATATAAAGAAGGTTCTTTGGTTTACATTGCCAAGACATGATCTACCACTTGTCCGGTGAACATGTTATCGAAATACATTGATTTGGCCAAGATCACAGACTTGGTAGACAAATTCCTATTCAGACCCGTTGTATATGCTAAATCCATTCAAGCTTACAAGTTAAGAAACGGTCAGCTCTCGTATTCCAGGTCAGGAGAGATTTTCAAAGTCTCTCTAAAGGAAGTGGGTGTAGACCCGACAAAGTTCGGTCTACATAGCCTGCGCTCAGGTGGAGCCAAAACAGCTGCAGTCGTACGTGTTCCAGAAAGGTTGTTGAAAAAACATGACAGATGGCTTTCAGAGCATTCAAAAGACGCGGATATGGAAAAGAATCCTGCAGAACCAATTAAGTGTGTCTCTGAATCTAGGTTTATCAATATAATTATAATTGATTATGATCCAACATTGGTATAAAATTCAATTCATCGGATATTCGCTGCCTATATGCAATTCGCACGAATATTAAAATTCAATGAGGGTGGAAAAGCTGGTAATCTGAGAATCCTATTGTCATGTTGGGAACATGTAATTTCTTGAAACTATCCGCTTTCTACTTCATACTTTTGATTACATTGATTTTACGAAATAATATTAATAGTTGCGATTCTTATAATTCAATGTTAATTTTTGTATGATTAATGATACCAATAGGACACCAAGCAAAAAATTAATTGAAAACTGGTCTGAAGAATTTGTGGGAAATGTAAAGTGCCATTAATAAAGCTTATTGCTTTGTGGGGCTTGAGGCGGGATTATGAACATTTTAATATGTACATTTTACTTTACAAATGCGCATACTTTTTTCTTTTGTGAAAGGCTTTCATTTTCTTTTGGCGGTATTGGGATTTCTGGGGATGACTCCCTAACCCCAAAGTGGGGTGAATACATAGCCTCATCTCCCAGGATATCTACGCCGGTGCCGGGGGGGGGGGGGGGGGGGTTCGAAGCGCACCTGGCAGGCTTAAACTTTACGTTTGGTGGACTCGCGAAATGTTCAGGCTTTCAACTTTTTATGTAAATATCAAACAATTCATATTTCAGACTTTTCATAAATAGTGTCAAACTGGAATACCCTGCAATAGCTCTGGACTAACGACGTAATAAGAGTGATTTGTCAACAGTGTTTTGAAAAAGGCCTCTTTAAAAGTGCGACAGCTAAATATGGGGTAACTATTGTGGCAACAAACTGCAATTTGTATTCCCCACATTGGCTTCTTGTGTCTCTGATTAATAAAAACAACTTCATCTAATACTGACACGCAAACGTGCCGTTCTAAGGCACAGTCCTTGTTATTTACTGACGTTTAAGCTAAGTAGTCGAATGCATGACCATGGGATGCTTAACTACCAATTGAAGCCACAGCAACCATACCATTTATCACGTGGCAGCTTGACAATGTCTTCGATATTGCGGCATTTCTTGACAATTCCGTCGTTATTAACAGACCTGTGACTCCCAATTGACAAACTGTATAAAATTAATATAGTCACTGATGTATATACACGAGATCCGTTATTGCTTACAGACCCGTTCGTGGAATTATTGACGGGGGAGAGGCGTATCCTTGTGAAGTTTTGTCCGAGAGACGCAGAAAATGGCTCAGCGCCAGACTACAATTTTCTGGGTAATCAATAGCCACGCCCTCTTTTACCCTTAACCGGCAATTTCCAAGTTTAATGTCAAATCGAATGATACGCTTAGATTAGGCCTACATTGAATTCACCTTTGTATCTAAATCTTAACGCCGCCAGAATTCCGCCGATGGACAAATTCCCAAAGCTGTATTTGAGGAAGTGGGTTCGGGGTTTTAAAATCAGTAAAAAGCACTGCCCGCAACGGTGGAATACTCTACTTGACCTGGGCAGTTTTTAAGTTGTTAAAATGTGTTTAAAAATCCCTGATGTCTAGTACTCACGTGCATGGGCGAATAATATAAGTGCTGTTTCATGGCTTGTACGATTTTTTCAGGTTTATGTTTTGCTTCTAAAAATGATGTCCCAAAACGGTTCACCTTATAGAAAAGAGAGCGGTTACCGAAACATGTTCTCGTTCCGCTTCGTTTCGTTTCGTATCGTTTCGTTTCGTTATTTTAAATGTTTAGTACAAGTACTGAGGCTACGCCTGCTGTACATGACTATGGGAGGTACCTTGATTGCATAATAATGCCATGTGAAAACAGCTTATTGTTTATGACCTCTAGAACTATGAAATGAGCGAAAAGTCGCACGATGGCATTTTAAGGTACGGGGACTTGAAAAGTCGAGTACAAGAACGAGTACTCTAAATATACTTGAATCGTGCATAAGAAATCTACCAAAATTTGAAAGCATCATTATTGGAATTACACCAAATAACAACTTTATGCATTTTTCAAAGTACGGTGGGCATGAGGCAATTGTTATATTGTTTATGAGCTTCAAAGAACTGAGTCCTTAAAACCGAGTACGAGTACTTGACGTTGTATGGTCGAGTACTATTTCAAGCAGTTTTAGTCCGAAAACATTTGAATTCGAGTACAAGTACCGTATCGACTGTGAGTGCTTTGCTTTCCGAGTACGCGTACGTGTACCATCAAATCAGTACTCGAAAAGTACTGATATATATAAAATATATTTTGACTCCAGATTGACACATCAATGTGGGGAGTTGCAAAAGTCTCGATTTATGTGTCATTTTGGAGTAGAAAACAGTGTTTAGCAAGTAAACACTTTCTTGCTATCAGTTTGTAAACATGTTTACATACTAAACATGTTTAGCGTATTGTCGGATGGTGTTTAGCCATTGAACATTGATGTTTAGGAATTGGACACGTACTGTTTAGCTCCTAAACATGTTTACAAACTGATAGCAAGATTGTGTATAATTGCTAAACGCAGTTTTTAGAGTGTACATGTACTCGGAATTAGTGCATGTGTTGCTCAATCGCACATGTACAGTTATGGGGAACGAGTACCGAGTACGGAAGCTACACCACGGGACCAAATGCAAAACATCGTGTTTGCATTACCACGAGAATATCTAGTAACTTACCGGTGTAAATATTTCTACGCCGTCCGGGACAGTTTTTCCGTATCTCCTTCATGGCTTGGTTCATCCAGTCAGGATTGTTAGGATCAGGTTGCGGCGGAGGACCGAAGTAGCATGTCCTCGCCTGGCCGTCCACGCAGTGCAGGGCCACTGTGAAATATAGACCGGGAAATGCACTCATTGAACCCTCGAGCATTTTCTTTTCATAAAATACACGATATTGCACCCGAGCAAAATAGACCCGGGCAGCAATTTTCCTCCCGACGATGGAAAATCTAAACAATAAACTAACGCTGCCCATATAAATGTCGATTTTTATCAGCAACTTTCTGTTCGAAAGTATGTCAATTTGGTGCCAAATTCAGCAGGATACTTTGTTGGTAATTGATTTTCATTTTTATTCTTGAAAATGTAGGCTCTTGAGATGATACAAATTTGTATTTTTACGTTTGCCAAAGAACATGTATATTTTGTTCATTTCAATTATGGCAGAAGTTGCTCAAGATGTATATTTTTTGCATTTATTTAAAAATCATGGAAAGAAAAATTAATTCAGTACAAGACAGACATACATTGATCACTTTGCATAACTTCATCTAGCCTGACGTGCGTCCAATACGTAATTTTTTTTACCCCAGATTTTAATATTTTTTTGACCGACCGACCCCCTTCAAGGCGAAAAAGAATATAAATCGTATTACATCCCTTTCGTATTCAAATATTGGAATTGCTCATTGGAAACCATGACTTCAGCATGGCAGGATAAAAGCTTAAGCACGACATTATTCAGTGTGTAGTGTTTAGTAGGTTATCGTACCAAGTTTTATTTGTACACTCTAGCCGTACTGATGTCAAATATGTTACCTCCAATAGTCTGGTTCTCCCTTCATTTTTTTCTGTAAATTTGCAGTTACTTCCTGGTAACATAGTTTCCAGTAACTTCCAGTAACTTCCAGTAACTTCCAGCATCTTCCAGTAACCTAGCTGGCACTACAGTTTTTATCTTTTCTAACACTCTGTTTGGCATACTCTGATTTGGGGCGACCTCGCTTTTGGCTTTGGTCATCCTTTCTCTGTTTTGGACTAGGTTGTCTAGATCCCTGCTGGTCATTTCTTAGGTGATGATTTTCTCTGCCATTATGATTTTGTTTATCATTTTGTAAAATAGCATCTGACTTACACTGAATCACCCCGTTCACTGGATTTTCTTAAACACCGTCTTTTTACGGGAAAGGCAAAGTTATTTTAAAAGGACAGTAACGTAAATGACAGTGTTCGTTAGTCGCTAGATAACAGCTTACACCGTTATTCCACGGCTGCCGCTTTTACGGGGTGGTAATGGCGTCCAAACTGCCAGGAAATTCCCCGTAAAAACGTTTTTTTTTAATACAGTGAAATAATAATGTAAACAAGTGAAGTGAGAAAATTAACCATGGAAGTCGACATAACCCAGGCAACAGTAAACTTTAATATAGGTGATGATTTTCCCCTCATTTTGTCGTGTTTCCGTGTTTCTTAATTATTTACATACGGTCTCTTTTATGTTCGGTTTTAAATTGTGATCTGGATTTTCTTACAATTCGGTAGAATTTTTCCCAATTTACTCTTTATCCATACACATGATTCACTTAGCTGCTTTCTAGTGCTTCAATCTATATATGCACGATCATCAGAGAAGTGGCGAAATCTTGTGGGGAAACAGTTCTTATATCCATGTACTTTCAAATTGGAACAAAGACACTCTATTTAGTTTTTAACAAGGAAATAATTAACATGCACTTATTTCGAATCATGTTGCTTACTTTTCAAAAATGCTTGCTTAATGGCGAATTCGAATGACTAATCTTACGCAGCTGGAGGCTGTTACAGTGTGCAGTTTCAATTTAAATGCACAATTGGTAAAATTGCATAATTCGAATTTGCAATTACGTGCTTTTACGTAAAGGATAATGCCCGAGGTACGCGCCATTCGTGTGAAATAATGGCCCGAGGGCGAAGCCCGAGGGCCATTATTTCACACGAATGGCGCGTAACCGAGGGCATTAGCCGACTTAACCTCCACCCGTGACGTCACCCTATTGTCCCAGCGCTCCATTATTTTGCACGAATGGAGCAACGTTGTTCACTTGTGCAAGAGATTATTTGTTACGTAACTTTGAAAAGGAGCCATCGGTATATAAGCCAAATTGTCAGTATCTTTGTTCGGGTGGGCGCTACCCGAACAAAGATACTGACAATTTGGGAGACCGCCACCATAGGGCAAGATAGCTCAGTTGGTAGAGCGCCGGTACAGTAACCCGGAGGTCGCATGTTCGAATCCCGCTCCTGTCAGTTTCTTTGTTCACTTTGAAAATGTATTCAAATTTACCTAGTCGGTTTCCCTTGTGGATTGTTTGACGTAATATAAAGAAATTTGCTCGTGGCATTATTAGTACATGTATTTGGAAGAAACTGTTAAAATGATGAGACAAACCAAATATATCCGAAACATACAGAAATTGATGTAAGTGTTATTGGCAAATTCTATTGCAAGGACTGATTATTGTGCCATTCATCAAATGTCGCTTTTTCCTTAGCTTGTTCTGTGCTCCATTATTTTGTACGAATGGAGTGATGGAGGCGTTACCTTCCAAAAAGAATGAAGTGGTATCGCCTCCAAACGCTCCATTCGTGCAAAATAATGGAGCGCTGGGACAATAGGGTGACGTCACGGGTGGAGGTTAATTTAAATTAAATGATGTTTTAGTTTAAAGAAAGTTCATCTCAACGTGCATTCAAATTCGTGCGAAAATGTGTAATTGATCACCAATTTGGCCGCTAAATCTGCTAAATTGGCCGGGAAAACCTATTTCATTGAACATCAATAATCATTCGATCATGTCCTTTATCTCCACTTGGTGTTCGACAAGGACATAATTTAATTTATCGAATATCAAACCCAATTAATCTACAATTGACAGGACCCAGTACACCATTATACAGAGATTAGAAACGGATAGTACACTCAAAAGAGAAAAGGTTCAACTTTTCATTAGCGATGTAAACAAAAGTTTAAAAACCAAAGACTTACCAAACGCAGTTAGAATAATCGGTACCACAGTCAAATATGACATCTTGGGAGTACAGTCTGTTGCCGATGTTGGTCAGAAATGTAGACTTCAAGTTTTATTTGGAGAAGAAACCAAACAGCGCGACGAGAACGAGGCAGACACTCCCGCAATCCAAAGTCTGTTTCTCACCGTGTAAACCCGAGTCGAGGAATACTACAGCATGCTCAGATAAAACGCAGGTAAATATATGCAGCAATGGCAGATCATTCCGTTGCCCGCTCTTCGCTATGTGAATCGCGCACGAGCTTATCACGCGTCACGGCGAGTCAACCAATCACAGATGGGATTTTTGTATCGACGACGCAGACGGTAACCAACAGCAAAAGCACGTTGGCGTGCAGTGCGTATGATCTGACGTCAGCTCCTATTGGATGATGCTTTGTGTTTCATCGACCTACGATCAACAAATGCGTACTTCACCAGTGCGTAAAGAACTGTCAGTAATAACATATCTCGTTATTTCTTCTTTTGAATGTTAAATTGTGCTTTGTATTTCATTATTAAGGATGATTAATGGACAAGGCCTAGCGGCTGATGATCTACAAAATGAGTGTCTCACAAGAGCGTCATAAAATATTGGTAAGAATACATTCTTTTTTACTCTTTTAAAACTCACAATTGTCGTCGGTAACCGTGGTTAATAATAGATATTTATTGATAATTCGTGGATGCCGATTGCCACCGGAGTACTAAGCCACCATTAATATTGTAAATAGAAAGTTGTATACAAATTAGGTCATATATGTCGATAGGCCCATCTTCCCCTGTACAGTATTGATTAGACTAGTGCACAATTCTTGGAAATTTCACACAATAAAAATATTGGGCCTACGGTAACGATTTGTATTACCAATAGATGCAGTGACTCTCGGTCTAAATTAGCCCCCTCCAAAGATGAAAAAAGACGAATCGGGACAAAAACATGGTAGTAGTTGTACCTCAATAGACGCGATTGGGTGTTCTTTGGGTAAGGGTTTTGGTGTACCTGGGGACGGGATTGGATGTAGGCTACTAGGTAATATGGTCGGGAGTAAAAGGGGCGGGGTTTGGATGTACACGAGGGAATAACGGGAGGTTAACGACGATAAGATCGGGGCAAAGGTAAAGGTTAGTCTGCTGTCCCCATCACAGCAAAATACACAAGTCGATTGTGTTAATGGCAGATAGTGTTTTGGTGTTCCAAAAGCGGTTGTATATAACAACTTAGTAGCCGTATCTAATTTACAAACTCTATGGAGTCCGAAAACCACATTGAACGGGCACTGTTCCTAACGAAGATTTTGAGGAAATCCCGTGTGGTTATAATGCATTTTAATGCACTCGTGCACTGGGGAAAAACAATCACCGTGTGTTAGTTTTGACAGATTTCAGAAGTAAACGTACGGTACTGTGACCTAAAAAAAATCACTCATCCGTAGTTTTCATGCTCTTCAGTAATTACTGCTTGGTGCGTTATCGTAGCATTTGTACACCCTATAGTCATCAGAGTTGTAATCAAGTCAGTCACAAGTCAATCACAAGTCAGATCAAAAGGAAGATCAAAAGTCAGCTCACACAAGCTACATTGGATGAACAATGACAAAGGAATGCTTTTGATAGTGTGTTTGAATGGCTTGTTACAAGACCTGAGACCAGAACTGTAAAGTGACTTGTGGTGTGACTTGTGATGACTTGTGATGACTTGATTACAACTTTGTTAGTTATAGTAATGCATATTAGGTTACTTCCATTTAGTGTGGTTGCAAATTCATTAATTGTTGTAAATTTGCAGTTACCTATACTACTAGCAACCTAGCAGTTTGTTTACATGTTTCTTTTTCACTGTTACCAATTAAATAAATGAGAATTGGTACAATACTAACAGGGACCCCAGCTTTTAACAGTAATAGCAAGGTTATTTCAAAGGGAAAGTAACGTAAAATGACAAGGTTCGTGAGTAGTGAGATAACAGTTTGCACTGCAATTTCACGGCCGCTGCTTTTACAAGCTGGGACTGGCGCCAAAACTACCGGGAAATTCCCAAAGAAAAACAATAGATCAATTTGTTCAGTGTGCTAACCCCGAAAGTAGTGATGTGATCATCTCTTCAGCGACAGTGGGGAATTTCTAATTTCGTGGGGAATGTCTTCGGCATCATCAAACTACAAAATCCTCCTCTATTCAGCATTTTGGGATCATTTGCTCTGATACTACATGTTCTGTATTTACATCAGATGCGCCTAAGCTATCAACAATTTCGAGAGATGGGAAGGGAGAGGATCGTCTTCACGATCTGGAGTAATGTGTTGAAGTAACTGTACAAGGTGAAGGAGGTTGCCAAATGAGAAGAAAACTAAGATATGTAGACTGTAAAGTTTAGGACGATTATTTTGAAAATTGTACAAGAGAACTTTGCTTCACAGAACATGCCATTAATAACAATAATATAACCTTTCTACTATGACAATTATAAAATAAAGCTATTCAAGCTCTTGCAGACGTCCCAATGGATTCTATCTTCTCTGTAGCTCACAGCGTTCATGTTTGGAAAATCGCATTGTTTTGTCCCCTTCACCAACGGCAAAAATCACGATAAATATGCATATTAAATCTAATATTAAATCCAATATGAGTTTGGAACATACCGTAAGTATTGTTTTCTGACCTACGAAGCAAGAATTAACATAAATATCATTCTAAAGATTCCTATCAGATGCATGGAAGCAGTAATACAATTTTCCATGGCGGAAACAAGGATGGTGCGATTAAAAATCTAAACTGTGCTGGGCTAAAGTGAATTTATTTCCAGGGCATAGTCGGGGGACACTCACAGGGTTGTGCTAAGACTGATGGGGAGCGGCGCAGTGGGACGACCTTTTTGGAGACAATAGACCCTTTTTATGTGACGTCACTATATTTGACTGTCTGCATGGTGAAGTGATAGTAATGAGTTGCAAAATGCACAGAGCTCTATGGACGGCCTGCGTATTTCATTCCATTTGCACTCATCTCCATTGCACTTGTGCGTTCACCATGACGTCATACTTACAAAGAAGACTGCCAACACATCTTTAAGTTACATGTACATGTGTTGATTCTGGCATAATGGGTATCACCTTGAACATCAACTCGAATCAAAAAGGAAATTTAGAAAATGTGTACACCCGTACGGCTACCATCATTGGAAGTTCGTCAGAACTATATTGGCAGAGTAGTAAGGAACGCGTTTGGAGCGAATCTGCAAATTTAACGGGCTCATTTTTCCCGTACCGACAATCGAGTGAATTCATATTATTAGTGGCATACACTCTAAAAACTGTGTTTAGCAATTGAACACAATATTGCTATTAGTTTGTAAACATGTTTAGAAGCTAAACATTACGTGTCCAATTCCTAAACATCAATGTTCATTGGCTAAACACTATCCGTCAATACGCTAAACATGTTTAGTATGTAAACATGTTTACAAACTGATAGCAAGAAAGTGTTTAGAAAAGTGTTTACTTTCTAAACACTGTTTTACAGTGTACATTCATGTTCAAAAGAGATAGAATAATGTTGAAAGTCCGTGTATGCGATTTTCTTAATCAAAAAGGGGGTCAGCGGGAGTGGGGGATAGGGATTGCAGATGATCACCAACTTGGGGAAGTAATAAAAAATAGGAGATATCAGTAGAACATAGGCCTACCACTGAGTTGATTTTCTTGGCAGAAAAGTGGACAAAAAATATTTAAAAGTGGTCTGCATTAACCAATTAACTTCTCCATTTTTAGGTCTTGAGGATCATTTTTCAAATTGGAGAAAGTCAAAACCCTGTTTTGTAACTGCCATATAAAAGTGCGCAGTAAACCCTAACCAGGCGCACAAAAGAATATCGCGGTCAATTGAAGAGAAAAAGGGGCAATGGAATTAACCCTCATCACAACTAAACATCTATTTTATACTGCTTTAACAGTCAGGAGCAAATTTGCTAAAGTAACTTCCTAATTTTTAATAGACGTCCCTAATTTGTTATCTTGATTTTCATGGAAGATTCTTTAAGCGTGTAAAAGTCCTTCCAATGCTTCCAGGTTATACCCTTATTATTTTTAACTTGAGGAACGTCGAAGTACTTTCCATTTAAATTTGCATCGTAGCAACCCCCGTACCACCAGGCACCGTTGACGCCCTCGGCACAGTTTGTGTAATAGTAGTCGTTGTCGCGGTCTTTAGTCGAGAATGGCTGGTTGTTGTGGTATTGCATTGAATCACCTGAAATGATATCACATGATCTGGATCAATTGATTCAGAAATGCATTTTTCCGCTTGGGTACAAAAAGGTCAATAGATAAAATTATTAACAAACGACTGAGAAAACAATATTGAGTTTTAGATTATTATTATTCCCCATCCCCAAGACTATAATTCTGGTAACTACTGCTGTGTTTTCCACCAAACCTTACATTCAGGGTGTGCACACTCGATTTTTCTAAAAATCAGGCCACTATTTGTGACAGGATCTTTTGTTCTTCTCACACTAAACGATAATGGTCTCGCACTTGGGGCGGACGTTTGTTGCGTTGGAAGTTAAGCTGAGTGGTTACAGGTTACACATAATACAAGCTTTGTTCAGCTGTGTTACAGGAGTCTATTATACACGAGTCTCGGTCCGTGCTTTGTGGTTAGTTGACGTTGTCACAAGCCGTAATTTTGTACTAATCACGAGATTGCGTTCGAGTTTAAAATTTAACAGTCTAAGAGTCAAGGGCAATATGAAAAGGAATACCACGTTTCCATCATCCTGAAAGTTCACTTTTGAAGATATTTAATGACCGTATAACTAGTAAACCTGTCGTCAAAAATATAATTTAATCTGCATGAAGCAGAGGAACGGTTGGGCATGTAATAGAGATAGATCATACAAGTCTCGCGATTCCACGATGATTTGCTTTTTTAATGCAAAAATCTTCATACCAAATACCGTCTATAGTGACGGGCTCTTTAGTGAATGATACTTTGGTCTATGGTTGAACTCATACATTTCATAATCATTTTGGCCAGCAATTCAAAAATGATGTGAAATGTGTGAATTGAAATATCTCTTTTTTCTTCACAAGAACAGACCATGGGTACACCATGGAGGAAAGAAATATCTTTTTAGAGGAAATGACGACCAACAGAGCACACTGTTCGAAACGTCGAGATAAAAATCTCGCCACCGGCTCTCTTTTAAGCAAGCACCTCTTCTTAAAAAGAAATATCTTTCTTCCATGGTGTACTCGCAAAACCTACTTCCATATTAATAGGTTCCTGCTATTCAAAAATACTTCGTTCAAGGATATGCTTCATACTTCCTTACGTACCAGCCGTTCCCGAATAGCCTCCCACCGTCAGCCTGTAGTTGTCACTCCCATCAGCGACACTGAAGTTATCGTAGACGGCATAGACAGAGTTGCCATCGAAGTCCGCGATGTCGACCCTTAGTTTGTAGTCGCCCTGAGCGGTGAGACGGTGGAGGTTGTCATTGCCGAGCCAGAACTCACCGTCTAGATCGCCGAACCCCTGCCGGTAGCTCTCCCAGTCAAGGTAGAATTCAACGGAGCCGTCCTGGCGACGCTGGAACACCTAAAGAGAATTGAGGAAAGAGTTAAATGTAGTGTACATCATTGGCAAACCTCCAAAATATGTACTGAATGATTACGAAATACCTTAATAAGTAAATAGCAATCTCAAGCATCCTGTGAAATCATGGCCCAAAGTGTAAAGTCGTTTTCAAGAAAAGTGGAAATTTATATTGTTTTCCAACGATTGTCGGCCGACAATCGTTAGATTTGTTTTAAATACTGCCCTCTATTGACCGAATGTAGTTAGTGTGCGTTGTGTCTGAAATGGGTTAACAATCCTAAAATGGCCCAAGGTTGCAATTATCGTACGTGTGTGTACGTGTCGCACTAGTCTTGGTTCCAAGACGTCTTAGCGATTTGGCCTTTGCGTTTATGTGTAGCTAGAGGGCGTTGTCGGCCGGCCGTGCGCGCTATACGTCGCACTGCTAAGGACGTCTTGGAACCAAGACTAGTGTCGCACGCGTTGTGTACCGAAGGAGAGGCGTTGTAACCAGTGCATGCAGTAGATCTTGGACGTTCGCCGCTCAACTCCGAGTCTTACCGTACACATTATCAAGCATGGATGTGCAAGGACAGCGAAAGCGCCAGATAGGCTCTGCAGAAAGGAGAATCCTTTCCCCAGCCCCTGAAACAAAGAGAAACATTGGTCGCAGCTCAACTAAAATTCCGAGCTGTACATCTGGAAGCCCTTATCCCGTCACAAGACTGAAGTGGCAGTGAAGCTGCCGGCTGCGGTCACTCGGCGATGGATAGATACGGCGATAGGCCGCGCTTCAGGCCTGCGCGATCCGGCTTCAGTGTGCCGACAAATTGCGCTGGCAACGCGTCTTATGGATCACAACGAAGCGCACAAAGACGTTCCTTGCGGTTGCTGTCAAAATGGTATAATTTTCAACACAAACTACTAGTGTACAGTAGGCCTGGATAGTCATCGGCTGTACAAGTTCGAATCCTACAACTCATTTCGATGAACAACTCATTTCGATGAACAACTCATTTCGATGAACAACTCATTTCGATGAACAACTCATTTCGATGAACAACTCATTTCGATGAACAACTCATTTCGATGAACAACTCATTTCGATGAACAACTCATTTCGATGAACAACTCATTTCGATGAACAGGTTGGCGCAGTGGTTACTGTCCCCGCCTTTCACCGCAGGTCCCAGGTTCGATTCCTGTCCTGGTCCACATGTGGATTGGGTTTTCAGTCCCTACCTGATTCCGTGGGTTTCCCCAGAATATTCTTCTGGGGTTTTCCTCTTACCTCTAAAACTGTAACTTCTTCTCATTGTCTTATTTCTACAGGTTTCTTCAGGCTTTCGAGCTACAGTGCCTAGGGCGCTTTTGAGGGAACCCTTGGTTTCATTACAAGAAAGAAATATTAATAATAATAACAACTAATTTCGATGAACTTGACTTTTTGCAAATGAAAATTTCGGAAAAGTAATAGCGGCAGGCGTGTCACCGTGACTGCCGGTTGCAAGCTGCCCACTGAAAGCATGTCACGCTCGTACAGAAACCCAGTGCAGATCACGTTTGACCATCGGGTGGCCAAACGCAATAAGCATTTGTGGTGGCCATTGTGTATTTCCTGTGTACGGAGGGGAAATCTCGGCAAAAAAATGCACAAAATGCATGATGTACGTGTAATTAGTGACCAGCTGGGATAATGTACTCATTAAAGATCGGTGTGCGCTGTGGCCACTGACGAACGAATTTCCAACATACAATGTTACATGATTTTACTAATTGTTCCCTGGTACTGTAAAAACGTTGGGCAAGGAAAAGTTGGGCAGATATGATTTACCCAGAGGTTGGTAATTTCTATTACAAATATTGGTCATTTTCCAAGGATTTTACCCAACACCAGGTGCTCTAAATTGTTGAAATACGTTTGATAAAAATTGTGTAAAATTTGACCAGATGTTTCATAACTCAATTACCCCAACTGAGTTGGTCAATTTTTGTTTGTCAGTTTGGGCAACAGTTTACCCAACAAAATGAACAACCTATAAGGGAACAACAGTTACCTTTCCTCTGGTCTGTTTGTGTCAAACGTTTGGTCATGAGGGAGATCTAAAATGTGCCAAATTAGAAAAAAACTAAGCTAACAATGGATTTAACCTTTCAAAATCTACGTAAAGAAATCCCAAGGCAATGGAAAACACTGTACAAATGCATTAACAGAGCACCGGAAGAAGCACTTTGCGCATGTGCAATCCATATTTTTACCACTAAAATTCCCAAGATCTTAGGAAAAATCCCAAGGAGTGGCCACAGTGATTTCGGAAGTAAATTTGGCAGTCCTCCAAAAAAAGCTTCAAAATATTGGTCTGGATTTGACCAATTTCTAGGTGTTGAGAGAGCACGTTTGCGCGTTACAAAAGTGTTACATTTATCGCGCGCCTTATGCACGTGCGATCAGCTCCGCCGGGTTAACGTGCAGTCGTGCACACATCACATCGAAAAATGGCCGCTGGGTAGAGCTGTCTGTACGCTCTCGTCTTGTTCAACATCAAGTAGGCCTACTGTAGAAACAGCATGAAATATCTCATCTTGTGAACTGGCTTACCAATGTTCGACAAGATATTTTAATAAGGTGATCAGTGATTAACATAGGCCACCATGTCTTCGATGATAATCTTTGTTTCTTGGACAATATGACAACAACTTCGTAGTACCATGGTAGGCGGCTGGCCGCCTGTATGGGCGGTCGTTCTACAGGCGGATATAACTTATTGATGTGAGGCTTTCATCCCTTACGTGTGCACTGTGATCATGATGTTGATGTTAATGTGGATGAAGATGACTGTAATGAATTTAAAAGTAACGCTAACCAGACCCGGAATAGGCCTATTTGAGAAACCACCACGACATCAGAAAACGTCCTCCCAGACTTTGAGTTGATTGTTTGAACATAAATATAAAAACAAAGAGACATCATCAAATTGTTAAGAAACACAAATGACCAATAAAATATATAAGAGGGCCCCATTTGTGGGGCAAAAGCTTTGACCAATAAAATATGAAAAATCAAGTGACCATCTAATGTTCAAAATAAAATAACCAATAAAAGGCACAATTTGCGTGACCAACTCTATTGGTGAAACCTGGTGAACCAACCGTTTGGTAAAGCTTTTTTGCCCAACTTCTGGTCAAAACGGCTTGCTAAAGACAGTTGGGAAGTTTCTTACCAGAAGTTGGGAAGTTGATATTTGCACCAATTTAGGGCAAGGAGTTGGTCAAACTTTGCCCAACTTTTTTTACAGTGAAGCATTCATCCTGCATCATGAAGATTGGGTATCTAGAGGAATTTCACATTAGCCCCGTCTGCGCACTTCCGGGTTGAAAGCGAGGATGTCAATGCTAAACAAAAAACAGTGCAATTTAACAAATCCATTAATGCATGGATGAATCAGGCCATAAATGGCAGCGCAGCGTACGTTTAGCACAGTCAGCTGTTTACTTAGCACTAGATCCATTTTACAAACCCGGAAGTGTGTAGATCGGTGCTATTTTCGTCAATTCGGAATTCGTCTGTAGACATGCTGTGATAAAGTTCCGGACGATCCTGAAATTAAGAGATAAGAATAATTCTGCACGGGGCTTTTTTAGGAGAATATGAAATCCCCCCCCACAGTCGTGTGGGAAGAGTCAACTAGCGAATACTTACCCATAGAGCCACTACTAATGCATATTTCCCTAGAGGGCGCAATACACTCGCTAAGATTTCACACAATAGCCTTCCCACCATGCCCCTCGGTACACCCGCCATGTTAGCTTCCTCTTTTCTCGAGCGATAGCAGGTAGATCCGCGGCGATCCCTCTGTGGGGAGGAGGGAGGGATGCTCTACGGGTAAGTATTCGCTAGTAGACTCTTCCCACACGACTGTGAGGGGGGGGGGGGGGGGGGGGGGGGAGTCTACAGCGCTCATCTTACCCTTAGAGCCACTACTAATGCAGAGTAGCACCGCTCTTGGAGGTGGGAGTGAGATGCCACTGTGTGAGCCTAGGACACCCAATACAGAGGGGTATCACTGTTGGGAGAAATTGGTTTATCGTAACAGTATACATCCCTCAGTTACCAGCGTAAGACACATAAATACGAGCTGACTGGTGGAGTGAACCTGTCTACTGGAGTTGCTGAGAGGTAGATTGTGAGGCCTCCGAGGCAGCATCCCCTGCTACCCGCAACGCCGCTCTCCCAGCACGTCCCTCAGTCTGGAGGACGTCTCGCAGGTAGCAGGCTGTGAAAGTGTTCGATGTCTTCCAGCATGCTGCCTGGGTGATATCGGCCAAGGGAACTCCTTTGAAGAAGGCCCATGACGACGCCACTGCTCTGACGTCGTGAGCATGCACGTCAGAGCAGGCGGATGATGTATTCGGCTAGGTCGTTGAAGCTGTCCGAATAGCAGTCACAATCTAACGCGTGATGGTGCTCTGTGAGGCTGGACGATATGGAGGGTTGGAGGTGACGAACAGGCTCGTCGCCTTGCCCCGGATCAGTTCGGTCCTGTTGAGGTACCACTTTAGTGTTGGAACTGGGCACCATTTCCTATATTCCAGTACGGATGACTGCGAACGCATGTCTGGTACGAAGATGTCTGGTGGAGCAAAGGACTCGGACTGGTTCTTCGTGAGAAAGGACGCCTTTGGGACTAGACGTACCCCATTCGGTTCCCATCGAATGTGGCCCGGATCAACAGATAGGGCATGTAGTTCGCTACGACGCCGTGACGTAGCCACTGCTAGTAAGAAAGCGAGCTTGACGGATAAGTCGAACAAGGTCACCTGGCCCATTGGTTTGTAGGGGGGGGGGGGGGGCGTGATAGCGCCCCCAGAACGCTGGAGAGGTCCCAAGAAGGAAGAAGCTTACGAGTTGGTGGCCTCTCTATAAACATTCCGCGAAGGAGCGTTGGACAATGTCCAGCACGTCAGGTGAAGATCCGCGGGTGCTGGGTGAATGAACCTCGAGCGTGGCTGAGAAAGAATGTCCAGTCGAGGTGGAAGAATTAATGGATGGTGCACCAAGAGCTGGATCAACCGGGGGAACCAGGGTTGACGCGGCCAGAACGGGGCGACAAGGAGGATCCTGCATTGTTCCTGTTCTATTTTCGTCAGTACCCGAGGGATCAGGGATATCGGCGGAAAAGCGTACGCGAACATCCCTTCCCAGGGCATCGATAGGGCGTCTACATGCCACGCCCTCGGATCTGGGTATCTGGTGCAAAACACCGGCAGCTGGTTGTTGACCGCTGACGCAAACAGGTCTACATGAGGGCGGTCGATGAGCGTGAAGATCTGCTCGACCACCTGGGGATGTAGTGTCCACTCTGTTGGTCGGATTACTCCCCTGAAGAGGGCATCGGCTATCGAGTTGTCCGCTCCTGGGATGTGGAAGGCTGACAACGTTATGTTGGACCTTATGCACAAATGGAGCACTTCCCACGTCAGGAGGCAGAGCTGGGGTGACCGTGTGCCTCCCTCGTGGTTGAGGTATGCCACAACTGTGACATTGTCGCATTTGATTAGGACAGACCGATCCCGGATGTACGGTTGAAAATGTCTGAGGGCATTGAATACCGCCAGCATCTCCAGAACATTGATATGTAGGGATCGCTGGTCCGGATTCCACTCTCCCGCGGCTGGGCGCGGGTAAAGCATAGCTCCCCAACCCAAGCCCGAGGCGTCCGTTGTTACGGTTACTGTCGGTTGTGGCTGCGGAAAGGTCACTCCGCGCATGAGGTTTGACGGATCGGACCACCACCGCAGGTGTGGGCGTAGAAATACCGAAACCGGAACCATATGATGGATCAGGTGGTATTTCGGTCGGAAATGAGCGAGAATCTGGAGCTGGAGCGGGCGCATGTGGAGTCGGCAGTGAGGCACGAGGTCCACCATGCTTGCCATGAGGCCGAGCAGTTTCAGCCATGCTGCTGCTGGGGCCAATGTTACTGCGAGGAATAGATCGACGCACTGCTGTAGATTTTAAACGCACCTGTCCGTCGGGAAAAGCATGTTCGTTCTGAGGTTTATCACAGCCCCTAAGAACGTTGGGAGTTGTGTAGGAATTGGGTGTGATTTTCCTCTGTTTATCAGAAACCCAAGACGCGTGGCCAACTGTACGGTTGAGACGAGCGCTCGGCTGGTTTCGTGCTTCGAACGGCCCACGATCAGCCAGTCGTCCAAATACCGCTCGCCTGGAGGACTGCTCCCACCGACTTCACAATCCTTGTGAAAACCCGAGGAGATGTTGACAGTCCGAATGGGAGAGCCGTAAATTCGTAAGTCACGTTTCAGTAACGGAATCGGAGGAACCGATAGTGACGCGGAAGAATGGGGACATGAAGATACGCTTCCTGCAGGTCGAGTGTAGCAGCACATGCTTGGGCCGGAATCGAACCAGGGATTACCCGGAGCGTGTCCATACGGAACCGTTTGGGGCGGATGAAGCTGTTTAAGGGCTTCAGGTTTAGAATAGGCCGCCATGTTCCAGTGTCTGTTTTCGGTGTGAGGAAAAAGGACGATAGGAAACCAGGTGACCTCCCCGTCCGCGGAACCACGCGTATCGCTTTGTTCCGGAGAAGAGACTCGATTTCCGACTCTAGCGCCAGACGTTTGGCGGGGTCGGATGGAGTTTCCGTTTGACGAATTAATGTGGGGGGGGGGGCGGGGGGGGGGGGGGGTGCTCGTGATTATAGCCCGATCCGCGGCCTATGGGGAGGCCACCGCCCGTTTCCGGGCAGCGGAGTGAAGTCTGTGTAAGGGGGAGGGTGGCCCCAAAAGATTCACGGTCGGAGGCAAGGCCATGGGAGGAGGGTGTCTCCCTGGTCTCGCCCCCCGGAGGGGCGGGCAGTCCCGTGGAACCCACGTCCACGGGTACCGCTCCGCACCTAGCCGACTTACGCTTCACATTTTTCTCTCGTGAAGCCATGTCTATCTAAATAACATACTAAACACAAGAAACAAAACTCTACAATCTTTATTCAAGAATACTTAGCAAATGTATGGCAGACGTAGACGTCAACTGCGTGTATAACGCCACTGACAAATTTCACGTCCTACGCTGATCAGCGCTAAGAGAAAAGAGGAAGCTAACATGGCAGGTGTACCGCGGGGCATGGTGGGAAGGCTATTGTGTGAAATCTTAGCGAGTGTATTGCGCCCTCTAGGGAAATATGCATTAGTAGTGGCTCTACGGGTAAGATGGGCGCTGTAGACACCATGTTTGCGCTTGACGGCGTCTCGACTATACCCATCCGTCTGATGAACTCTCTTGTAATAGTATTCCATTGCTTGTACAAGGACTGTCCACCCTGAAAGTTTGCAGCAGTTTAATTCATTTTCACCCTAAAAGGATTTATATTAAGGATTTATAAGTGGGTGCCATTATGTTAGTCTACAAAGTGTTTTCACCTACATGTACATACAGCATGGGAGGTCGAGGGTGCATCCCATCACCTGTAAATTTGTACATAAAAAACGTGCATATTATAGTCAAGTACAAACTCCTAGCAAATATGATGTTACCTTATTGCACACTGTCCTTGTTTTGTTTTCTTGCTAGACCTCCCATGACCCAAAGTTTTGTGTTTTTAGCTAGGCTACTCTTTAGCCCGAATGGAGCTTGACGAGCGCACCGAATCGTAGTCATATTTTTAGGCCTAAGCGTTAGACAAACTCCCTGGTTTCATTTGTTTTATATGAAAATATGCATAAACTTTTAAAGAAGGCCTACATTAAATACAAACACTTTTTGAGACAGAGTGGCTGAGTTGTGTTCTTATTGGTATTTTATTTGTGTGCACGACTACTTGCAATGGACGAATTACTTTTCCCAACGATTTTGTACTTTTTGTAAATGTTTCGGAATTTCAAAAATATTATCCCCTACAGTATGAAAATAAATCTTTACCTCAAACCTAAACGCGGCTCCACTGAATCGGTGCAAAAACACAGCCAACCTAATTGATCCGACTAAAAATTTCGATTCTGAAACAAAAAAGTAAAAAATCAGTCTGAGATTGCCGGATGCCGTTTTTCAACGATTTGGTACCGTTCTAAATATCCGGGAAAATAAAGGCGCTCCGAATAAAACAGTGCAGAACCAGTGCCCCAACTTATTCAAATTAAAGAAGGATTTTCGGTTAAAAAGCTAAAAATCAGTCTAAAAATGGCAGAATAACGTTTCCTGCAATTTTGTAGTATTCTAAATGCCCGAAAGTTCATATTTTTCTTAATTCAATATACCGATCCAGTGAGCGTCGCCCGATGGTGTTCTGACCAATCACATTCGTGGTTTAAAAAGGCCGACCTGCGTGCACGCGCATGTGACGCGCGCGGCTGGAACAGGCAGTGTGGCATTGGAGAGGAACACGTGTTAATTGCCATGCGTAATGGGAGGGGCGCGAATTATTTTTTCCCAAACTACATCCGAATAGATTCATTGTTGAGCGCCCTCTTCTATAATACTTTTAATATACGTACGCATGCGTTATAGGGCTGGGTATATAATGCAATGAATTCTGGAGGTTTTCCGGGGCTTACTGGATCGGTGTATTGAATTAGAAAGACCGACCCCTGACCTCCAACCTAACGGCGCACCGAATAGAACGGTGCAGAAACAGTGCGTAGCCTAATTCAAATTAAGGACGGATTTTCGCCTTCGGTTAAAACATCGGTCTTAGAGTGGCGGCCGGAATGCCGTTTCACAACGATTTTGTACCATTCTAAATATCCGAACAATTAAATTTGTATTAAACAAATTGAAAGATCAACCTTCGACCTTCAACCTAACTGGTGCCCCGAATACAACGGTGCAGAAACAGTCATCCTAATATATATTGAAGACGGATTTTCAGGTAACAAAATGAAAATCTGTCATTAAAAGGCAGAATTCCATTCCCTCAAATGTTGTACCATAAGACAATGTTAGAAGTGCCCCGCCGCGCAGTACAGATACAGTACCCGTACAACATAGTACGTACCGTACGTACGCCGCGCCTCCACCCATCTAGCGCCCGCTATTGTAATCAAACAGAGTAAACCAACACTGTATGTACTACTGGTACTTATATGTGTGGGAGTAAATACGTCTGCATGCTGCACAAGCACATGCACACCAACGCTCGCACACACGTCAATATTGCAGAATTTATTGCCATATATTTTACAAGAGTGATCGGGCATAAAAGCGCAATTTTTTTCTTAACGTCGGTGCAATCTAGTACAGTAGTATGCACATTATTGGGATGAACCTCATAATTACATTGTCCACAAAATACAACGAATGGCATTGTGTGTCCAACGCCTAACAGCATTGCATTCCCAACACTGCCCCTTGTCTGTGGATGTATCGTATAGGCACAGCGCAAGGAACTCTATGGGTACAGGTCACGTAACAATCGGCAAAACCGCCATTTAACTTTGTGCCACAACGGCACTTGTCCACCTTTGGTCATTATAATTAGGCCTTCAAACATATTGCGTACAGCATGTGCCTACTACACGTTGTGTGCCGGCTCGGTCCGCCAGTCCCCTTGCCATATACCGCAATCACGCATATCTGACCTTGCAGCTCGTCTCTCATGCTCTGCGCTCGCCCTGACCATGTACGTATACACGTACGTACTGCTCGGCCTCTGTACATGTGACCAATTGAAAACGATCCCATTTACAAATAGGCTTATTTTACAAGAGGGCGCTATAACAAATCCAGTGAGCTCACAATAAATTGAAGGCAACAACTGCCGCCCGACGGTTGAAAACAAACGCCGTTTTTCTCTCGGTTTTTTTTCGCCATTCAAGAACGCAAAACTTTGAACAGGTCAGTGGAACGATATTTCCTATAAAGTACTAACCCCCAAATCCGCCCATTTCTGAAAATTGCAGCAATGACCAATAAGAGAATCGTGTCAACTGCCAAATCTTTCCGTAGAGAGTTAATAATTTGTGACATAACAGCAAAGATTAAAATGTGTCTGAAAATGATTTTTTCGATAGGATTTGAAAGAGCTTTAATAACTGGTGAATTGTCATTGATTGGCCCTCAAAGAGGAGGGGGCAAAATCCACCCCCGGTTTTTTTTGCGATGGTGTCGCAGTCATGATTTGTATTGCTTGATATTAAAGCTCCATCCATCATTTCTTTTAAAACCTACCCCCAATAAAACCAAAGTCGCAAGTTCACATTAAGATGCTGATACACCTATACGACATAATGACTTCAATCTGTTTTCCTGGTTTGCATTCGTGAAGTCTCGTGGAAATGGAACAGTGCGCTGTGGTATTACGGCATGCATTTCAGTACATAAAAGAGCAGATCATGTCAATCATCAACAATGATGCTCTAATTTAGGTCCCTGATGTTCTTTCTTGTTATACTCATCAACCACATGCACCCCTTCTAGCTATGTGTGATAGGTTTGTCAAAGATTGGACTGGTCGATAGGCCACATTTAGGATTATCTTTGACCTGTAATTACAAGTAAGTTATTAGCAAGTTACAATATTTCATGGTAATTTAAGCATGCATCCTATTTACTCACAGTCCACCCACCACCGTCTGCCTCCATATCACAGTACACTACGATCGGTTCACCATCGTCTCGAGGGTAAACAGTGTACACACCACTGGTGGTCACATTCTTCGCCAAAGTCTCCGAACAATCCTTGGCAAGAATAACTTGATTCGAAAATGGAAAGAAATTGATTTTGTATTATGAACATTTTTGGAAATAGAAATATAGAAATCAGTGTTGTAGTCAAGGCCACAACCTCCGAGGCTAAGGCCGAGGCCACAACGTCCAAGGCCGAGGCCACAACGTCTAAGGCCGAGGCAAAGGCCACAACGAGGTTAAGATTTTGTGATCATGTCTGAGCATGGTCTGAGTGATCATGCACGCGCGCGGAAAGCTGAAGCAAGCGCAGGATGGTACTAGACATGTGGTGGACCAGGAACCAGTCTATTAGCGGGAGTAGACTGGTTCTACAAGAAGATGCTACATGTACATGTACGTACATGTACATTAATTCGTGCGTATCTGCTTAAAATTTTATTTCGTAAGTTTCACAGAACCCACTGTGGCAGCTTATCGAAAGTTTGATTCGGTAAAAATTTAAATGAATTGAAACAAAAAGCACTTGTGAATAGAGAATAGACCGTGTAAGTCTCGCGCATAAAGGTCACCATTGAACTTCCGGGCACCTCCGAACCGCCGGCTATAGATCAGAACTTTTAAGTGTGGTTGATTTTGTTTTCTATAATACTTTGTTTTTACGAAGATCTGAAATTAATTTTACAGTATTTGAAAACATGCATGACTGTCTAAATATTGAAGAAAAGTAGGAAAACAATTTTGACCTGAGCGTCAGGTTTGCAACGTGATTGGCTCATTGTCGGGAAGAGAAAGCCCGGCCCCCAAAACCCCTGTACTGCATGCGCCCGCTGCGGACGTAAGTTAACGTACGTACATATGCGACGATCGCCTTATTATTATTCTGCATGTGGTCTACGCTATTAAGACTGGCGCGTGAACCACCAGACCAATGGCGAATGACGTACGTATGACGTAGTAGACTTTTTCGTTCTCCTTTTCCCTAATTTGATATATCGTTCACATTTTGTAAATTGAAATGAAAAATTATATTTTGCTAAAAGTTTGTATCTACCTTTTAGTAAAAAGAACAGCGTCAAAACAAATTATTTCAAGAAAACTACTCGCTTTACACGTTGAAGCTCATATTCGAGGTGCCCGGAAGTTCGATTTCTCGTAAACTCTCGTACGTTCTCAAGGTCATCTTACACGCTCCAAATTGGTCAAAGTGGGCGGCCTCGACCCGGCCTCGACCAAATTCATCGAGTCCGGAAGGCTTCGAGGCCGAGGCCAAGGCCGAGGCCTTGCACTCCGAGGCCAAGGCCGAGGCCATGAAAATCAGCCTCGAGGCCGGCCTCGACGCAGAGGCCGGCTTCGAGACCTCCAACACTGATATAAATGCTCTCCCTTGGTAGTTACTTTTTGTTTGTGTTTTTATCATGTTTGGCTTTGGGGGGAAAAAGCGGCGGTGTCCATTATCTATAACATAATTTCGTGGTGGAATTTGAGTCTGGGATGATGTTAATATTTCTCCTTCGCGACTGGTTGCTATTGTCAGGCACTGTATGCTCATCAGTGCAATCAAAAGGCCTGGGAAAAATCACAGGTTTACTACGGCATGTCTCGAACCCACTACCTCCTGCTTACTAGTGCGGACGTACATTCCAGTCCTCAAAGCAAATTCCGTCTTTAGATTGTTTGCGCTGAACCAGCTGCTACATTCAATGTGGATTCGAACACGGAACGGTCAGTTGTCGAGGGATTAAGATGTGTGTGCTAGTACGCAGGAGGTAGTTGGTTCGAGTCTCACCTGCGTAAACCTGTAATTTATTTTTCCACTGACGCTCAGATGCGAAAAAGTACTGAGCATACAGGGCCTGACACCTTGTCGGGAGGGCAAAATCTTGTGTACAATTTTGAAAATGTCATCTAATAGTATTAAATCAAAGAATGTAGCTGCATTCAATAGCATTGGACCGACTTGGTGGCTCACCATTATGAGTTAAAACTGAACATGATTAACAATTTCATACCATTACCTTCACAACGGCTTCCATTGAACTCTTTTGGACACTCGCAGGTCAACGAGTTCCCATCAAGCCGGCAGGTACCTCCATTCAGGCACGGGTTGGAGGAACACGGGTCCGGAATCATAAAGCAAACCATACCTTGTACATTTAGCATACACAGGAAGGTGAACACTCTCCTTCAATTCAGAGAAATACCTTAAGTTTCAAACATCACCAAAATATACACCTGAATGATTGTTTGGAAGTTCATTTGTGGTCCTTTTTTCGTAAGCAGAGACCTTTTCGAGAAAACTGTTTTCCAAACCTTGTAATTTAAAGGAAGATGTGTTGTTGACAATAATGTGTGGTGAAACGCGTTACACAAAATCCCGTATTTTTACGGTGAAAAGCATGTAAATATCACAGTGAATAACCAAAAATTGACTGCTCGCTGCATTTTACGGGAAAAACCCGTGCAGTCCATTTACAGTAATTTCCTCATTTCTGATTGGTCGTGCAATTGCTACGTAATGGGCTGCCCATTACGTAGCAATTGCACGACCAATCAGAAATGGGGAAATTTTTGTTCACAAAAGTCAGGTTAAATTGCCGTGTTTAGTCAAAAAATACACTTTCTTTACCATAAAGTTTATTCAAACAATTCCCTAATAGAATTTTGATTTTAGGGACCATGGATTATTGCCAATTTGCGTGCGCACGCGTGCGCACGCGTTCCTTTGCGTGCCTTTGCGTGCCTTTGCGTGCACGGTAAAACGAGGGAGATTTTGGCACGCATTTCCACGCATCGGCACACATCAGCACGCATCGGCACTCATCGGCACGGACTTGCACGCAGTGGCACGCAGTGGCGCGCAGTGGCCTTCAGTGGCATGCAAACGGACTCATTTGCAACCAGCCTGAGTGTACAATAGAGATCGTCTCTGGCGGCACCTTTTATGTCCCAGATAATCCGCTAATCCGGATTAGTGTAGAATTTGCGATACAGTTTCTCGGACTTGTTTCCCTAAAAATATCCAAACCACAAATCTGAGACAAAAGATACGAGAATTTGGAAAGGTCCTCCATGAAAATTCTTGACTCTTTAAACCCAATTCTTGACTCTTCAAACACAATGAATGGCAAGGTGAACATGTACATTGTACATGTAAGTCCTTATATCTTCATAATGTAAAAGTTGTTTCAGTTGGCTCCGCTATCTTGAATTTCTCCACAGTTTCATAATTCGTAAGCGCCATGTTAGAGTTTTTTTTAATTATCTCACAATCAAGAAATTGTTTTTGTGTATTTTGTCAATAAAGCAAAGAAATTATGAAATACGGCAAGATTATTTAAATTGAAGGTTGAAATCTTGACTCTTCAAATCGAATGGATGGAAAGGTAAACATGCATGTACATGTTGGTCCCTATACCTTTATCATGTAAACGTTGTTTCAGTTGGCGCCTTCATCTTGAATTTCGTCCCCATTTCGCAATTCCTAAGCGCCATGTTAGAACTTAATTTTGTAACGAACTTGCAATCAAAAAATAGTTGTTTGTGTATTTTCTCAATAAAGCAAACAAATTATGAAATAATGCAAAAAAAAGAATTGAAGGTTGAAATCTTCACTCAACAAAATGGATAGAAAGGTGAAAATGTACAAAATGTACGTATATAGAGTACCTGAAGTCTGACGTTAGTTGGCACAACTGGCTCCAAACAAATGGAGATTTGGACTGTTCCTTTAACAGCCAGTCATGAAAACACACATTGACACAAAATGACAAAAGTATTCTGGTTCAAAAAATTGCATTGACGTCATCACTTCTGTACTCTATAGGTCCACATGTCATTATCATGTAAAAGTTGTATCAATGGGCGCCGCCATCTTGAATTTCGCTCTCATGTCGTAATTCGTAAGCGCGCCGTGCTAGATTTATTTGTAATGATCTCACAATAAAGAAATCCTGGAACAAGACACGTAATCGCCAAATTTGAACTGACGTCGATGCTATTTATTCCTCAGAAAAATATTTTCTGAAAAAGCGTTGTATACATCGCGGACGATGGGTTATGTGCAAATTGTTTGACGAAGAAAAGAATAACATTAACTTCCAATCAAGTCTAGGCTCTTAAATTTGCTGCCCTATATTGCCTTGCCCGTAAAAAGTATAGTTCGGGTGCGACGTTTACATCAATCACGCAGCGAAAACATTCCAATAGAATGATAATATGAATGATAACATGTAGGCCTATCCCCCGACGCAAACAATCTTCTGAATGTATTCCTATAGCTGCGCCTTGAAAAATCTGAAACTGTTTTTCGTTCCATTTTTCGTACAATAGGCCTAATAGGCTGTGTTTTGAATTTCCAAAGATTTATATCCAGTAATTACGAAGCACTGCTGTTTTTATGCGTGGTAAACTTGAATAATGATGTAGGCCTACATCTACGCGTAATTTCTTCAAAACGTATTTTTCTCTCCGAAAAGATCGAATTTGAGGAAATAAATGATGCTGTCTTTCACCAGATTTCTACATTTGTAGTGTCATGTCCAATGTTTTAATGAAAATCACGGAAACTTGAAATAAATAAGAAATCCACATAGACTACAATACTTTACAAATCTAAGTCCCGCCAGAATCATCATTACGTTAGGAAAGCCTTTGAATCGCCAGTTTAGTTAAGTGTATTCTGAACAAAGCTTCCAAAAGATGAGTCATCAGTCCACTATTGTGGCACACTAGCCCTTTTTGAAACCCTGGTCCTTTTATGACACCCTCTCCGTCTGGTAATCCGTCCGTCTTGGCCGGCCGGCCGGCCTGTGTTCCTTTGTTATCGTTAATCCCAGATTGATAAACAGCGCAAGTAAAGATACGGTTGAGCATTGCCTGTGCTCATTGGAACGCATCGGCACGCATCGGCACGCATCGGCACGCACTGGCACGCAATGGCACGCAATGGAACGCAGGAGGCCCGTGCCTTTGCGTGCAATTGCGTGCGGATCCGTGCGCACGCGTGCGCACGCGTGCGCACGCAAATTGACATTAATCCATGGTCCCTTATACAAACATATGTGAAGAATCTTATTACATTATCCTTTAATTTCGTATTCAAATATCAAAATTTGTCATGGGAAGCCATGACTTTGTTATAGGGGATATGCTATAAAGCACAACATCATTGAGTTTGAAGTCTTTATTATTATTAGTATTATTATTTGTATTCTTTATTATTATTAGTATTATTATTATGGTGTTTTATTAAAATCATCATCGCAGCCAAAAAGGCTGAATTGCACATGATCTTACAAAAAATAGCACATTAAAAGATGAAATAAATACATTAAACGGCAAAAAGTTGTTAAAACTATAAAGACATACACAGATAAATATTAGTGGAAGTTTGGTCTCACTCATGCACCCACATCTCGTGAACAGTGCCACGATATCGATTGGGTTATCCGTTATTCAAAAGCCTGATGACAGAGGGAATTGGACTAGTTTTATACTGGTCTGTTCTGCACAAAGTTTGTTTAAATGGGTTAGGATTTCTAAGTCTCATAGATGTTACATTATTTAAAGGTAACCAATGAAACAATTGAGAAGATTTAACAAGTGATTGCGCGAATTTAAGACAAAGTCTATTCCTTCTGTCAAAGAGTGTTTCAAGTTGGATAACATTTAAGGCAACTTCATATGATTGATACTGAAATCCTAAAATTTAACGTAACACCCGCTTCTGAACCCTCTCAATTTGGTTTATCTGAGCACGAGTGAGGGCTGAATGCCAAACAGGTGCAGCATACTCAAGAAGTGGCCGAATATACCCAGTATATATTGTAATAAGGTCGCATCGAGGTAAATTAAAAGGAATAAGCCGTTGTAACATATGCATTCTGATATTCGCCTTTTTGACTATTTCTTGAATGTGTTTTTCCCATTTTCAATCTGCCTGAATGAGTACACCCAGCACCTTCACCGACTCAACCTGTTGCAAAATTATCAATAGTTAATTGAAGGGGTTGAAGTGCGGTTTTCCCAAAGTATACCCTCATGGCGTGACATTTGTTAATATTAAGACACATACTATTTTCAGTACACCATTGATCGAAAGTATCAAGCGTGGCTTAAGCCCGAGTGGTCACACCCCGCGGCATTGATTCCGCGATTGTCATGTCATCAACATACTTATTAGATTATCGTAGCATTTGTACATTACCATAGTAATGTATAAAAAGTTACTTCCGTTTAGTCTGGTTCCCACTTCATTGATTTCTGTTAATTAATGGAAACCAACACTGTAAAAAATTCCTATACATTTACTGTGTACTTCCCGTTTTTGCTTCAACCCTAAAGACATTTTATAAGAAAATTCCCGTAAATTTCACGGTTTTTCGCTGGCAACCTGTTTTACTTGGAATTTACTGTTAAATTGTTTGCAGTGTATGTATGGATGTATGCGGAAGGAGAGAATACAAACAAGAGGAAGCGATACCTCGAGGTTCAACCCCGCGGTAAAGCGGGGTTCTACTGGGTGCCTCGCTGATTATAGCACTCCAACTTGCTAAAACCTTGAGGTCAACCTCGAGGTACCGCCTGTTTAATTTCGCATTTCCCCTTACAAGCTATTGAAAGCGCCATGCCCCTCGCCACTGAAAAGAACTTGGTTACGCCACTGCCTAGACGTTTGTTTGTGAAGTCCCAATTATGGACAAGTTGAGGATTGTTTCTGCAATTACAATCTCGGTTTTGTAAATTATACGAGACAAGTATTATTTTTGTAAGCTGTCGGTTGTAGTAACAAGCACAATTTGTAGACCCACATTGACTTCTTGTCTGTCATTAATATAAGCAACTTTTTTTTCAAATGCTGATGTATTTAGGCCCCTACAGGCACGCAAACGTGCCATTCTCATCTACGGTCCTCATTAGTTCCCGACCACCTATAGCTTAAGTTTTGGTTTTGTCTGTTAACATATCATACAGATTTGCCGTAGGCTTTACCACAAGTTTACAAGATCTAGGCTATTGTTATACTGACAGGCATGTTCAACCAGTTAGGCTGATTGTGCACGTGAAGACAAAGTGTATGAAAATTGTACATGCGTTATGTTTGTACTTGTTCGCCAATTTGATATAATTTGTTTTCGTACTAGATATAAACACGTGAAAGCAGAGTGAAACATGCTCTAGAGAACCAGGGACCAATAAATTGTGATCGGTTTAGTAACGTGTATTATTAATCTTGCACGGACGGTGAACACTGAAAAAGTATGGGGATTAAATTTACCCAATTATGTGTGGAAAATGCAACTAGTACCCAGAATTTGGGTAAGTCTATCTGAACATAATCGGATGAGAATTTGTTCAGATAGGCTTACCCAAAGTTTGGGTAGTTGCAGTTTTAAAACATTTAGTAAATTAAGGTGAAAAAAGAAACAGCTCATACTTACAAGACACAAAGTGGGATAAAAGACACAAAAGTGTCCATAAAAGATATAAAAGTAGAAACACAAGATAATTTAAGTGAAATGCGTTTGTATTATTTATCGTTTTTCATTGCTTTCGGCAACTGCGGTCTACTGTGGCTACTGTGGCGGCTGGGGACGCGGCTGCGGCGGCGACTGCGGTGGCTGCGGCGGCATAATCGCCTAGTTGGATATATAACAAGTAATTGTAAAACAGACGCATGCTCTGTCTGAGCTCTTCAGAGAAAACTGGCAGGTAGTTTGTCACGTAATTTAGATGACCCTCATGGCTCTGTCTGACAATCTCATGCAATGGCAGCCTCCCAGGGTAGCCTTGTGGAAGGGGTATGTTGTAGCCTTCTGGAACTGGAGGTGCTTGAGCGTTCACCGGTGGATCACCACGCGCGGCATACCCCATATCCCTCAATCGTTGGTCTTTACCAGCGATTGAGGGATATGAGGTATGCCGCGCGTGAAGAAAGCCTAAACGGGGTTAACCTCGCATCTAAATAACGGTGAGTGTCGTTCAGCGGCGCGGTGAGTGTCGTTCAGCGGCGCGGTGAGTGTCGTTCAGCGGCGCGGTGAGTGTCGTTCAGCGGCGCGGTGAGTGTCGTTCAGCGGCGCGGTGAGTGTCGTTCAGCGGCGCGGTGAGTGTCGTTCACCGGCGCGGTGAGTGTCGTTCACCGGCGCGGTGAGTGTCCTTGAGCGGCGTGGTAAGTGTTGTTGAGCGGCGCGGTAAGTGTTGTTCAGCGGCGCGGTAATTAGTGTGGTTGAGACGCTGGTGGCAGCAGACTACCTGTCCTTTTTAGTACAGTTATGGAAACGCGCGCGTAGTTCTGAGCATGCGCGCGTGGTTCTGAGCAGGCGCACTGTGATGGAAAAGGACCGGTAGTCTGCTGCCACCATGTACCAGCGTCTCAACCACACTTACCGCGCCGCTGAACAACACTTACCGCGCCGCTGAACAACACTTACCACGCCGCTTAAGGACACTCACCGCGCCGCTAAACAACACTTACCGCGCCGCTTAAGGACACTCACCGCGCCGCTGAACAACACTTACCGCGCCGCTAAACGACACTCACCGCGCCGCTGAACGACACTTACCACGCCGCTTAAGGACACTCACCACGCCGGTGAACAACACTTACCGCGCCGCTTAAGGACACTCACCGCGCCGCTGAACAACACTTACCGCGCCTTTGAACGACACTCACCGCGCCGCTGAACGACACTCACCGCGCCGCTTAAAAAAGAGGACACTCACCGCGCCGCTTAAGGACACTCACTGCGCCGCTAAACAACACTTACCGCGCCGCTGAACGACACTTACCGCGCCGCGGAAAGACACACACCGCGCCGTTTTAGTGACCTTTATAGTACACCATAGAAGAAAGCATACACGGCAACCGTCACATCTAAATAGCAGGCCTCGACGGTTCTTACCCTTACTCTGAAGAAAGTCGCATCTAAATATCAACAGGCCTCGACGATCGCAACGGTTTATCTAAAATGTCTTACTTTTTGAGATTATCACTAAGTAAAGTAAATGCGGCATACAATTTGTTTATCGAGCACGCGATCCGGAAAATACAGCACTCAACTATCAATGTTCGCTCTTCAAATTTAAATTACATCAACGAAGAGCATTCAAATTTGTCCGAGCATTTGGCAAAGAACATAACAATGGTCAACTGATTTAATACACCATTCCTTAGCATTTCCGATATTTTGGCATAGCAATTCAAATGAATCGCTTCCATCGTTGTGGGTGAACAATCGCAGAGAACTTAGACAATGATAACATTTAATTCCAAGACGATACATTATTAAATCGATACAGAAATTACTTTTACAAGTTAAAGAATTTTGCGAAGTTAATATAGGTATGAAGGAATATGAGAAATGATGAATGGAAAGTGTCAAACAAAATACATGACAATTTGAAATGAAAAAATATGGCTTAAGATGTCTTGTTTTCATTATTAATTTTTTTACTTTTCGTCCATTTGATTTGAATTATTTTGAAAAGGCAAAGTGAAATTGATTGCGCATTATAATAGAGAGTAAGAATCAAAGGCTGAAACCGGATTAAGCGAACTGAAGCATGTTGTGCCGAACTGATGACCAATGATGATTTCTAATGTTTATGCATTGCCACATAAAATTATGACCTGTTTGAAATGTCTAACGAAATTGAACTCCACGGAACGAAAACAAATATCATCCAAATAATAAGCAGCATGATGTCGTACGTATAAAACGAAAGTGAAGTGTATTTCTAATGTATGCAGGGAAATCAAAATATATGAGCGTGTAAGTTGTTTTTCTTTCTCGGTTGGGACGTACGGGTGTCGCCCTTTGTCCTCTAGCCCCTGTCACATAGTAGCGTATAGAGCCAACGTATGCCCAACGTTTTTAGAAATTTGGGTGTACGTTCGCGTAAGTTGCTATTCGTTCGTGACACGTTTGACATACGTTGTATTCGTTAGCTGTTCGTAGGGGTTCGCAGAGGTACGCTGAGGTCGATTATCAATTTTGGACATGTTCAAAATTTTGAGCGTGTGACAACGTACTGATCAATACGCTATGTATACGTTGAGCATTCGCTGTGTGAACGTTTCGCATCTGGAACTTTGCCATAGCGAATGCACAACGTATACATAGCGTTTGTCTAACGAATGGCTAACGAATGGTCAACGAATACACAGCGTATTCCGACCTACATCAACTTTCACAATAAATATACCGCCTATGGGTGGATGTTTCAATTTCTATGCTGTAGACCTATAGTAATATATCCACTAACCATGCTAACGTTAGCTGTTTCGATCAATGAATACAAATAACCCCAAGACAAGATGGCAAGAAACTGGAGCACTTTTGCATCATGCCCGACTTTTTGCCCCAGTCCAAGGGGTAGGGATTTGGTCACTCCTAATTCAAGGAATCCATTTTCTACATTTACATTCCTCAACTCCAACATTTGTAACCCCCCCCCCCCTTGAGCATATACAAAAAATGCATCCAATATTCACGCTATAGGAAATATCGTGGAAATACATGGGCTGGAAAGAGTACGTTACCTCTTGAACTGCCGCTGCATTTTCTTCTGTGCTGTCGTCGAAAGAAATGCCTTTATCGTCATCTGTTACATCGTCATCCGATTCTGAGCCACTGTCTGCCAAAATCTCAGCCAAAATGCCCTCATTTATGTCCGTTTCCATCATGATTTCAACAAAAAAACGGAGTGTGCTAGCAAAGTGACCGGGAAACCGCAAAGTGACGCGACGCGCGGTCGCGACATGCATGCTCATTATGCGCATGCATATCATCAATGCACTGGGCCGGGCTTTTTAAAAGTTGTATCAACTTTATTTCTGTCAATAGAGGGCGCCAAACAAAGGAACTCTCAAATCATTTTTTAGCTGGGGATTTTAGTCACCTTGGGGTTCAAGCGTAAGACAATTCCGGGCTCCTTTTGGAGCCCACGGGGTTCAACTGTATCACGACAATGGCTCTTTTTGGAGCCCGTGGTATTGAAAGGGTTAAACAGTAGCAATTCAAAGTGAGTTGGGTAATTTCAGGGAAGTTGCCCCAGTGCGGATTACAGACTGCGGAGTGCGGATTGCGGAGTGCGGATTATATAGGCGCACTTTATATTTTACAACTATAAATGAAACCCAATTGTGTAAATAACATAAATCCCATTGATTGAAGAGAAGAATAATAAATCAGTTCCCATTGATCTTGCCAACAATTCCTGTTGCCCTGCAATTGTTTATTACTGCGTACGAGTCAACAGAGTCAACCCACACTGTGAACAAAAACACCGTTTTTTTACAGGAATTTCCTGGCAGTTTGGACGCCAGCGCAATTCCGTAAAAAAATCGGTGCAAGCTGCGACTCATAAACACTATTATTTTACGTTGCTGTCCCTTAAAATAACCCTGCTATTTCCCTAAAAATACAGGGTATAAAATATTTCACTCAGTTACTGGAAACTTGGTGTAAGCAGGGCATAATTTTGACAAGAATATTTGCGTAGCAGTTATTGCTACGCAATATTAAAGAGCAACTAAAATGCCAATTTTTGTTGGACTTTTTGGACTTTTCCGACAATTTAAGTACTCTTTTAACTGATGGAGATTAGTTTGCAGACGAGAGGGATATTTTTTATTTAAAAAGAAAGGGTTGTTATTCTGAACCATTTATCCTGTTTCTCGAAAGCTCATCATGTATGTTAAATGTATGTACGTGACCCCGTGACGTACACGTGTAGAGTCGGTTGATGCTACAGCCAAACACTATGCATGTACGTACGTGGAGTTGATGCTGCTGGAAGAGTTTTTGTCGACATAACTCCTCCGTTTTCCCGTCTATTTTGTCTAATTTTGATATTATTTCAGTATTAGCATGGTTCTGAGATAATTATTATGCCTCGATCGTGTGTAGTTGGGGGTTGCACGAGGAACAGCGACAAAAACCCTGACCTAACCTTACTGCGATTCCCAGTGCTGAATGGAGTTCAAATGCGACAGTGGGTCCGCTTTGTAGACAAAACAAGATCTGATTTTTGGCTGTCGAAGTGGTCGAAAATGTGTGCAGAACATTTCGCCAAAGACTGTATTGATGATAGTGTTAGTATGAAAACTCAGCTGGGTTTGAAGGCACAATTCCGTTTGAATGCTGGAGCCATATTCCAACTCTAAAGGCACCGAGCATTCCAATCCTTTCCTGGACTCACGCGCACCACCAGACCACGACGACCTTGCCTGCGGCGCGGTTGCCGGCTTCAGCAGCCAGAGCCCCGGTCGTCTCCCTCCCTGTCCACGCTCGCTTGACTTAACATGCATTGTACACGCACGGTACCGCATGCGCTGCATGCCATTGAGTCTGGTACCTTATAACAGAAATTGTGTGTACATTGTATAGTTCTGAGAAGGTGCGGGGCTGCATAAGCAAAGTCGCCAGACTAGAGTATAGCATCAGCTCACACACAACTTACCGCGCAGGTCCCAATGAAAGCCGACTGCAAACAAAGGAAAGTATGAATCATAACTAGCTTTTCAGCAAGAACAAGCCTACAACCCCAATTCTAAATGTGTCTCACAAAGATGTCAACACTTTAAAATATGTTTACCGTAGTGTTACACCTGAATCATGTGCAAAAAGCACAGCAAGTAATACTAGCCTTAGACAAAAAAATACGTACAGACTCTACGTAAAACATTGTCGTATAATACAGTGACGTCATATGTTTCTACACGTATACGTCAATACTCGCGCGACACGGCACGCAGTTGACCTCGGCCTTTTCTGAATCGAGTCAAAGTGGCTCAGAAAGAAAAGGCTCAAAAACATTTTTGTTTATTTTTCAGAATCATGAAACTTGTTACATTAGTTTTGGGGAGGCATAAGTCCAAAAAGTGAAAACAAAATTGGCGTTTTAGTTGGTCTGTAAAAACATAATCCTCTTGCCCTCCAATACTTCATAATCATTTTGTACTAACCTTCCACCATACAATTAGTTGCAACCAACCTCTTACATAATCCATACACAATACATCCTGTAATCCTCTTATCTATTTAACCAAACCGACCCTGCTCCTCAAATTTAGCCACAGCCCATCCGAAATCCCATAGAACGTGCACAAAAACGTGCGACCAAATGTGGAGGTATCATTTATCATGGACTTCTACATGCTCGCGGCTAAACTGGAATACATTTTCGATACGATGGGTACACTGGAAGATCTCAAGTGGATGTTTCAGGATTTTCAGAACAACAGGGCAAATAGAAAAACTTAATTGGACGGCATATGCATGAGTTTAGATAAACAACGGATGTGCTGACACTGGGCGTAGATAAACACTCAAGGAAGGGGAAGCAATTAGCAATGGGTTCCGTGAGTCCAAGATGTACGCACGTGGTTGTTCTGAGCGCTGATAATTTAATTATCACTTGTTAAACGCACATTCAATGAAGGGGGAAACGATTGAGTCCTTTCCCCACGTAAATTAGAATCCTCCGTTTCTCTATTAAAGAACCCTATCTGCAGTTAGTTGCATGGAGGTATCATTCGATCATGGACTTCTACATGCTCGCGGCTAAACTGGAATATATGGTTGACCAAGGCACCTCAGTTTTCGATACGATGGGTACACTAAGATCTCAAGTGGATGTTTCAGGATTTGCAGCAAGAAGGCTACCCAATTCTCTTCCTTGAGAAATGTGCTAAAGTCTTCAATCGTGTAGTCAGGAAGATGCAGAGAAGAGGGACGCTGAGCCAAGACCATATCATCACGAGGGAGTCCATCCACGAAAAGAGAAAACTTTCCAAAAATCCTCTTATAGATATGATGGGTGGATGTTCATGAAACGATGGGAGGCGATGGAAAATCGACGGCACTGGAAGGTGTGAACCCTCCAAAGCAATCGGCCCTTTTAAGGGCCACCACAAGTTAAAAAAAGAGAGAGCTCCATTCTGTTGCGTTCATCTTATTTTCTTCTCACAGCCAGACAGCGTCACACCCCGAGATCGACATCATCGACAAGTTTTACGTAAGTACAACAAACCTGTCCTTTTCGGGACTATCTTCAACCGAATCTCGGCCATTACCTGAATTTTCCCCTTTCGTTATGCGCTCGGTAACAACAATTCATAAGCGGTGTGAGTTATATTACATTGTTGACAAACGAAAATAATCCTATCTATCGTGGCATTTCGGTACAGGCGTTGTTTCCACTGGGTTAGCGCGCTAAAAACATTGCGCCCATTCGTTATAGCTGTTTTCTTCCTTGTGTTTAAAAATGTCTGCTTTTGAAGATCCTAGAGCATACATGACCATCTCCCATGGTTGTCGACATCCCAATTCTAAAGCTACTTGGTCGCTTTCTTTCAAGTTGGTAACGTTGGTAACGTGGATAAATGACTTATTCGTTGAAAGGGGTCAGGCTCGATTCCGGAGTCTTCCATCTTGATTTGAGGTTGATAAATTGTTAAATGACGTAGTCGGCTCGAAACAGTTACTGTATATATGTTTCCAATTTCATTGCACTCTGATTGGTCGATTTTAGGCGATACACCATTCTGTCACTGGACGTTTCATACGTTTTGGGGGCATCCTTTTTTTTCGTGTACCATTTTAGGTCCACTTTTTGTTCCGTTCGCCATGTTAGGTCCATTTTAGGTTCATGCTCCTTTTTTATTTTTTTATTTTTTTTTATTTAATGTTTCTTTTATTTTCCTTTTAGATTTTTCCTAATTGTTTTTTGAATGTTCTTTTTAAATGTTTAATATTTTTAAAATTTATTTTATTTAAAAATTTGTTTTGATGTTTTGTTTGAAATTAATTTTGTGTATTTATTTTTTTAGATGTTCCAACAATTCATATGCTGTCCTATGGAGATTTCTAGGTTCACCCCTTCATATGCTGTCCGCTAGAGATTTCCAGGCTCCCACAATTTATATCCTGTCCTATAGATATTCTCAGGGTTTTCCTCCAAGGTTATGCACATATCCTGTCTGATAAAAATGTCTAGGTCCTATACTGTCCTATAGAGATTCCTAGGTCCTACGCTGTCCTATAGAGATTCCTAGGTTCCTTTTGTTTTCCCTTTAATTATGCTAATGTCCGCTAAAGATTCCTAGGTTCATCCATATCCTGTCCTATTAAGATTCTTACGTCCTACGCTGTCCTATCAAGATTTTTAGGTTCCTTATGTTTTTCTTTAATTTTATGCTAATGAGTCCCCTAAAGATTTTTAGGTGCCTTTTGTTTTTCCTTTAATTATGCTAATGAGTCCCTATAGACCCCCCACACTACTGTCATCAATAGTCGTACATATTTAGAAGCTTTCATCGATGGGTTTCAAGACTCTTTACAATACGCCAAAAGTTCACTCAACTTTGCAGTGAGTCCTGGGCTGTACTTGATTCCGTCCGACATGGAACAGTTTTAGTTGGGTTATAATAATAACATTCAACTAGCGGCATCGGATTTACCGATAGGGCTAAATGTCAATTTATACGCTACCGGACGTACCCCACCCCCTTCATTAGACGCCTCAACAACCAACATGTCCTCAGAACCTCCTGATCCTTTAGAGTCTATATCAGAACCCCCACATATCATTTAGAGCCTATACCCGCAGATCATTTAGAGCCTATACCCGCAGATCATTTAGAGCCTGATACGAACGAACCCCCTGGTACGCACGAAGTAGAAAAAACGGCGTTGGTTGTTGGCTCGGTGGGCATCGCTGGAATAGGTTACCTCGTTTACGAAATTTTTTTAATGAGCAGGAGGTAACTCGGTTTCTGCGACATGGGAAATTTGGGAATTAGAGGTCTACCGTCCATAGTGGATATCAATCTAATTTGTTCGTCGTTTAAAGCTTCTGTTACCTCGGGCAACCTCTTTACCCACAACTTGCTACGTAGGTGGTGCTTTTGCTACACAATCTTGGCTAGTTCCACAAAATGTAGTAAACACAACATAATTTTTTTTTTCAAAGTGAACAAAGAAACTGGCAGGAGCGGGATTTGAACCTGCGACCTCCGGGTTACCTACCTTGTGGCTTGTTTGACGAGTTATAATAAAATGGCAGAAGGTGGAGATGATTTTATTAAAATGGATAAGTTGGATACGAATGACATTAGATGTCGATGACGATGTTGCTCTTGAATGGGACGAAACGGTTGATGGCGAGACTACTTTTACATCACTTAAAACCCAACCACAGACAACCGATGAAGCGACTAGTTACGCAGAATCTTTTTTATGAATTGATGAAAAGCAAAGATTATAATAGAAACATAACTAATATAAGATATGAAAATGTTCACAAAGAAGATGGTATTTATTAAAAACACAAAGTTAACGGAAGATAATAATCCTAGAAAGTTTGTAGGTATTAAAACGTTACAAAAGAATTGCCAAAACTTCTGGATATAAAGCGGCTATATTTATACAAGAAGAGTTTGGTTTGGTAAAACCTAATAGAAATCAATTACAAAAGGCAAAACAAAATATAAGTCAGATACAACCCGAAAAGATCGAGTTGAGAAATCTTTCAAAAGTATCCGATGACGTTAGCGATATTTTAGAAGTCGATACACAAGTCCAAACAGGATTAAGTTACAGAGAGCTTGTGGCCTTGGATCAAAAAACTTCAGACCCTTAAAGGTAACTTGGAATGAAATTTAGCCGAACTGAATATTAAAAGCTAGACGATGAAATTAATCAAACTAAAGCGGAACGAGATGAAGCAACGAGTGATGCCGAAAGACAAGAACTCGATGATAAATTGATAGAGCCGTTTTTGTTGTTTTCCTTATAACAAAAAGAAAAAAAGCCCCCATACATTGATACTAGATATGCCTAGCCTGGTCCTTGCCGAAAAGCACTGTATAGTCACTTTGTGGCCTGGGTTGGAGGGCAAGCCAGGGTAAGCCTTAGAAATGCATGTCTCAGGGAAAGTCCCATAGGGTTGTGCACAAACCTCCTTCCTGTTTGTTCATAATTGGTTTTACCACAGGCATGTAAATGATATGCCAATAGCCCAGCTCCAGATGGCCAGGCCTTTGTAGTCTGCCGACCCAGTCAAGGCCCAAGGTCTTTAGGAGGGCATGTGGTGTTTTTTAATTTGTATTTATATACGCTACAAGCACATGTTTCCCCAAAGGAAGCAGGCAGTGTCACCGCGTCAGTAGGAATTGGCAGTGCAGCGCAGGGTTAAGATAAGCTAGATTAACGGTCGTGCTTGAAAATTAACGAGGACACAAAATTCAAATCACTAGAATCAAAGAAACGATAACTAAAATACTGCAAGACGATACCTCGCTAGCGGAAAAGATTAGAACTCTGTTTCGAGAACAAGGCGTAACTATCGCTAGTATACTAGCCGCGTTTAGTTTAGCCATAAGCACGACCATAAGCTCGATAGTAGCCAGTGTACGTGGTGCAGCGACTCCAACTCCAGCACCAGCTCCGGTTCCTCCGGCACCTAAACCCGATGATAACTTAAAATATTGGACTCAAAATCATCTGAGAAATTTAGCCAATTTACTCAAAAAGATTGGGGGCAAACTGTTGGCTGCCGTGTCCGGTATTTTGGGTAACATCGCTAGTTGCTTATTTAATTTATTGAGCAAAACGGTCGGTATAGCGGAACATGTGTGGGCTCTCGTGATTGGAGTTGCATCTTTGATACTCGTATATTTAACAAAACATTTAAAATAAAACAATATGTTGCAATAAATATAAAATGGAAACGACACCGTCTATTTATCCGAGTCAGACGATACAAAATTGTTTAGATTACAAACAATAGAATAAGTACAAAAAGAAATCTCGAGTGAGAGAGAAAGGCGCGAATGTCTATACAAAAAGCATAATAAGATTATTAGCTGTCAGTCTTATGCAGAAACTTGCGCAGAATATGTAGAAGCGGCACTAGGTTCCGTTGGCATCGCTGGAATCGTCTGTGTCATTACTATACTATTGGTGTGACGTTGGAAGGGAAAGCGTTAGGTTGCGTAGGCGTTGGTTTAGCTTTGAAATGTTTAAGCAAAATGTTTAGGGGTAAAGCCAAAAACACAATGAAATATGAGTGCTGGCCGAAAGCAAGTTGAATACTATAAATGAGCTCGTGTCTCAAGCTATAGACGACAGTGACATTATCCACGGAGAACATGCTCTAATCAACAATGAATTGCGCAAGTTTAATGGTATAAAAGAAGCCATTAGGACGCAAACAAAAGCGAGAGAAGAATCAGAACGTAATCAAAAATAAATAGACAATGAGGTAGAAGTGGTTGAACAAATGGAAAAGAAAAATATATTATCGAAAAACTTACCAATTCACAATAATTTAAGAATATGGTAATAAACTTTTACCACCGAATTATTACGAGTGTATACAGCCTGACGGTCTACCTAGTGCGCCGCCTTTCAAATACGGAACTGCAAAGAATATATTTTGAGGTGAAAAATACAAACACATTGACTGTCCTTGGCAACGGCGCTCCAGCATGAGCGCCGTTTCTAGCCGAGGTCAAAAAGTACAAACGTTACCCAAGGAGAGACTTTCGTCGTGTGTATGCAATAATTGTAAACTCTATTGATTAATACAGCGATGGCCTTGATCATCAACAATGGAGACGACTAGTAGTATAGGAATGTCCGATACCATGTCATTTCAAAAACCTCCCCAATTTTGCTGTAGGTATATACACCAAATTTTTTGAAATTTTGAAATTCCAAAATCGTCTAAAAATCGTCTAAAAATAAATCTAAATTTCTCTAAATTTTGCTGTATAGATATACAGCAAAATTAGCACAAAATCTACAAAATCAGAAACTGAAAACGAGTTTTTTCGTTGTTCACACAGATACTTTTTCTCCCCAAAATAACCTAGCCAAAAAAAATTAAATCTTTTGGCCAAAAAATATCCCCCACCTCTACACTCAGTAGAGATGAGGGTTATTTTTGTCATACGCGCGTATATAGATCTACTGTATAACTAACTACAACTATTCTTCGCAAGGAGCGCTAGACCTAGGCTGTAAACTCTCATAATTAGGCGGCTCACCTATACTCGCGTAGCTACTCGCGTAGCTACGCTCGTAGGGCGTACTACTATCGTACTCCCTACGGTCGTAGACGTACTCTTTACATATTTCCAATTTAAAGTTGTCAGTTTTGCGATAAGATCTCATTTTTCTTTCTCCATTCTCTCGACCACTTTCTTTTCGACCTCATCGTCTATTTCTTTTTGATTAGAAACGGACTCTTCTCTCGCTTTCGTTTGAGTTCTAATGGCTTCTTTCATTCCATAAAACGTTTTAATTCGTCGTTAATCAAAGCAAATTCTTCGTGACTTACATCGCCATCGTCTACGACCTGAGACACTAATTCATTTATCGTATTGAATTTTGTTTCGGCTACTACTCGAATTTCGTCGTGTTTCTTGGCTTTACCTCTAAACGTTTTACTAAATCGTTTTAATACTAAACTTACACCCACGCATCCTACAGCTACGCCTTCTAGCACCACGCCTATAGGTATACTAATGACACCGACAACGCTGGCTATGCCTATGGTGCCAGCCACGGCTCCGAAACATTCTATAACGGTCTCTGCGTTAGATAAACAGGTAATAATTTTATTATACTTTTTGTGCAACCGTTCTCTCTTATCTCTCTCGGCGGCTATCTCTTTTTGCACTCGTTCGATTTTATTTAACCTAAAGACTGAAGACTCATCCGTTTCCCTCGGAACATCGGGCAATTTAGGGTAAATAGATTCTGCGGCCATTTTATAAAGTCGTATATTTTATACGACTTATTATTTTAAATTTTGTTGCATGTATACGAGAATCAAAGTACCGACGCCGATCAATAACGCCCACACGTGTTCCGCCAACCAACCTATCGACTTACTTAATAGATTAAACAACCAACTCGCGATACTACCCAAAATACCGGGTAAAGCGGCTAATAACTTACCTCCAATCTTTTTTAGCAAATTGGCCAAATTTTGTAAATGATTACTTATCCAATCTTTCAAGTTACCTCCGGGTTTGGGTGTAGGAGTAACGGGGGTCGGAGTAACGGGGGTCGGAGCAGGAACAACCGCAGCACCACCGGCACCAGCCGCTGCTACGCCGCCACCAACAGCCGCTATTATAGAAGCAACGATCGTACTTAGTGCTAAAGCAAACGCGGCTAATATACTAAAGACCGTCACGCCCTGTTCTCGAAACAGAATTCTAATCTTTTCCGCTAGCGAGGTATCTCTTTCTAATATTTTATTAATCGTTTCTTTGATTCTAGCGAATTGATCATTCATGCTTAGTTCAAGGTCGTGCTTGAGACTTAATCTACTCTCTATTTCATTTTCAACATCGTCTTGTTCTTTCATTAAGTCTTGCATCCCATTATCGGTTTCTACTACTTCGAGGGCTTTCTTTATTTCGGTGCGTCTATCGTATAGTTTACGCAGTTCGGCTAAATTTAATTCGGCATTACCGCTGATAGTTTGTAGTTTTTTGTCTAAAGCTACAAGTTCTCTGTAATTTAGCCCTACAGTTTGCGCTCGAGCATCTACCCCTTTTGGTTGAGGGGGAGGAATTGTATATCTACCGGTTTCAAAATCATAATCAGGATCAATTTCAGGACCCACCATACTTTCTATGCGATCGTGCAGATTGTCAGCTAACTCAACGAGTCTTTGTGGAGTGACGTAAGTATCAAACGCTTCATCTATCGTTTGTTCAGCATCTAGCAAATTATATTCATCGACCGTTAATAAACCCAAATCTTGTTTTAAAAATATATTAAAGTTTCCAGACGGATACTTCTCTTTAAAGTTTTTTCTTAACGTCGCTTCACCTACAAACACATCGGGAGAACGTTTACCAGTTAATCTAACACCGTCGAAGTAGGTACCATTTTCATCTCTAGTAAAAAGTTCATACCTAATGAGTTCTGGTTTAATGAAGCCTTTTTCTTCCATAAAACCATAACATTTATTAGCTACACCTTCTTTATATATATCACGACGTTTATCTATAATATTACCGGCTTCATCCGTCGTTTGTGGGGGTGGAATCGAAAAACTAGCCCCTTCATCATAGTTGTCCCAATCAAAATTATCGTCGCCATTGGCATCTTGAAAATCATCACCATCGGCATCATTTTGTTCGTCTTCTCGACCTAAGTCATCCATAGGTATAAATTCTCCACCTTCAGCCATTTTAATATGTCGTATATTTTATATTTTACGTAGTATTTACTACATTTTGAGGAATTACTCCTTGGCTCACCAACCAAGTCTGAGTAGCTAGAGCGCTACCTACCTTAGCGGTGATTTTAACCGTATCTTCTACGTCTAACTTTCCTAAATCGGCGGGCTTAATTTTAAAAAGTTTTTTACTCAACATAGTATAACCTACGGTCAACAAACTCAACACAGCGCCGTGATAAAGAGTATTTGCAACGTTCTTAGTATCCATTTTACTTGTACTAAACATTTTTTTTAATTTTATTCATTCCATTTCTAATAGTTCTTCAACTTTAGGGGTTACGCTCGTAACCCGTACTTTTTGCTGCGGACCTACAACGTCTACCGCTGGTTTACTCTTTTTAAGCGCGAGATATCCAATTCCTAAAACAGCCAAACCAACTATCGCGTATCCCCAGCTCGGAATGCTCCCCATCGTAACTGTTTGCGTTTGCTGGGGAACTTCTTCTTCTACACTTTGCATTTTTTTAATTTGTTCTTTCATCTTTCTGTTTCTTTCGGCCAGTCTCTTTCCTGATTCTACTCTTTTAGGGTCTTTTACTCTTTTTTTAGTTACTCTAGCTATTGGCTCTTGTGGAGGTTGGGGAGTCTCTTGAGGAGGCTGAGTAGTCTCTTGGGGAGGCTCTTGGGGAGGCTCCTGGGGAGGCTCTAGTGCTTGATCCGTCGTTGTCGTTTCTGGATTCATCTTTTATAGTAATACTACTATTATTTGTAATACTATTATTATTCGTACTCGCGTAACTACGCTCGTAGGGCGTACTACTATCTACTCGTAAATGTTTAGTCGTGATCAACATAGCCACCAAAGGAGATAAATAAGTCCCATAATTGTAATGCACTTCGCAAAGTAAACTGGCCATACTGCTAGAAATGACAGGATCTTTTTCTAAGTCATTAACGAGGGCTTCTTCAGAATCTAAACAAAGTTTATAACCGAATGGCGAAGCCAGCGGCAAAGTCACGCCCAAAGCTTTTGCGTAAAGAGTCAACACGCAACCCCCCAAACTGACAATCATTTCTTTACCAAGCTTAGCTTCGTATCTTTTATACAACTTTTCTTGTTTTTCCGTAGTTAAATTTTCTATTTCATTAACGGAGTATTCTTTACCGAAATACTTTTTAGAATCACCACCAGCAACTACGCCTAAAAGTCTATTTTTAGGATCTGGAGACTCGCTCGTACTCGCGTAGCTATGCCCTATGGGCGTAGCAGCTACACTTTGAACCTTGGGTTCTTGAGATAACGTGCTTAGAGATTCTATCGATTTGCTCATTTAAAATAGAACTATATTTTTAATCTTATTTCTACAAGACATATAATCGTAAGAAAATAAAGATAAGTTGATGGCTATTACTAGTTTTAATAATAGGTCTAGATATTCTATCATATTTTATAGATGACTAGATAATCTATAGATAATATATAGATCATCTATAGATCATCTATCAGTTATCTATCAGTTATCTATCAGTTATCTATCAGTTATCTATCAGTTATCTAACAGTTATCTAACAGTTATCTAACAGTTATCTAACAGTTATCTAACAGTTATCTAACAGTTATCTATAAGTTATCTATCAGTTATCTATCAGTTATCTATCAGTTATCTAACAGTTATCTAACAGTTATCTATAGGTCAACTATAGATCAACTATAGATCAACTGCCAACAGACTGGAGGATCAGTTTTTACCAATAACTTACTAAAAGGCACATCTCTTAAAATCTTTTTCATTCTCGATCTTTCTTCTAAAGGCACCGCATCATTTTCATCGAGACATTGATCGAAACTATTTTTATCTTTGCAATAAAACAATACGACAAATGCAGTTTGAGCTCGATAATCCGTCATTACGCAATTATACTTTTGAGTCATCAACCAACAGTAGTGATTGTCGTGCCTACCGCTAAACGCCAATTTTGTTAAAACGCAAGTATTTTTTCCGAACGCCGCCTTAAGATATTTTATTTCTTGTTCCGAGCTACAATCATCTATCAAAAATAGAACGTGCGATCCTTTAAATCGAGCTCTATAAAATTCTAAAGCTTCGTTGAGAGACACCTTTTCTACCTCTAAATCGCATAGGTATATCTCAGGATCTAACCACAACCAAAGTCTCTCGCGATAAGTCTTGTTGTTCGATAGCGTAGGACAAATAACTACAATATTTTCAAAGTGATCTTTATACGTAGTTTCTAATAGATCTAAAATATATTTAGTTTTACCCGAATTAGTCCTACCGCATATTAGCGCGCAGTGTGGTGTCTTTGGAAACATGCTTATTTATAGTAAGGTAGATACTTTTTACTCTTTGTATTTTAAGAGTAACTACCGCTAAATCTTCCATCTTCGAGAACCAACTGACCATCCATCACTAAGAAAACGTAACACGATAGTTCACCAGCTGTCTCAGCCTCTCTTTCTAAATGAAGAGAAATACCGCCACCTACGTCTCCTATTTTCCTACCAGAACCGTGACTTTTATTATCATCCGTCACCCTCGTATCTAGCCAAAGACCGTAACTAGTGCTTAAGTAATCTCCTAGCGTCATATCGTGTAAGTCTAAGTCTTTGCACACACCAGCACCAAATTCTGTACTTGAGTCGCCGAAAAACATGGTAATCGCATCCCAGTGTTGATAACGCCTTATGCCCTGACTATACAATTGATTTGGCTTACCCTCAATCGTAACGTCTACTTTTTAATCTTTGGATTATACAATTTGAGGATCCTTTTCGCTCGATTCTTTAAATAAAAGTAGTATACCTTTGAGACTCTTAATGGCTTGATTAAGATTAATGTTCCAAGTAGTATCGGACTTGTTTAATTTTATAACCGTATATCTTTTAACTTTTTCGTATAGAAAATGAGTTTTACCTCGATATTTTTGTCTGATACTATCGGCCAATGTTCTATTAGTCACTGTTTCAAACTCGAGATCTAACCCCGAAATTTTATACTTCGCGTTAGTATCGGTAGATTTTACTACGCTAGCGTGATCGTTAAATGTAAATTCGTAAGTTAGTCTATCTTTGAGCGTCGATGGACTAAAAGGTTGATGATCCGTAAGCATTTCAAAATCTAGAGGAATGTAATATCTATTACCGTAAGCGTCGGCTATCGCTTTGTCTTTTCCATCATTCGCGCTAGCATCCCCGTCACTAGCGCTGATTCTGAGTTTTGTGACGTTGGAAGTTTCGATTCCTCGATATGCATCGTTTGCACTGGCTGGTCGCCACAAGTCTTTATACGCGTTATATACATCGGCACTCGTAAACGCTACGAAATCTTTACCTTCTAGTTTGACTCTTACGCCACTAATTAAATTTCGTGCGACGTTATAATATAGAGTTCTTTCATCATCGGCGCCAGTGCCTTCAGATTCTAAGTCTATATTAAAAGCTAATCGTACTGTACCCGGCACGACTACATCGTCTTGACTCAACATAGGAAATTGAACGACCAACTGATCGTTAGCCTCCGCGGTACTAGGAGTATGAGTAATAACCATCGATTGTCTCAACCCCTTCAACGCTCTAGGATTTTTTTAACTTCTGTGTGGATTCAGCTTGCTTCCATAAATTGCGTTAATTTTACTTAACGAAACAAAAAACAAATTATTTTAAATTTGAGCAAAAACAAATTAAACTTTTAAGCAAACTTATAAACTAAATAACCTAAAACAGCAGTGCCTCCTAAGATAAATGCAATTTCACCATCTTTTTGATCTTCGCTGGGTACGTAAAAGTCCGACAATACAGGTTCGCGAGATAATCGAAAGTCTTCGTTGGTTACTTCGTTATATTCTCTCAACGCCTCATATACGTTTTTAAATGTTTTTTGAGCCCTGGCTTCTTTATGTAGTCGATCGTTTAGATAATCCAGATACTTCGTTCTTTGTTCTCACCCACTCTTGTTTAGCTTCAGTTAATCTTTCTAAAGCCAAATCGTGTCGTTTGCGTTCTTCGTCCGCACCGCCTTTCCCTATCTTAGAAAAGGCGAAGCTCGTTCCGCTAAATGCCACAGCGCTTATTATAGCTCCAGCACCCATAATTAAGAGACTCACCATTTTTAATAAGTCGTTAAAAATTTTACAAAGTATAAAATAAAATGGAAACAAAATTAAGTAAAATATTTTACAGTCCTAGAGGATATTGGAAAGGTGCAGGCGCCATACAAAAAATATCGTTAAAAGCCAATGTACCCGAGTCAGCCGTTAGAAATTGGTTAAGAAAACAAGCCATGTGGCAAATATATTTGCCGGCCCCCAGTACCATCCCGAGACCTACGAGCCTCAATAAGGTTATAGGATTACCCAATGAAATGCATCAAGCGGATCTGTTATATCTACATCACGATGTAGTTAGACGAAAAACTTATAGATACGCGTTGACGATTGTTGATGTGGCCACTCGATATAAAGAAGCTGAACCCTTGACGAATAAAACGAGTACTCAAGTTGTAGAGGCACTAAAAAGATTTACAAAAGATCTGCCTTGTCTTGGCCTAAAACTATAAAAGTAGATCCCGGTACAGAATGTATGGCTGAATTTAATACTTTGATGCGTACTCGACAAGTAATAGTACAAAGAGGCGAGGTTGGTAATCATAGAGCTCAAGGTATAGTAGAAAGATTTAATCGTACTTTGGCAGAAAGATTATTCGGCCATCAATACGCTAAAGAAATGTTAGAGCCTACCGAGCGTAGCCGCTCGTGGGTAAAATGATTGCCCGAAGTTATAAAAGCGTTAAACGATGAAGAAACTAGATTGATATCGACTATGAAAGGCAAACCGTTAACTCCTAAATTGGCTATGTCTCAGTTAGAAATAGGACAATTGAGTTCTTCGGGGCTCTTGAGTCCGGAACAACTTTTAAGCGTAAATGATGATATCGTTAGGTATCTTTACGCTCCTGGAGAGCTCGAAAAAGACGTTAGAAGAAGAGCTACCGATCCTATTTGGAGCTTAGAAATGTATACGATAAAAAATAGAACGACGAATCCTGGGCAGCCCGCATTGTACTGGCTAAAAGATGGCCCCAAGAGATCGTTCGTTAAGAAAGAATTAATGGTCGTTCTGCCAGATACTGAGTTACCACCTTCTTCAATTACGTAAAATATCGTAAGCTAGATACCCAACCCCAGCAGCGGCCATTAAACCAACGACTAAAGCAGTTTTTTCTTGTTCGTGCGAGTCTGGCGGCGGGTCTAAATTTTCTAAAGTGTCTAAATTCTGCTGGGTTACTGTACGACTCTGTTTTACGGGAGAGGGTGGGGGTGGTGCAGGGGTTGGTGTTGGGGGTACGTCTGGAGAGGGTAGTGCAGGGGTTGGTGGCAGGGGTGTTGGAGGGTCTAAAGTGGGCTGGGGTAGTGCAGGAGTTGGTGTTGGAGGGTCTAAAGTGGGCGGTTGAGGTACTCGCGTAGCTACGCTCATAGGGTGTACGTCTGAGTTCAAATTGATATTTAATCCTATCGATGAATCTGGCGTAGCTATCTGTATATTATTATTATAACCTCGATGAATACCGACTAAAAGCTCCATATTTGATGGAATCAAGTATAATCCGGGGCTTATCACAAAGTTTAACGAGCTTCTAGCGTACTGTAAAGAATCTTGAAATCTGGTTATAGAAGCTTCTAGATCCTTAGGGCTATTTATAACGCCTTCTACTATATTTTCAAATTGTCTTTGGGCATCCAATCCAGTACCTGCAGTTAGTATACTCGTTTTTGCTTGGGCTTGCGCACCAAGTATGGCGTACACGTACGTTCTAACGCTTTCGTTTATTTTTTCTATACCAACGTCGGTAAACGAGCTCGTCTGGCGTATACAATTTCTAAAGCCAAGTCGTACAACGTCCTCGGATTGTCTGATCCACGAGACTGTATATCTACTAAAATGATACGCATCGCCCGACTCTCCAAAACCCATATTGGTGGCTCCTGGGTATTTAGTGTAGTCATAATTAGACTTACTCTTATCTAGTTCGCTAGAGTCATAATTTCTACCCGGTACTGGTAAATATCTATGCGACTCCAAATTATCGTAATAATACGCCGTACCTAATCCTCCAGAAGTTAAGTCTGCAGTCTGTTTAAAACTCACGTTTGGATCGACTTGAAAGCGTCGACAAGTATCGGTATAAGCGCCGTGATCGATGCTATTGTTTAGATCGTCGAATGCATCGTCGTTTGGAACTGGGCATTTTAGAAAGTAAAGTGTCTTTCTGATCGTGAAATATACTTGAATGAAGCCGATATTACTGGGTTTTCATGTAGCAACGATTCTAGTCCTACCCCACAACCCGAAGTTGCGCACCAAAATGCAAAGTTGAGTTGATTTTGATAAAACGTCATGTGGTCTGATGCATAGCGTTGTACTTGCTCGTCGTGTTTTATGTCGGACATTTTATAAGCGCTAAATATATCCGCTAAATTAGCGTTAAAAGACCAGTTGTCGTTGGCGTTTACGATGATGTTAAGTTGACTCAAGTTCATGTTCAACGGGGTACTCTCCGGGGTAATTGCTTCGTACTTGTCGCTAACGCTTTGTGCTCGCGTAGCAACGCTCGTAGGGCGTGCTCGCGTATCGTCGTGACCTACAGCTAGATTCGCGACATTTCACAAATTTCACAAATTGAGCGAATTTCATTTTTATATCCTATTTATAATTAAATAAGATTTAAAATGGAATCGCACGTTTTTGAAATGATCAGCAGCGAACAAACTTTTAATTTATCAAAACCTATAGATAACTCTAAGGGGGATTACTGTATGAGTTTAAACAGCGCGATATTTACTGCGGGGTTTTATAATATACCTAGTAATAGCGAAGTTCTCTATTCTATAAATCAAATCGATCCAAACACGGGGCAAAAAACGGGTAGTACGGATGGAAAAATTGATATTCCGGCTGGATATTACGATATAGATTGGATCGGAGATAGACTTAGTAAATTAGTTTGGTTAGAAGTCTCTGTAGATAAACTTAATAAAAAGATATATTTTTATATAACGGAAGAAAATAACGTTCTACGCTTTGATAAAAACATTAAACAATTGTTGGGGATATCAGAAAAAATATTTGTTTTTGGTGTAGATTACATAGGGCAGTATAATACAACGCCTATCGATACAGTTCTTTTTACATTGCGATCAGTTATCTACGTCTAATAATTTCTATAATGGAGGTGGCACGCCCTTGTTACACGTTATACCGATAAGGAAAAGAGATAATGCGATTATCGAGTGTATAAGATTAGCCGCTCGTAGACTCGCGGGCGATAGGATTAACCAACTTAGCTTTAGTATCAAAGACCGCGACGGCACTTTAATCAATAATCGAGGAAAAAAGATTAGTTTTAACTTGACGATCGGTAAATTTTAAGCGATTTTTAAAAGATTTTTACGTTTTATTAAAATGGAATCGCACGTTTTTGAAATGATTGGTAACGAACAAACTTTTAGACTGTCAAAACCTATAGATAACTCTAAGGGAGATTACTGTATGAGTTTAAGCAACGCGATATTTACCATCGGTTTTTATAATATAACTCAACGTATGACTATAGGATGGACAATATTTGCTAGCCGAGGTGAAACTAACGGTGAAATGGTAATTCCAGCTGGAAATTATGATATCGATGGGTTAATAGCTGAATTTAATAAATTAACTTTTATTGTAGTTTCCGCGGACAAGCCTAATAAACAAATTATTTTTAATGTCGGTATAATATCGGAAGATAAAGATGTTTGGATTAAATTCGATCTACATACTCGAAAAGTGTTGAGTCTACCCTCTATTTGGTTTCCCATAGCTGATGGTGAACTTGTAGGACATTATAATATGAATTATGTGTATGCATTTTTTTTACATTGCGGCGAATTATCTACGTATAATAATTTCTATAATGGAAAGAGCACGCACTTGTTAGACGTTATACCGATTGCATATATTGACGCTCATTCGAATGCAATCGCGACGTTGCAGAATAAAAGAAAAACTGTCATACCGCTAATTAGGAGTAAAATACCCGAACTGAGTTTTTCTTTCAGAGACTGCGACGGCGAGTTAATCGAGAATAACCATAAGAAATTTATTTTTCGAGTAGATATTTATAAAAATTCTTGTTCTAATCTTTAGTCTACGCTCTACGAGCGTAGCTACGCGAGTATAGAACGGTGACCATAAGCCAGAGTATTAACACCATAAGAGATTTTTATAAAAATTCTTGTTCTACTTGAGTGCGTAGGTGACCATAAGCCAGAGTGTCTGTACCATTAGGTAAAATATATCTCTTCGTATCTAAAGGATTTAACGATTGCTTGACTTGAGCCTCCGTATATATCATGTGATGTTTGGACCCAATTTTTATCATATTGTTTGAATAGCATTCGCTCGCTAAAACACAATTTTTATAATTTGTGTAAGTTAGATCGTTGTTTATAACCGTTTTGTTTACGCCTTTGGCCTTCTTTATACAGTCGTAGCTACGACCGTAGGGAGTACAGTCGTGTCCCCGTATAAAATCGAGTACATCTTTGATCTGATGCATGTAGCTTCGCTTATAACTTTTCCTCCGCATTCGTCTTTAAATTTACCGATGACTTTCTTGTTAAGTCTCGTCGTATAAAACGTGGCTTTTCTCGTAGTTGCTAAAATCGTACGAGTCGGACTGTTTTTTCATATCTTTATACACGTCCTCAGGTTTTATATGTAAAAGTAATGAATCTGTGTCTGTATACATCAATCTTACTTTATCGCCATACGTATTGTTTAATTGGTTGTAATAAAAGTCATACATTAGAGTTTTTGATAAATCCAAGATACTAACGCCTCCATAAATCGGTTTATTTAAATACGTTTTCTTTTTGTACGATTCCACAAATGAGAGGCCGCATTCTTCAAAAGCGGTAGTAGACTTGTAACAAGGTTTGAACCTATTTCTTCGTATTCCTCTACTTGATCGTCTCGCAATAAAACTCCATCTATTCTATTTCTGACATTTTCCATCGTTTTGCCAAATACCGAGTTATTCATTAATTTGAAAAAATCCTTTTCAAAATCTGACTTTGCTTTCGTTCTTAGTTGGGTGTTTTTATCGATGTACGATTTCATCCAAGGTTTTTGTTTAAATTGTAAAGCCCGATGTACTTTAGTTAGTTTTAGGCCCATTTTTAGACACTGTTTCAAATTTACGTAATGCAATACATATTTTTCTTTGCGATATAACGTACCCGTTAATGTTTTACCTTGGCGCTATCTCCTAACTCCTTCGATAAATTTAGTTGATACTCCGATAACCATTCTTTAGGTATGATTATATTATCAGCGGCTAAAGGATAATCGTTGTGTAGATCGTGTAGTTCGGTTGGATATTCCAAATCAACTTAAAAAATGTACCCCGTTTTAGTCTTATCTTTTAATGCCATGATACGATCGTGAGTAAATTGACTAGCGACGACCCAATTAAATCCTCCGTAAGGTAAATATCGACTCATGGCCCATCCGTAGAGGTTGTTGGCGTCTAGATAGAGAATATACTTTCAGATACTTATTATTAGCCTTTGTATAGCGCGTACTACCGACGCTCGATATTTCTCCTCTTTTTGCATTTTCAAAAAATAAATGTTGATCTATTTCGGTTAAAAGTTCTAATTCTATTTTCGTATGTCTTAATAAAGCATCCCAACTTAAACCCGGTGCTGTGAAGTAGTTGGCTGGATCCAACTTGTAGTTTGTTCTACACATTCGCCTAAAATTCTCGAATACGCCGGCTAGTAATAGAGTATCTGTGGTTACGTATAAGTTGTGGTATTCGCCCATGTTTTTGAGATCAAAGGTCCGCCATACTCGTTGGGCGCGTGAGTAATCTTCGTCGCTTATATGTTCATCTTTTAGCGCGCTGTAAAAAGATTCTTTTGGCGGTAGAGTAGTTTCGCTAAATCTTTCAAAACTATCCATATACTCGTACGGATATACACCCTTTTGTAATAAGATGTCCGCGTTCTCTTCGCCAAAACGCTTCAGGAGTAATCTAAAAGATTCTCTCGGGCAAGACTTTACCAAATTGCTGAGAGCGCTAGACATAAAATGAAACGAGTCGATAAATCTATATTGACCGATCGAAAATGAAATGTATTTTTCTGAATTTTTGGGTATACACCAGATATCCTTTTTGTACTTAAAAATACCCTGCATTATCAAGTGCGCGTCATAACCCTCTAAATTGTGAAAGATGACCGGTATTGTCGTTTCACCTGGTTTTACTCGTAATTTAAGATTACAGTAAGCGATATTTACCGGTAGTGTGACAATGATCTCTGACTTTTCGAAATTTGTTAATTTTCTTTTGACAGAACATACATGTTTTCTCGAGATATCCCTTGTCGTTTAAGTACGCGTATTCTTCCAGTTCTTCTCTACTTTTAGGTTCTACAGACTTGTAGCACTGGCAATTACACGAGTAGTTTGGATAAATTGGTTTTTCGCAAATCCAGCACTCGTTAGAGTTTAGGTGAATTTGTTCGTCTTGTAGGGTATATATCATCGGCTTAACGCGAGCTAGTAAGTCATTAATCTTAGGTTCGAGTTTTTGTAACGAGGCTATAAAATTGTCTACAGCGTGTCTACCTCTATAAGTCTTTCGTTTCATTTTACGACCATCGCATCTAACTACAACGTACGAATAACCGCACGCTTTGTGAATATGAGTTTTACTAGCAGAGTCGGTTGTTTTTTCTAATATAGATTCAAAATCCGCGTATATGACATAGGGTGCGTCTTGTAAATTTTTAAAGTTTTTAAACTTTAATTTGCTTTTGTCTAAGTATTTGTTTGTGTTTTCACACGGCATTTTGACAGTAGATAAAGCAGAGTCTATTCCTTCGCAATCTTTTATGTGTATGTCTAATTTTTCTTTTGAATTAAAATGCGCTAAACATCTCAAGCAAAACATTTTATGATGTTGACTATTGGTAACGCCGGATAAGAATCTAGACAAGTTATTTATCCAACAATAATGATCTTCAAATAATAACAAACTGATAGTTTTTGTATCGTATGGTCTTTTAGACAAATAGAGCGGATATATCAAACCATTGGGGTCGAGTTTACGGGTTCTATTATCGGGTTCTTCGTATCCTAACACGTTTATACTTATATCGTTTTGTCTTTCTATTTTAGATATCTGTATGGGCGTGGGAAAGTCTACATCTTTGAAATTTAATCCGTCATCAGTTTTATAAGTAGATGGATTATTTCCACGAAATTGGTACTTTGGGTTTGTTGCTATTTGGTTTTTAACTCTATCGGTATATATACCCAAGGCGGCTCTTATACACCATCTTATACACTCTTGATCTTCGTTTTTGATGTTAAATATTGCGCGTTTGTTAGTTATATATTCGGGTAGTTCTACGTAAGAAGCACCCGCGAGTGAGTTAGCTCTGTTTATGTTGATGTAAAACGCAATTATCTTATCTGCGATCCAACCGCTTCCTTTATTAGTGTATTTATCTATCTGAGATAATATCGTTTCATATTGTTGTCTGAGCGTTGTTTGTATATCGCTCTCGTTTAAGACACGATTTTGATGACTAAAATGAGTTGCAGTCGATGTTACAGTCTCACCATCCGAGGTACTTTTTTTATACTTTATTTTCATAGCGATCTGAACTTTCATCGCTTTTATTTCTCTTAATTCAGCGGTTATTTTGCTTTTGATCATCGACGCGTGGGTGTTGTAAAATTGTTCCGGATCGTCGTTAAACAGATTTGGTACAATTTCCCAATTTCTATAACTGTTCGCAAATCTTTTCGTCTCTCGAAAGTCTGATTCTCGAAAAATATTTGGATATTTAAATCTTGTTATAGCCTCGATGAAATCTTTTTTCAGCGCTTGACCATTTCTACCCGTAGAAGTGACTGGAATATTTTTATCACGTATGATTCGCGCTAGACTTTCTTTAGTTTTAACTCTCAAATTTTTAAATTTGTTTTCCTCTTTCTTTATAGCGTAAATATAATCTCGCCTGATATACGTATTACCGCGTCCTGTTGGTGTTCCTAAAGATAAGTTATACTTATCGATATATTTTTTTAAAGTTATTTTGTTCTATCTATTGTATCCATGAATCAAAGGTTGAATTTCCATCTTTATAGTAACAACTATAATATTTGTTTACAAAAATATAAAAAATTAATGCTTTTTGGCTATGGTATTTTGGGAAGAAAAAGTATCTGTGTGAACAACGAAAAAACTCGTTTTCAGTTTCTGATTTTGTAGATGTTGTGCTAATTTTGCTGTATATCTATACAGCAAAATTTAGAGAAATTTAGATTTATTTTTAGACGATTTTTAAACGATTTTGGAATTTCACAATTTCTAAAAATTTGGTGTATATACCTACAGCAAAATTGGGGAGGTTTTTGAAATGACATGGTATCGGACATTCCTATACTACTCGACTACACTCGGTATTTACACACGGGCAGCCATGGGTAAACCGAGTCCAGTCGGCTGTGGGTAGACTGATTCTGCGTGGAAGATGACCCTGGAGCTCTTTTGTTGGTCCTTTGTGATTTGATAGGTAGTACGTAGAGTTTTCTGTAGAGGTTCCATGCGAAATAAATAGCAATTGTATTTCGTATGTGTTTCTTCTGCTGGTGAGTCTAATGGTTTTATCAAACTTTAATATGTTAAAGTTCGGTCTACATAGCCTGCGCTCAGGTAGCCTTGGTCAAGGCTGTTTGATTATATTTTTTCAGCCGTTTTCTTGCGACGACCTCGTATGCGAATAATAGATGATGTAGCGGGGCTAATGTATGAAATGTCCAATCATGAACGAGAAGCCGTGACGTCATCAAATGTGGCATTTAATCCTCGAAAACATGGAGAACCTTCCACATCGTTTGTCTTCTCGATAAATCTTTGTTTTTTGTTGCCTGAATATTCTGCTGCGGATTCATCTACAATTTTCACCCCGAACAGAGGAGATCCTTGGAAAATTATCTTCCGGGTCACGACAAGTTGTGTTTGCAAGCCTAGAAGCCTTGACCCAATTCACTGGCAGAGCGATCTTGTCCAGTGATTGTATCGTCAATAAGTTGTTCGTGGACGAAAGCCATGTGAGTCAGTATCTGAGTAGGAAAGATTTCACTTTAATACCACCACCCCCCCCCCCCCCCCCCCCCCCCCCCTAAATCAGTCAGGAACATGCAAATCTTGGAAATATCTATCCATCTGTATTAAGAATTGTATAAACACTTGGCACAACCTTTAAATTTGAGAATTTTCTTAGCAAATTTTCGTGAAATAGGGTAAGAAAGTTTGTGTTTTCTGTGTTACCACAGTGTGTGGTATAAGCCTACATGTTGATTTCTGCCTCATTTTTTTCAGATTTTGCTGACTTAAATCCTGAAATAACAGTTTGTTTCACATGTTCAGACAGTTGTTATCAAGGAGGGTTGGTTATTTTCTAAGATTTTGCTGTTCCTGATCCATTTCGGTGGGGGTTTCAAAGTAAAATCTTTCCGTCCACAATGGAATCTTACCAACTCTGCCGGATGGCCAGACCTAGTCAAAATTAATGCTAGTCACACGCATTGTCCACATGGGCACATTTAAAGGCAATGTACATGATTGGTCATTGTTGCAATTTTCAGGAATGGGCGGATTTGGCGGTTAGTATTTTATAGGAAATATCGTTCCACTGACCTGTTCAAAGTTTTGCGTTGTTGGATGGCGGAAAAAAATCGAGAGAAAAACGGCGCTCGTTTTCAACCGTCGGGAAGATGATAGCCTTTAGTCAAGGCGCGCGTGGCTATCTGGGCGCGTGACGCGCCCCGAATGCCAACATTTCCGGGGCGCGCCACTTGTCCGGGTAGCCACGCGCGCCTTGACTAAAGGCTACAGGGCAGATTTCCAGCTGGAAATCGTTGGAAAACGATATATATTTCCACTTTTCTTGACAACGACAGCACACCTGGTGCCAAAATTTCACAGGATGATTGAGACTACTATTAACTTACAGTCTAGTCAGGTATTTCGTAATAATTCAGTCAAAAACATTGGAGGATTACCAATCGTGTACACTACATTTCAGGCTTGATAATATTTTGTTGTAATTAGATTTTTTATTAACAGTGTTTGTATGAACACCAGTTGACTGTATACAATTTTATAGTGGATGCAGGAAATACAGCACAGAGTGAATATTTTGGATATTCGTGTTATGAAAAACTAAATTTGACATATTTTGCAGTCTAGCATTATACATGTTGATGAAGGACATTAGACTTTATGTTTAATTTTTTCTTTGTCAATTTAGGGGTTTTGCTGAGGGAAAGTTGAAGTCATCCGTGATGAGTACGCCTGCCTTGCACTGCCACGAGCACCTGTGCCACTATGGAGTCACTGTCACTTTCCAACGCTGCCATTGTATCAAAGCCCCCACAATGACATAACATCAAGTTTGTTGTTCAAGTGCAAAAGAGAGACATTTTCCAAACTTTGAATGGAAGTACACTAAGGATTGGATGGAAAGGGGTCTTAACACCAACCAAATTTTCACAAAAAAATGGCCTGTGTCTGCCACTGACAGACCTTTTGGAAAGTTCCATGGCCAAACAGATGATGAAGTGAAGGCCTGCAGGGGCAGATCCAGGAATTTTTGCAGGGAGGGGGTGGGGGGGGGGGGGGGGGGTTTCTGAAATTTGCCCAGAAAAGTGACTCCCAAAATGTTCCGCCTGCGAATTTTTTTTAAAGCGGGGGGGGGGGGGGGGGGGGGGGGGGGGGCTGATACACTTCCTCACCGTCGGTGGCGACATTTAACCTCTCTTTTTCTTTCCCATAGGCAAAATACGACCTGTATTTGCAAGGCGTAGGCCCCTAAAAGCAAAAGCCAAAAAAAATAATTGAAAGAAATATAAACATTGGCAACGAGCAGGGGGGGGTTTCGACCCCCCAAACCTCCCCTCTGGGTACTGCATTATTACATGTGTTAATCATTACTATACACCCTGTGAAATTGGAATGCCTTTGCTGACTTGAAGACCCACACCAACTTGAAGAAGACTTAAGACTGAGTCATTATTACCGTGGTTAAACATTGACATTTTTGTGGTGTCTTAAATTAATTAGTATTAGACTTGTTTATCACTCATCCCAGTATAGACAGCTGGCCTAGTTTTGAGTAAATGAATTTGCTCTCATGCATACATGTATATTCCTGGGTATGCTTTCTGAAAGTTCACCATGTTATTCTATGGAAAAGTTAATGTAGCACTTTAGTGACTAACTAGGGTAAACATTTCCATTTCCACTTAAATTCATTCTATTCTGTAAAATTTGTTGTTGCCAATATGCTACACTTTATTATGCATAATGCTTCAAGAATTAATACTATGGCATAGGCTTATAGAAAGTGAATTTCAGCTTCTCATTACTTGATTAATAATTGTTAATATATTTTTAATTTCGGAATTTTCTGTATCACCTAGGTGTTTACTATTTTAGTTGCAAGGAAATTGTCCTTGGCCAGTAAATAAAAACCAGGGTCTGTAAACTCTGATACCTGTTTGTGTTATTGTGCATTGCATTATCTCGACTGTACAGGCTGATTGAAACATGTGTCATCACTTCATTACATGTCAAAACATTCACAAATGTAGTAAGGGGGTGGTGATACACCTAGTTCATGTTTTTAAAGCCCTGAGGTTTTTTCTCTGAATGGGAAAACAATCTTTGAGGAGGTGGAAGGTCAATAAACCAGACTTATTATTTGGGGGGGGGGGGGGGGGGGGTAATACCACAGATCCAATGGATCATTTATGAATGTATTATGTCTTACTCTGTCTCCATTTCCCAAATATATTCTAGTTTAAAGAAACTTAATTTATGAGATTTAGATGCCAAGGGTCATTGTTTGCGATAAGATCTATGTACATGTGCAAGTCCGGGCAGATTCCTGTAAAAGCAGCCTGGCGATTCATGTTTACGTTTTACAGTACAACAGACTGACGTGGGACAAGTCAGGTACTTTATAATCATTATTCACTTTCTAAGCAACAATCAACCAATCAAAAATAATATTAATGGTTGCGATTCGTATAATTCAATGTTAATTTGTTATGATTAATGATACTAATATGACACCAAGCAAAAACATTAATTGAAAACTGGTCTGCAGAATGTGTGGGAAATGTAAAGTGTCATTAATAAAGCTTATTGCTTTGTGGGGCTTGAGGCGGGATTATGAACATATTATAATATGTACATTTTAGTTTACAAATGCGCATACTTTTTTCTTTTGTAAAAGGCTTTCATTTTCTTTTGGCGGTTTTGGGATTTCTGGGTATGACTCCCTTACCCCAAAGTGGGGTGAATACATAGCCTCATCCCCCAGGATATCTACGCCGGTGCCGGGGGGCATTTTCGAAGAGCATCGGGCATGGGGAAGCTTTACGTTTGGTGGACTCGCGAAATGTTCAGGCTTTTTATGTAAATATCAAACAATTCATATTTTAGAATTTTCATAAACAGTGTCAAACTGAAATACCCTGCAATAGCCCTGGATTAACGACGTAACAAGAGTGATTTGTCGGCCTGCAGTATTTTGAAAAAGGCCGCTTTAAAAGTGCGACAGCTTAATATGGGGTAACTATTGTGGTCACAAACTGCAATTTGTATTCCCCACAGTATCTTCTTGTGTCTCTAAATAATACAACTAACTTCATCTAATACTGACACGCAAACGTGCCGTTCTTAGGCACAGTCCTCGTTATTTACTGACTTATAGTCGAATGGGATGCTTAATTACCAATTGAAGCCCTAGCAACCATACCATTTATCACGTGGCAGCTTGAAAATGTCTTCGATATTGCGGCAATTCTTGACAATTTTGTCGTTATTAACAGACCTGTAACTCCCGAATGACAAAATGTATACAATTAATATAGTCACTGATATATATACACGAGGTCCGTTATTGCTTACAGACCCGTTCATGGAACTATTGACGGGGAAGAGGCGTATCATTGTGAAGTTTTGTCCGAGAGACGCAGAAAATAGCTTGGCGCCAGACTACAATTTTGTGGGTAATCAATAGCCACGCCCTCTTTTACCCTTAAATGAAAACATGATTTAGGATTTATATTGCTTTATTTCTGCTTAAAACAATAAAGTATTATCTTGACAATGATATTTTGTGTCCAGAGACAATTATTTCCCAGATTAAATATGAGAAAAACAATTCTTGAAAATGTTTGTCCAAGCTACTCTGCCCCCTGAGTGGAACACTCATTAACATAAGTGTGTGACGTAGACCGAGGCACATTACATATTCTGCTCGAGCCGGCCCCATTCATCACGCGTATGCATTGAGTGTACATTCTTCGTCCAAAATCTAAGCAAAATATAGCCTTGATCAAGGCTGTCAAGCTGTGTTCCCTATTAACGAGCTGAGCGAGCGCCCAGCGCTGACCTGGCCAACCCAGTACGTACGTGCCCAGTCCTGGTGCCCAGTCACTACTATACGTACGTGCTGGGTGCAGCAAAACAACGAAGGCTGGAATAAGCCTTCATTTATTTCCAACTGATGCGAAATATCGGAGAATTTGGACGGCGAAAGTGAAGGTGACATGAGCGTTATGTAGCGACCACTTTGAGCCGTCGTGTTTCGATACTGGTATTTTCAAATCATGGGATGACCATTAAAAATATGCTCAAGTCCACTGCCATCCCAACAAAGTTTCCAGATGTGAGTAAGGTACAGGCGAAAGCAGTTAAACGGCCCATTCCCTGAGGAGCCTTCGCCAAAAGGGAGAAAATCAGGGTAAGTTCGATGTAGTTGTTGCAACTTACGAAATTGCACGTGTAGACCTAGTGTACACAGGTATACGATGTACATGCGTCATTTACCGGGTCCATGATCGATCCATGAATTTCGGTGCCTCGGTCTACGTCACGAACAGCGCCCTCAATTTGAGTCTCAACAAATTCCAAAAAGGGGGGGATCAGTTTTTGGGCGGCAAATAATCACACTAAAACTTCACTTGAACCAGTTTGGCTTTTAATTCACATTTAATACATATACATGAATATATTCATGAAATAATATGTGATCCGGCCAGTTTGAGAAGCATGTTTCCTTTTCAACCGGCAATTTCCATGTTAATGTCAAATTGAATGATACGTTTAGATTAGGTCTACATTGAATTCACTTTTGTATCTAAATCTTAACGCCGCCAGAATTCCGCCGATGGACAAATTACCAAATCTGTATTTAAGGAAGTGGGTTCGGGGTTTCAAAATCAGTAAAAAGCACTTCCCGCAACGGTGGAATACGCCACTAGACCTGGGCAGTTTTTAAGTTGTACTTTTTTTTTTAATCTCTGATGTATAGTACTCACGTGCATGGGCGAATAATATGAGTGGTGTTTCATGGCTTGTACTATTTTTTTCAGGTTTATGATTTGCTTCTAAAAATGATGTCCCAAAACGATTCACCTTATAGAAAAGAGAGCGGTTACCAAAACATGTTCTCGTTTCGCTTCGTTTCGTTTCGTATCGTTTCGTTATTTTAAATGTTTAGTACAAGTACTGAGGTTAAGCCTGCTGTACCCCAGATAGCACGCAAACGTAGAAACAACGTTAAGTTAACGTTTGCCGCATTGTTACTTTAACGTTAAACGTCAACGTTGTAGTTTGGTTAGTTTGCTCATTGATATTATGTTGCATCAACGTTGACAAGGTAATGTAGAATGACGTTATAACAACGGTATTGTAATATTTCAGTGTAACGTTTATTAAACGTTTATATAGTCGGAAAATATCCAGCACGGGAATGTTAGAACAAAGTTACATTAGCGTTACCAAATTATTACTAACATGTTAAATAATGAATATTTTAGCACAGGAATGTTGAAACAAAGTTACATTAGCGATTACCAAATCATTGCTAACAATCAATATTTTAGTTTGGTTACTTTGCTCCTTGATATCGTAATGCATCAACGTTGGCATGGTAATTCTGAAAACGTATGCGTTGGAAGAAAGTTGAATTAATGTTCACCGAACGTTAACATTTATCTGAATGGTTTGGTTTGGTTAGTATACTCATATTAAGTTTACACATACAACATTTTGTCGTCTATAACATCATGGTTCACTAACTTTTAGAAATACAATCAACGTTTCGGTTTAGAGAGTTTGCTCATTGATATTCTGTTTGATCAATGTTGGCATGGTTATGTTAACAAATTACAACAACGTTATTGTAACATTTCAATGTAACACTTTTCAACGCTACCCAGATAGCATACAAACGTATAGACAATGTTACATTTACGTTCGCTGTATTATTACATTGACGTTAAATATCAACGTTTTCGGTTTGGTTAGTTTGCTCATTGGTGGTATGCTGAATCAACGTTGGCAAGGTTATTAAAAAACGTAACAACAATGTCATTGTAACATTTCAATGTAACATCTTTTAAACGTTAACATTGTTGAGAAATAACCAGGACAGAATGTTCGAACATTATTTCGTTACAATTACGGTCACTAAATTATTGCTTTGATGGTAAATAACGTTCATGGTTTCTTTAGTTTAGTTGCTTTGTTCATTGGTTGTATTTGGAATAAAATTTGACATTGTTAGTTGAAAGCGTTACAGCAACCAAATTGCACTTTTTCAATGTAACGATTTTGAACGTTTATTTAGTCGGCAAATAATCAGAAAGGTAACGTTGGAACAAAGTATAGGTGACCTGATTATTGCGCTAATGTTAAATAATATACTTTTTTATTGATATTAACTCGAAGCAATGTTGGTTATGCTGAAAACGTTACAACCACCTCATTGCAGTACTTTTCATCGACGTTTTAAAATCAACGTGGATGGAATCATCGAACAACTGTAACCGTTTACAGGATTAATGAAGAAACTTCCGATTTTGTTATTTTGCTAATTTTCAAATATACGTAGGCATAGTTGAACACGTTAAACTTTATAAAACGCCGAACATGGATACGTTAAAAGAAATGTGATGTTTACCGTGTAATAAAAATGAAGTTTGGTTTTGCAGACGATTGGTATTATGATGAATAAAGGTTCGAGCATGGTTTACTATAACGTTGAAACATTGTTTGAACTTGGTTAGCAATGTTGGCTAATAGCTGTTCAGTGGATAACGTTAAAACAACGTTAGCAGAAGGTTGGTGAGGTTGATTGAACCGTGGTTCACGCACTCTAAAAACTGAGGTGCTAAATTTAGCACCTAAAGATCTAAAATTGTGCACTTCTAGGTGCTTGTATAGTGACTGCACATGTCCTGCTGATTTAGCACAAGCATTCGTGCTATAATAACAGCACCCACAAAGAGCTAAACGTAAGCATTTCAGGTAATATTTTCAACAACTCATAGGATACAAAATAGAGCACTAGAGAAAAGTGGAAAAGGTTTATACATGTATATACTGAAAGTATGGTTGACATTAATTAACTACAAATTAACGAAGACAAATGAAGTAGGAAACAGACTAAAATGATGTCGTGCTTTAGCTCTATATTCAGCTTATCCCACCTTAATAAAGTCATGGCTTCCAATGAACAATTTCAAGATTTGAATGCGAATGGCGATGTAATGAGATTATTCACCTATGATCGTAAAATATCAAAATTCTATTGTGGAATTGTTTGAATAAAACATAATGGTCAAGAAAGTGTATATTTGGACTAAAAACTGCAATTTAACCTGACTTTTGTAAACACAAATTTCCTAATTTCTGATTGGTCGTGCAATTGCTACGTAATTTTACACCTAAGGTGCAGTCAAGGAATCCTCGGTATTCAGCACTCATTTCCAGCACTCACCGTGAAGCACTTCCACTTTTTTGGGTCAAATTTAACACGTGAGGTGCTAACTTGTGCACGTTAGGTGTACGCACTTGCTCAGCACTCAGTATTTAGCACTTTTGTTTTAAGAGTGCGGAACAACGTCAAAGCATCGTTTTCGGGAGGTATAGCGAGGTTGGTTGAACCGAGGTTCACCAAACAACGTTAAAACAGCGTTTGCAGAATGTTACCGAGGTTGGTTGAGCCGAGGTTCGCAAACGAACGTTAAAACAACGTTTACCGAAGGTCAGCGAGGTTGGTTGAACAACCGTTTACTTTAATGCATCGTTTGCACGTTGGAAAACGTTAATACTAATAGTTTGTTTCAACGATTCACTGCCGGTTATTTGTCGACTATGAAACGTTAAATGTGAACTGCTACAATGTGGTTGTTGTGACGTTTTTAGTATAACCATGCCAACGTTGGTCGATTACAATATCAAGGAGCAAAGTAACTACGTTTTGTAAACTAAGATATTGATTAATTAACATGTTAGTAGTAATAACTGGGTTATCGCTAATGTAACTTTGTTCCAACATTCCCGTGCTGGTTATATTCCGACTATATAAACGTTTAAAACACGTTACATTGAAATGTTCCATTAAGGTTGTTGTGACGTTTATTCTACCATTACCATGTCACTGTTGATGCAACATAATATCAATGAGCAAACTAACCAAACCACAACGTTGACGTTTAACGTTAAAGTAGTAATGCGGTGCGGCAAACGTTCACGTAACGTTGTGTCTACGTTTGCGTGCTGTCTGGGGAACCGCCATTCAACTAACTTTTGAACCCTTGGCCGAACGATGCTTTAACGTTGATTTGTTAACCACCATTCAACCGACCTTGCTCACGCTCTAAAAACGACACTACATGTATATATAAAGTTGATTGTAGAACTCCTGTTCAGCTAACCTCGCTAACCTACTGAAAACGATGCCTTAACGTTGTTCAGTTAACCACCATTCAACCAACCTCGCTCACCTTCAGCAAACGATGCTGACATGTAACTATCCTTGCTAACCCTTGACCAACGAGTTTTCAACGTTTTAAAGTGAACCACTGTTCTGCTAACCTCGCTAACCTGCTGTAAACAATTCTTTAGTGAACGGTTGTTCAACCAGCCTCGCTAACCTCCCGAATAAGATGCTTTAACGCTGTTCCGTGAACTACGGTTCAATCAACCTCACCAACCTTCCGCAAATGATGCTTTAACGTTGTTTAGTAAACGGTTGTTCAACCAACCTCGCTGACCGGTGGTAAGCGTTGTCTTAACGTTCTTTTGTGAACCTCGGTTCAACCAACCTCGCTAACCTTCTTCAAACGCTGCTTTAACGTTGTTTAATGAACCTCTGTTCAACCAACCTCGCTAACCTCCCGAATACGATGCTTTAACATTGTTCCATGAACCACGGTTCAATCACCCTGACCAACCTTCCGCAAATGATGCTTTAACGTTGTTTAGTAAACGGTTGTTCAACCAACCTCGCTGACCGTCGGTAAGCGTTGTTTTAACGTTCTTTTGCGAACCTCGATTCAACCAACCTCGCTAACCTCCCGAATACGGTGCTTTAACGTTGTTTAATGAACCTCTGTTCAACCAACCTCGCTAACCTCCCGAATACGATGCTTTAACGTTGTTTCATGAACCACGGTTCAATCACCCTCACCAACCTTCCGCAAATGATGCTTTAACGTTGTTTAGTAAACGGTTGTTCAACCAACCTCGCTGACCGTCGATAAGCGTTGTTTTAACGTTCTTTTGCGAACCTCGATTCAACCAACCTCGCTAACCTCCCGAATACGGTGCTTTAACGTTGTTTCGTGAACCACGGTTCAATCAACCTCACCAACCTTCTGCTAAAGCTGTTTTAACGTTATCCAATGTACTGATATTGGCCAACATTGCTAACCAAGTTCAAACAATGTTTTAACGTTATATATTCAACCATTACTGAACCAACCTTACAAACCGAATGTAAACGTTTTTTTAACGTTGGAAGGATGACGGAAAATAAATCGTTGGTACTAAACCCGAAAACAACGTTCAATCAATGTTGAAAATTAACCCCTAAATTCAGAGAAACATGTAACATGAAATCTACGTTAAAACAACGTACTGAAATCAACAAATTTACAACATTGACAAAACTAACTAAAAGTGAACGTTCGTTTAACGTTAACTATTAAACCCTAACCATATATCAACTAAATGAACCATTTTCCAACGTGAATATAACGACTTGTGCTATCTGGGACATGACTATGGGAGGTATCTTGATTGCATAATAATGCCATGTGGAAACAGCTTATTGTTTATGACCTTTAGAACTATGAAATGAGCGAAAAGTCGCACGATGGCATTTTAAGGTACGGGGACTTGAAAAGTCGAGTACAAGAACGAGTACTCTAAATATACTTGAATCGTGCATAAGAAATCTACCAAAATTTGAAAGCATCATTATTGGAAATAAACCAAATAACAACTTTATGCATTTTTCAAAGTACGGTGGGCATGAGGCAATTTTTATGTTGTTTATGAGCTTCAAAGTACTGAGTCCTGAAAACCGAGTACGAGTACTTGACGTTGTATGGTCGAGTACTTCAAGCAGTTTAGTCCGAAAACATTTGAATTCGAGTACAAATACCGTAAATCGACTGGGATTGCTTTGCTTTCCGAGTACGCGTACGTGTACCATCAAATCAGTACTCGAGAAGTACTAATATATAAAATATATTTTGACTCTAGATTGACACATCAATGTGGGGAGTTGCAAAAGTCGCGATTTATGTGTCATTTTGGAGTCAAATATACACTGCAAAAACAGTGTTTAGCAAGTAAACACTTTCTTGCTATCAGTTTGTAAACATGTTTACATACTAAACATGTTTAGCGTATTGACGGATGGTGTTTAGCCATTGAACATTGATGTTTAGGAATTGGACACGTACTGTTTAGCTTCTAAACATGTTTACAAACTGATAGCAAGATTGTGTTTAATTGCTCAACACAGTTTTTAGAGTATACATGTACTCGGAATTAGTGCATGTGTTGCTCAATCGCACATGTACAATTATTATGGGGAGTACTAAGTACAGAAACTACACCACGTGACCAAATGCCAGACATCGTGTTTGTATTATCACGAGAATATCTAGTAACTTACCGGTGTAAGGACTTCCACGGCGTCCGGGACAGTTTTTCCATATCTCCTTCATGGCTTGCTTCATCCAGTCAGGATTGTTAGGATCAGGTTGCGGCGGAGGACCGAAGTAGCATGTCCTCGGCTGGCTGTCCACGCAGTGCAGGGCCACTGTAGAAAAGAGAAGGGGAAATGCACTCATTGAACCCTCAAGCATTTTCTTTTCATAAAATACACGATACGCACCCGGGCAAAAAGACCCGGCAGCAATTTTGGTCGTGACAATGGAAAAATCTAAATTATAAACTAACGCTGCCCATATAAATGTCGATTTTTATCAGCAACTTTCTGTTCGAAAGTATGTCATGTTGGTGCCAAATTCAGCACGATACTTTGTTGGTTATTGATTTTCATTTTTATTCTTGAAAATGTAGGCTCTTGAGATTATACAAATTTGTATGTTTACGTTTCCCAAAGAACATCTATATTTTGTTCATTTCAATTATGCCAGAAGTTGCTGAAGATGTTGCTTTTTTGCATATATTTAAACATCATGGAAAGAAAAATTAATTCAGTACAAGACAGACATACATTGATCACTTTGCATAACTTCATCTAGCCCGACGTGCGTCCAATACGTAATTTGTTTTTACCCCAGATTCTAATTTTTTTTCGAACGACCGACCGACCCGCCTTCAAGGCGAAAAAAAGAATTGAAATAAACTATAGAAAACAACAGGGATACCCTAATATGTAATTATTTTAACAATTCCACAATCAAATATATATTTTCTCGCAAGCATGAGAAAAGAATCGTATTACATCCCTTTCGTATTCAAATATTGAAATCGTTCATTGGAAACCATGACTTCATCATGGCGGGATAAAAGCTAAAGCACGACAATATTCAAGCTCTATTTGTACACTCTAGCCGTACTGATGTCAAATAAGTTACCTCCATATAGTCTGGTTCTCCCTTCATTTATTTCAGTTAATTTGCAGTTACTTCCTGGTAACATAGTTTCCAGTAACTTCCAGTAACTTCCAGTAATTTCCTGTATCTTCCAGTATCTTCCAGTAACTTCCAGTATCTTCCAGTAACCTAGCTGGCACTACAGCTTTCTTCTTTTCTAACACTCTATGTTTGGCATACTCTGATTTGGGGCGACCTCGCTTTTGCCTTTGGTCATCCTTTCTCTGTTTTGGACTAGGTTGTCTAGATCCCTGCTGGTCATTTCTTAGGTCTACCATTATGATTTTGTTTATCATTTTGTAAAATAGCATCTGGCTTACTCTGAGTAGAATCACCCTGTTCACTGGATTTTCTTATACCCCGTCTTTTTACGGGAAAGGCAAAGTTATTTTAAAAGGGACAGTAACGTAAAATGACAGTGTTCGTTAGTCGCTAGATAACAGCTTACACCGTTTTTCCACGGCTGCCGTTTTAACGGGGTGTTAATGGCGTCCAAACTGCCAGGAAATTCCCCGTAAAAACGGTATTTTGTATACTGTGAAATATAAATGTAAACAAGTGAAGTGAGAAAATTTACCATGAAAGTCGACATAACCCAGGCAACATAGTTGGAAAACACCAACAATTAAAGGTCGCTCAATAACTTTTCGATGTCTTACAAATATAGACAATGATGCATTTAAAGACGACCTCCTTAATGCACCATGGCAAGATGTACTGGACTCTTATGATGTTGATGAAGCGTGGTGCAAATGGCACTCCATATTTATGAGTATTATTTACTTTCATGCGCCAATCAAAACTAAACGTATTCGGGGTGCCTCTTTACCTTGGCTCGATTGCGAAATTCTTATGAGACAGCGGGATCGTGGACACAAAATCGCAAAACGCTCAGGCTCACAGATCGATTGGGACTCTTACAAAAAGCTGCGGAACAATGTAACTAATAAAATCCGCACTAAGAAGAGTGAATACTATACATCAGCAATAGAAGAAAATAAGAGCAATTCATCTATGCTATGGAAAAAACTAAAGGAGGTACTTCCTAAGAAACAGAAAATTGCTCCAAATTCTATCACTTCCCCAAATGGAGAAAATATTGACGATCCCACCGACATTGCTGATACATTAAATGAACACTTTTCTACAATATGAAAACGTATACAGCTGGAAATTGCCCATCGCGCGAACTTGAAAACAATGATACCTACGCCTCTATCGTTGATTCTCTTGATGAACTTGAAGAATGTACTGTACCTAATATTACAGAAGAGTTCGTTCAAAAGCAAATATCATCCATGTCGGTTGGGAAAGCAACAGGTCCGGATGGCATCAGTGTTAAAATGATTAAAATTGCTTCCCCTTATATTACTAAATATTTAACTTATATTTGTAACCTCTCCATAATATGCGAGCAATACCCTAAAGATTGGAAACAGGCCTTGGTAACACCAATTCACAAGGGAGGAGATAAATGTAGTACAGGTAATTATCGGCCTATTTCTATACTGCCAACTATCTCTAAGATTCTAGAAAGATGGGTGCACTCGGCAGTATATAGCTACCTCGATGATAACAATTCCATACCTAGTTGCCAATCGGGATTTAGACCCTTGCACTCAACTGAAAGCACTCTACACGATTTAACAAACAAGTGTTTTGAGGCTATGGAGCAAGGTGAAGTTACATGTAGCGTGTTCATAGATCTCAGTAATGCTTTTGATAGTGTGGATCATGTAATCCTATACTAGGCAAATTAAAGAAGCTGAATTTGTCATCTTCTGTAAATAATTGGTTTAAGTCGTACCTAGGCGGTCGTAGTCAGTCTGTAAATATTGAGGGCACAATATCGAAGGTCCTGCCAATAGACATAGGCGTTTCACAAGGGTCGATCTAATAGGGCCATTGTTATTCATTGTTTATAGTTTGTAGGCCCTATACCCCAAAATTGCAATGTATGCAGATGACTCCACGTTAACGTGTAGCTCCTCTAGTATTAACGAAATAGAAAGGAACTTGAATGTAGCTCTTGCTAGTATTCACAACTGGTGCCTAAGAAACAAACTAGCATTAAATGCCAACAAAACCAAATGTATGCTTATTGGTTCAAGGCAGAAAATACCCAACGTCGACCTGAACGTGTGCATTGCTGATGAGGTTATCGAAAAAGTGAAATCTTGTAAATGCTTGGGTGTAGTTGTTGATGAAACATTAAGTTGGGGTACACATGTTGAATACGTAAGGAAGACTGTTTCGTCTAAATTGGGTGTGTTAAACAGAATTCGTGATTACGTTCCCCAAAGCAGCCTGCACACACTCTCTGTACGTTTAGTTATGCCATCTTTAGAGTATTGCTGTACGGTGTGGGGAGGAATGTACATATCTCACGACAATACCCTCAACAAATGTCTCAAAAGAGCCGTACGGATAATCCTTAAATGTACCTCCCTCACCCCCTCAGCGATATGTTTGACGGACTAAATTGGATTCCTTTTAATAAAAAAAATCAGTCCAAAAAGGCTATCTTTGTTTTCAAAAGCCTTAACAAAATTACTCCTTTGTACATGACAAATCTGTTCACACCACTTACAGTGATTTGTGAAACACGGCAATCGACCCAAATGACACTGAAAGTTCCTTTCGCCAAAAAAGAATGCTACGTGACAAGTTTCGCTGTGAGTGGTGCCAGTATATGGAATAATCTGCCTGAAGTACATTTAAATCGGAGCTACGTAAAGCCATCTATCAGTGATATTTCTGCCATTTACGCTGATCTGCGGAGTTATAAACTTGGTTGCCAAAATACTTTGGAGCCGGATGGGAATTTCCCCTTGCTTTTCACCCTAAAAGGTTTTTTCGCGGGTTTTTCGCCCATCCCGTAAATCAGCAATAGGCTTCTACTGGAGAGTTGAAAAGTTAACCGAAAATAGATATATTTGTGTAAACATTATTGTATTTGTTTAAATATTTTGTATGAATGTGTAAATATTCAGTTTTAACTAATAATATGCAGGGCCCCATTGGAAACCAGTTTTAAACTGTTTGGGCACACCCTGGGTAAAGAAATGTAATAAATAAATAAATAAACAGTAAACTTTAATATAGGTGATGATTTTCCCCTCCTTTTGTCGTGTTTCCGTGTTTCTTAATTATTTACATACGGTCTCTTTTATGTTCGGTTTTAAATTGTGATCTGGATTTTCTTACAATTCGGTAGAATTTTTCCCAATTTACTCCGTATTCATACACATGATTCACTTAGTTGCTTTCTAGTGCTTCAATCTATATATGCACGATCATCAGAGAAGTGGCGAAATCTTGTGGGGAATCCATGTACTTTCAAATTGGAACAAAGACACTCCATTTAGTTTTAACAAGGAAATAATTAACATGCACTTATTTCGAATCATGTTGCTTACTTTTCAAAAATGTTTGCTTAATGGCGAATTCGAATGACAACTTACGCAGCTGGAGGCTGTTACATTGTGCAGTTTCAATTTAAATGCACAATTGGTAAAATTGCATAATTCGAATTTGCAATTACGTGCTTTTACTTTAAATTAAATGATGTTTTAGTTAAATGAAAGTTGATCTCAACGTGCATTCAAATTCGTGCGAAAATGTGTAATTGATCAGACACCAATTTGGCCGCTAAATCTGCTAAATTGGCCGGGAAAACCTATATTATTATCATTGAACATCAATAATCATTCGATCATGTCCTTTATCTCCACTTGGTGTTCGACAAGGACATACAATGTAATTCAATTTATCGAATATCAAACCCAATTAATCTACAATTGACAGGACCCAGTACACCATTATACAGAGATTAGAAACGGATAGTACACTCAAAAGAGAAAAGGTTCAACTTTTCATTAGCGATGTAAACAAAAGTTAAAAAAGCAACGACTTACCAAACGCAGTTAGAATAATCGGTACCAAAGTCAAATATGACATCTTGGGAGTACAGTCTGTTGCCGATGTTGTTCAGAAATGTAGACTTCCAGTTTTATTTGGAGAAGAAACCAAACAGCGCGACGAGAACGAGGCAGACACTTCGCAATCCAAAGTCTGTTTCTCACTGTGTACACCCGAGTCGAGCAATACTACAGCATGCTCAGATAAAATGCAGGTAAATATATGCAGCAATGGCAGATCATTCCGTTGCCCGCTCTTCGCTATGTGAATCGCGCACGAGCTTATCACGCGTCACGGCGAGTCAACCAATCACAGATGGGATTTTTGTATCGACGACGCAGACGGTAACCAACAGCAAAAGCACGTTGGCGTGCAGTGCGCATGATCTGAAGTCAGCTCCTATTGGATGATGCTTTGTGTTTCATCGACCTACGATCTACAAATGCGTACTTCACCAGTGCGTAAAGAACTGTCAGTAATAACATATCTCTATATTTGTTCTTTTTGAATGTTAAATTGGGTGTTCTTTGGGTAAGGGTGTTGGTGTACCTGGGGACGGGATTGGGTGTAGGCTACTAGGTAATAGGGTCGGGAGTAAAAGGGGGCGGGGTTTGGATGTACACGATGGAATATAAACAGGAGGTTAACGACGATAAGATCGGGGCAAAGGTAAAGGTTAGTCTGCTGTCATCATCACTGCAAAATACACAAGTAGATTGTGTTAATGGCAGATAGTGTTTTAGTGTTCCAAAAGCGGTTGTATATAACAACTTAGTAGCTATCTAATTTACAAACTCTATGGAATCGGAAATCCACATTGAACGGGCACTGTTCCTTAAAATGGCAAGTGCGCGCGTGCCGGATTTCGTTTTGCATTTTGCATCCTGCTCGCACTTGCCAGCCATCAAGGCCGAAAATGCTAGTAAAAATCCGGAGGCAATCTTCGCAGATAGCGGTTCTGATATGTCCGATGACAATTCTTCTGCACGAACATCTGAAGAAAGTGACGAAGAGGTTATCCCAAGCTCATCAACTTCATCGGGAAAGCCAAACTTCAGGTAGGGGCCTGGGGAGGTTCATACATTTTTCAACTAACTTAGCCGTTTCGCATCATAGGTCTAGGCCCTACATTTTATAACGTTACATTTGCTTTTTGATGTTCTTTTGTAGAGAAATCATAAGAATCAATGACATTTCAGTTTGCATTCCATCGGATTATGCAATGCAATTAGAAATTGATGAAAGTATTTATATATTTTTTTCCTGAAATGCGTAGGGTAAAGTATTTTGAACCAAAAGCAAAGTGCAGATTAAGACTGCAATGCTTGAAAAAATGATCACATTTTCTTCCAAGTATTCCTGACTTTTTTTCATGAATAAAAGACAGGCGGCAATAATATTTAAAAGGATATGTGAATGTAATTAGAACTATATTCATTAATGTACCAAGAAAATCCAAATATATTTCACCATTTCCTGTTAGGAACACGAGTCTGGAAATGAACAGCACCCTCACACATAATATTTCTTAATGTCCCTAGTTTAACTTTTTTAGGCATTTATGATTTTGTACTATAACTCCTGTGAAATAGGGGCACCTGGTGTGATATTTTCAAAACTGATTGTATTTTTAAGCAATTTCCCACGATGGTCGGCCAACCGTCATAAAAAAAGGAACTAAACCCCGTATCAATCCATTTCCAAAAATTTAAACAAAAATGTGCCCTGAAATAAATAGCATCCTATTCCATTTCTGAATGTTCCAATTTCAGGTCTGGATGGCATAAAGCAAGCACCTCCATTCGCAAGTGCTCAAATCTATTTCTAACTTCAAGAGTGTATTGACTTTGAAGTTCACTATCCTGTACAAGTGCTGTCCAATCATGTCTAACTCTATTGCTTTGCTTTTTGGGTATCAACAAAAGGCCTAGCTACAGCATGCACTGGTCCAGGTCCGAAGTTCTGCGAAGTCCCCTGTATTCATCGACCATGTCTCGCAATCGATTCAGTACACCGCGATCGATGTTTCCACCTTGCCAACAACAGAGCTCAAGCAGTCGACTCTCCCCAGCCCCTTTTCAAGTCATCACTATCCTGGGAGAAATGTTGCCGGCAAAAAAGCGCAACTGTGTCGTTTGCAGTACCAGAGCCAAGCGGAAACAAACACGCATGATTTGTAAACGGTGTAACAAGCCAATGTGTGTTCTACCATGCTTTGTCAAGTTTCACAGTCTGTGATAAGCATTCACCCGAGTAGTTTTGATCCACCCCCCCCCCCCCCCCCCCCCCCCATTCAATGTTGGAGTGACGGTGCACACACTGCCAACCCAATGTTGAATGGGGGGGGGGGGGGGGGGGGGAGCATACACAGCATTTATACTCAGACGACAATTGAATCTCCTACAAGAATCTCATTACGCAGCAACTGACCAATCAGAACGGAGGAAATTTGTGTTCACAAAAGGCATGATTGCAGTGTTTAGACCAAAACACACTTTCTTGACCATAAGGGCGTAACATTTGCTCCCGACCGAACAAAACAAATATGCCGCCGTCCCCGTCTGGAATTTCTTACCAAAAAAATGAAACAAAAATAATCTTTCCAATTTCGTGGAGAAAACAGCTGAAAATACTGTCCAATATTACGTACATGTACGGTGTCTCTTGTGTATCCTGGGAAGTTTTAGAAAATGTGTGCTGATCTTTGTGTATTCAGGTGCATTCTGGTGCATATAAAAGCCAACGACCCATACAATGTATATTTTTGGGAGGGGGGGGGGGAGGGACACTTCCATAGCCGTCCCCTGCCCCATGACACACCACCCACCTTGCCCCGGCATCGCCGCCCATGCGCACCATATTGGTCCGTGGGACGAGGCCTTTTTTCGCTTATCGCGCGGTCTGGTGTGCAGAAGGTTTTCTAATATTTCTTGTTTCATTGATCAAAAATTAAAATTGCAAATCAACCTTGTTCCCACATTCTTGGGTTGTTTGGAACACCGCAAATAATTCTTTATTAACATAAAATTCGAGGACGGAGCCATTATTTGTAAGAGAAATATGGCGTCATGAAAGGATGAAAAGCAACCAATGATATGCAAGGTTTGGGTGGTGCCTCAAAAGAACCAATCAAATCGCACGTTTTATATACCGATGACGAGAATCCAACATGGCGTCGTCGGAAGCGGACGCGAGTTCGAGTTCAGTGTCTATGCATTTTCCAACTCAAACATGTCAAAGCGTAGTTATTCGGACCACATGGCCTTCATAAAAGGACCGCAAGCCACGCAATAGCAAGGCAGTTTATCGCCAGAACTTAGCCGGCGGTCTACCGACATGACCGATTTATTTTGTGTATGCAGTGTATAATGTAGTGAGCAGGTCTGTAACGTTTAATTTAATTTAATGTAGTGTTGGGCCCCTCTTTGATCAAATTAGAGTCAATGGTATTTCTTCTCATTCCAAAATGACTTTTTCAACCTCAAGCAGACTTCTCTTAATTCTTTTAGTATCTTGTATGTAATTTTGAAAAGTTTATTGTGGTAGAAAATGCAATGTTCTTACGGCGTTATACGCGCTTTACGTCAGTTGCCATGCGAATCAATGCAGTTTTGCGAGTTTAGGCCTACTGTGCGTCGCGGTGATCGCCATTTGTATTTTCGCATTGTGTTTTGCCTTCTTCATCGTCGCTTCACCCAAAAATTCCATTAATAACTAAAACCCTCCCCTTTTGGCATACCTGTTGGTTTGTCGCTAACTAGTTTGGCAATTCCAATAACCTAAAAGTGGATTTCTGTTCCATTGGATAGAGGGAACAGGGCTGTACACTACACAATCGCCGATTTAAAAATGTATATATATTTCAGGTGCCCAGGTTTCTTTGGCAAAAAGTCACAAGGATGTACGCAGCCAGCAAAAATAGTACTAACATAATTGCTCATGCCAATGCCAATGGTGGTATACTATTATTAAACTAGTCTAGGCATTATCACGTTTTAGGCCCTCATCACATATTATAAGGGCAATTGTGTAGTGTAGCCTGTAGGGCCCCTCTTTAATTTTGTTCAAATTAGAGTCGAGGGTATTTTTCTCATTCCAAAATGACTTTTTCAACCTAAAGACTTCTCTTAATTCTATGTTGCTGACATATTTTTTTTGTATTTTGAGGAGTTTATTGCGGTAGAAAATGCAATTTTCTTCGCGCTTCGGCGGTTGCCATACATGTGAATCAATGCGGTTTTGCATGTTTACTGTGCGTTGCAGTAATCATTTCTTCGTCTTCATTGTCGCTTCACCCCAAAATTTCCCTTAAAAACTAAAACCCTGCCCTTTATCTACGGCATACCTGTCACTAACTAGTTTGGCAATTAATAACCTGAAAGTGGATTTTTGTTCCCAACAAGGCCCTACACTCAGTGTTGTAGGTCTCGAGAACGGTCTCGGTCTCGAGACCGGTCTCGAGACCAGTTTTTCCTGGTCTCGGTCTCGGTCTCGGTACACTGTGGTCTCGGTCTCGGTCTCGGTATTTTGCTGGTCTCGGTATCGAGACCACCAATATTTTATACAAACAGCACATGTGCAGAAAAGATTACAGCACGCTCGACTCGACTCGAGATGTATAATTGTGCAGTATATGACATCTTCTTGTTTACAGAATCGATTACAGTACGCTCTACTCGACTAAAGATTTATAAACGTGCAGTACATGACATGATGACAACCTCGTTTCTTTGCCGTGTACGCGTGCCCAAACGTACATGTAGCGCAGCAGCTTCATGTATGGGAAGTTGGGAACGACATGCTCAAATACACGAACTAAGTGTACATGTATTACGATCAGTGGCGTGTACTCTATACCGCGTAAAGCCATTGCGGTCGTTTCTACAGCTGGACATTGTTTTTTCCGGTTACATGTAATGTAAACATGTAACCGGATAAATGGTCAGTTAACCGTGTAACCGCAGCCATATTCTTGATGTCAATAAATACGGTTCACTTGTACCATTCCTTCCTCCATGCTTGATGTAGTTGTACATGTACATGTATAGGCCTACTCCTTAGCACATAATGCATATGGAAATTTGTGATCTTTTTGCATTCTTTTATTATGTAAATGACATACAAGGTCTCGAGGTCTCGGGCCATTAGGCCATTAGGTCTCGGTCTCGGTCTTCCAGGTCTCGGTCTCGGTCTCGGACCATCAGGTCTCGGTCTTGGTCTCGGTCTCGGACTTCGGAGTCTCGACTACAACACTGCCTACACTACACAATCACCATTGTAAGATTTGCCTACATGTCAGTTCACCTACATTACATGTATATTTGGGGGATTTTTTATTTTAATGATTTCGCAGGCATAAAATATGTACAGTGTATAATTTGTAGAAATCTGTTTTGTATGCAACTTCATCATTTGTGCTGTACAAAGTGTACATGTACTTTTTTGTATTGATAGCAAAATCTCATTCCTTGTTCATTATTGAATAGTCCATGACTCCTGTACAATGGTGTAGACAACTATTCTAAAATGTCTTTTATTACAGTAAATGAATGGGATTTTTTAGTAAATTATTCAATCTGTAAATATGACATGTCAACAGAATATAGTAAACTTACACTCCAACTTCACATGTATGTGTGTTCAGAAGTGTGTAAGTGCATTTTCCTAACCGTATTTTATGTATTTGTTATTTGTATTTGACAGTCATACACATACATGTAATATAATTCACATAGTCCCACTAAGGAAGTGACATTACATTGGCAGGGATGAGTTCATTCATGTCTGTTAACATTGTTTACAAACTGGTATTGAGAAAGTATGATGTTTTTCACCCATTTCCATGGAGGCTGAAAATCGAATTGTTTGAAGGTGTAGTAATAACCTTTGTCAATATTTTATGATTTCAGCCTATATTATGTTATTATAAACTTTAAGTAACAACTGCAAGACTGTTTTGAACCCAATTTCTTGTTCTAGTATTCTATAGTGGTATGCCTGCACACGTGACATCAATTTTGTAATCTTGTCTTATACTAGAAGCTTTTCTGTTTGGGGTGTTTCTCTATTTAATTTGGAATACACATGTAAATAGAAAACTACTTTTTGTGCATAGAAAAATGGCATGGATAACATTGTTTTCTTTGTGAAAATATTTTAATAGGGACTTTTATCTTTTCTATGTTAAACTAACAAAATGAAATAACTATGAACTGCATGATCCACCTACCTGTTTTAAATGAACATGAACAAACTACATGTGTACTGCTCAACGTCAAATTTCACCAAGGACCTGCCATTACTATTTTCCATCTTTGCACATGTATTTCTTTTGGTTGATGTTGGAATAAAATATTTTATAGAAACAGTCTTTGTTTTGTAATTGTTATTGATATGTCCAAATCGTTCTTACAAAGTTTAATAAAAATTCAAGTTAAATTGAATTTACTGACCCATTTCAGGGATTTTATGATCAGTTATCCATCAGCTATCTGTGTAGTTTTTCAACTTTTTCATCACTGATAACGTGATAATATACAAGGAAACTCCAAAAGTAAATTTAGTCAAGGAATAGCTATTACCTGCTTTGATTTATAGTTTTTGTGGGACACTCGAGTTTAAAAGCTGAACAGTGTTGCCCTAAGTCTTGGATTAAAGAATCGACAGCCAGTTTTCTGTAGGCCGTGGGTTTTACATTTTTCATAAAGGAAATTAACAGAGTAAAAATTAAATTAACAGAGATCCTATAATTTAGGATCTCCCTGATTATTTCAAATTGAAAATGACTGTAATAAGGCACCTTGGTTTAGAAATAAATAAAAGCTAAAATGTAACAAAAGAAAGGTCAGGCGCACCCGCCTCGATCGCACACAATGCGCGCAAAACGTTTGTTTATTGTGTCAATAGAGGGCGCTATTTCTTACTTTTTCTCATGCAGATTTCGGGCTTGTTTTTGTCGTAAATTTTCTCATTCCCAAACAATTTGGGGATGTGGGAACAAAGTTTGTTCGATTAAGTACAACATAGTTTATTGAACTGGAATTTTCTATAAACTTCTGCAAACCAGATCGCGTATCTCCAAAACTAAAGCACTTTCGGCCTCTCGGCCCACAGACTATATCGGGCCAACGTGTATTCGATTTGCTCAAGTCCTTAAAGTATTATATTTTTCTTCACACACAACTAAAATTACAAGTAACGTAATTAATAACTATGTATTTTAAAAAATGAAAACAGAATTATATTAATCCCAATTCTCAGTTTGCCTAAGATGGTTCTTTTCTTTTCATTTAATGTAACTTTGTTGTCAAAATTGGGTTATAGGGTTTGTGTTTCAATCTATTTAACAATCATGAACAGAAAGTGTGCTCCAGCACGGGTAACAGGTATTTTCACAACTGGATTATTTAATTCATGTTTCACTTGTGCAAATTTGAATTTTTACGATTGCCAAAGAAGATTTAGATTTTGTTCATTTCAATTATGCCAGAAGTTGCTAACGATGGTTCTATTTTTCATTTATTTAAAATCATGGAAAGAAAAGTTAATTCAGAACAAGGCAGACATACATTGAACACTTTGCATCACTTCATTTAGCCTGATGTTCGCCAAATACGTACTGTTTTTACCCTAGATATTTTTTTGACCAAACGACCCGCCTTCAAGGCGAAAAAATATGAAAACCATAGAAATAAACAGGGATGCACTAATAAGTAATTATTTCAACCATTCCGCAATAACATTTACATTTTGTTCCAAGCATGGGTGAAGAATCGTATTACATCTCCTTTGGTATTCAAATATTGAACTTGTTCATGACTTCAACATGGCGGGATAAAAGCTAAAGCACGACATTATTCAGTGTGTAGTGTTTAGTAGGTTATCGTACGTAGCGTTATTTGTACACTCTAGCCGTACTCTGATGTAAAATATGTTACCTCCATATAGTCTGGTTCTCACTTTATTTATTTCTGACGATTTGGGAGACCGATTTGCAGACCGCCAACATAGGACAGGATTGCTCAGTTGGTGGAGCGCCGGTGCGGTATTCCGGAGCTCGCAGGTTCGAATCCCGCTCCTGCCAGTTTTCTTTGTTCACTTTGAAAATGTATTTATTTCTGTTAAATTGCAGTTACGTACTGGTAACACAGCTTCCAGTAACTTCCAGTATCTTCCATTAACCTAGCTGGCACTACAGCTTTCTTCTTTTCTAACACTCTATGTTTGGCATACTCTGATTTGGGGCGACCTCGCTTTTGCCTTTGGTCATCCTTTCTCTGTTTTGGACTATACGTTGTCTAGATCTCTGCTGGTCATTTCTTAGCTGATGATTTTCTCTGCCAATATGATTTTGTTTATCATCTGACTTACTCTGAGTAGAATCACCCCGTTCACTGGATTTTCTTAAACACCGCCTTTTTACGGGAAAGGCAAAGATATTTTAAAAGGGACAGTAACGTAAAATTACAGTGTAGATAACAGCTTAAACCGATTTTCCACGGCTGCCGTTTTTGCGGGGTGGTAATGGCGTCCAAACTGCCAGGAAATTCCCCGTAAAAGCGGTATTTTTGTATACAGTGAAATAAAAATGTAAACAAGTGATGTGAGAAAATTAAACATGAACGTCGACATAACCCAAGCAACAGTCAAGTTTAATATAGGTGATGATTTTCCCCTCCTTTTGTCGTGTTTCCGTATTTCTATGTCTCTTTTATCTTCGGTTTTAAATTGTGATCTGGATATTCTTACAATTCGGTAGAATTGTTCCCAATTTACTCCTTATTCATACACATGATTCACTTAACTGCTTTCTTTAATCTATATATGCACGATCATCAGAGAAGTGACGGAATCTTGTGGTGAAACAGTTCTTACATCCATGTACTTTCAAATTGGAACAAAGACACTCCATTTAGTTTTAACAAACAAATAATTAACATGCACCTATTTCGAATTATGTTGCTTACTTTTCAAAAATGCTTGCTTAATGGCGAATTCCAATGACTAAACTTACGCAGCTGGAGGCTGTTACAGTGTGCAGTTTCAATTTAAATGCACAATTGGTAAAATTGCATAATTCGAATTTGCAATTACGTGCTTTTACTTTAAATTTAATGATGTTTTAGTTTAAAGAAAGTTCATCTCAACGTACATTCAAATTCGTGCGAAAATGTGTAATTGATCACCAATTTGGCCGCTAAATCTGCTAAATTGGCCGGGAAAACCTATATTATTATCATTGAACATCAATAATCATTCGATCATGTCCTTTATCTCCACTTGGTGTTCGACAAGGACATACAATGTAATTAAATGTATCGAATATCAAACCCAATTAATCTACAATTGACAGGACCCAGTACACCATTATACAGAGATTAGAAACGGATAGTACACTCAAAAGAGAAAAGGTTCAACTTTTCATTAGCGATGTAAACAAAAGTTTAAAACCAAAGACTTACCAAACGCAGTTAGAATAATCGGTACCACAGTCAAATATGACATCTTGGGAGTACAGTCTGTTGCCGATGTTGGTCAGAAATGTAGACTTCCAGTTCTATTTGGAGAAGAAACCAAACAGCGCGACGAGAACGAGGCAGACACTCCCGCAATCCAAAGTCTGTTTCTGACTGTGTAAACCCGTGTCGAGGAATACTACAGCATGCTCAGATAAAACGCAGGTAAATATATGCAGCAATGGCAGATCATTCCGTTGCCCGCTCTTCGCTATGTGAATCGCGCACGAGCTTATCACGCGTCACGGTGAGTCAACCAATCACAGATTGGATTTTTGTATCGACGACGCAGAAGGTAACCAACAGCAAAAGCACGTTGGCGTGCAGTGCGTATGATCTGAAGTCAGCTCCTATTGGATGATGCTTTGTGTTTCATCGACCTACGATCTACAAATGCGTACTTCACCAGTGCGTAAAGAACTGTCAGTAATAGCATATCTCATTATTTCTTCTTTTGAATGTTAAATTGTGCTTTGTATTTCATTATTAAAGATGATTAATAGACGCGATTGGGTGTTCTTTGGGTGAGGGTTTTGGTGTACCTGGGGACGGGATTGGATGTAGGCTACTAGGTAATAGGGTCGGGAGGAAATGGGAGCGGGGTTTGGATGTACACGATGGAATATATATACAGGAGGTTAACGACGATAAGATCGGGGCAAAGGTAAAGGTTAGGCTGCTGTCCCCATCACAGCAAAATACACAAGTAGATTGTGTTAATGGCAGATAGTGTTTTAGTGTTCCAAAAGCGGTTGTATATAACAACTTAGTAGCTATCTAATTTACAAACTCTATGGAATCGGAAATCCGAATTGAACGGGCACTGTTCCTTAACGAAGATTTTGAGGAAATCCCGTGTGGTTATAATGCATTTTAATGCACTCGTGCACTGGGATATATATCACGCATCCGTAGTTTTCATGTTTTAAAGTAAATTTATACAAAGAGGATGTAAAATCATACGACCACGTTGTCAAAATACTGTTCTCCTACGACTTTATCGTGACGTGATCAAGTGAAGATAAAGCTGAAGCACATGCTCTTCAGTAATTTAGTGCATGGTGCGTTATCGCAGCATTTGTACTCCCTCGTCAATATCAGAGTTGTAATCAAGTCAGTCACAAGTCAATCACAAGTCAGATCACAAGTCAGCTGACAAGCTACATGGGATGACCAATGACAAAGGATGCTTTTGTTATACAGGGTGGGAAAAAAAACGAAACCGAGATCTTATTGCTAATTGTAACAGAAGTAGGGCACATGTGAATCAAAGGGAGATATCCTCTGTTAGGGTTGGATCTCCTCTATAAAATGACACTCTGATCATGTCATTACATTCCCGGTTAACTTATCAGGGGGTCATTTTAAAGAGGAGATTCAACCCTAACAGAGGATATCTCCCTCTGATTCACATGTGCCCTACTTCTGTTACAATTAGCAATAATATCTCGGTTTCGTTTGTTTTATCCACCCTGTATAGTGTGTTTGAATAGCTTGTTACATGGCTTGAGACCAGAATTGTAAAGTGACTTGTGATGTGACTTGTGATGACTTGTAATGACTTGTGATGACTTGATTACAACTTTGCTAGTCATAGGTAAATTTGCAATTACCTACTACATGGCAACTTAGCTGTTTTTACATAATCTTTTTTTTTTCACTGCTGTCAATTAAATAAATGAGAATTGGTACAATACTTAACAGGGAACCCCAGCTTTTAACGGGAATAGCAAGGTTATTTTGAAGGGAAAGTAACGTACAATGACAGAGTTCGTGAGTAGTAAGATAACAGTTTGCACCGCAATTTCACGGCTGCTGTTTTTTTACGAGATGGTATCAAAACTACCGGGAAATTCCCAAAGAAAAACGATTGATCATTTTTTTACAGCGTGCTAACTCCTACACGACATGAGAAAATATTAACCTGAAGCGATGGCGCAAAGTTTTTTGTAATCCATCTTTAAATGAAACAATACAGGCATATAACTAAAAACTGGCCTTGGCTCTTGCAGAGCTCACAAATCTTTTTTTTTTCACTACTGAACTTATGAAGCTGGAAACGCGATTTAATATGACGCCAACGTGGGATGCCATTGTCCCCCCCCCCCCCCCCCTTTCTAATTTTGTGGGGAATGTCTTCAGCATCATCAAACTACAAATTCCTCCTCTATTCAACATTTGGGTTCATTTGCTCTGATACTACACGTTCTGGATTTACATCAGATGCGCCAATTTTTATCAACAATTTCTATAAATGTGGATGGGGAAGGGAGAGGATCGTCTCCAGGATATAGAATAATGTGTTTGAGTAACTGTAGAGGATTTCCTGGACTTTTGCCCTCCCCTTCATACATTAAGTCTGGATCCGCCCTTGGTTTCTGAAATAAAGGAAAGCTTCATGGGGTTGATAAGGTGAAGGAGGTTGTCAAATGAGAAGAACTGCAAAGTTTATGACGATTATTTTGAAAATTATACATCAATCAAATGCCAACGGAGCTTAAACAGTGTATAAACTAAACAATGGACAATGAATATTGTATGCTCTAACGATCTTTTATTGATTTTAAGAGAACTTTGCTTTACAGAACATGCCATTAATTAAACAACAATAACACTTGTGTATTCACCAAGACTGCCAATACATCTTGAAGTTACATGTACATGTGTTGATTCTGGCATAATGGGTGTTACCTTGAACATCAGCTCAAATCAAACAGGAAATAGAAAAGGTGTATGCCTGTACGGCTAGCATCATTGAGTAATTGTATGGAAGTTCATCAGAACTGTATTGGCAGAGAAGGAGCGTGCTTGGGCCGAATCTGCAATTTAACCCTACCAATACCGTGCGCGCCACCTGGGCTCAATCTTGTAGGCAAGTTCGTTACCGTGGTGCCATTTAGTCACACAAATTGAATATACATGTATTTTTTTGCCAGCGCGCCCTGCTGGCACGAGACGTATGCAACTAAAATGTTAATAGCGCCCTCACTGGACAGCGCTCTGTGATTGGTTAAAAAGGCAAGCGCGCGCGTACCGGATAAGTTTTGCATTTTGCATCCTGCGCGCACTTGCCAGCCATCATCGCCGAAAATGCTATTAAAATTCTGGAGGAAAACTTCGCAGATAGCGGTTCTGATATGTCCGATGACAATTCTTTTGCACCAACATCTGAAGAAAGTGACGAAGAGGTTATCCCAAGCTCATCAACTTCACCGGGAAAGCCAAACTTCAGGTAGGGGCCTGGGGAGGTTCATACATTGATCAACTAACTGTACCGTTTCGCATCACAGGTCTAGGCCCTACATTTTATAACGTTATATTTGTTTTTTGATGTTCTTTTGTAGAGAAATCATAAGAATTAATGACATTTCATCGGATTATGCAATGCAATTAAAAATTGATGAAAGTATTTATATATTTTTTTCCTGAAATGCGCAGCATAAAGTATTTTGTACCCAAAGCAAAGTGCAGATTAGGACTGCAATGCTTGAAAAAATCACATTTTCTTCCAAGTATTCCTGACTTTTTTTCATGAATAAAAGACAGGGGGCAATATTATTTGAAAGGATATGTGAATGTAATTAAAACTATATTCATTAATGTACCAAGAAAATCCAAATATTTTTCACCATTTCCTGTTAGGAACACGAGTCTGGAAATAATAATAATTTGAGAGGCTAATCATCCTTACTCGCAGCTGGGATGCTGAATTGCGAAGGACGCGGCTACAACGTGGTCGAGTCGCCAGCACGTAAAGACGCCTCTGGCAGCCTTCCTACATCGACCCACATATGACCACGGAGCACAGCCAGAGATCGAAAGTGTTTGATTTTTCCGGAGGGAGGAAAGCCGGAGGACCCAGAGAAAAACCCTCGTGGCACAGGAGAGATCCAACGCACAACTCTACTCACATATGGTCCGAGCCGGGAATCGAACCCGGGCCACATTGGTGAGAGGCGAGCGCTTTTCGCACAAGCCACCCATGCTTGTGCGTAACTACACACGCAAAACATTGACCGATACACACGCAAAACATTGACCGATCAGAACTGACACATCTTACGATTGACGCAAAATTGCAACTAATAATTATAATAATTAGGGAAGGACTAAAATAATCATGAATAAATAATCTTCCTAAACAACTGTTTCCTTATTAACAATTTGAGTGAAAATCGGAAAAAAATACAATGCAAGCTCTTTTGTACTTGTCTAGGTAGACCTGTATTTTTGCAGTCTCCTGAACTCTTCAGATCGACCCTTCTAATTAATTTTGTCAGATCCGTAATACATTGACATTGCAAAAGATAATTTTTTTCACGATGTTTATCATGGCTTGTAACGGCGATGGGCAGCTATAGGGAGTTAGCTCGATTTGACACATCATTGTGTAGATTTTCATTGCTGGTCAATCAGCGCTAGCGACGCGTAGTTGCTTTGTGGTGGCACTTTGGGCTAGTATAAATGCTGTGAATACAATGTATAGTGGCATTCGTTTTAACTTGCAGGGGGTTTCTTAAACCTTGGCTTCGTCTCCAGCTATTCCGCAGTCCCATTGCCAATCTGAAGCCTTGATACCTAAATACACTATAACATACTGGCTCCGGATTAAAACATCAGACTGTGATATACATTTGTACATGTACATGTGGCCAAAACTAACCAAGATCTTGCCAAATCTGGGGACACAAATACGCGAAGCCCGAGCCCAAGCCAGGGTGCATCCAAACAGTACTCATTTTTGTTCAAGTTTGTGCAATTATCACAACAATCCCGATTCCTTCAATTTCAATACAATTGTCGCACATTCCTTGAGAGTTGGGGGTTTATGAGCCACCCCTCAAAATAAATATCTTTTCAAAGACCAATATTTTACTTCTCATTTAATTAGTTAGGTTGGGGTACTGTTTCTCAATAAACCTCGGGATTCCACAACACTTCAAAGAAGAATGGCCTTTCATTATATTGCCTTGTGAGGGCGGTATACACTAAAACTTGACAAAAAGTGTCTGGTAAAGAAGTGGACATGTCATGTACATGAGTGTGGTAACCAGAGCACAGTCACAAAATATTCCTTGTTATTGAAAGGGTTAACGGGCTCATTTTTTCCGATACCGACACGCAAGTAAATTCATATTATTAGTGGAATAGCCTACATTCATGTTCAAAAGAGGTAGAACAAAGTGCCGGTCACACTGGCCACGATAACGATGACGAAAACGATGCAAATAAGTGCTTTCTATCGGTGGATGGAACGCGCGCGTATTACACACGTGACAATTCCACCAATCGATGGCGTTTATTCTCACCGTTTTCGTTATCGTCGTCGTTATCGTGGCCAGTGTGACCGGCCCTTAATGTTGAAAGTTCGTGTATGCGATTTTCTTATTCACTTCTAATAAGTGCACTCTAAAAACGGATTAGTTGAAAACAACCAATATATTGGTAGGATTGGTAGATATGCAATTGATTGGACACATATCAACCAAAAATAGGTTGTTTTAACCAATATATTGGTTATTTCAGCGGGGATTGTAGTAATTAAAAAAATTCAAATGACGTTTTCACGAACTGACACTCACGCGCACCTGGGTGTCAGTTTGTGAAACCGCGTAGTTTCACGAACTGACAGCCAGGTGTGCGCGCGAACATCGGGCACTGACTCGCTAGAGAAGAATTTTCGTTTTCACGAATTGACAAGCAAGCATGTAGCGGATATAACATTTCAAGAAAAACGCTTTAAAAGCTTTGACACGAATCTACTCCATCTGTATACTTGTGGGGTTACAGAAACATTGAACTGAAAACCTCTAAACTCGTGAAATTAAGAATGGTTTTAGTTCGTGAAAATGAAAATGTGGTTCTGTAAAATACCCGCACGTGCGGGCACTCACGTGCTAGAGAGTGTCAGTTCGTGGTGTCGGTGACGGCTAATATTTTATATCGGTCTTTTCCTGTTTGATTTTCTTGGCAGAAAAGTTTACACAAAAGTATTAAAAAGTGGTCCGCGTTAAACAATTATCTTTTCCTTTTTGAGGTCATAAGGATATTTTTTTTCAATGTTGAGAAAGTCTAAAACCCCGTGTTGTAATTGCCATACAAAAGTGCACAGCAAAGCCTAACCAGCTGCACATTATCGCGTTCAATTGAAGATAAAAAAGGACAAGGGAAGTAACCCTCATCACAACCAAACAATTATTATACTTATCAGGGGCCTCATTTTTTGAAGACGTCCCTAATTTGTTATCTTGATTTTCATGGAAGAGTTTTTAAGCGTGTACAACCCCTTCCAGTGCTTCCAGGTTACACCCTTATTATTAATTGACGGACCGTCGAAGTACTTTCCATTTAAATTTGCCTGGTAGCAACACCCGTACCACCAGGCACCGTTGGCGCCCTCGGCACAGTTTGTGCCACAGTCGTCGTTGTCGCTATCTTTAGTCGAGAATGGCCGGTTGTTGTGTTCTAGCATTGAATCACCTGAAATGATATCACATCAACTGATCCGGATCAAACGAAATCAATTTTGCCACTTGGGTACAACAAAATCAATAGAGAAAATTAGATTACCGATCGCCTGAGAAAACAATATTAAGTTTTTAGATAAGTATTAATCCCCAGCCCCAAGACTGTAATTCTGGTAACTACAATTGTACCTTACATTCAGGGTGTGTACACTCGTGTTTTAAATCAGGCAACTATTTGTGACAGGATCTTTTGTTTTTTTCACACTAAACGATAATGGTCTCGCACTTGGGGCGGACGTTTGTTGCGTTGGAAGTTAAGCTGCGTTTGTAAATACCGGCAACCGTGGACTAGGGACAAATGGGTTAGGGTGTAGACAAAGGGTCCACGTTTGACCGAACGTCCACGATTGAAAATCGTGTACAAAACATATGGGAGGCCTTCCGAAAAAGTTAAATTATAAACAAAAGAGGGACAATAGGAGGTCCGCGATTGTCGGTGTGAGTGATTACAGGTTACACATAATACAACTTACAAGCAAGTTTTGTTCAGCTGTGTGACATCAGACACCAGTCTCGGTCCACGCTTTGTGGTAAGTTGGCGTTGTCACAAGCCGTTATTTTGGACTAATCACGAGATTGCGTTCGAGCTTGGAATTTAATAGTCTAATAGTCAAGGGCAATGTGAAAAGCAATACCCCATTTATATTATCCTGAAAGTTCACTTTTGACGATATTTAATGACGGTATAACGAGTAAACCTATCGTCAAAAATATAATTTAAAGGTACACACCGGCCTCTTGGGCGATTTTGGGTCAATTTTTGGCGCTAAATTAGATTTCACCATGACTGGAAGGGTTTTATTAATTAGAATATAAAGGTCAAAGCGCGACAACTTAAAATGTTCCTGTTTTCGTGTATTTAAAAAAAAAAACAGTTAGTCACGTGACTTTCTTGCATCAAATTTTGGTTAACGAAACTCACGTGATCATTAGGGCTAGTTTTACTTCCAGCCGTAAAACATTTCAATAACTGAACCAAAGTCCAGTTTAATTTAACCATAATAATCATGACTATTTTTCCAAACTATACCTATTGTTTAATTGTTGATTATACTTTAATTTTGGCGAAAAACGTAACACTTTTCCCAAAGACCGGGCGACGGACCCATGTTTCACGAGACACGGCGTGGGGCAAGCGCGACATAGCCCCCGCGGCCGGCGGGGCGAAGACCCAGCACAGCTGCCGCATAAATCCATCAACGCTGAAAAAGCGTATACGTTAACCTTTGACCTATTTCGGTTTTTTGACCATTTCTCGTTAATGAAAAGACATTTTGGTAATTGTTTTCACAACAACCTTTTCAATGGTATAATCCATGATTCTGAATTGATTATTTGAGGCCGGTTAAGGCCGGTGTGTACCTTTAACAATATCTGCATGAAGCAGAGAAACGGCTGGGCATGTAAAATGTAAAAATCTTCATACCAAACACCGTCTAGTGACGGACTCTTTAGTGAATGATACTTTGGTCTATGGTTGAAATCATACATTTCATAATTATTTTGGCCAGCAATTTAAGAATGCTGTGAATTGAAATACATGTATCTCTTTTTCCTTTACAAGATGGGTACACCATGGAGGAAAGAAATCTTCTTTTTAGAGAAAATGACGAACAGAGCACACTGTTCGAAAAGTCGAGATTAAAATCTCACCACCGGCTCTTTTCAACACAAGCACTTTTTCTTAAACAGAAATATCTTCCTTCCATGTACTCGCAAAAACCTACTTCCTTTTGGTTCCTGCTGTTCAAAAAGACTTCGTTCTAGCCTTACTTACCAGCCGTTCCCGAAAAGCCTCCCACCGTCAGCCTGTAGTGGTCTCTCACATTAGCGACACTGAAGATATCGTAGACGGCATAGGCAGAGTTGCCATCGAAGGCCGCGAGGTCGACCCTTAGTTTGTAGTCGCCCTGAGCGGTGAGTCGGTGCAGGTTGTCATTGCCGAGCCAGAACTCACCGTCTAGATCGCCGAACCCTTGGCGGTAGCTCTCCCAGTCAAGGTAGAAATCAACGGAGCCGTCCTGGCGACGCTGGAACACCTAAAGAGAATCGAGGAAAGAGTTAATTTTTAAACAAAATCCTGTCAACTGCCAAATCTTTCCGTAGCGAGTTAATATTGTTTGTGAAATAAATAACAGCAAAGATTAATACGCGTCTGAACATTATTTTTTTCGATAGGATTTGAAAGAGCTTTAATTGAATTGAATTGAATTGAATTGAATTGAATTGAATTGAATTGAATTGAATTGAATTGAATTGAATTGAATTGAATTATCCCTTACAGGGGAAATTAAAATGGCCTGACACAGGACAAGTTGTAAAATATATACAGTAATATAGAAATGTAAAAAAGTAAAATTACGATATCATTAAAACAGACTTAGAAATTCAATATACACATACACAAATATGCGTCTGAAAATTATTTTTTCGATAGGATTTAAAAGAGCTTTAATAACTGGTGAATTGTCATTGGTTAACCCACAAAGAGCATTAATCATGTCAATTTCTGCCTGGTTTTGCGACAAGCACAAAGACTGCGTTTGTCAAACTCGTAAGGAAACAATGATGTTTTAATTTAGGTCCCTGGAGTTCTCATCAACCACATGCGCCCCTTCTAGTTGTGTGTGATAAGTTTGTCAAAGATTGAACTGGTGATATAGGCCACATTTAGGATTTTCTTTGACCTATAATTACAAGTAAGTTATAGCAAGTTACAATATTTCATGGTATTAAATTTAAGCATGCATCCTATTTACTTACGGTCCATCCACCACCGTCTGCCTCCATATCGCAGTACACTGCGATCGGATCACCATCGTCTTGAGGGTAGACCGTGTACACGCCACTGGTAGTCGCACCCTTTGCCAAAACCTCCGAACAATCCTTGGCAAGGATAACTTGATTCAAAATTAGATCGGAATTGATTTTATATAATGAAATTTTTTTATCAAAATATACAAATGCTGTCTCTTGATATTTACTTTTTGTTTGTGTTTTCATTTACTTTTTGTTTGAGAAAACAAAAGAGGTGGTATCCATTGCTAACATAATCTCGTGGTTGAATTTGAGTCTGGAAAGATGTTAATGTTTGTCCTTCGCGACGGGTTGTTATTGTCGATCAGACACTATTTGCACTGCCGCGACGTAGAGGGAAGAAGAGACACTATCACAGTTCAGTCTGGTCGTCAACCAGCTCACACGTGTTGGATTTCGCTTCGCGCCGGTTTGTTGGGCCGTATCCTACGCCACGGCCTGTTAACCAGGCCGAAGTGCCGTTCCAGGATTCAAGAATTGTATTTTGGAGAGGTTCAATCTTTGATTAACTTCAACCGTGGTGGTGTTACTGTCAGTGTGGACACACAGTCGGTTTTGACGTTTGCCCCCTTTTCATTCCCATGGAAAAATTAGGTAGGAAAAAACCAGTTTTGTTCCCGAGCTGTCCGTGAGGGGTTCACGTAAAAGACGGTAATGCCGTGGAGAAATTCACGGAACAATTTGCACCCGCATTCATTGATAATTATCAAATGTATTCACATTGCCTATAAAGATTGAGTGGTTTTCTGACAACAAATTTGGGAAAGCCTTGTTTGGTCACTCCGTTCATTTGGGCACATTACAACATGCATTATACGCCCCTTGTCGTTGGGAGCTTTCGTATATAATGCTGCGCCTAAAGCTATTGTGCTGAATACAATGGGCGCATCGGCGTCCCTCGTTTATGCATGACGTGTAATGTGAGAGTGCGGGCCTCCCAAGCAACGGTCCGGGCTTGCCTTTATCGAAAGTTATGAGCGAAAAACAATTATATCGAACCCTATAGGAAAAATTGGGAATTGTTGGAGTTGCTCTTTATACATAGGCGTAACAAGCATTTGCAATAACCGACACTTACGAGACACAGACCGGACCTCCCAAGTTAACATATCATTATGAGTGTGATACTTTCAGACAGAGGAATGGCCTCTGGAAATGAAACAATATTTTGTGTGCCATGGTGGAGGACAAACCCCATGAGTTGAGCGTACATGTACTATTGTGCTTGTGATACTTTTGGACAGAATAGCCCCTAGGAAATGAAATGCAAATATATTTGTTTACCTTGCTGGAGGACGGTCCTAAAGTTACACGCACCCTTGCGAGTGCAATATTTTGAGACGGAAAATATCCCTCTGAAAATGACGTTTTATGTGCCTTGGTAAAGGACGGGCCTCCAAATTTGAACACTCCTTTATGAGTGTGACACCCTAATACAAAGTAAAGCCCTCTCAAATATATATATATATTTGTTATCTACCATGGTGGAGGACGGTCGAATCAAACACCTCCATATTCGAACACACCATTCTAAGTGTGATATTTCAGACAGAGAAAAGCCCTCTGAAAATGAAATTTGTATGTACCTTGCTGGAGGAAGGTAAAGTCAAACACCTCCATATTCGAAAACATCATTTTGAGTGTGATATTTGAGGCAGAGAAAAACACTCTCAAAATGACACTTTTCTGTGCCTTGGTTGGGGTACAACCTTGTGATTTTGATTCTTTGAGACAACAAAAAAAAGAAGAAAAAAGAAAAGAAAAGTTGAACATACCATTGGGTGTGGTACTTTTAGACCGAGAAAAAATGGCCTCTGTAAATGAAACATTTGTGTACCATGGTGGAGGACAGGCTTCGTGAGTTGAGCATACCATTATGAGTATGGTACTTTTAGACAGAGAAGAATTTGTCTCTGTAAATGAAGCATTTGTGTACCATGGGGGAGGACGGGCCTCCCGAGTCGAGCATACCATTATGAGGGTGATACTTTTGGACTAAAAAGACCTCTGGAAATGAACCATTCATGTACCATAGTGGAGGAGGGGCCTAAAAATTTGAACACACCATTGTAATTTTGATATTTTGAGACAGAGAAAAAGCCCTCTGAAAATTGACATTTTTATGGGCCATGATGGAGGGCGGGCCATCCAATTTGGACATGCTATTGTGATTTTGATACTTTCAGACAGAGACAAAACCTCTGAAAATGACATTTTATGTACCTTTCTGTAGGACGGGACTCCAAATTTGAATACACCATTCTGAGTGTGATATTCGGACGCAGAGTAAAGCCTTAAAAAAAAAGAAATGTGGTGCGACTTTTTAGTGAGGCGCGTTCGCAATGAGCTGATGGTCTTGATTGTGAACACTTCAAGTAAATATCCCGCATTACCGGATGAGACACGGGTGAGGTACGGGTGAGGTATGGGTGGTATTTGGGAGGTCGAATAGCCAGGAAAAGGGAGTGGTCTCGCTATCTTAGTTCGGAGCGAGGAATCTCTCGCCCATATCTAAACCTATAGTAGACTCTGGAGCCCGAACAAAGCGGTGGTGCAAACAGAGTACAATTTTTAGTTAAAACTGAAAATTATTAACAATGTTATACCATTACCTTCACAGTAGCTTCCATTGAACTCTTCTGGACACTCGCAGGTCAATGAGTTCCCATCAAGCCGGCAGGTACCTCCATTCAGGCACGGGTTGGAGGAACACGGGTCTGGAATCATTAAGCAAACTATCGATCTTGTACATTTAGCAAATTAGCATACACAAGAAGGTGAACACTCTCCTTCAATTCAGAGAAATGCTTAAAGTTTCCAACATCACCAAAAGATTGTTAGGAGGTTCATTTGTGGAAGTCTTTTAAGCAGAGACCTTTTCGAGAATTTTTTTTTCCAAACCTTGTTTAATTAAAACCAATAGCGTTACTCTGAAGCAAGAAAAAATCTGCCACCCCACCCCACCCCCTTGGGAACCCTTGTCCCTGTGAATAATGCGACATTTTTAGATTTGTGGACGATTATACTGTGTGCTGAAACGCGTTATGCATGGATGTATGCGTAAAGCCCGGTTCATACTTCATGCGAATGCGAATGCGAAGCGAATTTGGCGTCATGAAACATTCGCAGCGAAGCTTCGCACAAGTTGAAATGTGTTCAACTTTTGCGAATTCGCAGTGCGAATATTTGGCGTTGACGTCATAAATTCGCTTCGCATTCGCATTCGCATGAAGTATGAACCAGGCTTAAGGAGGGACTGCAAAAAGAAGAAGCGATACCTTGAGGGTCACCCCGCGGTAAAGCGAGGTTTTACAGGGTACCTCGCGGATTATGGCACTCCATCAACTTCCTAAAACCTTGAGGTCAACCACGAGGTGCTTAATTTTGCATTTCCCCTAACGCGATGCGCTCCCACTGAAAAGAACTTGGCTACGCCACTGCTTAAAACGTTTGTGTGTGAAGTCCGAATTATGAACAAGTTCAATTGATGATTGTTCCTGCAATTATCATCTCGGTTTTGTAAATTATGCGAGACAAAGTGCAAGGCTGTCGGTTGTGGTAACAGGGTACAATATGTAGATCCACATTGACAACTATTTTCAAATGCTGATGTATTTACTGGCACGAAAACGTGCCATTCCCATCCACGGTCCTCATTACCTCCAGAGGATCACAATCCTCGGCAACTAATAAACACCACAGCGATCACACCGTTCAGTTTCACACTGACTTCTCGAAAATAGGCCAAGGCATGTTACAAGTTAGTTACATAGGCAAAAATATATCAAGGTCGGCGTTTTGTTGTTGTTTTTTTTATAAATAGAAACAGAACGCCGCCTCTCTGTCTAATAAGTGTTTGTATTTGATGCACCTTCTTTACTTTATGCGTATTTTCATGTAAAAAATGAAACCGGGGATTCGTCCAACGTTGAGGCCTAAACACGCCCGGTGAGCGTGAAGATGACTTCGATCTGTTGCTCTCGTCAAAACTTCATTCGGGCTAAAGAGTAGCCTAGCTTTAATAACCTAAACTTTGGGTCTAGCAAGAAAGAAAACAAGGACAGCGCATGTGAAAACGCTTATATGTACATACAACCAATTTAATGTCTTTCGGAGATGTATAAATATATTGTAGCGGAAGATTCAAATCAAATCAGCAAAAACTTCGTCGTATCTCATTAAATCAGTTGATATAAAGCCAAAAGTTAGAATACTTCCATTCTGTTTGCTTCTCGGTGATTCAAAAAGTCGGTGGCGAAGCGGACAAATTGTTTTTCCGACCGACCGACCGACCCTCTTTTTCAATTATACCTTTTCGAGGGCAACACAACAATTTTTTGGGGGCCTAATGACTATATCATTATGATTTCGCCCGGCTAGCTGAAGTGTCGTTGCTGTAAATGCCACGGCCTTCCACACTACGGCTGATAAGCGACGCTTGGCCGCTTGATGTCTAGGTTTACCATTAGGCCTGTACTCATAACTGGACTGTAGCCGCCTTTTGTTATTTATAAGCATCGTTTCCCCGCATTTATATCTTAATTCAGTTATTATCCTATTGTATTGTATTTGATAATTCTTTCCTTATTAAGGCTTCTTAACAGACCCGCTAACTTCAATTGATAAACCGTAAATAATGCGTTATTAACTAAGTAATTGATGTTTGTATAGGCGAGATCCATCACGTGTAGTAACATTGAAGGTCGTCGAGGTGTATTTTTTGTCTTAAATTTCGTAACAATGTAGACACAAAACGTTTGCCAGTGCCTGTTCAAGGGTAACAATAGCCTCGAAGGCTGGTACGTATGAAATCTAATATAGGTTTTCCCGGCCAATTTAGCAGATTTGACAGCCAAAATGACCACCAATCACCCATTTTCGCACGAACTGGAATGCACGTTTAAGATCAACATTCAATTAACTAAAATCCTCATTCAATTTAAATGTAGAAGCATGCGATTGTACATTTAAACCATGCAATTTAACAATTATTCATTCAAAATTTAACTTACTGTAGCATTCATATTCGCTGGAGCTTCCATCTGCGTAAGTTTGGTCATTTAAATTCGATATTAAGCAAGCAATTTTTAAATGTAAGCATAGGAATTCGAAATAAGTCCATATTATTCATTTTTTTAATAGAATTGAACGGAATGCCTTTATTCCAATTTGAATATACATGGATATAAGAACTGTTTCCCAAAAGATCCTGCCACTTTTCTAATGACCGTGTATATTGCTAGACTGAAGCACCAGATCACAATTAAAACCAAAGCTAAAAGATAAAGAAGTAAAGAATTAAAAATAAACATTATGTGAACGCGACAAAAAAGGGGACAACATACCTTGAATTTGATGTTGCTTAGGTTCATTTTCATGTTTATTTAATTTTCTATATCGTTTGTTTACATTTTACTTCTTTAGATTAAAAAGACACTGTCAGATAACAGAGACTTTGATAATTCACAAACTATATATAGAATGAAAAGAAGAAACGATGAAAAGGTTCACTAAATCAAACGACTCGCAACGTACTTTTCTGTTTATTTTGAATGCAAAAAGTGTTAAATAGAATGCGCGGAAATGTAAACGGAAATGACAGTCCCTTGCAAAAATTTCGTAACCAAACTCAGTGTCAAATTGAATCATCACTTAAACCGAATGACATAACTTCAAAATAGGATGCGTTAAACATGAAAATGCCAGGTTTGAAAACGAATCTGAACGTCTGAAATCTAATACGAACCACGGGAACAACAGCAGAGAGTTAATTTGCTTCAAATTGGCCACTATCAAGATGAATTTGAACGCTATTTTGGCGAAACTGGGCGGGAAAACCTATACTAAGTATAGGTCTGTGCGTATATTTGCTAATGGGAAGGCGTATTATTGAGGTTTTGTTCAACAATGGCTCGGCACCAGACTACAATTTTTCTCAGGTAGTCCACAGGCTGCCCATGTCTTTTGTCCTATGATGGCGGTTGTCAAATCAAGTCCAGTGTTACAAAAGTGAATATAATCTAAATATATCGTTTGGATTCATCTTAGACCAAAGAGACTACCACGACAAGTATCAGGGATTGTTGTAGCCGTTTTGTACTTCCCTCCGAACAGTGACACTGGAGATGAACTTAGCGAACATTTAATCAATGCGGTTGACCAACTTAAGGCTTCCATCCAGAAGCAGGTTTTATTATTATGGGAGATTATAATAAGCTCGATACAAACCCAATATGTGGTGGATGCTGTTTTAAGCAGATTGTTTATAAGTTTACACGAGAAAATACTATATTGGACAACATTTTAACTAATGTACATGCTTTTTATAAGGGTGTTTACATTATGCCCCCTCCGGCAGAAGTGACCATAATTTGGTATTATGGTCTCCTAACCAACATTTACCTACATTAAAACGTGTGATAAGGCCAATGGCGTGATTCTGATATTTGGTGTTTTGGTAGGTGGATTTCGACTTATGAAGATTTTGAAGCTCAGACGACACAGGTTAAATGTGATGAGTTCTACTCAATTTTGAACAGGGCACATGATGTTTATTTCCCTATTAAAACAGTTCGTGTTCAGGGCCCCAATGGAAACCAGTTTTAAACTGTTTGGTCATACCCTGGGTAAAGAAATGTAATAAATAAATAAATAAATAAATCGAAGAAGAGCCCCAATTTCTTCCAATCAGCCATCTTCATTTGACCTTTGCGCGTACTTTCAGCGGTGACGTAATAATTTCCGACGGCTGTTATCAGACGCAACATTTTGATGCAGTAAACAGTCACACTGATATAAAAAGTTAGGCTCGTGCAAAAAGTTTATAAAAGCTAAGCTCAATATTGAACGCATCGCCTTTGCGACGTGTTTTGTGAAATGGATCGTAGGACGCATCGCAGCTGCGATGCATCGCAGGGCTAAGACGCGTCGCAACTCTACGACACATCGTAAGTTACAATGCGTTTTAGGAAATCGGCCCCCTTCCCCAAGGCGGTTTTAAACGTACGTTTAAAACCGGCCCAGCACATATTTATTCCTATTCATAAAATGCCTTTTTGTATAATTCAGCAACAACAAAATTATAAATTTCCAATGATTTTGTTCAATTTGTTTTACCTTGGTTTGTAAAACATCCCTTCAGCTATTGAATGGTTCGTGCCACGCGCGAGTGGTGGTAAACATGTCCTTATATGGAAATTGACGCGCGCGCGACGCGCTCGCCAGGTGGTGCGGAACGCAGCAGTGCCGATGTAGCGTGAAATTATGGACTCTAAATACGGACGCATCGGTAGTATTGCGCTTGCGCTATTAGGAGAGTGACTGGTCGCCCGAGTGTTCAACCAATAAAATGGACCAGATTTTGTAGGACTCTACATTTCGTGTGACACCGGAAAAAATGTATAAAACCGCGCCGTGTTTAAACAACTTCCAGCCGTGTTTAAACAACCGTTTAAACACACCCACATGACTAGTCTTGGTTCCAAGACGTTATTAGCGGTGCGACGTATAGCGGCCGACAGCGCCCTCTCGCTACACACACACACACCACGCCCAAATCGCTAACACCGTCTTGGGAATTTCGCAAGTTCCGCTCGCGAAATCGCGAGCAGAACTGTGTGGCATTTGCATGCGCGTGTGACGTAGCTGCATTATCGCATGTAAATAGCCAACACTCACTAGTCTAGTTTCTGTACTCACGTGGGGTTTACGTGTACGTACGTATGAACGTGCAGCGCAGTACCAAGCCATTCGTTGTTTGTTGGAAAAAATGTCTGACCGCGTGGACCAAGCGATCGATTTTACAGCAAACAAACTGGGCTTTGGAAAGCTAAAAAGTCATCAGATCAGTGCCATTAATCAATTTGTACGTGGCCATGATTTGTTTGTTAATTTACCAACGTGATTTGGCAAGAGTGTAATTTTTCAAGCTGCTCCATTGGTATTTTCTTGAACGAAGTAACCGAAGGTAAACAGGAGAAAGCGCTGGTTATTGTCGTCGTGCTATTGAAAGCCCTGGCCGTTGATCAGTTACATCATGGAGAAATAAGACATTTCTCCATGGTTACATCGTGCTGAACATCTGGGACTGAAGTCGGCAGATATAACGTCTGATATTCCAGATCACATTTTTGGAACAATCCGAAGATTTTTCAATCCTGTTTGCCAGTCCAGAATCACTCTGCTCAGAACGTTAACAGACTAGTAAGTTATTACTTAAACATGAGTTTCCTCCAGTGCGCAAGCGCGATTATTCGTTTGACCCGCCTGTTAAATTATGCATGAGCAGGTCGCGCGCGCTCCCTTGCGAAATTTCCAAGACTACCACATGACAGGCTCTCGATCAATAGGGATAGTGAAACTCGCTGAGGCATTTATGAATTTCAGATATCAATCACTCTTTGGATTTAAATCAATTTGGAAGTCGCCCAGGAAGGTCAACTTCTCATTGTTTGGTGGATATTGTTAATTATCTTGCTAAATCTGCCGATAAATCAAGTTCTGTTTCAACGGTAATTATTACTGATTTTTCGAAGGCATTTAACCGGGTAGACTATTCTGTTGTCATTTTAAAACTTTTAAAATTAAACCGTCGTGATTGGTTGACCCCTTGGATAGTTGATTTCCTCAGTGGCCGCACCCAGTGTGTACGATACCGCGGTTGCCTGTCTGATTGGTCTCCAGTTACAGCAGGGGTTCCTCAAGGGACAAAGTTGGGTCCAGTGCTTTTCCTTGTACTTATTAAAGGGACACATTGCCTTCAAATGTCATGAAATTTTGCTGTTTAGAAATGTTCCTTATCTTTGATAAGAGTTGTTCATGCAAAAAAACACGTATAATGTGCTGTAATTAGTGAGTAGTGATTACAAAACAAAAAATTGTGCGCTTACCTCTGACATCTGACCCGCGAAACATAGACTTATTTCCAGTACTAAATACCACCGTCTAAATAATGCGCAAAATACGCTGTAAGAGTCTTTAGGCTGGCACCGCAGCCAGTGGCCTTGTGAACCTATCAGATGATCGCCAGGTACAATTCTCTACCTCGCGACATCGCCAGTGCTGCGCGCCGTGCCACAGTTCAGCAAAATGGATCAACAGAACGTACTTCAACCAGATGCGACTGGAAATACGACTGGTGAACATGGTCCGCCATTTTGTTGAGTCAAAAATGTGGTTCTACAAAATGGCGGACCGCTATTTGTCACAAAATTAAACAAAAACCACGCAATTTGAAGGGATAGTTATGTGAATCTTTATATTCTACTTTTAAAAAAGCTTCCCAACCATATCCATTTCAGTTTTATAGCCCAAATCGCAACATCCAAAGCAATGTGTCCCTTTAATGATGCTCTTGCCTCTGCGGGGCCCCAGTGCTGAATGTATGTTGATGACATGACAATCGCGGAATCAATGCCGCGGGGTGTGACCATTCGGGATCAAGCCACGCTTGATACTTTGGATCAATGGTGTACTGAAAATAATATGTGTCTTAATAATAACAAATGTCACGCCATGAGGGTATACTTTGGGAAAACCGCACTTCAACCCCTTCAATTAACTATTGATAATCAGGTTTTGCAACAGGTTGAGTCGGAGAAGGTGCTGGGTTTACTCATTCAGGCAGAGTTAAAATAGGGAAAACACATTCAAGAAATAGTCAAAAAGGCGAATATTAGAATGCATATGTTACGACGGCTTATTCCTTTTAATTTACCTCGATGCGACCTTATTACAATATATACTGGGTATATTCGGCCACTCCTTGAGTATGCTGCACCTGTTTGGCATTCAGCCCTCACTGGTGCTCAATTAAATCAAATTGAGAGGGTTCAGAAGCGGGTGTTACGCTTAATTTTAGGATTTCAGTACCAATCATATGAAGTTGCCTTAAATGTTATCCAACTCGAAACACTCTGTGACAGAAGGAATAGACTTTGTCTTAAATTTGCTCAATCACTTGTTAAATCTTCTCAATTTTGTCATTGGTTACCTTAAAATAACGTAACATCTACGAGACTTAGAAACCCTAACCCATTTAAACAAATTTTGTGCAGAACAGAGCGGTATAAAAACTAGTCCAATTCCCTCTCTCATCAGGCTCTTGAATAACTATAACCTAATTGGTATTGTGGCACTGTTCACGAGATGTGGGTGCATGAGTAGGACCAAACTTCTTCAAATTTGTATCTGTGTATGTCTTTATAGTTTTAACAACTTTATGCCGTTTAGTATATTTATTTCATCTTTTAATGTGTTATTTTTTGTAAGATCTTGTGCAATTCAGCCTTCTGGCTGTGATGATGATTTTAATAAAACACCATAATAATAAAATGGCTCGTTGCCAGACTACAATTTTCTGGGTAGTCAAGAGCCATCCCACTCTTTTATCCTTAGCCGGCGATTGCCATTTTGCAGATCAAACCACAAAGTGAATTTAATGTAAACATAATCTAATAGCATCTCAATCTTTACACCGCCAGAATTCCGCTGATGTGACAAATTTTTTAAACTAGTATTTGGGGAAGGCAGGTTATGAATTTCAGAATTAGTAAAACATACTAACAACAACGGTCGATGATACCATTAGATCAGTGCATTTTCTATGTGAATTAAAATTCAAAGTCCCTGGTGCCTGGTACTCGCGTACATGGATGCATTTATGATAGCTGTTTCGTGTCTTGTAGGCCTACTTGTATTCTAGTTTTATTTTGGCTTCTTCAAATGATATCTAATAATGGTTCACCTTAGAGAAAAGAGAGCAGTTACCGATGCAATTGAGATTTTTGTTCTTGTTTGTTTGTTTGTTTTGCTTTCGTTTTGTTTTCTTTTTTAATGTTAAGCCTGTTGTATATGACCACGGGAGGTATAATTTTATTGAATTAGTTTTATTGCAAATTATGGCATGTAAAAATGGCGTTCTGTGTTACAAACAGAAAAAACACCGATCAACCCAATTTGGGATTTTAAAATGTGTACATTCGAAAATCCCTAGTTGATCATATCCAAAAGTTTAATTTCGTTGAGGACTAACTCAGCATGGAAGAGAGCACATTGCACGTTGAATTTTTTTTTCACTTAATTGAAAGTCGATTTTAGCCATCGCGTACGCGTAGGGTGGCCAAATATCGGTGAATTTTGACCAAGGAAAATTTTTACTGGGATTTTTGTATTTTTGTCGGGAATAATTGTAAATTTTCGGGAAATTTTGGGAAACGTTTGGAACTTTCAAAAGTTGGGCATTTTCATTTAAAAAAGATGGTCGATCTTGGACGAGGGGTTTCATGGTATTTCAGTGATTGCTTAAGAAGAGGAAATACAGTTTTACTAACAGTGATTGTAAGTAATCTGAACTACAGATATTAGAAACCTCGTTTTGCTGATGGGGGAATTCTCATTATGCCCAAACAAAGATTTTACAATAACAGATGTGAAGGGGTTTGACACGTTAAGATTAAATTAGACATGTTAGGTGCGAAAGCAGAAATTACTAGAATGACCGTCTCCAGCGTTAACATGCGTATATCATTCTAGCCAATTAAGCCCTACGAATGTCCCAGACAACCAACAAAACTCTTTCATTTATATATACATTGATACAGAAAAACTGTTATATTGTAGCGTTTGGACCGGCTAGCAACGGAGGGCGCTCTACACCTTCCACGGTGCGGACTGGAGCACCTGTGAAGTGGACCGGCTAACAACAGAGGGCGCTCTACACCTTTCACGGTGCGAACTAAGAACCCTGGAAAACAGACTGGTCAACCCGGCTCGGCAGCCATCTTGTTGTTGTTGCTAGATAGCGTCAGTCAGACACATACTTGGAGCTTGCTATGCAAAGAAGTGTGTTTTGTTCTGTACCGTAAATTGTAAATAAAGCGAGGTTCGAGCAGAAATATAATTGCCTGAGTTGTCAATGACTGTGTTCCTATCAAAGACCAATCAACACGCTACACTGGCGGCAGCGGTGACACGATCTGGACGGGAAATTCAGGTATTTTTGACTGTTGTTTTGCTCGGTGGCTTGAGCACGGATCGGCATTATGGCCACATGTATTGAACATAGCGCGCCTGAGACCCTGAAAACATATGTGACGATAGGTGAATTGCAATATTTCTTGTCCCCCGGGCCACAGTCTAGTGGGGGAATTACTCCGGGGAGGGTAGCAGAGAAGTGGGAATTTGACCTGTGGGGGCGTGATGATGGTCAGCACTTAGGGACAGAGTTCGCTAGGCCAGTCAGGGAGCCCGTCAATCAGGAATTGGAAATTTCCACCCAGGAATACCCGCGGGGAGAAACCACTTCGATTTATAGTAGGGGCCAGAAAACTACGAGTACACCCCTTCCCTCTCCCCGCAAACCAGTCCATAGCAATATAACAGACCCGGTTGGTTTTGGCGGGAACGGTTGCCCACGTGACCTGGACCTGCGCGGTTTTGGCGGGAACGGCGGCACGCGTGACAACGTGACGGGCCCATGCTTCCCCGAAGGGACTAACCAAACACAAACCAATGGGGCGGATCCCCCCCAGAGGGTCCGTCGTGCACAAACCAATGAGGTGGATCCTTACCATTCGGAGAGGATCCGCTGTACACAAACCAATGGGGCGGATCCCCCCAGAGGATCCGCCGTGCACAAGCCAATGAGGTGGATCCTCACCATTCGGAGAGGATCCGCTGTACACAAACCAATGAGGTGGATCCTCACCATTCCGAGAGGATCCGCTGTCCACAAACCGATGGGGCGGATCCCCCCCCCCCCCCCAGAGGATCCGCCGTGCACAAACCAATGAGGTGGATTCTTACCATTCGGAGAGGATCCGCTGTACACAAACCAATGGGGCGGATCCCCCCCCAGAGGATCCGCCGTACACAAACCGAGGAGGGAGATCCTTACCTCTCGGAGAGGATCCGCTGTACACAAGCCAATGGGGCGGATCCCCCCCCCCCCCCCCCCAGAGGGGTGGATCACATGGAACCACATGGCCCTGGGCAGACTGGTGCAGTCAGGAGACCGGTGATGCTCCCAGATAGGTTTGACGGCTCGTCTTCCTGGGAGGACTACCTTATCCACTTTGAAAGTGTCTCGATGGTGAACGGGTGGGGTGAAGCTGAGAAGGCAATGTTCATTGCTTCACACCTAAGAGGAGTGGCTAGAGAGGCACTGTCCGACATGACATCAGAACAGCGCATGGAGTTTCCCGCGTTCTTGGAGCACTTCGAGCAACGCTTTGGAGTCGGTGCGCAGGTTCCGCTGTACCGGGCCCAATTGTCAATGCGTACGAGGGGAAGGGAGGAGCCTCTGAGTGATCTGGGGCAATCAATCCGTCGGCTCGTCTCTAAGAGCTACCCAGGACTGCCAATTGAGGCCAGGGAGGACCTGGCGGTGGAGGCATTCCGCAATGCACTTGGAGATGAACAACTTCAGCATCATGTGTTTGCCGGGAAAGCCAAGACCTTGGCTCAAGCGTTACACTGGCTACGGAAATGGAGGCCTTCCTGGAATCCCAGGTGTACAACAAGAAAGCTGGGCGAGGGGCTATAGATGTGCGAGTGGTAACAGCACAAGGAGATGGAAGGGACCATCAGAGGGCGCCAACTCCCTACCAAGATAAGAGCAACAGGGAATGTTTTCGCTGCCATAAACGTGGCCACTTTCGGAGGGAGTGCCCCAGACGCAGCTGGTTCAACAATGCCGATGGTGCCAACAGACAGAATGGCAGGGGAGTGAGACCAGCTTCGGGTGACAGCGAACAGCAGGAGCGCTACTGGAGGTTGGAATCAGAAAAAGAAACGACCGCCTCTTGCTGTGTATTTCGGCACCAGGAGAAGAGCAGGGAGAACGCCGAGTGTCAACGGCAGTTATCAACAAGGGAAGTTGAGGGCGAGGAGGACATGACTGATGCAACAGGTGGAAGGGAGGTCGAGGGTGTTGATGGGCTTGTAAAAGCATGGGAGGCTCCCGAAATCCGGTTGGCACAAGAAGAGGACACAGAGTTGCAGCATGTCTTGCGTTGGCTGGAGAACGGGGGTCCCAGACCAGGTTGGAAGGGAGTTTCGGCGCTGGATGAGGGGACTAAATTCTGGTGGGCCAAGTGGGACACACTTGGACTAGTAGATGGGGTTCTGAAGGTCAGGTGGAAGGAGGTTGAGGGGCATAGCTCGTCCTGGAAGGTCGTGGTTCCAAAGGCCAAGGTTGCCGATGTCCTGCACCTAGCACATGACAACAGAACATCCGGTCATCTCGGGACAGCCAGAACAGTGGCCCGTCTCCGGCAAGCACCTGTCTACTGGAGAGGAATGAAGCGCCAGGCCGAGGAGTGGTGTAGAAAATGCCACAAGTGTGGATCTAAGAAGTCTCCCCCCAAGCCATTGCGAGCTCCTCTCCAACAATACATGGTGGGGGCCCCCATGGAACGGATTGCCATCGACATTACCGGACCACTTCCAAGTACCAAGCTGGGCAACACGAGCATCATGGTCGTTGCCGACTACTTTACCAAATGGGTCGAGGCATTCGCCATCCCCGACAAGACCTCCAAGACTGTAGCCCGAGTTCTGGTCAAGCAGGTCATCACTCGATTCGGAGCTCCTCTTGAGATCCACACCGACCAGGGGCGGGAGATTGAGGCAGCGCTGTTTCGAAGTGTCTGTCAATTGTTGGGCGTCCACAAGACGCGTACGACGCCGTTCCACCCCCAGTCTGATGGTATGGTGGAGCGGTTCATCCGCACACTCAAGACCATGCTCAGTGTCTTCGTCAGGGAGAAACAGGACGACTGGGATGAGCACTTGCCATACCTGATGGTGGCCTACCGTTCTGCCCAGCATGAGAGCACGAAGATGACGCCGAACATGCTAATGCTTGGCAGGGAGATCGGTCTACCCTTGGACTTGGTTGTTGGAGCCTCCGAAAAGGACACCGATGGTCCCGTGGACCTACACGATTATGCTCAGGAGCTGAAGGAGAAAATGAGGGATGCTCACGCCTTTGCTAGAGGCCACCTCAGAACGAGTCAGCTGCACCAGAAGAAGTGTTATAACCGCAGGTTGCACGGAAGTGGTTACGAGCCAGGAAGTCCGGTCTGGTTGTACACCCCCCAAAGGAAGCTGGGACGAGCTCCCAAGCTGCAGTGCTGGTGGGACGGGCCCTTTATCGTGCTAAACAAGATTGATGATGTGACCTACAGAATCCAGAAGTCGCCTTGCTCCAAACCGAAGGTAGTGCACTACAACCGTCTCGAGCCCTACCTGGGGGAAGTGCAGGCGGACTGGTGGACCAAAGCTGTGCCCGGAGCTAAAACCGTTGAACCTCAACCCCTGGATGGGGGAGAGTTGTCAACTAGGGGGAACGTAGAACCTGCTGGTCAAACGCGGGTGGAGGTACCCAGACGGAAACGCGTTAGGGTGAAAGACCCTGAACCAACGGAGGTTGCTGCTGAGCCCGTACAGAAAACAAGGCATGGCCGGCCCGTGGTTAAGCCCGACAGATATTGCAACCAACTAAATAACCCTTCTTCTTCTTCCCCTTGCAGGATGGACGAGGTACGCTGCGAACAGTGCGGGAGGACCTTCACAAGGAAGACCAACCTTCGACGTCATCGACGGACCTCCTGCGAGAAGACGCACCCAACTAAGCCCTACCAATGCGGAAAGGGCTGTGGACAGGCCTTCTACCGGTCCGATATCCGGGCTAAACACGAGCGTCTGCAGTGGGGTCCAGCTAGTGGGGTCCATGCTGCAGGATGAGCTCGAGTTATCTGCCAGCGACGAGGAACTCGAGCTCATGGACACCACTGCAGGAGGTATGGAGTGCCATCCCGTCGGGGGCGAAGCCAGCTACCACTCGGAGCGGCCTCGCGCCACTCAGCAACCAGCGACCAACCCTACAGCCGAGGCCAGCTGCCAATCGGAGCGGCCTCGCACCACTCCCCGGCTGGCGACGAAGGCTGCAGCCGAGGCCAGCTGCCGCTCGGAGCGGCCTCGTGCCACTCACAGACCAGCGACTAACCCGACAACCGAAGCCAGCTGCCAACCGGAGCGGCCTCGCACCACCACTACCCGTCCGGACCACCCTCAACCCAAAGCTGGCCAGTCTAGCGGCCGAAAGAGACGTTGGACCGGCGCCATGCAAAAGACCAAGTCACAGCTGGGACTTGCCGCCCACGGCCGGCGCCGTCGAGGGCACCTTCAGCTAAACGCCACCAGAGGCGGGACAGCATGCCCCCACTGGGGGCGTGTATTACCTTCACAGACGGTTCCCGCTGGACAACATCCACCCCTGGACGGCTGGAACAAGAGCGGACAAGGCCTACCCGGGATGCGGCTACGAGCATGGAGGAACCACATCTATCCGCCTTTCCCAAACTTATTTGAGGGCAAATAGGAGTCCTCGGAGGGGGCGGTGTAGCGTTTGGACCGGCTAGCAACGGAGGGCGCTCTACACCTTCCACGGTGCGGACTGGAGCACCTGTGAAGTGGACCAGCTAACAACAGAGGGCGCTCTACACCTTTCACGGTGCGAACTAAGAACCCTGGTCAACCCGGCTCGGCAGCCATCTTGTTGTTGTTGCTAGATAGCGTCAGTCAGACACATGTTTGGAGCTTGCTATGCAAAGAAGTGTGTTTTGTTCTGTACCGTCAATTGTAAATAAAGCGAGGTTCGAGCAGAAATATAATTGCCTGAGTTGTCAATGATTGTGTTCCGATCAAAGCCCAATCGACACGCTACAATATTGTTACTTATTGAACGAAAATGACATTTTACCATTTTCTAAGATCGAATAAAAATTCCCAAAATTCCAGACGACTCGAAAATTCCCGAAACTTTCCAGAATTTCCGGAAAGTTTCCAACACCAAAATGTAAAATTCCATCATTATTGGAATTAAACCGAAAATATGTGCGTCTCGTCCAGCAGTTTTTAAATTGGTGTGGGTATGACGTTATTGTTATGTAGATTATGAGCTTCGAAGAACTGATTCCTGAAAACCGAGTACAAGTACTTGTAGGTTAGTACTATTTTTTAAGCAGTTTTAGTCCGAATACATTTAAATTCTGGTACAAGTGCCGTAAATCGAGTTATTGAGTTATTTGTTATTGGCTTTTTGAGTACGTGGACCAAATCAGTACTCATTCAGTACAGTGCACGCAAACATTGTATATTGTAAAAATATATTTAACTCTAGATTGACACATCAATGCGGGAAGTTAAAAAGGTCGCGTTTTTGTGTCATTTTTTAGTCCAATATACAGTTGTGGTCGAAAGTTCACATACATTTGGGAACTGTTCCTTCAATTATTCCTGGAACACAGCAGTCAGTTGTCGAGGGTTTAAGATGTCTGCACGAGTAAACAGGAGTTAGTTGGTTTAAGTCCCACCCGAGTAAGTCTGCAATAATTATGTCGCTTCCCATGTTGTATCGTAAAATTGGGTGTGATCCCTGGCTATACGGCATTCTGGGTTTATGACTTCTGACTAGCGCCCACCCGAACAAAGATACTGACAATTTGGGAGACCACCAACGTAGGGCAAGATAGCTCAGTTGGTAGAGCGCCGGTACGGTAACCCGGAAGTCACAGGTTCGAATCCCGCCGCTGCTAGTTTCTTTGTTCACTTTGAAAATAGTTATTTTTTGCTAGACTCTAAAACTAAAAGCTGTGTTTAGCAATTAAACACAATCTTGCCATCAGTTTGTAAACATGTAGAGGTTCTGTATATACGTTTGAGGACAACAGGAGAATGAAAATACAAAGGAACCTTTCTTGTCCTCGCAAGTCGGTCTTTTGTTGAAATTGGTCCTTGGACGTAAAATACGTGCCTAGTCTATGGGGTTGGGTTATATTGAAGGAACAATAGGAAACACAAAGCATTGCCCTCGGTAATAGGGAAAACACGACTACATGAATACACTGTGCTTAACGGCACGTCGGGGAGAGCACACAAGTCTGTAAACACCTACAATCGCTGACCTCGATGTTTAGCCCCGCGGTAAGGCAGGGTTTTACATGGTACCTCGTGAATTATTGAACTCCAACCCCGTCAAACATTTTCGGTCAACCTGAAGGGTAGTGTACACGATTAGTAATCCTCCATTTGTTTTTACTGAATTTTCACGAAATTCCTTACTAGACTGTAAGTTAATAGTCGGGTCAATCATCCTGTAAAATGATGGCACTAGGTGTGCTGTCATTGTCAAGAAAAGTGGAAATCTATATCGTTTTCCAACGATTTCCAGCTGGAAAACTGCCCTGTATCCTTTAGTCAAGGCGCGCGTGGCTAGCTACCCGGACGAGTGGCCATCACTTAAAGCCACATCAACCGTACAATTTACAAAGTGGTAGTTTGCATTCACGAAGCAAGGCCATGCCATATAAACCTTTTCGTTATATTGTGCAAGTCCATTAGGAGCTTAGCGTGATGACTCCGCGCATTACCCGACAGAAACGTCCTTGCCATTTGTCATTTATATTGTCAGGTTGCCAGATATTTATGACTCGGTTTAATTATGTTTTGGTCATGAGAGATAATGCCAAAAAATTGTTGTGTTGAAAAGTTTATTTTCTGCTTCGCCACCGACTTCTTGAATCACCGAGAAGCAAACCAAATGGAAATATTCTAACTTTTGGCTTCATATCAACCGACTGAATGAGATACGACGAAGTTTTTGCAGATTCGACTTGACTCTTCCGCAACAATATATTTATACATCTCTAAAAGACATTGAGTTGGTTGTATGTACATAGCATTTTCACAAGCGCTGTCCTTTTTTTCTTGCTAGACTCTTCAGCCCGAATGGAACTTTTACGAGCGCGACGGATCGAAGTCATCTTTACGCTAACCAGGGCGAGTTTGGGCCTGAACGTTGGATGAAATTTGTGGTTTCATTTTTTACATAAAAATACGCATAAAGTAAAGAATGTACATCAATACAAACACCTTTTTTGAGACAAAGAGGCTGAGTTATGTTTATATTGATAGTTAAAAAGAAAAAAACGCCGACCCTGATTCTGTCGATCTTTTTTTTAAGGGGGCGGGGGGGGGGGGGGGGGGGAGTGGAGTCGAGTCCTAATGCCCTCGTAATATCGACAATTCTTTTTGTACGTTATGGTCAAGGTCAATGGCGTCTGTACATAAGGCCCATTACTGCTTAATAGTCCCGTTTGTAGAATTGTTGATTGGGAGATGCATATACTATTGTGAAGTATTGCACAAGAGACGCAGAGAATGGCTCGTTGCCAGACTACAATTTTCTGTTTAGTCAAGAGCCACCCCACTCTTTTATCCTTAGCCGGCGATTGCCATTTTGCAGATCAAACCACAAAGTTAATTTAATGTAAACATAATCTAATCGCATCTCAATCTTTACACCGCCAGAAATCCGCTGATGTGACAAATTTTCAAAAATAGTATATTTGGGGAAGGCAGGTTATGGATTTCAGAATCAGTAAAACATACTAACAACAACGGTCGATGATACCACTAGATCTGTGCAGTTTCTATGTGAATTAAAATTCAAAAGTCCCTGATGCCTGGTACTCGCGTGCATGGATGCATTTGTGATTGCTGTTTCATGTCTTGTACATTTTTTCCTAGTTTTATTTTAGCTTCTTCAAATGATATCTAATAATGGTTCACCTTAGAGAAAAGAGAGCAGTTACCGGTGCATTTGGGATTTTGTTCTTGCTTGTTTGTTTTGCTTTCGTTTTGTTTTCTTTTTTAATGTTAAGCCTGTTGTATATGACCACGGGAGGTATGATTCTATTGAATTAGCTTTATTGCAAATTATGGCATGTAAAAATGGCGTTCTGTGTTACAAACAGAAAAAACACCGATCAACCCATTTTGGGATTTTAAAATGCGTACATTCGAAAATCCCTAGTTTATCATATCCAAAAGTTTAATTTCGTTGAGGACTAACTCAGCATGGAAGAGAGCACATTGCACGTTGAATTTGTTTTCACTTAACTGAAGTCCGATTTTAGCCATCGCGTACGAGTATATAGGGTGGCCAAATATCCGTGAACTTTGACCAAGGAAAATGTTTACTGGGAATTTTGTTTTTTTGTCGGGAATAATTGTTAATTTTCGGGAAATTTTGGGAAACGTTGGGAACTTTCAAAAGTTGGACATTTTTCATTTTAAAAAGATGGTCGATCTTTGACTAGGGTTTTCAGGGTATTCCAGTGATTGCTTAAGAAGAGGAAATACACTTGTATTAACAGTGATTGTAAGTAATTTGAACTACAGATATTAGAAACCTCGTTTTGCTATTGAACATAAATGACATTTTACCATTTTCTAAGATCGAATAAAAATTCCCAAAATTCCAGACGCCTCGAAAATTCCCGAAACTTTCCAGAATTTCCGGAAAGTTTCCAACACTTTGCAACCCTAAGTACGAGTACAACATTCCGAGTTCCAAGAATTTAAAGACCCGAGTGCGCCTAAATTAGTTTGCAAAGGCGACTTTGAAACCTAGAACAAGAACGAGTACTTCAAATATACTTGAGTCATGCATCTGGGGGAAAAACATATAATCTAAGAACACCAAAATGTAAAATTCCATCATAATTGGAATTAAACCGAAAATATGTGCGTCTCGTCCAGCAGTTTTTAAATTGGGGTGGGTATGACGTTATTGTTATGTTGATTATGAGCTTCGAAGAACTGATTCCTGAAAACCGAGTACAAGTACTTGTAGGTTAGTACTATTTTTTAAGCAGTTTTAGTCCGAATACATTTAAATTCTGGTACAAGTGCCGTAAATCGACTCAGAGTTATTTGCTTTTTGAGTACGTGGACCAAATCAGTACTCATTCAGTACAGTGCACGCAAACATTGTATATTGTAAAAATATATTGAACTCTAGATTGACATATCAATGCGGGAAGTTGAAAAGGTCGCGTTTTTGTGTCATTTTGGAGTCCAATATACAGTTGTGGTCGAAAGTTCACATATATTTGGAAACTGTTCCTTCAATTATTCTTGGAAGTGCTCTGTTTCTTAATGTGTTACTTTCCTAAATTATCAGTGTATCAATATAATCATGTTTCAAAAGTTCTGGGAATTTGTTTACCAAGTACGAATACGTTATCACGCTGTTGTTATCTAGTCACTTACCAGTGTAAGTATTTCTACAGCGTCCGGGACAGTTTTTCCGTATCTCCTTCATGGCTTGCTTTATCCAGTGCTTAGGGTCAGGATTGTTAGGATCAGGTTGCGGCGGAGGACCGAAGTAGCATGTCCTCGCATGGCCGTCCACGCAGTGCAGAGCCACTGTGGAATGAAGGAGGGGAAATGCACTCATTGCCCGCTCGAAAAGAAAATATTACATGATTTACGCAACCAGGCAAAAGACAGCAGCAATTTCCCTCGCTTTGTTAAAAAACCTAAATTATAAATTAACGCTGTAGACATAACTATCGAGTTTTATCAGCAACTGTTCGAAAGTAAGTACCGCTTGGCACGCATGTCGTATTCGGTGCCAAATTCAGCTAAATAGTTTGCGGGTAATTGATTTATTCTTAAAATTTAGGCTCTTGAGATGATACAAATGGGGAAATTTTGCTTATTTAAACAATCGTCAGTTTTGCATTACCTTATGCGAACGGACAATTTTCATTTAATCCTCACTGAATAATCAGGGACTAAATTTATAAAAGGAAAAAATAACCGATGACCAATGCGGAACTTCTTTTAGTCTAATTTCGTTTGATTTAAATGTTTTTTTCTTCTATTTTTATTAGTATATTTGGACATCAATCATCTGAATTCATGTCATTTATCCATGCTTGCTATTCGACATGGACATTCAATACAATTTAATTTCTCCATATCAAAGTCGATTATTCTAGAATTGACAGGACTAATGTAAATCCAATACAGAAATTACAAACATCTATAGTACACTAAGATATAACAGCACATATGCAGCTTTTCATTATCGATGTAAACAAAAGTTTAAAAGTCAACAACTTACCAAACACAGTTAGGATAAGCGATACCAAAGGCAAATATGACATCTTGGGAGTACAGTCTGTTACCGACGTTGATCAGTAATGTTGACTTCCAGTTTTATTTGGAAAAGAAACCAAACAACGCAACGAGAACTAGGCAGACACTTCCGCAACCCAAAGTATGTTTCTCCCTGTCTAACCGGACCCTGAGCCAAGGAATATTATAGCATGTTCAGATAAAATGTAGGCATATATATGCAGCAAGGGCAGATCATTCCGTTGCCAGCTCTACACTGGTGTGAATCGCGCACGAGCTTCTCACGGTGAGTCAACCAATCACAGATGAGATTTTTGTATCGACGACGCAGACGGTAACCTATTAACAGCAAAAGCCCGTTGGCGTGCAGTGCGCATGATCTGAAGTCAGCTCCTATTGGATGATGCTCTGTGTTTCATCGACCTACGATCTACAAATGCGTGCTTCACCAGTGCAGTGCGTAAAGAACTGTCAGTAATAATAACATTTCTTCTTTTGAATGTTAAATGATGCGTTGTATTTCATTATTAAAGATGATTAATGGACAAGGCTTAGCTAGCGGCTGATGATCTACAAAATGAGTGTCTTACAAGGGCGTCGTAAAATATTAGTTGGAATACATTTGTTTTACTCTTTTTTAAATTGTCGTCGGTAACCGAGGTTAAAAATAAATATTTATGGACAATAATTCGTGGAAGCCGATTGCCACCGGAGTATACTAAGAAGATAAAGCTAAAGCACATGATCTTTAGTAATTTTATTAGTGCACGGTGAGCGTTATCGCAGCATTTGTACACCCTAGTCATCATAGTTGTAATCAAGTCAGTCACAAGTCAATCACAAGTCAGATCAAAAGGCAGATCAAAAGTCAGCTCACACAAGCTACATGGGATGAACAATGACAAAGGAATGCTTTTGATAGTGTGTTTGAATGGCTTGTTAGAAGACCTGAGACCAGAATTGTAACGTGACCTGTGATGCGAGTTGTGATGACTTGTAATGACTTATAATGACTTGATTACAGCATTACTAGTCACAGTAATGCATATTAGGTTACTTCCATTTAGTGTGGTTGCAAATTCATTAATTGTTGTAAATTTGCAGTTAGCCTACCTATACTACTAGCAACCTAGCAGTTTTTTACATGTTTTTTTTTCACTGTTACCAATTAAATAAATGAGAATTAGTACAATACTAACAGGGAACCCCAGCTTTTAACAGTAATAGCAAGGTTATTTCAAAGGGAAAGTAACGTAAAATGACAGGGTTCGTGAGTAGTGAGATAACAGTTTGCACTGCAATTTCACGGCCACTGTTCTTTACGGGATGGTATGGTACTGACGCCAAAACTACCGGGAAATTCCCAAAGAAAAACAATGGATTTTTTTTTTTACAGTGTTCTAACCCCGAAAGTAGTGATGTGATCATCTATTCAGCGACAGTGGGGAATTTCAAATTTCGTGGGGAATGTCTTCGGCATCATCAAACTATAAAATCCTCCTCTATTCAGCATCTTGGGGTCATTTGCTCTGATGTTCTGTATTTACATCAGATGCGCCTAAGCTAACAACAATTTCGAGGAATGGGAAGGGAGAGGATCGTCTCCACGATATGGAGTAATGTGTTTAATTAAGTAACTGTACAATGTGAAGGAGGTTGTCAAATAAGAAGAAAACTAAGATATGTGGACTGTAAAGTTTAGGACGATTATTTTTGAAAATTGTACAATCAAATGCCAACGGACCGGAGCTTAAACAGTATATAAACCATTTTCAAAGTGAACAAAGAAACTGGCAGGAGCGGGATTCGAACCTGCGACCTCCGGGTTACCGTACCGGCGCTCTACCAACTGAGCTATTTTGCCCTATGTTGGCGGTCTCCCAAATTGTCAGTATCTTTGTTCGAGTGGGCGCTAGTCAGAAGTCATAAACCCAGAATGCCGTATAGCCAGGGATCACACCCATTTTTACGATACAACATGGGAAGCGACATTGTGGGGATCACTCAATGAGGATACGACTTTTTAACTTATAATTTGTCAAACGAAGTATATAAACCAGGCAGAATGGAAAGTGAATTTTGCATGCTCTCTATAAGCGATCTTTTATTGATTTTAAGAGAACTTCCCCAGTGCAGTGCGTAAAGAACTGTCAGTAATAATAACATTTCTTCTTTTGAATGTTAAATGATGTGTTGTATTTCATTATAAAAGATGATTAATGGACAAGGCTTAGCTAGCGGCTGATGATCTACAAAATGAGTGTCTTACAAGGGCGTCGTAAAATATTAGTTGGAATACATTTGTTTTACTCTTTTTTAAATTGTCGTCGGTAACCGAGGTTAAAAATAAATATTTATGGACAATAATTCGTGGAAGCCGATTGCCACCGGAGTATACTAAGAAGATAAAGCTAAAGCACATGATCTTTAGTAATTTTATTAGTGCACGGTGAGCGTTATCGCAGCATTTGTACACCCTAGTCATCAGAGTTGTAATCAAGTCAGTCACAAGTCAATCACAAGTCAGATCAAAAGGCAGATCAAAAGTCAGCTCACACAAGCTACATGGGATGAACAATGACAAAGGAATGCTTTTGATAGTGTGTTTGAATGGCTTGTTAGAAGACCTGAGACCAGAATTGTAACGTGACCTGTGATGCGAGTTGTGATGACTTGTAATGACTTATAATGACTTGATTACAGCATTACTAGTCACAGTAATGCATATTAGGTTACTTCCATTTAGTGTGGTTGCAAATTCATTAATTGTTGTAAATTTGCAGTTAGCCTACCTATACTACTAGCAACCTAGCAGTTTTTTACATGTTTTTTTTTCACTGTTACCAATTAAATAAATGAGAATTAGTACAATACTAACAGGGAACCCCAGCTTTTAACAGTAATAGCAAGGTTATTTCAAAGGGAAAGTAACGTAAAATGACAGGGTTCGTGAGTAGTGAGATAACAGTTTGCACTGCAATTTCACGGCCACTGTTCTTTACGGGATGGTATGGTACTGACGCCAAAACTACCGGGAAATTCCCAAAGAAAAACAATGGATTTTTTTTTTTACAGTGTTCTAACCCCGAAAGTAGTGATGTGATCATCTATTCAGCGACAGTGGGGAATTTCAAATTTCGTGGGGAATGTCTTCGGCATCATCAAACTATAAAATCCTCCTCTATTCAGCATCTTGGGGTCATTTGCTCTGATGTTCTGTATTTACATCAGATGCGCCTAAGCTAACAACAATTTCGAGGAATGGGAAGGGAGAGGATCGTCTCCACGATATGGAGTAATGTGTTTAAGTAACTGTACAATGTGAAGGAGGTTGTCAAATAAGAAGAAAACTAAGACATGTGGACTGTAAAGTTTAGGACGATTATTTTTGAAAATTGTACAATCAAATGCCAACGGACCGGAGCTTAAACAGTATATAAACCATTTTCAAAGTGAACAAAGAAACTGGCAGGAGCGGGATTCGAACCTGCGACCTCCGGGTTACCGTACCGGCGCTCTACCAACTGAGCTATTTTGCCCTATGTTGTTGGCGGTCTCTGTAGCTCACAGAGTTCATGTTTGGTAAATCGCATCGTTTTGTCCCCTTCACCAACGGCAAAAATCCCGATAAATATGCATATTAAATCTAATATTAAATCCAATATGAGTTTGGAACATACAGTAAGTATTGCTTTCTGACCTACGAAGCAAGAATTAACATAAATTTCATTCTTAAGATTCCTATCAGATGTATGACAGCAGTAATACAATCTTGCATGGCGGAAACAAGGATGGTGCGATTAAAAATCTAAACCGGGCCTGGCTAAAGTGAATTTATTTCAAGGGTATGGGCTCCGTGCACAACTACCCCCTCAGCGGAAAGAAAAGGCGAGTTGGGGGTCAATATCGACGCCATCTTACCTGACTTCAATTTAAGTGTCTGGTTCCTGCTATGATATTCTTATTGAAAAAGTAATTATCGAGAGTCGGCAAACAGACAAAGCAACCCCACTGGTATACGAGTATCAAATGAACGAGGAGCGCAGTGCGTAATACCAGCGACGTACTCCCCATGGAAGTGCGGTTGCTATGTGGACAGCGCCCTCTTTTGGTGACGCACGGAGCCCATAGTCGGGAGGACACTCACAGGGTTGTGCTAAGACTGATGGGGAGCGGCGCAGTGGGACGACCTTTTTGGAGACAATAGACCCTTTTCATGTGACGTCACTATATTTGACTGTCTGGTGAAGTGATAGTAATGAGTTGGAAAATGCACAGAACTCAATGGACGGCCTGCGTATTTCATTCCATTTGCACTCATCTCCATTGCACTTGTGCGTTCACCATGACGTCATACTTACAAAGAAGACTGCAAACACATCTTGAAGTTACATGTACATGTGTTGATTCTGGCATAATGGGTATCACCTTGAACATCAGCTCGAATCAAAAAGGAAATTATAAAAATGTGTACACCCGTACGGCCACCATCATTGGAAGTTCGTCAGAACTGTATTGGCAGAGTATAGTAAGAAACGTGTTTGGAGCGAATCTGCAAATTTAACTGGCTCATTTCTCGCGTACCGACAATCGAGTGAATTCATACTATTTGTGGCATTCACTCTAAAAACTGTATTAAGCAATTGAACACGATCTTGCTATTAGTTTGTAAACATGTTTAGAAGCTAAACATTACGTGTCCAATTCCTAAACATCAATGTTCATTGGATAAACACTATCCGTCAATACGCTAAACATGTTTAGTATGTAAACATGTTTACAAACTGATAGCAAGAAAGTGTTTAGAAAAGTGTTTACTTGCTAAACACTGTTTTACAGTGTACATTCATGTTCAAAAGAGGTAGAATAATGTTGAAAGTCCGTGTATGCGATTTTCTTAATCAAAAAGGGGGTCAGCGGGAGTGGGGGATAGGGGTTGCAGATGATCACCAACTTGGGGAAGTAATTTAAAGAAAAGGAGATACATAACATAGGCCTACCACTGAATTGATTTTCTTGGCAGAAAAGTTGACAAATATATTAAAAAGCGGTCCGCATTAAACAATTAACTTATCCTTTTTTAGGTCTTGAGGATCATTTTTCAAATTGGAGAAAGTCAAAAACCCTGTTTTGTAACTGCCATATAAAAGTGCGCAGTAAACCCTAACCAGGCGCACAAAAGAATATCGCGGTCAATTGAAGAGAAAAAAAAGACATGGGAATTTACCCTCATCACATCCAAACATTTACTTTATACTTCGCGTTAACAGCCAGGAGCGAATTCGCTGAAGTAACTTCCTCATTTTTTGAAGACGTCCCTAATTTGTTATCTTTATTTTCAAGGAAGATTTTTTAAGCGTGTAAAAGTCCTTCCAATACACCCATGCTATACCCTTACTATTTGTAACTTGAGGAACGTCGAAGTACTTTCCATTTAAATTTGCTTCGTAGCAACCCCCGTACCACCATGCACCGTTGGCGTCCTCGGCACAGTTTGAGCCATAGTAGTCGTTGTCGCGGTCTTTAGTCGAGAATGGCTGGTTGTTGTGGTGTTGCATTGAATCACCTGAAATGATATCACATCAACTGATCAGGATCAATTGAAATAAATGTTGCCGCTTGGGTACAAAAAGGTCAATAAATAAAATTATTTACAAACGACTGAGAAAACAATTATTGAGTTTTAGATTATTATTAATCCCCATCCCCAAGACTGTAATTCTGGTAAGGGGCCGTCCATAAAGTACGTACGCACGAAATGCCGACTTTGTTACCCCCCTCCCCCCCCCCTGTACGCATGGCATACACAGTAGCTCCACCCCCCCCCCCCCCCCACACTGTACGCATACAGGGGCGGATCTAGGTTTTAACTAAGGGGGGGGGGGGGGGGGTTTACCTGAAGTGATTGGCCTACACACCCCAGCGTGCCGAATTTTCGACACCCGACACTGGTTATTTTTTTTTCAGCCCAAGGGGGGGTTTAAACCCCGAAACCCCCCCCCCCCCCCGTAGATCCGCCACTGGCATACGCATTCCACATCTCTTCTGACTACCCTATTCTAGCATCATTAAACGTCACAATACACCTGCTGTCGCATCCAAAGACTGAAATAAATCACAAAATGTTGACAGACAAAAAATTGCAAACATTTTTATTAACGGACCTGGAAATGATTGAACAGTGATATCTTTTTCACCAAAACAGCAGTCAATGATGACATGAACCAAAAAAGGAAAAAAGTATCCTGATACACTATTTTTTGCATATAGTTTGCTCTTGACGTTTCATGAGGGTTTTATTCAACCGAGATAGTGAATAATGCTTTTCACGAAAATATGTGTTTGGACCAGTGGCGTAGCTAAGGGTGTGGGGGGTGGGGGGGGTGGTTGGGGGGTGGGGGGGGGGGGGGGGGGGGGGTGGGGGGGGGGGGGGGGGGGGTGGGGGGGGGGGGGGGGTGGGGTTGGGGGGGGGGGTGGGTGGGGGGGGGGGGTGGGGGGGGTGGGGGTGGGTGGGCGCACGCCCCCCCACCCCTCATAAAAGATAGTCGCCCCCCAGTCGCCCTCGCACTGAAAATTTCGCATACGTAAAAAAAATAGTAGCATTATAAAGACAAATAACTGTGAGCGCCCCCCCCCCCCTCCCCCACTGTAACATCCAACCCCCCCCCCCCCCCCCCCACTCGCCCCCTGTGGAGACAGCCATGGCTCAAGTATGTCCATATGGGCCATTTAGTTTAAGACTGAATCTCACAATGAAAGGACGTGAACTGCTTGATTTTAACGCAACATTTCGGAGGTCATAGTTCACGAAAACAAGTTTTGTACAACCTTGGGCACGTCACAAACGATAGACATGGACTCCATCTTGCTACACTTTTTGTGAGAACTCGGCGCTTTTGGCAGATTTTTGAAACGGAGAGTCTGAATATTGGAATGATTTTCGCGCCAATTGTTTCTTCAGTGGACTGTGTATGCTAAAACACGACTTGTCTGCTTGGTGGATTTTCACGGTACGGCTGGCGCGTCTGCAGATCACGATGATGATGACTACGAGTACGAGTCAGTGTATGATACGATGTGACACGCCTACATATTTCCAAATAAAGGAATGTAGCTTGCCATGTCGTCATGACTCCTTCATTCAGCAGTATTTCGTTTCTTTATCTTTATAGGATTACCTCATGAGTCATAAACTACGTCAGATTCATTGATATCAAAATGGTCTGAAAATGATCTTATCATTTTCGTAAATCATTTGTTAAAGAGCAACTAAAACGCATTTTTGTTTTTTACTTTTTGGACTTTTCCGACAGTTTAAATACTCTTTTAACTGATGGAGATTAGTTTGCAGACGAGAGGGGTTGTTTTATTTTTAAAAAAAAGAAGGATTTATCCTGCTGTTTCGCGAAAGCTCATTATGTATGTAAATGTATGTACGTGACCCCGTGACGTACACGTGTAGAGTCGGTTGATACTACAGCCAAACACTATGCATGTACGTACGTGGAGTTGATGCTGCTGTAAGAGTTTTGGTCGACATAACTCCTCCGTTTTCCTGTCTATTGTGTCTAATTTTGATATTATTTCAGTATGAGCATGGTTCTGAGATAATCATTATTCCTCGATCGTGTGTAGTTGGGGGTTGCACAAGGAACAGCGACAAAAACCTTGACCTAACCTTCCTGCGATTCCCAGTGCTGAATGGAGTTCAAATGCGACAGAGCAGGGTCCGCTTTGTAGACAATACAATATCTGATTTTCGGCTGTCGAAATGGTCGAAAATATGTGTTCGCCAAAGACTGTATTGATGATAGTGTTAGTATGAAAACTCAGCTGGGTTTGAAGGCACAATTCCGTTTGAAGGCTGGAGCCATTCCGAGCATTCCAATCCTGTCCTGGACTCACGCGCCCCAGACCACGACGACGTTTCCTGCGGTTGCCGGCTCGAGCAGCCAGAGCCCCGGCCGTCTCCCTGCCAACGCTCGCTTGACTCGATATGCATTGTACACGCACGGTACCGCATGCGCTGCCTGCGATTTAGTCTGGTACCTTATAACAGAAATTGTGTGTATGAGAAAGTGCGGGTCCTTAGGGCTGCATTAGCAAAGTCGCCAGACTAGAGTATATCATCAGCTCACACACAACTCACCGCGCAGGTCTCAATAAGAGCCGACTGCAAACAAAGGAAAGTATGGCTCATAACTAGCTTTTCAGCAAGAACAAGCCTACAACCCCAATTCTAAATGTGTCTCACAAAGATGTCAACACTTTAAAATATGTTTACCGTAGTGTTACACCTGAATCATGTGCAAAAAGCACAGCAAGTAATACTAGCCTTAGACACAAAAAATACGTACAGACTCTACGTAAAACATTGTCGTACAATAGAGTGACGTCATATGTTTCTACACGATACGTCATCACTCCCGCGATACGGCACGCAGTTGACCCCGGCCTTTTCTGAATCGAGTCAAAGTGGCTCAGAAGGAGAAGGCTCAAAAACATTTAGTTTTTGTTTTTTCAGAATAATGAAACTTGTTACATTAGTTTTGAGGAGGCATAAACTATCAGATAAGTCCAAAAAGTCAAATTCTTTGTTGGTGTTTTAGTTGGTCTTTAAATGCTTATTAGTACAAGTTATACTAACATACTACTTTTAATTAAATTCTGTAAAATTGATGTTTTAACTGATCAGTGATTATTTGTATTTCAATTTTCAAAAGTCCAAGAATGTTGCATACATGTACATACATTATACTGTTGAATAGGCAACATCGACTCATGCAAGATTCTTGTAGTACGTTTTATGAGCCAGTATTGAATAAGAATTTAAAATTAAAACTACAATCAAGATGACTTATATAGCTGGTAACAAAACAGTTGATAGTGCAAAAGTAGTTCTATACTAAAAGAGAATAGTCTTTATTAAATAAGGTTTAAGATAATAATTATCACTGTGGAGTATGTGGTTATTGTTTAAATATCATTGTACTTGTGTAAGATGTTTGGCTACTGGACCACTGAAGCACATTTTTAATTCTAACAATACACAAAGGATCTAGAAAAGGGATATAACCATTTTTATTACATGACCAAAGCACTTACTTGTTTATTGGAAACAGTTAAAATCAATCGCATTCATTCAAACTTATGGATATTAATTAATTAAAAATTCAGCCTGAAGTGGGCCACTAGCCCCACTCACGGGGTAAGTGGTCCGCATCATAAAACTGTAATATTTGTCATCAAAAGTGTAAACATTGAAATATAATCAACAGTAAATGGATCATAAAACACTTAATGGGAAACTGTGAATATCTTAGAAGCACCAAAGTGTTCAATACATTGTTGAAATACCATTTAAAAAGTTTCTTATTTTCTGTAGAAACAAATCCTGTAATTTATATTCTCGGAATGCTGATGAGTTGAATATCGAGTTGTTTGTCCCAGGCATTTTGTATTCCCTAAACCATGATTTAAAGTGTTTTAAAAATGTATCTCACATGGGCCACACTTTATACATGCCTTTGCTTTTGAGAAAATTCTGTATTAACTTTAGTGACTGGAAACATTTTGTTCTTAAACGCAAACGATAATTTTCAACACTTTTCACAAATGCTTACTATTTTAATACATTTAATAAGATTTTGATGGCTAAATCGTGTACTGTGTCTGCTTAATATTGTTAAACACCATCAACTGTTTAACTGATCAGAATGCCTCCCCGTTTGTTTTACAGTACACATGCATTACTTCAAGTTCAATTGGATTCACTCTCCAAATTCTACTTGTCGCTACAGTCAGTGCATACGAACAAGTTCATATCACCTCGCCATCCTGTACAGTCCTTATGAAAATATTCGCTGCACACTCTACATACCACCCATGGCTTTTCCGCCATCCAAGGCGCATAACACTTTGTACAATAAGTATCATCCTCCTCATCCATGTCCTCATCTTCATTGTTTAAGCCTTCAGCTGACAATGTAGGAGGGAAGCTAGTAACCGGGCACATGTTTAACGCGATCGTGTCGGCTGATCTTCCTTAGCTTTGGTGAGGGATGTTGGCTCGTGTGCTGGTGCACCCTTGTCTACCAGGTTCTTGCACCTTCTAGTCAGCATTAATTTAGGAATATTGAATCGCTTTGATGCTTCTCAAAGACTGGTTATGTTGCCACTTGTGATCGCAGCAATGACTCTACTCATCAAATCTGCCTCCCATTTATGTTGAGGGCCACGCTTCGTAGCACAATACACGTATGTCCGCACCATTCTGTAATTATGAGACAAAAAAATCAGTGTTATTCTGCAGCCTCATCCCAGCAAGAATGAAGAGTATAGAAGTTAACAACTAAGCTCTTATAAAGCAAATAAAGTCAAATGGGAATGCGATTTACACTGTCTGGGTAACTGGCCCACGCGGTCCAGTAGCCCCAAATATTTAACATGGATTTAATTAATCAATTACTCTAAATATTTTAGCATATTTTGCATTCACATCATTGGAATATATTTCTTAAATTGCCTCTGAAACATTTTTAAACAAGCAATAAATTAAATTAGCAATAAATCTCACTAAACCAAATATTCAAAGATTTTACAAATAGCGGCAGCCATTTTGTTATTTTAAAACAAAAGAAGTTCACGTTGCGACATTCATACAATTATATAGGCTTCCTGTGCAAACAAAATTTACTGATTTTCAGGTGAAACATTCATTTACTTCTTATTTTTCTTTTGGGCAACTAATTCCACCATATAAATGATTCAATAACAATTATTCTGGGGTGAGAACCTACCCTTTCAAAGCATTCTTTTGTTAAACAGACGCCATTTTGAAAATGTCCAGCACTGAACACCGGTCGGCCAACAATACCCCGATGCTCCAACATACCCCAGTCCAACAAGAAAATATAAGCACTTATGTGGCGTACTGGATGTCCATGCTTTACAATACCACCCATTTTAAGTCACTTTTCCCAGGTTAGAAAATGGTAGAAATGTAAAACCCATTTGGAGATCCAAGAGAAGTACCCGTGGCAGACATAGAAATCTATTTCATTTGCCCAGGTCAGTGGTGCGCTGAGAATGCCTAGGGTTGGTTTTGAGCGCCCCGTGGTTGGCCGAAGGTTGGTGTAGCTGACTGTTTGGAAGGTCTATGGTATCCAGCTTCCCTACAGCAGTCCCAGCCGGATAGCATTAGCACCACAGCGTCTCAAACCACCACCAGACAGAATTCTAGTTTAATAAATGGGTATAATCAATGGGCAATGTTGTGTACTCCACTGTTATAGAGTTTCTTATGCATTTTGGACACAGTTATGTCAAACGTTGGAAGAACAAGCATGGTTCGTTTGTAAATATAGATTAAGGAAGTAGTACCATGATTCCAATTAAGTGTTTGGGAGAAGGAGGTCTCACCTTTTCAAGACTTCAGGCAAAACCTGAGCGATACTTTCATTTGTTGAGAGAGGCTAAGCCTTCAGTTCTATATGGGTACCAATGTATTGTGCTCCGGAGAAATGACTCCGAGTAAGTTGTATTCAGTTTACAAGGATTGGGTACACAGATTATCAAAATGGGATATTAATCCGGAGGTAATTGTGTCTCTGCCGGTCATACCTAGAACAGGTAACATGAGGAAAGGTCAGATTTCCTTACAGGAGTTTAATAGCAGAGTAGAGGAATTCAACAACTTATTAATGGAGGGTACGTTCCTTGAAGATTCATGGTGGGTCTGGGAGCATCGGGGGCTTAAACATAATAAATAGATGGAGTTCATCTGAAAGAGCTGGGAACTGTTAAAAATGAGAGAATCTTGAAACAGCTTGTTAAGTTTTTTGATTATAGATTCTGGTGTTACGAATTACACATTATTCCATGTACACGTTAATGATTGATTGAAACCAACTTTGCTGTGAATTTATTGATTGTAATAGTTGGACTGTTATCAGTGTAAAACCCTGTAATTATAAGTGTACAGTTATTTCTGCGATCTTCGGGTGCTGATCTTTAAGTAGGGGAGGATGTAGGGGTATGACTTTTGTTGTTTATATTGTACGTCCCATTTTGAGTCACAAGAGGGCGCTCTACACTAGCCACATACAGAGCCGTTGATAGAGAGAGTCTGAGGTGGGGATTTTGTCACATTTTTAAGCCCCAGGGTAGCTTAACAATTCCAGCTCTAGGCTCATAACGTGAGAATCGCAATTTGGAGCTGGAAGGACTTCCATAGGGTTCGCAAGGGTCGGTTTTGATATTGCCGATATCTTCCGTTTCCCTGAGTATTATCATCCAAACACTCACCTTGCCGGCAGAGTAGTAATTCATGCAGCTTGTCATCCCCTCAAAATGAGAATATGCTCAAGTTAAACCCGAAAAAAATGAATTTATCGTGCAACTTCGTTGCATGCACAAACCAGCTGTGCACAAAGTAATGGAGCGGATTTTTGAACATGAACGATGTTTTCCGATCGATCATCGGTCAGCGGCACTCGCTGTCAGTATTTCAGCAAACAGCAGTTGGACATCGAGCCCCGAGGCGCGCGCAGTGCCGCTGACCGATAATTGATCGGAAAACATCGTTCATGTTCAAAAATCCGCTCCATTACTTTGTGCACAGCTGGTTTGTGCATGCAACGAAGTTGCACGATGAATTCATTTTTTTTCAGGTTTAACTTGAGCATATTCTCATTTTGAGGGGATGACAAGCTGCATGAATTACTACTCTGCCGGCAAGGTGAGTGTTTGGATGATATATTCAGGGAAACCGAAGATATCGGCAATATCAAAACCGACCCTTGCGAACCCTATGGAAGTCCTTCCAGCTTTAAATGGCGAATCTCGCATGTCATGACCCTAGAGCTGGAATTTTCAAGCTAGCCCCAGGGTGAGAATTTACTCGTCTGAGGTGGGGATTTTGTCACATTTTTTAAGCCCCAGGGTGAGGATTTTTGTCATGATATACTGGGGATAGAGGTGTGTTGTATTATTTACCCAATGGCATTTTTACAAGCCCGGCTACAGTGCGTACGTGTTTGTTCGATCATTTTGCAAGGCGTTTTTTAATCAAAACATAAATGATACATGATAGCATCAAAATTCTAACGCAGTGGCTATTTTTACGGCAGCCGTAATGCAACTTTCAAATGCTATGTTTACGGCACACATTGCCAACGTATATCAGTTTTACAACTGCCCCTCTTGTCAGATTGTCTGGTAGCCCGATCGGTAGGGCATCAGATTTGAAAGCCCAGCGACCCCGGATATAACCCCACTCGGCTCCGAAAGTTTTCTTAAGTTTTAGGTTTTTAATTAAATGGTTATTTCTATTTAAGTAGATTTTATTTTCTTCCCTTTGATTTCAGTGGTTTTGGAGAATTTTTCTTTATTTTAAAGGAAAATCCGAGAACCATTTGGTTCCAACAGCAAAGATCGTGAAGTTGAATACCATTACGTCGGGGAACTAGAAGTCGAGTGCCGTAACAATAGCCACTGCAAAATTGTAGTGATGGGGATTTCCTTTGTGGAAAGATTTTACCCTAATACCCCCACAAAAATCGGTCAGGAACAGCAAAATCTTGGAAAACAATTAACCCACATTGCATACTGTCCCCATCCCACTAGAGCTTTCCGAGTTAGAAGGCCCTAACTCGGAAAGGAGCACTGCCTTTTTGAGATTTTATGTTGTTTACATTGTTTATCTTGTGTCAATAAACTTAAGATACTATCAGTTAATCCTTTGTTGACTTAAGTTCTTATCTATATGAGTTATATTTAACACAGAAACATCTGCAAGAATTCTTAGTTTTATTGTAAAAAAATGCCTCAGTTCAGATTTTCTATCCTGTGTAACTAATTAAAAAACTTTGAATCGTGAAAAACGGCCGCTGCAAAGCTGAGAACGATAATAAACTTGAACAAATCGGAGAGGTGATTTGTACACTGTGAGTAGTACCAGCAAATCCCAGCCTGGAAGTGTTTACTTAAGGATTACAAGCAATTGTTTGGCTAATGGATTACAAAGATAAGAAGCTGGCAAAGGTGTTGGTGTGTCAACAACAAAAGGCAGTGGAGTTGCCTGTTTTGGCTCTAGTGGGATGTTTCCCTCATGGATAACAACCATCTAAATGTGTGACACAACCTGTTATTTCAAGATTTATGTCAGCAGAATCTGTGAAAATGAGGCAGAAATTAACATGTAAGTGAACACTTTGAGTGACCATACACTGTGCCAAGAACATCTAACACAGAAAACACAAACGTTCTTCCCCTATTGCACAAACATTTCCCAACTAAATTCTCAAATGTAAAGGTTGTGCCAAGTGTTTATACAATTTCAAGCACAGATGGATGGTTATTTTCCAAAATTTGCTGTTCCTGACCGATTTTGGTGGGGGTATAAAAAGTAAAATCTTTCCGATGTGGTCACTTCAAAAGAGGTGGGGTGGGCCCGGGGGGGGGGGGGGGGGGAGACAATTGATAGGCGCATTAGTCCAAAAAGGGCGATAAAGGGTCCAAGTTACTCGGACTAACTGAACAGAGGCCAGTTTCATAGGGCTGCTTAAGCACAAAATTTAAGTACAAAAGTACATTAATTAAAAGAAAAAGGCTTAATAAAAACAGGTCACCAGCAGCCAACCCCCTAGGGCATGTAGGGTGCTTGTAAAATCATATTAAAATTGGAGGGTTTAGGACTGTTAAGGTTAGGCAGGGTTTTTTGTGCTTAACCAATTTTTGTACCTAAAGCAGCTCTATGAAATTGGCCCCTTTTACCGGGCCCCATACAGGCCTTTATTTTTGGTCAAGTTAGAGTCATGTTATAATTCAAAAATGACTTATACAACAAAAAGCAGACTTTACTTAACCCTAATCTTCCCAAATTCTCCCAAATCCTCTTTGCCAAATAAAGGAATAATATGCATGGGGGATTCAGGCTGTATGGCAAAATGCATCGGTTGATTTTGCAGGATGCACTGTGTCACGGGGGTGTAGGATGTCGCTGTACCTTTGTTTGTTTGTGCTTAGCCATGCATACATTTAGGCCTAGATAACACTTTAAATCATCTGCACTGCTTCTAAATATCATCGGCACTGCTGGAAGATTTTGCAGGATTGAGGCAGTGGCCACCCCTCCAGTGAACAAATTCAAGAAATAACATTCTTGCAGGATTGAGGCTGTATTAACTTTTTACATCGAAGTGTTCATTTTGCCGTGATCCAGTCTTGCCTTTTCCCGCTATTCAGCCACAACATTCTTTGAGCATGCACAGTCAGTCGTTTCTTGGCGTGCACAACTTCATAATAACAATACAATGCTCTACCTGTCGAGTTGGCACATGGTCGGTTAGTAATACTTTTTGTACAGGTTCGATCCCCACCTCTGGTCTGTATCCCCCCCCCAAAAAAAAAAAAGAAGTAAGAGATGCTTTTTTGTACTATTTTTAATAATATTGATGATGCTACTCCTAGTGTGATATAATCTAAAATATACATTTTCTTGTTCACAATAGGCCTACATGTTAGTGTAACTGAATCTGATTTGCATCTACATGTATACGCATTTTTTTAAATGGAGCGTGCACAGCACACTATACCCTGCTTTGTGTTTTACTGCCCTTTTTTCCCTGTATTTGTGTAGGAGCATTTTGATAGGCAGCAATATGAGCCTCAGCCATCCCTACCGTCTTTTCGCATCGCTCATTTTGTTACACTGAGGAAGGCTTACAACAGAGGTCCATGCCTTACCACACGGGACACTGGTGTATCAACCATAATAGCTGAGCATTCATACACTGCTGCATCACCATGCTCAGCATCTGAAAATTGGCATCTGAATATTGATTTTGAATGTGGAAGTTTCTCAATATTTTTTAAGCATATTCTTTCTTTTCAGTTCTTGGTCTGGACAGAATTCCTTATCTGAATCCATTCATTTGTCTTAATTATGGCATTGCAACCACCACAAAATGTAAATCCGATGGCCCAATGGGTCTTATAATTATGCATAGTTTGGGTGGTTCCCAGATATGTTCTTTTACTTGCTTTTCTTTTTCTCTTCTTTTTAGTGCTCCTTGATGAGGTTGAAGGGTCACACTGTTTCCACCTTGCTCCTCTGTGTCTGCGCGTGTTGTGTATACACAGTCTAGTCTGGGAATGAACATTCTTACAGTTGATTGGTCTATACATGTAGAACATGTACATTGATGTCCAAAGACTAAAAGACTAAAAGATCAATGCTACTGAAAAAAACATATATGTTAATATGTGATTTGTTTGGGGCCCCAGTGGAGCATTTGTATTTTGGAACATTCCTGACTTGTTTACATTCACTTTTAGTTTCCCTTTATTATTGTGGTAGTGTTACGCACAATTTTGTTACTCATGCAGAGCGGTTCGGGTGACACACAGTTCTCTTAGCAGTGCAGTGGTTCTGCTTGTACTTAGAGAACACTGATGTGAGTGGTTCGATTTCACTTCTGCTTCACTGATCAGGATTTGTGAGGGACACTTACACCATGATGTTGATAAATAATACTAAATTGTTGACCTGGCCTAAAGATCAAACCGAACATCTTTGACTTGATTGACTGTACATTGAGCTTCCCCTTGTTCAAACCTTTTGTTCATTGTAAACAAAGCTTTGCACGATTTTATGTTTCACTGTTATTGAAATTGGCCATGTATATTTTGATGATTTCATTTTGTTTTTCTAAATAGTCCTAATGGCAGTTTTAATACAAACTGGTAAATGTTGGCTTACCAGGACATGCATTTCAAGAAGGGCTTGGTATTTGTATACATTTAAAAAAAAATCTTCTATTAAGACATAGGCCTAAAGCATGTTCAACTTTGAAACATTGTTTTCATACTTGGCCTTTTGTGATTAATAATAACTTAATTGTATGTATATATGTTAAGAGGAAACAATTCAGGCTGCCTAAACAACTGTATGGTGTGAATAGGAAACATAATTGTTTTACTGGCCTTTAACTTGTTACTACATTAAAAAATGCAGCAAATATAACATTGTGGCTCATTTCATTGATTTTTGATAGGAAATTGTATCATTTAACTAAACATGTTCATCAATGTGAATTAGTGTAAATATATGTTATTTATCAATGCAAATGGTTCTTTTAAATTCATTATTGTTTTAATTGGTGGCAAATCAACATGAATAAAGTTATTCCTATGAAAGTAATTTAAAAATGGGAGTTGCACTTGGTTCCTTATATGTTGTGTACAATTTAACTGGGGTCCCAAATCCGGTTATCTAGTTTTATGTTATCTAGTCTCATTAAAACTTTAATATCTTGACAACCACAATTCCGATTTTCAAAGTTTAGAAAATATAATGCATACACGTGTGAAACTACTCAAGAACGGTTGGCAATTCAGACGTCAATAATGTCATCGTTTACCCCATGCATTTATTAAATCAAAACCCTGCCCCTAAAAATGCATATATGTCTTTTCCTAATGTCAGCAACTAGCAACAGTTAATCAGTTAATTAAGTCATTTTACGTTAATATGGAAGCAGGGAGGAAAAAGATTTACATATTGCTTTGGTTGTAAACTAAATATAGCAACTGTATCTAGAGCGCTGGAAGCGCTTGACCCGTACCCCGGGTCAAACCAAATTGATACATTTTGGGACTTGAGTGTGCGTCTCGCATTGGATGGGGCGTGTTGAAAAGTTGTCGTTTTGGGCCAGGGGGACATGCATTAAAGGGACACATTGCTTTGGATTTTGCAATTTGGGCTATAAAACTGAAATGGATATGGTTGGGAATCATTTTTAAAAGTAGAATATAAAGATTCACATAACTATCCCTTCAAATTGCGTGTTTTTTGTTTAATTTCGTGACAAATAACGGTCCGCCATTTTGTACAACAAAATTTTTGACTCCACAAAATGGCGGACTATGTTCACCAGTCGTATTTCCAGTCGCAGCTGGTTGAAGTACGTTCTGTTGATCCATTTTGATGTAGTGTGGCACGGCGCGCACATGGCGATTATACCCAGCACGATATGGGGCAGAGGGGTACCCCCCCCCCCCCCTTTGTCCCTAGTTGTACCCTATCCACTCTCCAGACTATTGTTACCTAACACATCCCCCCTAGACATCTGAAACGAATTCCATAGATATTCCGGGAACACAATGACCAACACAAAAGAGGGGGGGGGGGGGGTCCCTCTGCCCCATATCGTGCATCATATGCTGGCGATATGTGTCGCGAGGTAGCGAATGGTACCGGGCGATCATCTGATAGGTTTACAAGGTCACTGGCTGCGGCGCCAGCCTAAAGATTCTTACAGCGTATTTTGCGCATTATTTAGACGGTGGTATTTACTACTGGAAATAAGTCTATGTTTCGCGGTTCAAATGTCAGGAATCACAGGCCAATTTTTTGTTTTGTAATTACTACTCACTAATTACAACACATTATACGTGTTCTTTTGCATGAAAAACTCTTATAAAAGATAAGGAACATTTCCAAACAGCAAACCTTCATGACATTTGTAGGCAATGTTCCCCTTTAAGAAAGGCAGGAGACTTCATGGTAGATGTTTCGTCGGATTACACAAGGGACGAGCTCAAGCAGCATGGCGTCCGAGTAGTGTGCCTGTGGGATGTACACCTAGCCCGGAATGATTGGGGGGTAATCTTCTAATCACAACGATGCCTGACTAATCGGAATCTAATCTTGTTCAATCGTACTTCAATCAGCATAGATTGTTAATCAGTCTGTCTTCGAATAAAACATTGATCAGAATCAAAACAGTGGATGCATCAGCTGTGTCTTCTTCCAGAGACCCCGGGAACCCTAATTCGCAAGAATTAAACTAATTGTACTACAATTACTTTTTGATTCACCAGAAAAAGCACAAGAAATGTGTATGAATTTGCAGACTTTCAGCATTAAAATAATTGATAAGCATATTTACTTTTGCCGTCAAAATTGTTGGCTGTATGATGGATTGAAGAATTAAATTAATCTTAAGTATTGTCTAATTTATAACTACTTTGTGTGTGTGTAATTTGTTACCTGTCCACCAGTGCTAAATGTTGCTGAAATTCCCTCTGGGTCCTTGGCAAGTTTTCTTTTAAGGACCCTTGTTGCCACTTGTTCCTCAGATTGGCAGGAGTGACTGTTTGTGTCAGTCATTGGAAGGTATACACTTGGAATTGAGAACACTTGACACAGGCATGTCTCATTGTCTGCTGAAAACAGTCTGATGCTAGTGTTATACCCTCAAAGTCTACTGTCATCTTCCACTTGGGAAAAATTTGCATTCTCCTTGGGGTGGATAGTAAAAGTCCTTAATGCATCGCTAACAGAAAACGTGGCAGCATTCGGCCTGCATAGGTTCCGTAAGGAACTTGCTGCAGAAAAAAACACTTATATACCTCACAAGTTGGTGGGAATTTGTCAGTCATGTCTAAGTGCTCGCAATATGTAGGCCTACTGTTTTCAAGTCTGGCAAAGTGTTTCTTGATTTGCGAGCGTTGTTTCAGTGCCTGACCCATCTTCGGCTTTGTTGGTCGCCCTCCCTTACTCTGACTTACAAACATAGTGCAGACAGCACAGTTTGTCGTAGCACAACTTGCAGAAAGTTGAGGGATGAATTCCGGAATCATCTTGAAGCACATCTGTTTGAAAAACCTCTTTAATTTTGAATGTGTAGCTGCCCGGCTCGGACCCCCCCCCCCCCCCTTGTAAGCATGGTGTACGCAATGTCAACAACCCCCCTCCCCCTTCGTACGTACGTAGTTTATGGACGGCCGCTAACTACGATTGTATTTTTCACCAAACCATACATTCAGGGTGTGCACACTCGTTTTTTTTTTTTTTTTTTATCAGGCCACTATTTGTGACAGGATCTTTTGTTCTTCTCACACTAAACGATAATGGTCTCGCACTTGGGGCGGACGTTTGTTGCGCTGAAAGTTAAGCTAAGTGGTTACAGGTTACACATAATACAAGACTTGTTCAGCTGTGTTACAGGAGTCTATTATACACGAGTCTCGGTCCGCGCTTTGTGGTTAGTTGACGTTGTCACAAGCCGTAATTGTGTACTAATCACGAGATTGCGTTCGAGTTTAAAATTTAACAGTCTAAGAGTCAAGGGCAATATGAAAAAGAAATACCACGTTTCCATCATCCTGAAAGTTCAATTTTGAAGATATTTAATGACCGTATAATTAAACCTGTCGTCAAAAATATAATTTAATTTGCATGAAGCAGAGGAACGGTTGGGCATGTAATAAATATAGATCATACAAGTCTCGCGATTCCACGATGATTTGTTTTTTTAATGCAAAAATCTTCATACCAAATACCGTCTAGTGACGGACTCTTTAGTGAATGATACTTTGGTCTATGGTTGAACTCATACATTTCATAATCATTTTGGCCAGTAATTAAAAAATGCCGTGAATGTGTGAATTGAAATATCTCTTTTTTCCTTCACAAGTACAGACCATGGGTACACCATGGAGGAAAGAAATATCTTTTTAGAGAAAATGACAACAAACAGAGCACACTGTTCGAAACGTCTAGAAAAAAATCTCACCACCGGCTTTTTTTAAGCAAGCACCTCTTCTTAAAACGAAATATCTTTCTTCCATGGTTTACTCGCAAAACCTACTTCCTTATTAATAGGTTCCTGCTATTCAAAAAGACTTCGTTCTAGAATATGCTTCATACTTCCTTACGTACAGTGGTGTAGCCAGGGTCTTCCTAGAGGGGGGGGGGGCAAACTGGGGGGGGGTGGCTATTTTTAAGGGGGTAAATTCGACTTTGTTAAATCGGTCCACGCTATAGTAACGCATATCTACACACTACAGATGGCGAAAATCCCAATTTTCCAGAAGGGGGGGGGCAAGAATTGCCACAGGAAACTCTTGCCCCCCCCCCTTGCCCCCCCCCCCCCTCCCCCCCCCCCTCCCCCCTGGCTACGCCACTGCTTACGTACCAGCTGTTCCCGAATAGCCTCCCACCGTCAGCCTGTAGTTGTCACTCCCATCAGCGACACTGAAGTTGTCGTAGACGGCATAAGCAGAGTTGCCATCGAAGTCCGCGATGTCGACCCTTAGTTTGTAGTCGCCCTGAGCGGTGAGTCGGTGGAGGTTGTCATTGCCGAGCCAGAACTCGCCGTCTAGATCGCCGAACCCCTGACGGTAGCTCTCCCAGTCAAGGAAGAAGTCAACGGAGCCGTCCTGACGACGCTGAAACACCTAAAGAGAATTTAGAAAAGAGTTAAATGTAGTGTACATCATTGGCAAACCTCCAAAATAGATACTGACCTATTACGAAATACCTCACTAGACTAAGTAAATAGCAATCTCAAGCATCCTGTGAAACCATGGCCCAAAGTGTGCTGTCGTTTTCAAGAAAAGTGGAAATGTATATTGTTTTCTAACGATTGTCGGCCGAAAATCGTTGGATTTGTTTTAAATACTGCCCTCTATTGACCGAATGTAGTTAGTGTACGTTGTGTCTATGAAATGGGTTAACAATCCTAAAACGGCCCAAGGTTGCAATTATCATAAGGGGCCGTCCATAAAGTACGTACGCACGATATGCCGACTTTTTGACCCACCCTCCCCCTGTACGCATATATACGTATTCCACATCTCTTTTTGACTTCTCATACTACCCTATTCTAGCATCAATTAGGTACATGCTGTACGCAATATGTTTGAAGGCCTAATTCTAATGATCAAAAGTGGACAAGTGCCGTTGTGGCACAAACACTGTGAATGGCCTGGATGTGATTTCTCTACAAAAATGGAAAGGTGACTCGCCTGGATGTGATTTTGGTAGGGATTACCCAATATCACATCCACACCACCAAAATCACATCCGAGCCAGAAATCACATCCAGGATTAAGTCGTTAAAGTCAAAGATCACATCCTGTGTTAGCACCTTGCCAAAATCACATCCACTGTCTGGCCACTTAACCAAAATCACATCCAGTGTCTGGGCCCTAGCCAAAATCACATCGTGTTTTCGCACCTCTTCAAAATCACATCCAGGATTAAGTCATAAACCCCAATATCACATCCTGGTTGCCCACTAGTCAAAGATCACATCTGTCAAAGGGGATTGACAGCTCTATTATTCAATATCACATCCTTGTGGTCAGGCGCACAGCCATAAAGCCAAGAAAATAATCCCTGACTATAACAGCTATGTTTACCAATTAATTATGGGTCAACAGTGGCCAAGATAATTAGTTTGTCTGTAGCCAGACCATGCTTACCGTTATGATTACATGTACATGTTCTGTTATGTGTTGCTACATATGTAGGGCATTATTTTTAGTGTAGGAAACGCCTGTTAAAACAATTTAATGATATTTATTTGATTGATAGTCTCTGAAACTAGATCTTGGAAGATTATTTTCCTGGGTCTTTTGAAGTCATGGTAATATATTTTCCTCAACAGTAAATTGTTCATTGCAAGCGCATGTTTGTAGACGAAGCCATCCAATGGAAAATTAGTAACTAGGAAAACACAACCTCCATGAATGAACCTACAATTGTATCTTTAATGGCGTAACCAATACCAGTCTCACAAAGACTATATTTTTACCGTTTGATTGGTTGATTTCCCATCCATACTGTAATTCCTCACATCTGCCTGTCATACCACTCAACCTAATAACATAATTGATGATGGAAACCTGCAACACCCCCTTATAAGCTTTGAGCAATGTTTGTATTAAAAGAAGTGAGCATTGTTGTAATATGCCAAAGAAACCACACACATATTACAACTATATTTATAACAATTTTGCAATGCATGACGGACAATTTCTATTTGATTTATTATTGTGTCATTCCTATAAACCCACAACTTATTGTTTTGTTCACAATGGCACAATACAATGTTTCTTTCAACACAATTTTCTGAAATTTTACTCTTTTACATGTATTATATGGACGCATCCAAATTAAAGCAAATCAAATGAATCAAACCAATATAATCGTGGAAAACCACAATTTGTTAACTTAAATTATAATGTAAATTGTCAGTAGCTACCTCTGTTGGGCTTAGATTAAATTCAGAAAAAAATGACATCATGTGCTGTTATGTTTAAGAAGTAAAACAGGAGTCGTCCCTGAAAAGACTTATGTTCCCAATATGGAGGCTACTTATTTATTTTTCAGAAAATCAATATTCACAAATAGATAGATACACATAACAGGGATACACATGTACATGTACAGTTAATTAAAAGCAAAACAGTTGATCCTTTCTGGGATAGCCTAATAAAGCAATTTTTAAGGTGTATTTCCATTGGGGTACCGGCGGTCACATGGAGTCCACAGACAATTAAGACAGTTTGTGCACAAACTCCAAATAGAACGCTTCAACTTGGTATGAAAATACCTCATTTTCATTTTAAAAATGACAGTTGCCAATCCATGACATTCATGTATTATTTGACATTGCTCAACCGTTAATCCTTTTGAATTATGATATATGGTCATGCCTGAAGATTAAAGTTCTTGTTTAGCTTCATTTTCAAATCTTTAAAAATTCATTACTGCAAGTTATTTCATCTAATGAATACATTGATTTGAATTGTTCGTATGTTAAAATGCGACCCCGTATTTATGTACACTGAACAACTTTACAATTTCCCGAACACTTTTGACTACTTGTTGCAATTTCTTTGTCGTGACCAAACCAAAATGAAGCCATCGCAATAATAATTATACTGCTAAATCACACTGGAATCAATTTGAACGATTTTGCATCCATATTTCACATTAAAAAAGTACTGATAGACTTCATAATTAGGCATAATTTTCACGTCAGAATCTTTCACAGACAATTGCATCTTGCAGGTCTCCATGTTAATTAATGCAACAGAGTCGGCCGACGGATATGGACAATCAACTGCCATGAACACACTTCTGTCAAAAAATATAAATTCGGCTCTGATTGGCTGACGTGTATAGGGTCGCATAAAATTTGAATTAACCCATATATCAAACATTCGCTTTGTAGCATGTGATGGGCTCCATTGATAATCTAATTCCACCAAGTGCGCTCCCACAGTATCCTTGTTATCATAATACATGTACATACAAATTATTTACTTCTTGAAAAGGCTTTAGTTGTCAGCTGAGCTAGACCAGATGACATTTTAACCTGTTTCACAACATCGTACATAAATTACTCCAATGATGAACATGGCGATGAGGGTTTAAAATTGTAATTGTACGACCGTCTTCCACAAAACGGGGGATTTTCCCTTTTGGGAAAACTGCACCATCATCACAAGACAGTATGGTTGTTTTTGTAGATGCAACATTACTCACATGAAAATAATCCTTTAAATAGAGAAAACAATCCTTTAAATAGAGATGTATCGTGCAGTGGTAAAGAAAGTTCACTATTGTTCTCATTTGCTTTATGACTGGAAAAAATAGAAACGATGTATGCCTGCAGTAGCAAGTTAGGAGAACAGCCCATTAGAAAATCTAGGGTATATCCTTTTCAACCCCAGTGGGTTTGAGTATAATTATAAAACACACTCCTCCCATGTCCAGCCAAGATAATCCCCATAATCACTTAAATAAACAAACTCCTGTGACCAACACATCTCCCTGGATGAGTGTTGGAACTATTTTCATTGCAACATATGTGATGGCTAAACAGACAGTAATGATCGTTCTCTGTCATTTCTTTATTGATTTTTACCATTAGAAAAAGAAAACAAAACAACATCCCACACATGTAATGATTTTAATATTTATATCGGCTTATATCATGATATTAAGTTGCACAAAAATGAAGTGGATTCATTCAGGCAGGATCGCTTATCATACTCCTAATGGGATTAGTGCTGATAAGAATCCTAATCTCCCAGGCTGCTGACTCTGCTTTAGACCAGTCAATAGGGTTGGTCAGGTTGGCCTTCTAATCAAAGGATGTATTCATCACACAGTGACAGTCAATGGATTTTTAAAAGTCTCCACATACATGTAAATGCTTCATGCAAAAGCTTTGAGTGTGGAGACATGGTACATATGTATAAAATATACAATTGGCTACACTGTTGATTCTATACAAATTTAGTTAATGGTGACATATTTCTCTTAGTCAATGGCTACATGTGCTTTTGAAGCCGTTAAAGTTTGTTTGTCCCAGATTTGCATGAAGAATGTCATCACATGATATTCAACAGGTGCTATGATAAGCTAATGTTTATAGTTAATTGTGGTTCTGCCATCAGCTTTTTAAAAAAATGAATTTTCCAAAATGCGAATATTAAGGGCACAAATTTGAGTGTTGTACATGTACATGTAAGCACTTTGCAATACGTGTACACATCATACACAACAAAAGACAGAGGACAATGCCTATGTGCCACATGCAGTTTTTTTCATCAACTCTTTTAAATAATGTACATGAGTTATATCCCTTTCAGAACACATCCATGTTGAGTTGACAACCAGATCCTACGAAATGAACTTACTTAAAAACATTTTATGACTTATATTTTTGGGTGCATTAGAAATTATGGAAAGAATTGTGTAAAATTTGGCTGAACAACAGTTTTTATATGACTTGATTTACAATCCATATGAACATTAAGTGGTCGAAAATCCGAACAGTTCCTATTAGTTTCCATTGTACTCATGCAAGTAATTTTTAAGGGCCCGAACTCTGCCGACTTGTGATTCGATCATTTTGTTGGGCAACAATTATGTATGTCATGATGTTTACTTCATTTGACATTATTATTTGGATCGCAGCTTATATTATCCTTGACTACGTGTATTTTAGATTGTTATGTTCTCTATTTTTCATCTCATGTGCTGTGTTAAAGGGACACATTGCTTTGGATTTTGCGATTTGGGCTATAAAACTGAAATGGATATGGTTGTATGGGAAGCTTTTTTAAAAGTAGAATATAAAGATTCACATAACTATCCCTTCAAATTGCGTGGTTTTTGTTTAATTTTGTGACAAATAACGTACGGTCCGCAATTTAGTAGAACCAAATTTTTGACTCTACAAAATGGCGGACGGTGTTCACCAGTCGTATTTCCAGTCGCATCTGGTTGAAGTACGTTCTGTTGATCCATTTTGATGTACTGTGGCACGGCGCGCAGCACTGGCGATATGTGTCGCGAGGTAGAAAATTGTACCTGGCGATCATCTGATAGGTTCACAAGGCCACTGGCTGCGGCGCCAGCCTAAAGACCCTTACAGCATATTTTGCGCATTATTTAGACGGTGGTATTTAGTACTGGAAATAAGTCTATGTTTCGCGGGTCAGATGTCAGGGGTCAGCAACAAATTTTTTGTTTTGTAATCACCACTCACTATTTACAACACATTAATTATACATGTTTTTTTGCATGAACAACTCTTATAAAAGATAAGGAACATTTCCAAACAGCAACATTTCATGACATTTGAAGGCAATGTACGTGTCCCTTTAATTGTTAAATATATCCAAGTGGTCTAGAATTTAGAAACTCTAAAAACTTGGTTGATAATATATATACACATGTACTTTGCATATGTCCAATTCAAGTATAGCCTTTTTATAAGAAGATTACATGAAAACCTATGCATGTACATGTACTTTTTCTTAGAATGTATTGCACTACATCACGAAGGAAGGAATAGAGCAGGCTGTGAATGGCTCAAGATACATGTACTTGGCTGATTTGAACAAATTGAGTACCAGAAGTACATGTACATTGTTCTGTTTACATGCACACAGGGCCACCTACACACAGTTTGTATACTACATGTGTGATGTGTAGGTGCATGCTGGCATCTTCCTCAGCCAGTTTCCAGGAATTGCCCATTCACACCCCACTACTTAATTCCTCTTATCAGTTGTGTCAGTGTTTGTTATGCAGATCAGAGAGCCATAAAACCTGCATGTACATGTATGCATGCCCATAGATGTGCATCATGTACTGTATGCTGAAATGCTTGCTCATCAGGGCTTCTCAACCTAAACACTTTTACAGTACACTGGGTACACTGCAATGCCCTTATTTTTAGTATTGAAAACAATGCTTGAAGCATGTTTCTTCCCATATGTGATTGGGTAGGATTTTGTCATCTCACGTCAAGTTTCATAACAGTGGACCCATCGGTGCTCATGTTAGAGCCAAAAAGCTAAATTTAATTATTATACTTTATTAATGGAATAAGTACCGGTACCCTAAAAATTTAATGTTTGGCCATAACATTTAAAATTGTGCATGAAGGTCCTTTTTCTTCCCATATGTGATTGGGTAGGTTGTTGCGACATCTCGCGTTAAGTTTTATAAAAGTCAACTCATCGGTGTTCATTTTAGAGCCAAAAAGCAAAATGTCATTATTATACTCTAAATGGAACAAGTACCCTAAAAGGTCATTTTTGGCCATAAAATTTGAAATTTTTAATGAAGTTCCTTTTTCTTCCCATATGTGATTGGGTAGGTTGTTGCGACATCTCAAGTCGAGTTTCATAAAAGTCAACTCATCGGTGCTCATTTTAGAGCCAAAAAGCAAAATGTCATCATTATACTCTATAAATGGAACAAGTACCCTAAAAGGTCATTTTTGGCTATAAAATTTGAAATTTTCAATGAAGGTCCTTTTTCTTCCAGTATATGATTGGGTAGGTTGTTGCGACATCTCACGTCAAGTTTTATAAAAGTCAACTCATCGGTGTTCATTTTAGAGCCAAAAAGCAAAATGTCATTACCGGTATTGTACTTTATCAATTGAACAAGTACCGGTACCCTAAAAGGTCATTTTTTGCCATAACATTTGAAATTTTGCATGAAGTTCCTTTTTCTTCCCATATGTGATTGGGTAGGTTGTTGCGACATCTCACGTCGAGTTTTATAAAAATCAACTCATCGGTGCTCATTTTAGAGCCAAAAAGCAAAATGTCATCATTATATTCTATAAATGGAACAAGTACCATAAATGGTCATTTTTGGCCATAAAATTTAAAATTTTCATTGAAGGTCTTTTTTCTTCCAGTATATGATTGGGTAGGTTGTTGCGACATCTCACGTCAAGTTTTATAAAAGTCAACTCATCGGTGCTCATTTTAGAGCCAAAAAGCAAAATGTCATCATTATACTCTATAAATGGAACAAGTACCCTAAAAGGTCATTTTTGGCCATAAAATTTGAAATTTTTAATGAAGTTCCTTTTTCTTCCCATATGTGATTGGGTAGGTTGTTGCGACATCTCAAGTCGAGTTTCATAAAAGTCAACTCATCGGTGCTCATTTTAGAGCCAAAAAGCAAAATGTCATCATTATACTCTATAAATGGAACAAGTACCCTAAAAGGTCATTTTTGGCTATAAAATTTGAAATTTTCAATGAAGGTCCTTTTTCTTCCAGTATATGATTGGGTAGGTTGTTGCGACATCTCACGTCAAGTTTTATAAAAGTCAACTCATCGGTGTTCATTTTAGAGCCAAAAAGCAAAATGTCATTACCGGTATTGTACTTTATCAATTGAACAAGTACCGGTACCCTAAAAGGTCATTTTTTGCCATAACATTTGAAATTTTGCATGAAGTTCCTTTTTCTTCCCATATGTGATTGGGTAGGTTGTTGCGACATCTCACGTCGAGTTTTATAAAAATCAACTCATCGGTGCTCATTTTAGAGCCAAAAAGCAAAATGTCATCATTATATTCTATAAATGGAACAAGTACCATAAATGGTCATTTTTGGCCATAAAATTTAAAATTTTGCATGAAGGTCTCTTTTCTTCCAGTATATGATTGGGTAGGTTGTTGCGACATCTCACGTCAAGTTTTATAAAAGTCAACTCACCGGTGCTCATTTTAGAGCCAAAAAGCAAAATGTCATCATTATACTCTATAAATGGAACAAGTACCCTAAAAGGTCATTTTTGGCTATAAAATTTGAAATTTTCATTGAAGGTCTTTTTTCTTCCAGTATATGATTGGGTAGGTTGTTGCGACATCTCACGTCAGGTTTTATAAAAGTCAACTCATCGGTGTTCATTTTAGAGCCAAAAAGCAAAATGTCATTATTGTACTTTATCAATTGAACAAGTACCGGTACCCTAAAAGGTCATTTTTTGCCATTACATTTGAAATTTTGAATGAAGTTCCTTTTTCTTCCCATATGTGATTGGGTAGGTTGTTGCGACATCTCACGTCGAGTTTTATAAAAATCAACTCATCGGTGCTCATTTTAGAGCCAAAAAGCAAAATGTCATCATTATACCGGTACTCTATAAATGGAACAAGTATCATAAATGGTCATTTTTAGCCATAAAATTTGAAATTTTCAAATGAAGGTCTCTTTTCTTCCAGTATATGATTGGGTAGGTTGTTGCCACATCTCACGTCAAGTTTTATAAAAGTCAACTCATCGGTGTTCATTTTAGAGCCAAAAAGCTAAATTTGATTATTATACTCTATAAATGGAACAAGTACCCTAAAAGGTCATTTTTGACCATAAAATTTGAATTTTCAATGAAGGTCCTTTTTCTTCCCATATGTGATTGGGTAGGTTGTTGCGACATCTCAAGTCGAGTTTCATAAAAGTCAACTCATCGGTGCTCATTTTAGAGCCAAAAAGCAAAATGTCATCATTATACTCTATAAATGGAACAAGTACCATAAATTGTCATTTTTGGCCATAAAATTTGAAATTTTCAATGAAGGTCTCTTTTCTTCCAGTATATGATTGGGTAGGTTGTTGCGACATCTCAGGTCGAGTTTCATAAAAGTCAACTCATCAGTGCTCATTTTAGAGCCAAAAACCAAAATGTCATCATTATACTCTATAAATGGAACAAGTACCATAAATTGTCATTTTTGGCCATAAAATTTGAAATTTTCAATGAAGGTCCTTTTTCTTCCAGTATATGATTGGGTAGGTTGTTGCGACATCTCACGTCAAGTTTTATAAAAGTCAACTTATCGGTGCTCATTTTAGAGCCAAAAAGCAAAATGTCATCATTATACTCTATAAATGGAACAAGTACCCTAAAAGGTCATTTGAGGAAAATCTATTACCGTGACTTCAAAAGACCCAGGAAAACGATCTTCCAAGATCTAGTTTCAGAGAGTATCAATCAAATCAATATCATTAAATTGTTTTAACAGGCGTTTTCTACCTCTATGTGTCAACACTAATAATAATGCCCTACATATGTAGCTACTGGTACACATAACAGAACATGTACATTGTGTACATGTAATCATAATGGTAAGCATGGTCTGGCTACAGACAAACTAATTATCTTGGCCACTGTTGACCCATAATTAATTGGTAAACATAGCTGTTATAGTCAGGGATTATTATCTTGGCTTTATGGCTGTGCGCCTGACCACAAGGATGTGATATTGAATAATAGAGCTGTCAATCCCCTTTGACAGATGTGATCTTTGACTAGTGGGCAACCAGGATGTGATATTAGCGTTTATGACTTAATCCTGAATGTGATTTTGAAGAGGTGTGAAAACACGATGTGATTTTGGCTAGGGCCCAGAAAGTGGATGTGATTTTGGCAAGGTGCTAACACAGGATGTGATCTTGGACTTTAACGACTTAATCCTAGATGTGATTTCTGGCTCGGATGTGATTTTGGATAATCCCTACCAAAATCACATTCTAGCTCCAATATCACATCCACCAAAATCACAGTGAAAGTTAAATGGCGGTTTTGCCAATTGTTACGTGAGTAGTGTGTTGGGTCTCTAGTGGACTCATTAGCATAATAACAGGAAAAACAAAAGGCACCTAAGAATCTTTAGGGGACTCATTAGCATAAAATATTTAAAAAAACAGAAAAAAAATATTAAAAAAAACAGAAAAAACATAAGAAACCTAAAAATCTTGATAGGACAGCGTAGGACGTAAGAATCTTAATAGGACAGAACCTAAGAATCTTTAGCGGACCATTAGCATAATTAAAGGAAAAACAAAAGGAACCTAAAAATCTTGATAGGACAGCGTAAGAATCTCTATAGGACAGCGTAGGACCTAGGAATCTCTGTAAGACAGTATAGAACCTAGAAATATTTATCAGACAGGGTATGTGCATAACCTTGGAGGAAAAAAACCTGAGAATATCTATAGGACAGGATATAAATTGTGAGAGCCTAACAATCTCTAGCGGACCATTAGCAATAATTCAAGAGAAAAAAAAATACAAAATACAAAATTCAAAAAAAAAAGGAGCATAAACCTAAAATGGGACTAACATGGCGAACGGAACAAAAAAAGAAAGAATGGACCTAAAATGGTAGACGAAAAAAGGATGCCTTAAAAACGTATGAAACGGTCCATTGACAGAATGGTGTATCGCCTGAAATCGACCGATCAGAGTGCAATAAAATTAGAAACATATATACAGTAACTGTTTCGAGCTGACTACGTCATTTAGCAATTTATCAACCTCAAATCAAGATGGAAGACTCCGGAATCGAGCCTGAATCCTTTCAACGAATAAGCCATTTATCTACGTTACCAACGGAGTTTCAGTTGAGTCAGCTTCCTCATAATCTCTTGAAAGAAAGCGATCACGTAGCTTTAAATTTGGGATGTCGACAATCATGTATGCTCTAGGATCTTCAAACGCAGACATTTTTAAACACAAGGAAGAAAACAGATATAACGATTGGGCGCAATGTTTTAGCGCGCTAATCCAGTGGAAACAACGCCTGTACCGAAATGCCACGATAGACAGGATTATTTCAGTTTGTCAACAATGTAATATAACTCACAGCGCTTATGAATTTTTGTTACCGAGCGCATAACCAAAGGGGAAAATTCATGGTCGAGATGTGGTTGAAGTTAGTCCCGAAAAGGACTGGTTTATTGTACTTACATAAGAATCATCGATATCGATCTCGGGATGTAATGCTGTCTTGCTGCGAGAAGAAATATAGTGAACGCAACAGAATAGAAATCTCTCTTTCTTGAATATGTGGTGGCCCTTAAAAGGACCGATTGGTTTTTGATGAACGGTCTATGGGGCCTACGGGTTTCCGTACCGTCGATAAAGCCACATCGCCTTCCGAAACGATATTCTCTTGTCTACGCTGACCACCCCTTTGGCTAGAAGATCTTTGAACATCTGGTTAATCTCCCACCTGCAGAATTCCAAGTAGACCACTGGAAATCTCAGCTTCACTTCTTCCTCATATCTCTAGAGTTTATCTTCAACAATGCCTGGCGAAAATAGGTCCTCAACACAAAAGGTATCCAGGATGTAGGATGTCTGGAGTATGTCTGGAGAAGCTGATTGTTTTGAGGTTTTATAGACAAAAGTGGATTCTAAATTGTGCGGGGAAGGACTCTAATGTTTCCCATTCATTGAACGGTAGTGAGCCAACGGTGTTCAACGGATGTTTACCAACACTTAGATAATCCGTGTGTACACATCCTGGACCCCATGAGGCTTGACCGGCCCCTACCCGGAAACAGAACTGTAAAATCCCCCTGTGTAACTATAGTCTGAGAAGAACCTATTTCGAACAATCAGGTGTTTCTCATGACAAGACCCCCATAAAATCATATCTTTCCCGACTGATATTTTGTATTTCTAGGGTTCTAGTGATCGTTATAAATCTTAACCATCATTTTGAATATAGTTTTTTCGAAATCAAACTTAATTTCGCCCTCAAAAACGTAAATAAATCTGAGCAAGCTTGAGCACCGTCTTGGGTGGTTCATGAACCCTCGGGGCGTTGCTGCCCTCTTGTTTATACTTATTAGTCTTGTTTACTTTATTATTGTGGGGTATCGTGTCCGCCTTTGTTTCAGCTCATGTAAATGAGTCCGCTAAAGATTCTTAGGTCCTATGTTCTGGTGTAAAGGGGGAGTAGCCAGCTAGCCAAAAAAACAAAACACAGTTTTTACTGCTTGAATTCACAGTCTTGTTTACTTTATTATTGTTTGGGGTATCGTGTCCGCCTTTGTTTCAGCGGATGTAATTGAATCCGGTAAAGATTCTTATCGGGGCTCATGTAAATGAGTCAGCTAAAGATTCTTAGGTCCTATGTTCTGGTGTATAAGAGGAGTAGCCAGCTAGCAAAAAAGAACAACAACAGTTTTTACTGCTTGAATTCACGCCGCACCGATCGTTGTAGAATATCCTCAACATCACCACCACTCTCATCATCATGTTCTTTAGAATGTCTGATGTTGGTTCGTTTTCTATGGCCGATTGCCAGGTCTGTCTCAGTTTTTTCGTGCTATCTACTGATGAAAAATGTGCCATCTTGCAACGCATGCAAGAGCTCGGGAATGTGAATGATCATGACGAAGACAACCAGCCCAGTGATAATCTGGCCGTCGAGCTTCTGGTGGATAGGGAAGAGCAATGGCCCTGTGCGCATCTGGTGGAGGGGTATGATGAAAGCGGCAATGATAATTTGCCCCCATACTACGGCGGGTCTGGTGATAATCTAGACATTCTACCCGCTGAAATTTTTGAGGGATTGGAGCAGCCCTCCGCATATTTCTTTGACGGGGACGCGTACGTGAACTGGAACGAGTTTGAGGAAACTTGGACTCAGATGGGTGATGTTGCCACTACCGAGCCACCACACGGAGTTGATGAAGACGTCGTTTCGACACCACCGCTCGAGTACATCGATGATACCGTGGAAGCCCTGCTTGATGAAATTCATGCGGAATGGGAACAGGCCTGTGCATATTCAGAGGACGAAGAAGTCCACGTAAGCTGGGATGAGTCTAGGAAAACCTGGACACAGACCACTGAGCCGCCATCACCCCCCTGTAATTATGTGAGCGACATGAACAGTTACGGGTGTGTCAGTGTGGGGGACCAGCCGGGAACCAGTGGGGGGCAGCCGGGAACCAGTGATGGAGCAGCTTTGGGGCCTGCCCAGGTTGGTTATGGGCGTGTCAGCGTTGGGGAGCAGCCAGGTACGAGCGGAGAGGGGTCTTCCGGACCGGGTAACGTGGGGGGTAGCGGAGATGATTCCGAGTCGGAATGGAGCGGGGATGACGAGCGACCACGCAAGCGACTCAGACATGCAGCGCCAACTGACTACTACAAAATTGTGAGTGTAAATGAGAAACATATTAAAAAAATTCAAGCTTACACGTACGATTATAACATTCAATTTAGGAATTTAGAAGAGGCAAGCCTTCAGGAGGCTAAGTCACTTTTAGGGGATATTTTTGAGAGTATTATTAAGCGTTTAGGGGAAGGTGTTGAACCTGATGATAGGGTACGGATGGTGTTTAACTCACCGGTCTTAAATTTTCCCATATCACTTCCGTTTATGCGTATGGATCTTTTAACGGCCGAGCGTCTGTTTGAAAGAATACAGACGGTCTTAAACAGCTATCAGTTCATTAGATTTGATGATACCATTACGATTCACTTTGTACACATGAAATGTAAGAAAGGGGGAAAAACTAATACCCCGGCCCGTCTCCTAAAACTCGAAGAACTTCTGGCTAGTAAAAGAAGTATTGTAAAAATTAGGGATAATGGGACTGGGACCTGTCTAGCACGCGCTGTTGTGGTTGGTATAGCCTGTCAGGAGCAAAGTGGTAATGAATTAACCTACATTCTCAAAAACAGACCTAAACACATAGAGCCTCTCATCGCCGAGTTGCATAACAAGGCAGGCATCAGACAGGGAACGCTGGGCGGGATCGAAGAGCTCCAACGGTTCCAGGATGTATTGGGAAATTATAGATTAATTGTATTGTCCAGAGAGCACTGTTACGCCAGCATTTTCAAAGGTCCCAAGAAACCCAGAACGATCTATTTACATCTAGCTAGGGGGCATTACGATGTAATCAGATCCATGTCAGGGTTCTTGAATCGTAGTAATTTCTGCGAAGTGTGTCTGAAGGGGTATAATAATGCACGAACGAATCACGTTTGCAATATCGCATGTAAATTATGCTACTCTGTGGGGTGCAAGACTGGCCAAATAGATACATGGGTACACTGCCCCGAGTGTAATCGTAATTTCAAAGATGCCACGTGTTACAATAACCATAAAACTAGGATGATTGGTAAAAATACCGTATTCAAATGTATTCAAATTTACCTAGTCAGTTTCCCTTGTGGATTGTGTGACGAATTATAAGTTAAAAAGTCGTATCCTCATTGAGAGAGCGGCTTTAGGATTATATAAACACTCAGTCAAAGAATCGATTAAATCAAACCCCAAATATAAAATTAATTACTGTAGAACCTCAATCTATGAAGAAGACGACGGATTAGATTTTAAGAACGTAGCGTTTCCAACCCCCCATCACGGATATTGACAAGATCGAAAAACAAAATAATCTCGCCATTAACGTTTTTGGTTATGAAAACAAAATTTTCCCTTCCCGCTGAGAATAACTACTCAACGAAAACCGGTCATCAATCTACTGCTGTTTTCTCAAGGAGATAATAATCATTATTGTTGGATAAAAGGCATAAACCGTCTGTTGTCTAAAGAAACTAAACACAGCCACCACATCTATTTTTGTACGTGGTGCCTGCAACATTTTAGTAGGCAAGATATTTTAGACAGACACGAGATAGATTGTAGGGGTGTTAGCCAAACCCCGGCTTTAGCGGTATTACCCGACTCGACCAACAACATTCTAAAGTTTAAAAACTTTAAAAATAGACAACCTGTACCTTTTACTATATACGCGGACTTTGAAAGTATCTTAGTACCGCTACGCTCTACGCAAGTACAAACCCCAACGGACGAAGACGCGTGGACTAAAAAGACTCACGAACATAAAGCATGCGGCTATACGCTTATATCATAATCGTACCCGACGGTCAAGTTTTAGGCGAGCCCAAGACGTATAGAGGGACGGACGCAACATCAGATTTCTTATACAGTTTAACTCTAGAGAAAGCTAGAATCAACGAGATATTCGAGAATCCCAAACCCATGATTTTTACTTCCGAAGACGAATTAGCTCATAACGACGCCAAAGATTGTTGGATTTGCGAGTACCCCTTTAACTATAAAACAAACACTTGCGAATGTGACCATCCGGAAATTCTCGGTGAAGAATATGATTGCGACCCCATCTACTACGACTTAAACCAAAACAGTCTCGAAGAACTACGAGCGATTGTAGACGACAAACACATTCCATTGGGTAATCCTACAGGTAAAAGAGGTCAGCACCTTAAAAAAGACTTGCTACGCGCCATATGGTACCATCCTAAACCTAGAAGATTTCAAAGAGCCCCCAACTCAGGCAAGCGTAAAAGTAAACATCCTCCAATATTCTGTGGAATATGTGACAGAGAGATTTGCGCGTTTAGAAAAGTAAGAGATCATTGTCACATCACTGGCAACTACAGAGGAGCGGCACACATGTGCTGTAACTTGAAATTACGGGTAAAACCCGGTAAAACGCCAATCCCAGTCATTATTCATAATTTAGAAAATTACGACGCTCATTTGATTATGCAGAGTATTTCGGAAACCAACGGAAAACTGAAGTGTATATCTGAAACGTCCGAAAAATACATTTCATTTTCTGTAGGTCAACTCAGATTTTTAGATTCTTTCAAGTTTTTATCTACGTCGTTAGAACGATTAGTAGCCGCGTGTCCGAGAGATGCGTTTAGATATATCGATACGCCCTACGAGCGTAGCTACGCGAGTAAAGCGCTGGTGCCAGCCGACCCCGTTAAACGCGATCTTTTAATTAAAAAGGGTGTATATCCGTAAACATGGATGATTTCGAACGATTTAAAGAAACTAAACTTCCCGATAAACGTCATTTTTATAGCGCTCTAACCGATTCCGATATAAGCGACTCGGATTACGAACACGCTAAAAAGGTATGGCAGACTTTTAACATTAAAAACTTGGGCGAATATCACGACCTCTACGTATTGACCGATGTATTATTATTGGCCGATGTGTTTGAAAACTTTAGAAAACTCTGTATAGCAAATTACAGATTAGATCCGTGCCATTATTTCACATCACCCGGCCTAAGTTGGGACGCTTTATTAAAACACTCGAAAGTCAAATTAGAACTCTTGACCGATATAGATCAGCATTTATTCATAGAGAAAGGAACCAGAGGAGGAATATCTAGCGTGGGTAGTACTCGCCATGCCGAGGCTAAAAGATTACGATCTCGATAAACCCAACTCGTATATTTCGTATCTAGATGCCAACAATTTGTACGGTTGGGCCATGTCTCAACCATTACCGTACGCAGATTTTAGGTGGGTAAAAGACAAATATTTACCCCTGTTTACCGATGAATATATATTGTCTCTAGCCGACGACTCTTTTTGGGGGTGGGTACTAGAAGTGGATTTAGACTATCCAAAACATTTACACGACTTACACAACGCTTATCCTTTAGCGCCCGAAAATCTAGTCATACCTTTAGAATCGATGAGTCCTTATCAGCTAGACTCGATGGGAAAAACAGACTCACGACCGTCGAATGAAACTAAGTTGGTAGCGACGGGCGGACCAAGAAAGAATTATGTAACTCATTATAGAAATCTAAAATTTGACTTGCTTCACGGGCTAGTTATAACCCGAGTACATAGGGTTTTAAAGTTTACTCAAGCGCCTTGGATGAAATCTTACATCGATAAAAATACCCAACTCAGAAAAGAAGCAAAGTCCGATTTCGAAAAAGACTTTTTTAAATTGATGAACAACTCGGTATTTGGAAAAACTATGGAAGACGTTAGAAAGCGAATGGACTCTCACTTGTTAAGAGCCCACGAAGAAACTAAAATTCGTAAATTGATAGCCAAACCAAATTTCAACAGCGGGATAATTTTTGAACGCTGCGATCTATTAATGATAAACATGTATAAAACTCAAGTTCGTTTAAACAAACCCGTCTATTGCGGTATGAGTATTTTAGACCTTAGCAAACTTTTAATGTACGAATTGTATTACGATAAACTAAAAGTAAAATACAAAGACAAAGTCGATTTGATTTATACCGATACGGACTCGTTGCTCTTACGTATCGAAACTGAAGACCTATACAAAGACATGGAAAAAGACAAAGAATTATACGACTTGTCTAATTATCCGAAAGACCACTTTTTATACGACGATTCTAATAAGAAAATAATAGGTAAGTTCAAGGACGAATGTGGCGGAAAACCGATCAAAGAAGTGGTTTGTATCAGATCAAAAATGTACTCCATTTTTATGGACGATGGGGAAAATATTAAGAAATCAAAAGGAGTCAGAAGGTACGTCGTTTCAAACGAGATAACTCATCAAGATTATAAAGACTGTCTGTTTAACTCATCAATTTATCGGCACGACATGAACATGTTGAGAAGCGACAAGCATATCGTGAACTCTTTAACTCAAAATAAGGTATCGCTCAACCCCAGAGACGATAAACGGTATATCTTAGACGATGGAATTCATACTCTGATGCACGATCATTATCGTACTCGCGTAGCTACGCTCGTATAGGGCGTACCCGCGTATCGAAAAAGCGAAATAAAAATTTATAATAATAATAATATATATAAATCATGTGTAAGTGGTTAAACATCGGAAAGCTAACTACTTGCGAAAATGATGGAGACCCGTGGTGTATCGAACATTTCGGCAGACGCGATCTAGCGCCTAAACCGTGTTTGATTTGTGGTTTTGGAACTCAATCAACTACGCAACTTTGTATGAATCATACTTTAAAAAGAAGGCAGCGACTAGAACGCATTGAAACGATGTCTAAAACTAAGTATAAAAGAGTTATAAAAGAACTAGATATACAATTTAATCCACGAGAACATAAATGTTCGTGGTTACTTTGTAAAAGTTAAAATCTCTGTAATAAAGCAGTATCAAAGCGTGATATATATTGCCCCATGCATGCGCATCGATTTAAAACAAATGGCAGAGCATTATCCCCCTGTAATATCTGCGGTCGCGGTACTTTTTCTAAAAACGGTAATTGTACCGAGTGTAATAAAAACATTAGGATTCTCTAAAGATTAGAACAAGAATTTTAAAAAATATCTACTCGAAAAATAAATTTCTTATTGTTATTATCGATTAACGCGCCGTCGCGCGCAGTCTCTGAAAGAAAAACTCAGTTCGGGTATTTTACTCCTAATTAGCGGTATGACAGTTTTTCTTTTATTCTGCAACGACGCGATTATATTCGAATCAGGGGTAGTATTTAAAATCGGTACAACGTCTAACAAGTGCGTGCTCCTTCCGTTATAGAAATTATTAGACGTAGATAACTGATCGCAATGTAAAAATACTATATTCACATAATTCATATTATAATACCCTACAAGTTCACCATCAGTTACGGGTAACCAAACAGGGGGTAGACCAAACACTTTTTGAGTATATAGATCGAATCTAATGATAATCCGAATAGGATCCGAACTAATAATACCGATATTAAAAACAATCCTTTTTTTAAGCTTGTCTGCGTAAACTGTAATCAAAGTTAATTTATTAAGTTCGACTATTAACTCATCGATACCATAATTTCCAGATGGAATTACCATTTCACCGCTATTTACAACACTGCCTTTATTTAAAGACCATCCTATAGTCATACGTTGAGTTATATTATAAAAACCGATGGTACATATCGCGTTGTTTAAACTCATACAGTAATTTCCATTAGAGTTATCTATAGGTTTTGATAGTCTAAACGTTTGTTCGTTACCGACCATTTCAAAAACGTGCGATTCCATTTTAATGAAGCGTAAAAAATCTTTAAAAATCGCTTAAAATTTACCGATCGTCAAGTTAAAACTTATCTTTTTTCCTCGATTATTGATTAACTCGCCGTCGCGGTCTCTGATACTAAAGCTAAGTTGGTTTATCCTATCGCCCGCGAGTCTACGAGCGGTTAATCTTATACGCTCGATAATCGTATTATCTCTTTTCGTTATCGGTATAACGTGTAACAAGTGCGTGCCCCTTCCGTTATAGAAATTATTAGACGTAGATAACTGATCGCAATGTAAAAATACTGTATCGATGGGCGTTGTATTATAATGCCCTACGTAGTCTACGCCAAAAACAAATTTCGTTTCTGATATCCCCAACAATTGTTTAATGTTTTTATCAAAGCGTAGAACGTTATTTTCTTCCGTTATATAAAAAGATATCTTTTTATTAAGTTTATCTACGGAGACTTCTAACCGAACTAATTTACTAAGTCTATCTCCGATCCAATCTATATCGTAATATCCGGCCGGAATATCAATTTTTCCATCCGTACTACCCGTTTTTTGCCCCGTGTTTGGATCGATTTGATTTATAAAATAGAGAACTTCGCAATTACTAGGTATATTATAAAACCCCGCGGTAAATATCGCGCTGTTTAAACTCATACAGTAATCTCCCTTAGAGTTATCTATAGGTTTTGATAAATTAAACGTTTGTTCGTTACCATCCATTTCAAAAACGTGCGATTCCATTTTAAATCTTAAATCTTATTTAATTTATTATAAATAAGATTATAAATATGATATAAAAATGAAATTCGCTCAATTTGTAAAATTTTTAGATGTTAATAATCAAATAATAAAAAATGTTAGTGATGTCGCGAATCTAGCTTTAGGTCACGACGCTAGCGACAAGTACGAAGCAATTACCCCAGAGAGTACCCCGTTGAACATGAACTTGAGTCAACTTAACATCATCGTAAACGCTAACACGAACGCGAGTTTTATCGCTAATTTAGCGGATATATTTAGCGCTTATAAAATGTCCCACATAAAAAACGACGAAGCGGTCGAACGTTATGATCAGACCCCATGACGTTTTATCAAAATCAACTCAACTTTGCATTTTGGTGCGCGACGTCGGGTTGCGGCGTAGGACTAGAATCGTTGCTACATAAAAACCCCGTAATATCGGCTTTATTCAAGTTTCACGTATATTTCACGATCAGAAAGATACTTTACTTTCTAAAATGCCCAGTTCTAAACGACGATGCATTCGACGATCTAAACAATAGCATCGATCACGGTGCTTATACTAATACTTGTCAACGCTTTCAAATCGATCCAAACGTGAGTTTTAAACAGACCGTAGACTTAGCATCAGCGGGGCTAGGTACTGGGTACTATTACGATAGAGACTCGCATCAATATTTACCGGTACCCGGTATAGATTATATACATGATGAGAAAGACTTAGATCCACAACCTGGTTTTGGTTACACCATGGGTTTTACAACGCCAGATGATACGTATAAGTACGGTAAGTACACCGTCATGTATATCAGACAATCCGTAGACGTTGTACGACTTGGTTTTAGAAATTGTATACGTCAGAAGAGCTCGTTTACCGACGTTGGTATAGAACAAATAAACGAAAGCGTTAGAACGTACGTGTACGCCATACTCGGCGCGCAAGCCCAAACAAAAACGAGTATACTAACTGCGGGTACTAGATTAGATGCTCAAAGACAATTTGGAAATATAGTAGAAGGCGTTATAAATAGCCCTACGGATCTAGAAGCTTCTATAACCAGATTTCAAGATTCTTTACAGTACGCTAGAAGCTCGTTAAACTTTGTGATAAGCCCCGGGTTATACTTGATTCCATCAAATATGGAGCTTTTAGTCGGTATTCATCGAGGTTATAATAATAATATACAGATAGCTACGCCAGATTCATCGATAGGATTAAATATCAATTTGAACTCAGACGTACACCCGCCACCAACCCATACACCAACCCCACCTCCACCTACACCTACACCTACACCTACACCACAAACTCCTCCACCTACACCTACACCCCCACCGCCAACCCCTCCAATCTCAGACGTACCCCCACCGCCAACCCCAATCTCAGACGTACCCCCACCGCCAACCCCAATCTCAGACGTACCCCCACCGCCAACCCCAATCTCAGACGTACCCCCACCGCCAACCCCTCCAATCTCAGACGTACCCCCACCGCCAACCCCAATCTCAGACGTACCCCCACCGCCACCTCTAATCTCAGACGTACCCCCTCCGCCAGACTCGCACGAACAAGAAAAAACTGCTTTAGTCGTTGGTTTAATGGCCGCTGCTGGGGTTGGGTATCTAGCTTACGATATTTTACGTAATTGAGGAAGGTGGTAACTCAGTATCTGAAGGAACGACCATTAATTCTTTCTTAACGAACGATCTCTTGGGGCCATCTTTTAGCCAGTACAATGCGGGCTTCCCAAGATTCGTCGTTCTTTTTTTTATCGTATACATTTCTAAGCTCCAAATAGGATCGGTAGCTCTTCTTCTAACGTCTTTTTCGAGCTCTCCAGGGGCGTAAAGATATCTAACGATATCATCATTTACGCTTAAAAGTTCTTCGGGGCTCAAGAGCCCCGAAGAACTCAATTGTCTTATTTCTAACTGAGACATAGCCAATTTAGGAGTTAGCGGTTCGCCTTTCATAGTCGATATCAATCTAGTTTCTTCGTCGTTTAACGCTTTTATAACATCGGGCAATCTTTTTACCCACGCGCGGCTACGCTCGGTAGGCTCTAACATATCTTGAGCGTATTGATGGCCGAATAATCTTTCGGCCAAAGTACGATTAAATCTTTGTACTATACCTTGAGCTCTATGATAACCAACCTCGCCTCTTTGTACTACTACTCGTCGAGTCCGCATCAAAGTATTAAATTCGGCCATAAATTCTGTACCGGGATCTACTTTTATAGTTTTAGGCCAAGACAAGGCCGATCTTTTGTAAATCTTTTTTAACGCCTCTACAACTTGAGTACTCGTTTTATTCGTCAAGGGTTCAGCTTCTTTATATCGAGTGGCCACATCAACGATCGTCAACGCGTATCTATAAGTTTTTCGTCTAACTACATCGTGAGGTAGATATAACAGATCCGCTTGATGCGTTTCATTGGGTAATCCTATAACCTTATTGAGGCTCGTAGGTCTCAGGATATTACTGGGGGCCGGCAAATAAATTTGCCACATGGCTTGTTTTCTTAACCAATTTCTAACGGCTGACTCGGGTACATTGGCTTTTAACGAAATTTCTTTTATGGCGCCTGCACTTTTCCAATATCCTCTAGGACTGTAAAATATTTTACTTAATTTTGTTTCCATTTTATTAACGACTTATTAAAAATGGCGAGTCTTTTAATTATGGGTGCTGGAGCTATAATAAGCGCTGTGGCATTTAGCGGAACGAGCTTCGCCTTTTCTAAGATAGGGAAAAGCGGTGCGGACGAAGAACGTAAACGACACGATTTGGCTCTAGAAAGATTAACTGAAGCTAAACAAGAGTGGGTGGAACAAAGAACCAAGTATCTAGATTATCTAAACGATCGACTACATAAAGAAGCCAGGGCTCAAAAAACATTTAAAAACGTAGATGAGGCGTTGAGAGAATATAACGAAGTAACCAACGAAGACTTTCGATTACCTCGCGAACCTGTATTGTCGGACTTTTACGTACCCAGCGAAGATCAAAAAGATGGTGAAATTGCATTTATCTTAGGAGGCACTGCTGTTTTAGGTTATTTAGTTTATAAATATGTTTAAGTTTTTGCTTAAATTTAAAATTAAATTTCTTTTTGTTTCGTTAAAGTAAAATGAACGCAATTTATGGAAGCAAGCTGAATCCACACAGAAGTTTAAAAAATCCTAGAGCGTTGAAGGGGTTGAGGCAATCGATGGTTATTACTCATAATCCTAGTATCGCGGGGGCTGGCAGTCTGTTGATCGTCGAATTTCCTATGTTGAGTCAAGACGATGTAGTCGTGCCGGGCACAGTACGATTAGCTTTTAATATAGACTTAGAATCTGAAGGCACTGGCGCCGATGATGAAAGAACTCTATATTATAACGTCGCACGAAATTTAATTAGTGGCGTAAGAGTCAAACTAGAAGGTAAAGATTTCGTAGCGTTTACGGATGCCGATGTATATAACGCGTATAAAGACTTGTGGCGACCAGCCAGTGCGAACGATGCGTATCGAGGACTCGAATCTAGTAACGTCACGAGACTCAGAATCGGCGCTAGTGATGGGGATGCTAGCGAGAATGATGGAAAAGACAAAGCGATAGCCGACGCTTACGGTAACCGATATTACATTCCTCTAAATTTTGAAATGCTTACGGATCATCAGCCTTTTAGTCCATCGACGCTCAAAGATAGACTAACTTACGAATTTACATTTAACGATCACGCGAGCGTAGTAAACTCTACCGATACTAACGCGAAGTATAACATTTCGGGGTTAGATCTCGAGTTTGAAACGGTGACTAATAAAACATTGGCCGATAGTATCAGACAAAAATATCGAGGTAAAACTCATTTTCTATACGAAAAAGTTCAAAGATATACGGTTGTCAATTTAAACAAGTCCGATACTACTTGGAACATTAATCTTAATCAAGCCATTAGAAGTCTCAAATGTATACTTCTTTTATTTAAAGAATCGGGCGAAAAAGATCCTCAAATTTTTTATAATCCAAAGATCGAAAAAGTAGACGTTACGATAGAGGGTAAGCCAAATCAATTGTATAGTGAGGACATGAGGCGTTATCAACACTGGGATGAGATTACCAAGTTTTTCGGCGACTCTAATACAGAATTTGGTGCTAGTGTGTGCAAAGACTTAGACTTACACGATATGACGCTAGGAGATTACTTAAGCACTAGTTACGGTCTTTGGCTAGATACGAGGGTGACGGATGATAATAAAAGTCACGGTTCTGGTAGGAAAATAGGAAACGTAGGTGGCGGTATTTCTCTTCATTTAGAAAGAGAGGCTGAGACAGCTGGTGGACTATCGTGTTACGTTTTCGTGGTGATGGATGGTCAGTTGGTTCTCGAAGATGGAAGATTTAGCGGTAGTTACTCTTAAAAATAGTCCTTACTATTAAATAAGCATGTTTCCAAAAGCACCACACTGCGCGCTAATATGCGGTAGGACTAATTCGGGTAAAACTAAATATATTTTAGATCTATTAGAAACTGAGTATTAAGATCACTTTGAAAATATCGTAGTTATTTGCCCTACGTTGAGCAACAACGAGACTTATCGCGAGAGACTTTGGTTGTGGTTAGATCCCGAGATATACCTATGCGATTTAGAGGTAGAAAATATGTCTCTCAACGAAGCTTTAGAATTTTATAGAGCTCGATTTAAGGGATCGCACGTTTTATTTTTGATTGATGATTGTAGCTCGGAACAAGAAATAAAATATCGTAAGGCGGCGCGCTCGCGTAGCTACGCGAGTACTCCCTACGGTCGTAGCTACGCGAGTACTTGCGTTTTAACGAAATTGGCGTTTAGCGGTAGACACGACAATCACTACTGTTGGTTGATGACTCAAAAGTATAATTGCGTAATGACGGATTTTAGAGCTCAAACTGCATTTGTCGTATTGTTTTATTGCAAAGATAAAAATAGTTTCGATCAATGTCTCGATGAAAATGCCTTTAGAAGAAAGATCGAGAATTAAAAAGATTTTAAGAGATGTGCCTTTTAGTAAATTATTGGTAAAAACTGATCCTCCAGTCTGTTGGCAGTTGATCTATAGTTGGTCTATAGATAACTGTTAGATGATCTATAGATAACTGTTAGATAACTGTTAGATAACTGATAGATAACTGTTAGATAACTGTTAGATAACTGATAGATAACTGTTAGATAACTGTAAGATAACTGTTAGATAACTGATAGATCAACTATAGATTATCTAGTCATCTATAAAATATGATAGAATATCTAGACCTATTATTAAAACTAGTAATAGCCATCAACTTATCTTTATTTTCTTACGATTATATGTCTTGTAGAAATAAGATTAAAAAATATAGTTCTATTTTAAATGAGCAAATCGATAGAATCTCTAAGCACGTTATCTCAAGAACCTCATCCAACAGTAGCTGCTACGTCCATAGGGCGTAGCTTAGCGAGTACGCCCTATGAGCGTAGCTACGCGAATACGAGCGAGTCTCCAGATCCTAAAAATAGACTTTTAGGCGTAGTTGCTGGTGGTGAAAATTTTACTACGGAAAAACAAGAAAAGCTGTATAAAAGATACGAAGCCAAGCTTGGTAAAGAAATGATAGTCAGTTTGGGGGGTTGCGTGTTGACTCTTTACGCAAAAGCTTTAGGCGTGACTTTGCCGCTGGCTTCGCCATTCGGTTATAAACTTTGTTTAGATTCTGAAGAAGCCCTCGTTAATGACTTAGAAAAAGATCCTGTCATTTCTAGCAGTATGTCCAGTTTACTTTGCGAAGTGCATTACAATTATGGGGTTTATTTATCTCCTTTGGTGGCTATGTTGATTACGACTAAACATTTACGAGTAGATAGTAATAATAGTATTACAAATAATAGTAGTATTACTATAAAAGATGAATCCAGAAACGACAACGACGGATCAAGTAGCAGAGACTCCCCAAGAGACTCCTCAGCCGGCTCTAGCGAGAGTCACTAAAAAAAGAGTAAAATACCCTAAAAGAGTAGAATTAGGAAAGAGACTGGCCGAAAGAAACAGAAAGATGAAAGAACAAATAAAAAAGTGCAAAGTGTAGAAGAAGAAACTCCCCAGCAAACGCAAACAGTTACGATGGGAGACATTCCGAGCTGGGGATACGCGATAGTAGGTTTGGCTGTTTTAGGAATTGGATATCTCGCGCTTAAAAAGAGTAAGGCGGACGATGTAGTTCCGCAGCAAAAAGTACATTCTACTCCCTACGGTCGTAGCTACGCGAGTACTAACGTAGCTACGCCAGTACATATTACGAGCGTAACCCCTAAAGTTGAAGAACTAATAGAAATGGAATGAATTAAAAAATAGATACAAAAATAAAATGTTTGTACAAGTAAAATGGATACTAAGAACGTTGCAAATACTCTTTATCACGGCGCTGTGTTGAGTTTGTTGACCGTGGGTTATACCATGTTGAGTAAAAAACTTTTGAAAATTAAGCCCGCCGATTTGGGAAAGTTGGACGTAGAAGATACGATTAAAATCACCGCTACGGTAGGTGGTGCTCTAGCTACTCAGACTTGGTTGGTGAGCCAAGGAGTAATTCCTCAGAATGTAGTAAATACTACTTAAAATATAAAATATACGACTTTATAAAATGGCCGAAGGTGGAGAAGATTTTTAAATGGACGACCGTGGTCGAGAAGACGAAAAAAATGATGCCGATGATGCCGATAATGATTTTGTATGGGACGACTATGATGGCGAGACTAGTGTTTCGATTCCATTCCCAAAAACGACGGATGAAGCGATCTATAGGTATGATAAAATGTCTGGTTACTTAAAAACTGCTTACGCAGAATCGTTTTATGATTTTATGGAAAGCAAGGGTTATAAAAATCCGACGAATATAAAATATGAACATTTTCGTAAAGCAGAAGATGGTATTTACTTCGACAATATCTTGCTGACGTATAGAAACGACCCCAAAAAATGTGTAAGTATTGAAACGTTGAAAAGAAGAATTGCCGGGTTTTCTGGAAATAAACCCGGTTTATTTATACGAGAAGAGCTTGGTTTATTAACGAAAAGAGAACTTGAAGTACGAGAATTGGAAGAAACGATAGATGAAGCGTTTGATACTTACGTCACTCCAGAACGACAAGTTGAGTTAGCTAACATTCTGCACGATAACATAAAAAATATACACGATAACATAGAACGTATGGTGGGCCCCGAAATTGATCCCGAATATGATCCTGAAACCGGTAGATATACAATTCCTCCCCCTCAACCGAGAGAAGTAGATGCCCAAGCGCAAACTGTAGGGCTAAATTACAGAGAACTTGTAGCTTTAGACAAAAAACTACAAACTATGAGCGGTAATGCCGAATTAAATTTAGCCGAACTGAGTAAACTATACGATAGACGCGCCGAAATAGAAAATGCTCTCGAAGTAACAGAAACCGATAATGAGAGGCAAGACTTACTTAAAGAACAAGACGATATTGAAAATGAAATAGAGGGTAGATTAAGACTCAAGCGCGACATTGAACTAAGCATGAATAATCAATTCGTTAGAATCAAAGAAACGATTAATAAAATATTAGAAAGAGATACCTCGCTAGCGGAAAAGATTAGAATTCTGTTTCGAGAACAGGGTGTGACGGTCGTAAGTATATTAGCCGCGTTTGCTTTAGCGCTAAGTACGATCGTTGCTTCTATAATAGCGGCTGTTGGTGGGGGTGGTGCGGCTGCTGCGGCTGTTGTTCCTGCTCCGACTCCGGTTCCGCCCAAGCCCGGCGGTAACTTGAAAGATTGGATAAGTAATCATTTTAAAAATTTGGCCAATTTGCTAAAAAAGCTCGGGGGTAAGTTATTAGCCGCTTTACCCGGTATTCTGGGTGGTATCGCGAGTTGGTTGTTTAATCTATTGAGCAAGAGTGTCGGTTGGTTGGCCGATCATGTGTGGGCTCTATTGGTAGGCGTCGGTACTTTGATTCTCGTATACATGCAAAAAAACAATTAATTTATTAAAATTAATTTTAATATACTTTATAAAATGACCGCAGAATCTATTTACCCTAAATTGCCCGATGCCCCGAGGGAAACGGACGAGTCTTCAGTCTTTAGGTTAAATAAAATCGAACGAGTGCAAAAAGAGATAGCCGCCGAGAGAGATAAGAGAGAACGGTTGCACAAAAAGTATAATAAAATTATTACCTGTTTATCTAACGCAGAGACCGTTATAGAATGTAGATCTTATCGCAAAACTTACAACTTTAAATTAGAAATATGTAAAGAGTACGATAGTACGCCCTACGAGCGTAGCTACGCGAGTACGCCCTACGAGCGTAGCTACGCGGGTGAGCCGCCTAATTATGAGAGTTTACAGCCTAGGCCTAACGCTCCTTGCGAAGAATAGTTGTAGACGTACAGTAGATCTACGTACGCGAGTAACAAAAAAATAACCCTCATCTCTACTGAGTATAGAGATGGGGGTTATTTTGTCTAGTTTTAAAATAAAGCTAATTTTTTTTTATTCACTTTTACTTTCAATTTCTAACCATTCGTTATAGTTTTTTTAGACTAAAACTTTTAGATCGATTATAGAACTGTTGTCGTATTCGCGCTCTAGACTAGTATAATCGAGAAAATCTCTCAGATCATCTTGATCGGTATAACAGAGATAATCTTTCAGATCATCATCTTCTTCTAAAATGTCTACATCTACATCTTCGCCACATCGAAGACAAAAAGAAAAGTTTTCTTCTTTTTCATTCTTTTCTAATATAATCGCATTATCGTAATGTTTCAATAGATTAGGTAGAGATGCTCTGTCTGTGCATAGATATACTATTTTTAATAGAGATTTTGAATCTACGTAAATATAATACTCGCAATTCGTATCTTTGGTATAAAAACAACTATCGTAATCTTTCGTCGTGTTTTTAAGACACAGAGTAGAATTAAATACGGGAAGAATTTTCTCTAAAAGCGAATGCGCATAAATCAAAGGTTGAATTTCCATCTTTATAATAGATGTTTATTTTATTTTATATTTCTTTTTTTAATTTCATTTTTATAGGATCTGGTTTTTGGGCGATTTTTTTTAGCTCAGGAGGGCCCCCAAGAACGTAGTTCGGGGGGTAAACGACTAAAAAAACTCTCTTATTTTCTAGATTTTTACTAAATTTTGGTGTATATCTATACACCAACAATCTTGGGTGATTTTTAGATGATTTGGGAATTCTTAAAATCATCTAAAATTTGATGTATAGATATACAGCAAATTTGGGGTGCTCTGATTTCGGCCTTTCCCTACTACTACCTCGCTTTTGGCTTTGGTCATCCTTTCTCTGTTTTGGACTAGGTTGTCTAGATCTCTGCTGGTCATTTCTTAGCTGATGATTATATCTACTATTATGATTTTGTTTATCATTTTGTAAAATAGCATCTGACTTACTCTGAGTAGAATCACCCCGTTCACTGGATTTTCTTATACCCCGTCTTTTTACGGGAAAGGTAAAGTTATTATAAAAGGGACATTAACGTAAAATGACAGTGTTCGTTAGTCGCTAGATAACAGCTTACACCGTTTTTCAACGGCTGCCGTTTTTACGGGGTGGTAATGGCGTCCAAACTGCCAGGAAATTCCCCGTAAAAACGGTATTTGTTATACAGTGAAATAATAATGTAAACAAGTGAAGTGAGAAAATTAACCATGGAAGTCGACATAACCAAGGCAACAGTAAACTTTAATATAGGTGATGATTTTTCCCTCCTTTTGTCGTGTTTCCGTGTTTCTTAATTATTTACATACGGTCTCTTTTATGTTCGGTTTTAAATTGTGATCTGGATTTTCTTACAATTCGGTAGAATTTTTCCTAATTTACTCCTTATTCATACACATGATTCACTTAGCTGCTTTCTAGTGCTTCAATCCATATATGCACGATCATCAGAGAAGTGGCGAAATCTTGTGGGGAAACAGTTCTTATATCCATGTACTTTCAAATTGGAACAAAGACACTCCATTTAGGAAATAATTAACATGCACTTATTTCGAATTATGTTGCTTACTTTTCAAAAATGCTTGCTTAATGGCGAATTCGAATGACTAAACTTACGCAGCTGGAGGCTGTTACAGTGTGCAGTTTCAATTTAAATGCACAGTTGGTAAAATTGCATAATTCGAATTTGCAATTACGTGCTTTTACTTTAAATTAAATGATGTTTCAGTTCAAAGAAAGTTCATCTCAACGTGCATTCAAATTCGTGCGAAAATGTGTAATTGATCACCAATTTGGCCGCTAAATCTGCTAAATTTGCCGGGAAAACCTATTTCATTGAACATCAATAATCATTCGATCATGTCCTTTATCTCCACTTGGTGTTCGACAAGGACATAATTTAATTTATCGAATATCAAACCCAATTAATCTACAATTGACAGGACCCAGTACACCATTATACAGAGATTAGAAACGGATAGTACACTCAAAAGAGAAAAGGTTTAACTTTTCATGAGCGATGTAAACAAAAGTTAAAAATCCAAAGACTTACCAAACGCAGTTAGAATAATCGGTACCAAAGTCAAATATGACATCTTGGGAGTACAGTCTGTTGCCGATGTTGGTCAGAAATGTAGACTTCAAGTTATATTTAGAGAAGAAACCAAACAACGCGACGAGAACGAGGCAGACACTCCCGCAATCCAAAGTCTGTTTCTCACCGTGTAAACCCGAGTCGAGGAATACTACAGCATGCTCAGATAAAATGCAGGTAAATATATGCAGCAATGGCAGATCATTCCGTTGCCCGCTCTTCGCTATGTGAATCGCGCACGAGCTTATCACGCGTCACGGCGAGTCAACCAATCACAGATTGGATTTTTGTATCGACGACGCAGAAGGTAACCAACAGCAAAAGCACGTTGGCGTGCAGTGCGCATGATCTGAAGTCAGCTCCTACTGGATGATTTTTTGTGTTTCATCGACCTACGATCTACAGATGCGTACTTCACCAGTGCGTAAAGAACTGTCAGTAATAACATATCTCTTTATTTGTTCTTTTGTGCTTTGTATTTCATTATTAAACATGATTAATAGACGCGATTGGGTGTACCTGGAGACGGGATTGGATGTAGGCTCCTATAGGTAATAGGGTCGGGAGTAAAAGGGGGCGGGGTTTGGATGTACACGATGGAACATAAACAGGAGGTTAACGACGATAAGATCGGTAAAGGTTAGTCTGCTGTCACCATCACAGCAAAATACACAAGTAGATTGTGTTAATGGCAGATAGTGTTTTAGTGTTCCAAAAGCAGTTTTATATAACAACTTAGTAGCTATCTAATTTACAAACTCTATGGAATCGGAAATCCGAATTGAACGAGAACTGTTCCTTAACGAAGATTTTGAGGAAAATCCCGTGTGGTTATAATGCATTTTAATGCACTCGTGCACTGGGAGTGTGTTAGTTTTTACGGATTTTAGAAGTAAACGTACGGTACTGTGACCTAAAAAATATCACGCATCCGTAGTTTTCATGTTTTAAAGTAAATTTATACAAAGAGGATGTAAAATCATACGACCACGTTGTCAAAATACTGTTCTCCTACGACTTTATCGTGACGTGATCAAGTGAAGATAAAGCTGAAGCACATGCTCTTCAGTAATTTGGTGCATGGTGCGTTATCGCAGCATTTGTACACCCTCGTCAATATCAGAGTTGTAATCAAGTCAGTCACAAGTCAATCACAAGTCAGATCACAAGTCAGCTGACAAGCTACATGGGATGACCAATGACAAAGGATGCTTTTGTTATACAGGGTGGATAAAAAAAACGAAACCGAGATATTATTGCTAATTGTAACAGAAGTAGGGCACATGTGAATCAAAGGGAGATATCCTCTGTTAGGGTTGGATCTCCTCTATAAAATGACACCCTGATCATGTCATTACATTCACGGTTGACTTATCAGGGTGTCATTTTAAAGAGGAGATTCAACCCTAACGGAGGATATCTCCCTTTGATTCACATGTGCCCTACTTCTGTTACAATTAGCAATAATATCTCGGTTTCGTGTTTTTTGTATCCACCCTGTATAGTGTGTTTGAATAGCTTGTTACATGGCTTGCGACCAGAATTGTAAAGTGACTTGTGATGACTTGATTACAACTTTGCTAGTCATAGGTAAATTTGCAATTACCTACTACTGGCAACTTAGCTGTTTTTATATAATTTTTTTGTCACTGCTGCCAATTAAATAAATGCGAATTGGTACAATACTAACAGGGAATCCCAGCTTTTAACGGGAATAGCAAGGTTATTTTGAAGGGAATGTAACGTAAAATGACAGAGTTCGTGGGTAGTAAGATAACAGTTTGTACCGCAATTTCACGGCTGCTGCTATTTTACGAGATCGTATCAAAACTACCGGGAAATTCCCAAAGAAAAACGATGGATAGAATAATGTGTTTGGGTAACTGTAGAGGATTTCCTGGACTTTTGCCCTCCCCTTCATACATTAAGTCTGGATCCGCCCTTGGTTTCTGAAATAAAGGAAAGCTTCATGAGGTTGATAAGGTGAATGAGGTTGTCAAATGAGAAGAACTGCAAAGTTTATGACGATTATTTTGAAAATTATACATCAATCAAATGCCAACGGAGCTTAAACAGTGTATAAACTAAACAATGAACAATGAATAGTGTATGCTCTAACGATCTTTTATTGATTTTAAGAGAACTTTGCTTTACAGAACATGCCATTAATTAAACAACAATAACACTTGTGTATTCACCAAGACTGCCAATACATCTTGAAGTTACATGTACATGTGTTGATTCTGGCATAATGGGTGTTACCTTGAACATCAGCTCAAATCAAAAAGGAAATAAGAAAAGGTGTATGCCTGTACGGCTAGCATCATTGAGCAATTGTATGGAAGTTCATCAGAACTGTATTGGCAGAGAAGAAGCGTGCTTGGGCCGAATCTGCAATATTTAACCCTATCAATACCGTGCGCGCCACCTGGGCTCAATCTTGTAGGCAAGTTCGTTACCGTGGTGCCATTTAGTCACACATTGAATATACATATGTAATTTTTTACCAGCGCGCCCTGCTGGCACGAGACGTATGCAACTGAAATGTTAATAGCGCCCTCACTTTGGACAGCGCTCTGTGATTGGTTAAAAAGGCAAGCGCGCGCGTACCGGATAAGTTTTGCATTTTCCACCCTGCGCGCACTTGCAAGCCATCATGGCCGAAAATGCTAGTAAAATTCTGGAGGAAAACTTCGCAGATAGCGGTTCTGATATGTCCGATGACAATTTGTCTGCACCAACATCTGAATAAAGTGACGAAGAGGTTATCCCAAGCTCATCAACTTCACCGGGAAAGCCAAACTTCAGGTAGGGGCCTGGGGAGGTTCATACATTGATCAACTAACTGTGCCGTTTCGCATCACAGGTCTAGGCCCTACATTTTATAACGTTATATTTGTTTTTTGATGTTCTTTTGTAGAGAAATCATAAGAATTAATGACATTTCATCGGATTATGCAATGCAATTAACAATTGATGAAAGTATTTATATATTTTTTTCCTGAAATGCGCAGGGTAAAGTATTTTGTACCCAACGCAAAGTGCAGATTAGGACTGCAATGCTTGAAAAAAGTCACATTTTCTTCCAAGTATTCCTGACTTTTTTTCATGAATAAAAGACAGGCGGCAATATTATTTAAAAGGATATATTCATTAATGTACCAAGAGAATCCAAATATTTTTCACCATTTCCTGTTAAGAACACGAGTCTGGAAATAATAATAATAATTTGAGAGGCTAATCATCCTTACTCGCAGCTGGGATGCTGAATTGCGAAAGACGCGGCTACAACGTGGTCGAGTCGCTAGCACGTAAAGGCGCCTCTGGCAGGCTTCCTACATCGACCCACATGACCACGGAGCACAGCCAGAGATCGAAAGTGTTTGATTTTTCCGGAGGGAGGAAAGCCGGAGAAAAACCCTAGTGGCACAGGAGAGAACCAACGAACAACTCTACTCACATATGGTCCGAGCCGGGAATCGAACCCGGGCCACATTGGTGAGAGGCGAGCGCTTTTCGCACAAGCCACCCATGCTTGTGCGTAACTACACACGCAAAACATTGACCGATACACACGCAAAACATTGACTGATCAGAACTGACGCATCTTACGATTGACGCAAAATTGCAACTAATAATTATAATAAATAGGGAAGGTACTAAAATAATCATGAATAAATAGTCTTTCTAAACAACTGTTTCCTTATTAACAATTTGAGTGAAAATCGGAAAAAAATACAATGCAAGCTCTTTTGTTGACATGTACTTGTCTAGGTAGACCTGAAATCTTCAGATCGACCCTTCTAATTAATTTTGTCAGATCCGTAATACATTGACATTGCAAAAGGTAATTTTTTTCACGATTTTTATCATGGCTTGTAACGGCGATGGGCAGCTATAGGGAGTTAGCTCGATTTGACACATCATTGTGTAGATTTTCATTGCTGGTCAATCAGCGCTAGCGACGCGTAGTTGCTTTGTGGTGGCACTTTGGGCTAGTATAAATGCTGTGAATACAATGTATAGTGGCCTTCGTTTTAACTTGTAGGGGGTTTCTTAAACCTTGGCTTCGTCTCCAGCTATTCCGCAGTCCCACTGCCAATCTGAAGCCTTGATACGTAAATACACTATAACATACTGGCTGCGGATTAAAACATCAGACTGTGATATACATTTGTACATGTACATGTGGCCAAAATTAACCAAGATCTTGCCAAATCTGGGGACAAAAATACGCGAAGCCCGAGCCCAAGCCAGGGTGCATCCAAACAGTACTCATTTTTGTTCAAGTTTGTGCAATTATCACAACAATCCCGATTCCTTCAATTTCAATACAATTGTCGCACATTCCTTGAGAGTTGGGGGTTTATGAGCCACCCCTCAAAATAAATATCTTTTCAAAGACCAATATTTTACTTCTCATTTAATTAGTTAGGTTGGGGTACTGTTTCTCAATGAACCTCGGGATTCCACAACACTTCAAAGAAGAATGGCCTTTCATTATATTGCCTTGTGAGGGCGGTATACACTAAAACTTGGCAAAAAGTGTCTGGTAAAGAAGTGGACATGTCATGTACATGAGTGTGTAACCAGAGCACAGTCACAAAATATTCCTTGTTATTGAAAGGGTTAACGGGCTCATTTTTTCTGATACCGACACGCAAGTAAATTCATATTATTAGTGGAATAGCCTACATTCATGTTCAAAAGAGGTAGAACAAAGTGCCGGTCACACTGGCCACGATAACGATGACGAAAACGATGCAAATAAGTGCTTTCTATCGGTGGATGGAACGCGCGCGTATTACACACGTGACAATTCCACCAATCAATGGCGTTTATTCTCACCGTTTTCGTTATAGTCGTCGTTATCGTGGACAGTGTGACCGGCCCTTAATGTTGAAAGTTTGTGTGTGCGATTTTCTTATTCACTTCTAATAAGTGCATTCTAAAAACGGATTAGTTGAAAACAACCAATATATTGGTAGGATTGGTAGATATGCGTCTAACCCAATGCAATTGATTGGACACATATCAACCAATAATAGGTTGTTTTAACCAATATATTGGTTATTTCAACCAATCCGCTTTTAGAGTGTGGGGTTCAGCGGGGATTGTAGTAATTTAAAAAAGGAGATATCAGGAGTACATACCGCTGAGTTTGGGATTTATAGTTACTTCAAATTAATTCAAATGACGTTTTCACGAACTGACACTCACGCGCACCTGGGTGTCAGTTTGTGAAACCGCGTACTGAGTAAATTTTGGTTTCAAGAACTGACACCCAGGTGTGCGCGCGAACATCGGGCACTGACTCGCTGGAGAAGAATTTTCGTTTTCACGAATTGACAAGCAAGCATGTAGCGGATATACCATTTCAAGAAAAACGCTTTAAAAGCTTTGACACGAATCTACTCCATCTGTATACTTGTGGGGTTACAGAAACATTGAACTGAAAACCTCTAAACTCGTGAAATTAAGAATGGTTTCAGTTCGTGAAAATGAAAATGTGGTTCTGTAAAATACGCGCACGTGCAGGCACTCACGCGCTAGAGAGTGTCAGTTCGTGGTGTCGGTGACGGCTCATATTCTATATCGGTCTTTTCCTGTTTGATTTTCTTGGCAGAAAAGTTGACACAAAAGTATTAAAAAGTGGTCCGCGTTAAACAATTATCTTTTCCTTTTTGAGGTCATAAGGATATTTTTTTTCAATGTTGAGAAAGTCTAAAACCCCGTGTTGTAATTGCCATACAAAAGTGCACAGCAAAGCCTAACCAGGTGCACATTATCGCGTTCAATTAAAGATAAAAACGGACAAGGGATTTAACCCTCATCACAACCAAGCAATTATTATACTTATCAGGGGCCTCATTTTTTGAAGACGTCCCTAATTTGTTATCTTGATTTTCATGGAAGAGTTTTTAAGCGTGTAAAACCCCCTCCAGTGCTTCCAGGTTACACCCTGATCATTATCAATTGACGGACCGTCGAAGTACTTTCCGTTTAAATTTGCGTTGTAGCAACACCCGTACCACCAGGCACCGTTGGCGCCCTCGGCACAGTTTCGGCCACAGTTGTCGTTGTCGCTATCTTTAGTCGAGAATGGCCGGTTGTTGTGTTCTAGCATTGAATCACCTGAAATGATATCACATCAACTTATCCGGATCAAACGAAATCAATTTTGCCACTTGGGTACAACAAAATCAATAGAGAAAATAAAATTAACGAACGCCTGAGAAAACAATATTAAGTTTTCAGATAATTATTAATCCCCAGCCCCAAGACTGTAATTCTGGTAACTACGATTGTACCTTACATTCAGGGTGTGTACACTCGTGTTTTAAATCAGGCAACTATTTGTGACAGGATCTTTTGTTTTTCTCACACTAAACGATAATGGTCTCGCACTTGGGGCGGACGTTTGTTGCGTTGGAAGTTAAGCTGCGTTTGTAAATACCGGCAACCGTGGACTAGGGACAAATGGGTTAGGGTGTAGACAAAGGGTCCACGTTTGACCGAACGTCCACGATTGAAAATCGTGTACAAAACATATGGGAGGCCTTCCGAAAAAGTTAAATTATAAACAAAAGAGGGACAATAGGAGGTCCGCGATTGTCGGTGTGAGTGGTTACAGGTTACACATAATACAACTTACAAGCAAGATTTGTTCAGCTGTGTGACATCAGACACCAGTCTCGGTCCACGCTTTGTGGTAAGTTGGCGTTGTCACAAGCCGTTATTTTGGACTAATCACGAGATTGCGTTCGAGCTTGGAATTTAACAGTCTAATAGTCAAGGGCAATGTGAAAAGCAATACCCCATTTATATTATCCTGAAAGTTCACTTTTGACGATATTTAATGACCGTATAACGAGTAAACCTATAGTCAAAAATAGAATTTAAAGGTACAGACCGGCCTCTTGGGCGATTTTGGGGCAATTTTAGGCGCTAAATTAGATTTCACCATGACTGGAAGGGTTTTATTAATTAGAATATAAAGGTCAAAGCGCGACAACTTAAAATTTTCCCGTTTTCGTGTATTAAAAAAAGAAAAACAGTTAGTCACGTGACTTTCTTGCATCAAATTTTGGTTAACGAAACTCACGTGATCATTAGGGCTAGTTTTACTTCCAGCCGTAAAACATTTCAATAACTGAACCAAAGTCCAGTTTAATTTAACCATAATAATCATGACTATTTTTCCAAACAGTACCTATTGTTTAATTGTTGATTATACTTCAATTTTGGCGAAAGTCGTAACACTTTTCCCAAAGACCGGGCGACGGACCCATGTTTCACGAGACACGGCGTGGGGCCAGCGCGACATAGCCCCCGCGGCCGGCGGGGCGAAGACCCAGCACAGCTGCCGCATAAATCTATCAACGCTGAAAAAGCGTATACGTTAACCTTTGACCTATTTCGGTTTCTTGACCATTTCTCGTTAATGAAAAGACATTTTGGTAATTGTTTTCACAACAACCTTTTAAATGGTATAATCCGTGATTCTGAATTGATTATTTGAGGCCGGTTGAGGCCGGTGTGTACCTTTAACAATATCTGCATGAAGCAGAGAAACGGTTGGGCATGTAAAATGTAAAAATCTGCATACCAAACACCGTCTAGTGACGGACTCTTTAGTGAATGATACTTTGGTCTATGGTTGAAATCATACATTTCATAATTATTTTGGCCAGCAATTTAAAAATGCTGTGAATTGAAATACATGTATCTCTTTTCCCTTCACAAGATGGGTACACCATGGAGGAAAGAAATCTTCTTTTTAGACAAAAAATGACGAACAGAGCACACTGTTCGAAACGTCGAGATCAAAATCTCACCACCGGCTCTTTTCAACACAAGCACTTTTTCTTAAACAGAAATATCTTCCTTCCATGGTGTACTCGCAAAAACCTACTTCCTTTTGGTTCCTGCTATTCAAAAAGACTTCGTTCTATCCTTACTTACCAGCCGTTCCCGAATAGCCTCCCACCGTCAGCCTGTAGTTGTCACTCCTATCAGCGACACTGAGGGTATCGTAGACGGCATAGGCAGAGTTGCCATCGAAGGCCGCGAGGTCGACCCTTAGTTTGTAGTCGCCCTGAGCGGTGAGTCGGTGCAGGTTGTCATTGCCGAGCCAGAACTCACCGTCTAGATCGCCGAACCCTTGGCGGTAGCTCTTCCAGTCAAGGTAGAAATCAACGGAGCCGTCCTGGCGACGCTGGAACACCTAAAGAGAATCGAGGAAAGAGTTAATTTTAAAACAAAATCCTGTCAACTGCCAAATCTTTCCGTAGCGAGTTAATATTGTTTGTGACATAAATATCAGCAAAGATTAATATGCGTCTGAAAATTATTTTTTTTCGATAGGATTTGAAAGAGCTTGAATTGAATTGAATTGAATTGAATTGAATTGAATTGAATTGAATTGAATTGAATTGAATTGAATTGAATTGAATTGAATTGAATTGAATTGAATTGAATTGAATTGAATTGAATTGAATTGAATTGAATTGAATTGAATTGAATTGAATTGAATTGAATTGAATTGAATTGAATTGAATTGAATTGAATTGAATTGAATTGAATTGAATTGAATTGAATTGAATTGAATTGAATTGAATTGAATTGAATTGAATTGAATTGAATTGAATTGAATTGAATTGAATTGAATTGAATTGAATTGAATTGAATTGAATTGAATTGAATTGAATTGAATTGAATTGAATTACCCTTACAGGGGAAATTAAAACGGCCTGACAAAGGACAAGTTGTAAAATATATACAGTAATATAGAAATGTAAAAAAGTAAAATTACGATATCATTAAAATAGACTTAGAAATTCAATATACACATAAAAAAATATGCGTCTGAAAATCTCTTTTTCGATAGGATTTGAAAGAGCTTTAATAACTGGTGAATTGTCATTGGTTAACCCTCAAAGAGCAAATCATGTCAATTTCTGCCTGGTTTTGCGACAAGCACAAAGACTGCGTTTGTCAAACTCGTAAGGAAACAATGATGTTTTAATTTAGGTCCCTAAAGTTCTCATCAACCACATGCGCCCCTTCTAGTTGCGTGTGATAAGTTTGTCAAAGATTGAACTGGTGATATAGGCCACATTTAGGATTTTCTTTGACCTATAATTACAAGTAAGTTATAGCAAGTTACAATATTTCATGGTATTAAATTTAAGCATGCATCCTATTTACTTACGGTCCATCCACCACCGTCTGCCTCCATATCGCAGTACACTGCGATCGGTTCACCATCGTCTTGAGGGTAGACCGTGTACACGCCACTGGTAGTCGCACCCTTTGCCAAAACCTCCGAACAATCCTTGGCGAGGATAACTTGATTCAAAAATGGATCGGAATTGATTTTATATAATGACATTTTTTTTAATCAAAATATACAAATGCTGTCTCTTGATATTTACTTTTTGTTTGTGTTTTCATCATGTTTGGCTTTGAGAAAAAAAAGAGGTGGTATCCATTGCTAACATAATCTCGTGGTTGAATTTGAGTCTGGAAAGATGTTAATGTTTGTCCTTCGCGACGGGTTGTTATTGTCGATCAGACACTATTTGCACTGCCGCGACGTAGAGGGAAGAAGAGACACTATCGCAGTTCAGTCTGGTCGTCAACCAGCTCACACGTGTTGGATTTCGCTTCGCGCCGGTTTGTTGGGCCGTATCCTACGCCACGGCCTGTTAACCAAGCCAAAGTGCCGTTCCAGGATTCAAGAATTGTATTTTGGAGAGGCTCAATCTTTGATTAACTTCAACCGTGGTGGTGTTACTGTCAGTGTGGACACACAGTCGGTTTGGACGTTTGCCCCCTTTTCATTCCCATGGAAAAATTAGGTAGGAAAAAAGCAGTTTTGTTCCCGAGCTGTCCGTGAGGGGTTCACGTAAAAGACGGTAATGCCGTGGAGAAATTCACGGAACAATTTGCACCCGCATTCATTGATAATTATCAAATGTATTCACATTGCCTATAAAGATTGAGTGGTTTTCTGACAACAAATTTGGGAAAGCCTTGTTGGGTCACTCTGTTCATTTGGGCACATTACAACATGCATTATACGTCTGTTACGGCCCATTATGTCCGCATGGCCCATTATGTCCGCACGCTTTTTCAGGCCCATTATGTCCGCCCCATTATGTCCGCAGGCCCATTACGTCCGCCCCATTATGTCCGCAGGCCCATTACGTCCGCCCCATTATGTCCGCAGGCCCATTATGTCCGCCCCATTGTGTCCGCAGGCCCATTATGTCCGCCCCATTATGTCCGCAGGCCCATTATGTCCGCCCCATTATGTCCGCAGGCCCATTATGTCCGCCCCATTGTGTCCGCAGGCCCATTATGTCCGCCCCATTGTGTCCGCAGGCCCATTATGTCCGCCCCATTGTGTCCGCAGGCCCATTATGTCCGCCCTATTGTGTCCGCAGGCCCATTATAAAGCAAAATTGTAAAAAATATATTGCCAAAAAGGGCAAGATTACAGGATAGTCATAATACAGCATTATTTTCTTAATGCCTCAAATTGAACAAAAAGTGTAATTACTACTGCTGCTGCTGCTGCTGCTGCTGCTGTTTCTGCTGATGTTGCTGCTGCTGCTACTATTCTATATGCTAGTGAAAATATCTTACCTACTCATCAATTTTTATGATGATCGGACCTACCATTATATGTGTTTTAAAAAGCAAATTTTTTATGACGTCGTCATGACGTCACACATTTTCCACAATTACATTGAAGTATATATGACCTAACAAACGTATTACAAAAATAATTTCAAAATTAGCATGTTCCAATGAAGAGATATGGCTTGAAGGTTCGAAAATTTAAAAAGTGATATAAAATGATATGATGACGTCATCGTGACGTAACATCAATTTTCATCTGTAACGCTAGCCGGCCTACCACCATACCAAGATCGGATGCAATCGGAAGTACAGTTCTCCAGATGCAGGATCTAAAAATATGCACCTTTAAGATGACGTCACGTGGCCCATGATGACGTCATCACGACGGCACTTGTCAAAGAAAACATTTGCAACGTGGTCTTGGGCTTTGTCAAGATTAGAGTCAATCTGATCAACGACAGTGTAAAATGTTCATAGGAGAACGAAATTTCAAACATTTAAAAATTCATAGAAAATCATCATGACGTCACTTCGGATTTTGCGTACGTACTAGTAAAAATATCTACCTGCCCACCGATTTCGGACCTACTCTTATGTTTGTTTCAAAAAAGCACATTTTTGATGACGTCATCATGACGTCACACTTATCACAAAAAGAATTTTGAAATTAACATGTTCTGTTGACGAGATATGGCTTAAAGGTTAAAAAACCTAAACAACAATATAAAATTGTATAATAACGTCATCATGAGGTCACCTCAATTTTCATCTATAACACATGCTAGCCTACCAACATACCAGGTTTGAAAGCAATCAGACCTACGGTGCTCTAGATATGGACCCTTCAAAAATGCACCTTTAAGATGACGTCACGTGACACGTGATGACGTCATCATGACGTCATCATGACGTCACTTTTCGCGGCAAGACTTTGCATTAGGGTGTATGCCTCTGCTACACGTAACTTGAAATGAATAAAGAAGTTACTTTTGATGGCTGATTTTATCAAGTCCCGTCTAGCGCGCTGATGCCATTTGTCTAAAAGTCGTCGCTGGGGGAAGCAAACAAATATGACGTCATGTTACGGTTTCTCCTTTTATACTTGGTGCAAAAGGGAAGCTGTAACATGACGTCATATTTTTAAAGTTTTGTTTGGTGCCCCCAGCGACGACTTTTAGACAAATGGCACCAGTGGGACTTGATAAACCGTGATAAAAATCAGCTCTCAAAAGTAACTTTTTATTTCATGGCAGAAATAATTTTGTTTTATTGTAATTAAATTAAAGCTTGGTTCTCACATCCTTTGTATTTTTAATTGATGTTATTGTTATTGGTATGTTTTTTGTGGTTGTTATTGTTGTTGTTGTTGTCGTCGTTATTATTTTTTCTTTAATATGAGATATTAGCACTCGTCCCCATAATAATGTACGCGATGGCATGGACTACATGGTATACATGTATTTACAGTATGTGTACAATATATCCAACCAGAAAATACCACTTTTCTGTGTTACAGCTTCATTCATTTTTTGCCACGGCGCCATGCTGCTTATGCCTCAGTCACATATCCACCGGGCCCCGTACGAATTTCTCTACCTACAGCGGATTTCTAAGATTTTTGGAAATCAGGGGTATCGCAGGGGTCTGCGGCATCCGTGTGTAGCAGTCACATATTTGGCGGGGCCCGCGCGGTGCCCTTTGAAGTTTTCTCGACTCCAATCGCGAGGTGCCCGTGTGTAAACCGCAAGGGGTACCGCAGGATAATCCTGCAGACGCCACCCGAAAAAATACGGCCGAGAGGGCGCCGCGCCAGGTCCGCAAGGGAATCTTAGACGCCGCGCGGCAGTGGGACGGGAGTCGGACGGGAGCAGTGAGATACCCGTACGATTGCGCTGTTACTAGCTGCCCAGGTTGTTTTAAAATTGCTCTACTATTTTCGTTTTAAATCATCTTTTATCGCTGTCTATTTTTATCATCGCATTATAGTTTGTAAATCAACATTTTGTCTTGCCATCTGTTGTTTGTTGTGAGTACGTTTGGGGATTAATTCGTCGTGTTCTCGTCGGTTTTGAGGGAATTTGTCTCATTTGACTGACTACTGTGCTGGTGGGACTGCCATATTGATCTGATGGTAAATCATGATATACTTCGGCATGAACTATTGCAGGTTAATACTGCTCATTTTTGTGCAGTATCAACTTCAACCCTGCAAGGCCTTTGGTGGAACCTGCGTGTTTGCGTCTTTCACAAATAATAGATCATTTTCAGCGACTGGTAAGCTGTTAACATTATTCTCCCAAGACTCGCTTCTGGCATTATTCACAAGAATCAGCGTGACACATGCGCACAATGTATCCCGCAATAGAACTGTTGCAGGAAAATGGCAAAAACATGGCTACACTTTTATGTCTACCCCGGATCGAGAGTCTCCTCTTTTGGACATCACAATTTTTAGTGACATACTGAAAAATCCAGGTCCGGATAAGGGTATTGTTACCCAATATGCTGAACAACAAACTCCTAAAAAGAATATTTCTGGTGTTGAGGTAATGGATGACAAAGTGGGCGAAAATACCATGCATTACCATACTTATACCATTGAACAATTACTGTTGCTTCGTACTAAATGTTTCATTGACAAGCCTTGTTATGATCATTTAAAAGCCCTTGGATTGCTCAAACGTAAACGTGGATGCAGAGGTGGAAAGCGTGGGTCAGTGTTTAATTTCCCTGATAGAAAGGATGGCAGCTGCATGTACCAAATACCTGTAATCACAGCGCCCCGTATTGATTGCGTCAAAGGATCAGGTGTCAACAGGGATAATCTGACATTGATCAATAGTGTTTCGTCATTCACTAACCAACGCCAGCTTTCTTTTACTCTGTGGAATGCTAGATCGATCAACAACAAATTGTCAATGGTATGTGCATCAATTTATGAAAATCGCACGGATGTGTTTGTAGTAACTGAAACTTGGCTCGTGAAGTCCAAAAATGAACAGGTTACTGTGAGCCAGTTTCGTTCAATGCTGACTGGATATGATTTTCATAGTTGTCCACGGAGTCGTTCATCAAGAGGCGGAGGTGTTGCTGTAATTGTGCTTCAAAATCTAGCTGCGAACAGAAATCACACTCCGTCATATAATTCTTTTGAGTTGATGGACTTAAGTGTAAGGAATTCATCAGATCTCATTCATGTGATCGTAGTTTATCGTCCTCCCACATCTACTAAGAACAGAACTACTGTTACCGAATTTCTGCGAGAGTTTGGATCTCTGCTAGAAACAGCGGTCATTAAACCGGGTCGCCTGATGATCTTGGGCGATTTTAACTTTCACATGGAGGATTCAAATAGGATGGATGTGAAGCAGTTCCATGAACTTATTACTTCCTTTGGTCTTATTCAACATGTCGAAGGCCCCACCCATGAGAAAGGACATACGTTGGATTTGGTAATAACTCGTTCAACAGACAACTACGTTTTTGATTTTGAACTTGAAAATACCCTCCCATCTGATCACAGCCTAATTCACTTTAAATCGAATATGACCAGGCCACGGGTTTCTCGAGTGAAGCGGGTCAGCCGGAAAACATCATCGGTTTCTGTTGAGTCATTAATAGAGTGTCTCAATGCTAACCCAATTCCTTTTATGGACAGCGACTCTGTAGATCAACTAGTCCAGAACTACAATTCAACAATGAGACGTGTTATTGATTGTCTTGCTCCCGAAACCACCAAGTTCTTTGTGGTTAAACCTAGAGTGCTGTGGTTTTGTGATGCGATCCGTCAGAGCAGACAAGAAACTCGTCGACTGGAACGGAACTGGATAGCTAATCCTTTGGAGGTAAACAGACAGATTTTTAAAGCCAAGCGGTCAGCACACAATCGACTTGTGAATCAAATACGGGAGTCGTACTATCGGCATGAAATCCAGGATTGTGACCAGAGGAAATTATTTTCCATAATAGACGACATGATCGGCGAGAAGGCAGCTGTAGCAAAGAATTTGCCACCACACGATGACGATCAGAGACTAGCCGAACAGTTTTTGGACTTTTTTAATAGCAAAATTATTCGTCTTCGAAAGCAACTGTATGTTTCTGATGATATTGCATGTATATCTACTGAACTTGGTCACTCATTCACAAATTTCAGTACAATTAACGAACAGGTCCTAACCAGAATTTTGAAATCAATGAATTCCAAATCATGTGTTTTAGATCCAATCCCGACTCATTTTCTGAAATCTGGTCTTTCTCATGTTTTAACACATTTGTTATTAATTGTGAATAAATCCTTTTTGTCGGGTGCTTTTCCATCAGAATTGAAAACGGCTATAATAAGGCCTCTGTTGAAAAAATCTGGATTGGATTCAAATGAGTTATGTAATTACAGGCCTGTGTCAAATGTTCCTTTTGTTGGCAAATTAATTGAGAAAATAGTTGCTGACCAGCTTTATGCATATTTGGTTCGATTTTCATTGTTATCCAAATTTCAGTCTGCCTATCGCCAATATCATAGCACTGAGTCGGCACTGTTGAAGGTTCAAAACGATATTTTAATTTCGCTTGACAATCGGAAAGAGGTTATTTTAATTATGCTTGATTTAACTGCCGCTTTTGATACTATTGATCATTCCATTTTACTTCATAGATTAGAAAACAGATATGGGATTAAAGGTTTAGCGCTTCAGTGGTTCACTTCTTATTTAGTAGGTCGGACCCAAAGGGTTTGCATTGGGTCAGCGAAGTCAGAGTTGACTCCTTTGCTTTTTGGTGTGCCACAGGGAAGTGTACTGGGGCCAATCTTGTTTACACTCTACCTCGCACCGTTAGACGATATTTTAAAGAAACATAATATTAATTTTATGTTATATGCTGATGACACCCAGTTGTACCTAACCTGTAAAAATGCTAATAATTCAAAGGTTCATTTTGAAGCATGTGTTGAGGAAATTAGACATTGGATGCTTCTTAACAAGCTTGTTCTCAATGATGCGAAGACTGAGGTGATTCATTTTCATTCTTCGTTTCGTAAATGTGACCTTTTGTCAGGTCTGCGTGTCGGAACTAATGATGTTATTCCTACCACGGTCGTTAGAAATCTTGGTGTGTATTTTGATAATCATTGTAATATGGCTACCCATGTTTCTAAGATATGTCAATCAGGGTATTTTGCTTTGCATCGCATTAGCAAAATTCGTAATGTTTTGGATAGCACCACCACTGAACGACTTATACATGCGTTTATTACGTCACGGTTGGATTATTGCAACAGCCTTCTTTATGGTCTTCCTGATTATTTAATCCGTAGGTTACAATTAGTTCAAAATTCAGCTGCCCGTCTTGTTACTCATACTAAGAAATATCAACACATCACCCCTATTCTCCAAAGTCTTCACTGGATTCCTGTAGCACAGCGTATTGAGTTCAAGATCCTTATTTTGGCTTATAAAATCTTACATAAACAAGCACCTGAATATTTGTCGGATTTGTTGAAAGTTCGCGAAAGTTCTATAGCCACTCGTTCCTCCACTGAAACACGTTTAGTTCAACCTCGTTTTAACCAAGATCATTATGGCAGACGTGCCTTTTCAGTATCAGCACCCAGTGTATGGAACAGACTTCCTTATCTTATTCGGAATGCACCTTCTCTTTTATCATTTAAGTTAGCACTAAAAACATATTATTTTCGTCAGGTTTTTAAATAATATTTTTAAGAGATTTGATTAACCTTTTATGATGTACCTGTATTTTTAATGAGCCTTTTTAAATGTATTTTAATGACGGTTTTGTAATGATTAATTTTGTAAAGCGCATTGAGATTATTAATTGATGTAATGCGCTATATAAGAATTTAATATTATTATTATTATTATTATTTTTATACATCGTACAGGGCTCGTGAGGGACTCGCACGGACATCGTAAGATACTCGTACGATAATCTTGGAAATAGTACGCGTGCCGTACGATTTGAGGGGCCCAAAATTCCGTCCCAAAATCGTACAGCATCCGTACAAATGCTGCGCGATGCGGGGGCCGTTCTGGGCCCGTGCGGTGCCCGTGCGGTGCCCGTGCGATGCTGTTTACGACGCGTCTACGGGCTTACGGCCAGCAACAATTTCTACGACACATCGGGAACTTTCAACTCCGCGCTAATAGCTCCCGATGCGCCCTACGGCGAGGAAATAACGCCAAGGCGCCCGCAGGATAGCCACGGCACCCTGGCGGCCGCCTTGAGATGTTGTATATATTTCCATGCCACGCGTGTATCACGGCTTTGCTAATGAGTCGAAAACCGGTGTTTTCGTAACACTGATGCGCATGCGCAATCTGCATATTAGATCACGCCCCATTGCATTGCAGAATTCGCGGTTGTACGGTTCGTGGACCGAGTGAAGTTTTAACGCGTATTCCCGCCGTGGGCTGTGTCACTTGGTACTTGTTAAAATATTGAAATGACTAAAAACAAATAATTTTGAACTAGTTTGTCATGTTGGGTGAATAGGTGGTGGTGGTAAGTCATCCCTTTTAAGTTCTGTAGAAATCATCTTTTATTTCATTTCATTATTTTCATAATGAATTAAGCTCTATTTCACAGTACAGAAAAGTATTTTTTTCTAGTATGACATACACACAGTCGTACTTTCCCTATACTACAGAGGACAATGCTTTGTGTTTCTTATTGTTCCTTTAATATAACCCAACCCCATAGACTAAGCACTATGTTTACGTCCGAGGACCGATTTTAACAAAAGACCGACTTCCGAGAACAAGAAAGGTTCCTTTGTATTTTCTTTCCCCTCTTGTCCTCGAACGTATGTACAGAACCTGTTATGTGCACAGGTATCCGCACTGCAAATGCACAGTGTACTCATTCATACATGCACTATGTCGTCAACATAGTGTGTACTCCCAAAGGGCCCAATGCCAATATAGGCCAGAACAAGAAAGCAACTAAATATAAAGGAAGTGAGAACCAAACTTTATTGTTTTGTGCAAACTGAATTTACATTATGTATCTTTGAATTGTTAAAATTTGAAAAGTGACGGTCTGGAAAATCTGGAAATGTTGGTGATTTTTCTCATTGGACCATATTTGTCCCATCTGTAAATATGCTGATAGCTCTTTAAACAAATTGAGGTTTGCCTACGGGGACTAAGATGTGATGCAGCCTCCAATTTAGTGTAAACAGACATTTCTGATATTATGTGTGGATATAAGGGATGGGGGTGGGGGGGGGGGGTTTAAGAATTAATCTGTTTTGAAATGTTTCAAGCAAAATTTCTGGAGGTAACCTGTGTGTGGTTTTGACAATTTTTGTGATTTGACATGATATGCATGTATATGTGTAAATGTAAAGTATGTCTTAAAAAACAATCAGCTAACCATGAAGGAAACAAGAAAACAAACTGAATTTACAATAGCTGAAGATATGTAAGTTTCAGTCATGTGGGTATAGTGGCCTATTGGGTCATCTGGCCATCAGAAGGGGGAGGGGTCATTTTGGCATTTTGTCTGTGGACCTATCTTCAGGCCCTGACCATGCCCCCAAAGGGTTGCGATTGGTCCGTCCTTGCTAAGAAGCAAACACATGCATCTAGTGTGTATGCATATAAAATATGAAACCCATTTGAGCTGATGATCCATGAGGGCACGGGGGGTGCGGGGGGGGGGGGGGGGGTGAAAATATACACAAGATATTTGATCAGCTCCAATAAGGGTGTTGAGGGGCCATATCTTGAAATGGAAACATGGTATAGTATTTCGGACAGCAGATTTTTGCAGATTGGATGTCATTCAACCTGGCAAATATCCCGAAGCAAATATGAATGAGAAAAAGGGGGCGGGGTACTAATTTTCAGGGGGTCATATCTCAGAAACGACTTTGACCGAGTTGGGCCCTAAAATGTTAAATATAACATAAGAGTTGAATCTGCAGTGCACAACTTTATGCTTGTGTTGTGACAGACCTGGTACAGGAAGAGGCTCAGGCAAATCCCATGGTGGAAGAATGGATGGATCCCGAAGCATCTGAAACTCTTGATTTATAACCGGTGAGGAGCATTGTCGGCTCGGGCCATTATCGGCGACGCCCTTCACCGGTTATAGACTATTTATTATACACGCTCCAACACACTTCTATTCCCATTCATTAACATCTTGTTCCTTAAAAACGTCAAAAACATCTGAAAATTTACCAACAAATCACAGTTTTATTTGAACATTTTGCGTTATGTTAATGTCCATATCCAAGACGTCTAGGGCCTTTGCGTATCTGATCTCATTTCGGTGCACTTTCAGTAAAGTCCAAACCATACTAAAAATCGTTTTTGTCATGGTTTTCCTCGGTACCGAACAAACTTATTTTGACAATGTTGGTCGATTTTGCAATGACACTGAACATGTTGAACATATTTGTTTTCCCTATTTTTCACCCATGCAATAAAGAAACCCGCCTAGAAAAATTGAAGACAAAACTTTTGGAGGATGGATAAAATAGAAATTCGTTTATTTCTTGTCAGAAACTTGACTGTTTGGTGTCGTTGGCTCTAGTCTTACCATGGTCGTCCTCATGGGCGTAAATCCCTGGGTAAATATCAAAGAGCACGGACAGTATAATCTTAAACATAAAATATCTACCATTATACTTGTGCATGAAAATGAAGGATTTGCGACAGACTCGTACCCCTCAACCATATCGAAATACCAGCAGTTAGGACTAATACTCCTGCGTTAAGGGTGCAGATATAATGGACCTGCGGACACAATGGGGCGGACATAATGGGCCTGCGGACACAATGGGGCGGACACAATGGGCCTGCGGACACAATGGGGCGGACATAATGGGCCTGCGGACACAATGGGGCGGACATAATGGGCCTGCGGACACAATGGGGCGGACATAATGGGCCTGCGGACACAATGGGGCGGACATAATGGGCCTGCGGACACAATGGGGCGGACATAATGGGCCTGCGGACACAATGGGGCGGACATAATGGGCCTGCGGACATAATGGGGCGGACATAATGGGCCTGCGGACATAATGAGGCGGACGTAATGGGCCTGCGGACATAATGGGGCGGACGTAATGGGCCTGCGGACATAATGGGGCGGACATAATGGGCCTGAAAAAGCGTGCGGACATAATGGGCCATGCGGACATAATGGGCCGTAACATACGTCCCTTGTCGTTGCGAGCTTTCGTATATAATGCTGCGCCTAATGCTATTGTGCTGAATACAATGGGCGCATCGGCGTCCCTCGTTTATGCATGACGTGTAATGTGAGAGTGCGGGCCTCCCAAGCGACGGTCCGGGCTTGCCTTTATCGAAAGTTATGAGCGAAAAACGTGGGTTACTTGTAATGCGTAAAATCGTTATTTATCGTTTGGCAGTATTTTGTATTATATTTTTAACACTAAGGAATGTCAGTAGGGGCATTTTGCTGATCATCGAATTGACGGTCACACAAAATGGATGCATTAAATTGTAACTTGCTCTAGCCTTTTAGAGGTATGGCGGACACAATAGGAGGGCGCTATTTCATTTGGGTAAACATTTTGTGAAAACACAAATTCCAGTGAAAGTCCGAATCAGATATTGTTTTGAGTTAAAGTACAATCCATAGTACAATCCATAGATCATGCCTAATCTTCACCTTTGAAATTTCCTGTGGTTTAACAAAAGGTATACCCAAATCAAATAGCGCCCTCTCCTATTGTGTCCGCCATACCTCTAAAAGGCTAATGGACTGTGGAGAAATGAAAAAATATGACGTAGGCCTAGTACCGGAGAAAGCCGCATGCGTGTCGTGTGCATGTGTACTTGTCGCATTGCTGCATACTCACCGGTAGTACGTCATAAATAAATATTCATTAGATGTAAATGAGCCTTGACGTCACGCTCGTTTTCACGAAACTGGGATAGACTTGTGGAAAGAAAGGCAATAGAAATACACATTTTTTACATAAAAACCGGCGTCAAAGACAGGAATCCAGACAGTATCTGTTTTATTTGACACAGCTCTTATCAATTATATCGAACCCTATAAGAAAAGTTGGGAATTGTTGGAGTTGCTCTTTATACATAGGCGTAACAAGCATTTGCAATAACCGACACTTACGAGACACAGACCGGACCTCCCAAGTTAACATATCATTATGAGTGTGATACTTTTAGACAGAGGAATAGCCTTTGGAAATGAAACATTATTTTGTGTGCCATGGTGGAGGACAAACCCCATGAGTTGAGCGTACATGTACTATTGTGGTTGTGATACTTTTGGACAGAACAGCCCCTAGGAAATGAAATGCAAATATATTTATTTACCTTGCTGGAGGACGGTCCTAAAGTTACACGCACCCTTGCGAGTGCGATATTTTGAGACGGAAAATATCCCTCTGAAAATGACGTTTTATGTGCCTTGGTAGAGGACGGGCCTCCAAATTTGAACACTCCTTTATGAGTGTGATACTTTAATACAAAGTAAAGCCCTCTCAAATTTTTTTTGTTTTGTATGTACCATGGTGGAGGACGGTCGAGTCAAATACCTCCATATTCGAACACACCATTCTAAGTGTGATATTTGAGACAAAGAAAAACCCTCTGAAAATGACATTTTTATGTACTTTGCTGAAGGATGGTAAAGTCAAACACCTCCATATTCGAAAACATCATTCTGAGTGTGATATTTGAGGCAGAGAAAAACACTCTCAAAATGACACTTTTCTGTGCCTTGGTTGGGGTACAATCTTGTGATTTTGATTCTTTGAGACAACAAAAAAAGAAGAAAAAGAGAAAAGAAAAGTGGAACATACCATTGGGTGTGGTACTTTTAGACCGAGACGAAATGGCCTCTGTAAATGAAACATTTGTGTACCATGGTGGAGCACAGGCCTCGTGAGTTGAACATACCATTATGAGTGTGGTACTTTTAGACAGAGAAGAAATGACCTCTGTAAATGAAACATTTGTGTACAATGGTGGAGGACAGACCTCGTGAGTTGAGCATACCATTATGAGTATGGTACTTTTAGACAGGGAAGAATTTGTCTCTGTAAATGAAGCATTTGTGTACCATGGGGGAGGACGGGCCTTCTGAGTCGAGCATACCATTATGAGGGTGATACTAAAAAGATCTCTGAAAATGAACCATTCATGTACCATAGTGGACGAGGGGCCTCTAAATTTGAACACACCATTGTGATTTTGATATTTTGAGACAGAGAAAAGCCCTCTGAAAATTGACATTTTTATGGGCCATGATGGAGGGCGGGCCATCCAATTTGGACATGCTATTTGCACTGCCGCGACGTAGAGGGCAGAAGAGACACTATCACAGTTCAGTCTGGTCGCGGCTAGGATAAACGGTAGGGAAAAGCGTAAATTATGTAGTTCGTGCCTGCACACATAGGCCTACATGTATATGTATAAGTGTGTATGTATTGATTTGAGTTTTAGTGCCTTCTGTATCGTCTTCGTATATACGGAAGGTTTTAAATAAGAGTATTAACTTGCAAAATAAGCAAGTTCATGCTAGCGAAAGAGGATTCGGACCTGCTCAGGTGGTCGCCATTTCATTTTGTTTTCCCACCCACCCACCCCAACGGTTTGTTGTTCAGGCTCCGGTTTCTATGCTCGAATCTCTCGCCCATGTCTAAACCTAGTAGACTGTGGAGCCCGAACAAAGCGGTGGTGCAAATAGAGTACTGTATGCCCATCAGTGCAATCAAACATGTGGAAAAATCACAGGTTTACTACGGCAGGACTCGAACCCACGATCTCCTGCTTACTAGTGCGGACGTACATTGCAGTACCCGAAGCAAATTGCATCTTTACATTGATTGCGTTGAAACAGATGCTACATTGAATTTGGAATCGACCACGGCACGGTCAGTCGTCGAGGGATTAAGATGTGTGTACGCAGGAGGTAGTTGGTTCGAGTCCCACTTGCGTAAACCTGTAATTTATTTTTCCACTGACGCGCGGATGCGAAAAAGAACTGAGCACACAGGGCCTAACACCGCGTCGGGAGGGAAAAATCTTGTGTAAAAATTTGAAAATGTTATGTAATATACAAATGTAGGTGTAGTATTAAATCAAAGAATGTAGCTGTATTAATATAATTAGATCGCCTTGTGCCTCACAATTTTTAGTTAAAACTGAAAATTATTAACAATGTTATACCATTACCTTCACAGTAGCTTCCATTGAACTCTTCTGGACACTCGCAGGTCAATGAGTTCCCATCAAGCCGGCAGGTACCTCCATTCAGGCACGGGTTGGAGAAACACGGGGCTGGAATCATTAAGCAAACCATCGATCTTGTACATTTAGCAAATTAGCATACACAAGAAGGTGAACACTCTCCTTCAATTCAGAGAAATGCTTAAAGTTTCCAACATCACCAAAAGATTGTTAGGAAGTTCATTTGTGGAAGTCTTTTAAGCAGAGACCTTTTCGAGAATTTTTTTTTTCCAAACCTTGTAAAATGGAACACATTTTGAAAGGAAGAAGTCGAAACGTTAATTTCGTCTATAAGCTCGCTTTAATTAAAACCAATAGCGTTACTCTGAAGCAAGGAAAAATCTGCCACCCCACCCCACCCCCTTGGGAACCCTTGTCCCTGTGAATAATGCGACATTTTTAGATTTGTGGACGATTATACTGTGTGCTGAAACGCGTTATGCATGGATGTATGCGTAAAGCCCGGTTCATACTTCATGCGAATGCGAATTTGGCGTCATGAAACATTCGCAGCGAAGCTTCGCACAAGTTGAAATGGTTCAACTTTTGCGAATTCGCAGTGCGAATGTTTGGCGTTGACGTCATAAATTCGCTTCGCATTCGCATTCGCATGAAGTATGAACCGGGCTTAAAGAGGGAATGCAAAAAAAAGAAGCGATACCTTGAGGTTCACCCCGCGGTAAAGCGAGGTTTTACAGGGTACCTCGCGGATTATGGCACTCCAACTTCCTAAAACCTTGAGGTCAACCACGAGGTACATGCTTAATTTTGCATTTCCCCTAACGCGATGTCGCTCCCACTGAAAAGAACTTGGCTACGCCACTGCTTAAAACGTTTGTGTGTGAAGTCCGAATTATGGACAAGTTCAATTGATGATTGTTCCTGCAATTATCATCTCGGTTTTGTAAATTATGCGAGACAAAGTGCAAGGCTGTCGGTTGTGGTAACAGGGTACAATTTGTAGATCCACATTGACAACTATTTTCAAATGCTGATGTATTTACTGGCACGAAAACGTGCCATTCCCATCCACGGTCCTCATTACCTCCAGAGGATCACAATCCTCGGCAACTAATAAACACCACAGCGATCACACCGTTCAGTTTCACACTGACTTCTCGAAAATAGGCCAAGGCAAATTACAAGTCAGTTACATTAGGCAAACAAAAATCGAAAAAATCAAGGTCGGCGGTTTTTTTTTGTTTTTTTTTATTAATAGAAACAGAACGCAGCCTCTCTGTCTCAAAAAGTGTTTGTATTTGATGCACCTTCTTTACTTTATGCGTATTTTCATGTAAAAAATGAAACCGGGGATTCGTCCAACGTTGAGGCCTAAACACGCCCGGTGAGCGTGAAGATGACTTTGATCCGTCGCTCTCGTCAAAACTTCATTCGGGCTAAAGAGTAGCCTAGCTTTAATAACCTAAACTTTGGGTCTAGCAAGAAAGAAAACAAGGACAGTGCATGTGAAAACGCTTATATGTACATACAACCAATTTAATGTCTTTCAGAGATGTATAAATATATTGTAGCGGAAGATTAAAATCGAATCAGCAAAAACTTCGTCGTATCTCATTAAATCAGTTGATATGAAGCCAAAAGTTAGAATACTTCCATTCTGTTTGCTTCTCGGTGATTCAAAAAGTCGGTGGCGAAGCGGAACAAAATGTTTTTCCGACCGACCGACCCTCTTTCAATTATACCGAGGGCAACACAACAATTTTTTGGGGGCCTAATGACTATATCATTATGATTTCGCCCGGCTAGCTGAAGTGTCGTTGCTGTAAATGCCACGGCCTTCCACACTACGGCTGATAAGCGACGCTTGGCCGCTTGATGTCTAGGTTTACCATTAGGCCTGTACTCATAGCTGGACTGTAGCCGCCTTTTGTCATTTATATGCATCGTTTTCCCGCATTTATAGCTTAATTCCGTTATTATCCTATTGTATTGTATTTGATAATTCTTTCCTTATTAAGGCTTCTTAACAGACCCGCAAACGTCAATTGATAAACTGTAAATAATGCGTTATTAACTAAGTAATTAATGTTTGTATAGGCGAGATCCATCACGTGTAGTGACATTGAAGGTCGTCGAGGTGTATTTTTTGTCTTAAATTTCGTAACAATGTAGACACAAAACGTTTGCCCATGCCTGTTCAAGGGTAACAATGGCCTCGAAGGTTGGTACATATAAAATCTAATATAGGTTTTCCCGGCCAATTTAGCAGATTTGACAGCCAAAATGACCACCAATCACCCATTTTCGCACGAATTTGAATGCACGTTTAAGATAATTTGGTATTATGGTCTCCTAACCAACATTTACCTACTACCAAAAATACTACATTAAAACGTGTGATAAGGCCAATGGCGTGATTCTGATATTTGGTGTTTTGGTAAGTGGATTTCGACTTATGAAGATTTTGAAGCTCAGACGACACAGGATAAATGTGATGAGTTCTACTCAATTTTGAACAGGGCACATGATGTTTATTTCCCTATTAAAACAGTTCGTTTTCATTTGAAAGACAAGCCATGGGTAACTACTCGAATTAAAGCGCTTATAAATCAACGACAATTATTTTTTTAACCAAGGAGATAACAGAGCTTGGAAGAAGTGTCGCAACAAAATTATTCGTTGTATTAAAAATACTAAGAATCATTAATAATCGTGTTCTTCAATTGAAATATGATAATCCAGAATCATGGTACATCAAATTGATGACATCGTCTACATCTAAGCCTGACGTTGTTATTAGCATCCCATGGATGAAGCTAAATAATTTTCTGAGTATCGCCAATGCCATTAATGACAATTGAATACAGGTAACTAGTGATATTGCCCTATTAGATGCATTAAATCTCCCTGCTTATTTGCCTTGCAGTAAACCACCCAAAGTTCAACCTTGGGAAGTTTTTAATGAACTTTCTAAAATTCAACCAGGAAAAGCATGTGGCCCTGATGGAATTTCGGCAAGGCTTATCAAAATGTTTGCCTATGAACTTAGTGTACCATTTTCTGACATTTTGAATTGCTCTTTTGCCGAACATTCTGTTCCTCAGCAATGGAAAAAGGCGAGTATTGTTCCAATACCTAAGGCACAACCAGCCACCTTGGATAAATTGCGTCCTATAGCTCGTACAGATCACCTTGCCAAAATAGCAGAGTTGTTTATTACTAGACTGTTACTTTCAGATATCAATCACTCTTTGGATTTAAATCAATTTGGAAGTCGCCCAGGAATGTTAACTACTCATTGTTTGGTGGATATTGTTAATTATCTTGCCATCTGCCGATAAATCAAGTTATGTTCCAACGGTAATTACTACTGATTTTTCGAAGGCATTTGACCGGGTAGACCATTATGTTGTCATTTCAAAACTTTTTAATTTAACCCCTTGCGTACGGATGGACGCCATATGGCGCAAAAAAGCAGTGCCACCAGGCCGGATGACGCCATTGGCCGCTGTTTGTGCAGTTTCAATCCATTGTTGGATTATTGTGTATATGTTACGCTTGACTGCACAAACACAAATCGAATCGGCAAAAACTTGGTCGTATCTCATTAAATCAGTTGATATGAAGCCAAAAGTTAGAATACTTCCATTCTGTTTGCTTCTCGGTGATTCAAAAAGTTGGTGGCGAAGCGGGGAAAAAAAATTCCGACCGACCGACCCTCGTTTTCAATTTTACCTTTTCGAGGGCAACATAACAATTTTTGTTGGCCTAATGACTATATCATCATGGTTTCGCCCGGCTAGCTGAAGTGTCGTTGCTGTAAATGCCACGGCCTTCCACACTACGGCTGATAAGCGACGCTTGGCCGCTTGATTAGCTTAATTTCGTTATTATCCTATTGTATCGTATTTGATAATTCTTTCCTTATTAAGGCTTCTTAACAGACCCGCAAACTTCAATTGATAAACTGTAGATAATGCGTTATTAAAGGGACACATTGCCTTCAAATGTCATGACATTTTGCTGTTTGGAAATGTTCCTTATCATTTATAAGAGTTGTTCATGCAAAAAAACACGTATAATGTGTTGTAATTAGTGAGTACTGATTACAAAACAAAAAATTGGCCGCTGCCCCCTGACATCTGACCCGCGAAACATAGACTTATTTCCAGTAGTAAATACCACCGTCTAAATAATGCGCAAAATACGCTGTAAGAGTCTTTAGGCTGGCGCCGCAGCCAATGGCCTTGTGAACCTATCAGATGATCGCCAGGTACAATTCTCTACCTCGCGACAAATATCGCCAGTGCTGCGCGCCGTGCCACAGTACATCAAAATGGATCAACAGAACGTACTTCAACCAGATGCGACTGGAAATACGACTGGTGAACACGGTCCGCCATTTTGTGGAGTCAAAAATTTGGTTCTATAAAATGGCAGACCGTTATTTGTCACAAAATTAAACAAAAACCACGCAATTTGAAGGGATAGTTATGTGAATCTTTATATTCTACTTTTATAAAAGCTTCCCAACCATATCCATTTAAGTTTTATAGCCCAAATCGCAAAATCCAAAGCAATGTGTCCCTTTAACCAAGTAATTGATGTTTGTATAGGCGAGATCCATCACGTGTAGCGACATTGAAGGTCGTCGAGTGTATTTTTTGTCTTAAATTTCGTAACAATGAAGACACAAAACATTTGCCCGTGCCTGTTCAAGGGTAACAATAGCCTCGAAGGCTGGTACGTATGGAATCTATTACTTATAGTCTGTGCGTATATTTTCTAATGGAAAGGCGTATTATTGAGGTTTCGTTCAAGAGACGCAACGAATGGCTCGGCACCAGACTACATTTTTCAGGTAGTCCACAGGCTGCCCACGTCTTTTGATGGCGGTTGTCAAATCAAGTCCAGTGTTACAAAAGTGAATAATGTAATCTAAATATATGCGAAAATTCCTCTGATGTGACAAATTTTTACAACTGTTAGTTTCTATACATTTCAAAATTGCTAGTAATAATATAGTTTTGTAGTATAGCGCTTTTAGCAAGATCAAAACGCTTTACCCCTGGTCATCGGGCCATTAATCATTCCTGATACCTTCTCAGCTCCGTGTGGAGTGTACAGCCCTGGCTGCAGCGCACACAGGCTAATCAAACACATAACCGTCACTGCCCTCACAAGTACCCATTTACTCCTGGGTGGTAAGAAGCAACTTGTGACAAAGTGCCTTGCTCAAGGAAACAAGCACCATGACCACAGCCGGTCTCAAATCCACCGCCTTAAAACGATGAAATAGAAAATGCAAAGTCTCTGGTATCTGGTATCTGGTCCTGGCGCACATGGCCGAATTCAAAATTATCGTATGGTAGCTGTTTTTATTAGCTGCTCCGGCGCGCAGCGCTGCGGAGCAGCTATTGTTTTCGTTAAGATTTTTTTTCTTTCTTTTTTTTGTTATTTTTCTTCTGCCCTTTTTGCCATAGGTTTTGTACACAACTCCCTTTCCCACCTAATTTCATACTGTTAAAGCTCGTGTTGTCCCCTCGAGTTGTCACAACAAAGGCCATAGCGTAGATGGTCCTAAAGCGATGACGTCAGTAGTTTTTAAATTGTGGCCTCATGAATATTTAATTTTTCACGCTTGCAAGCTCAATATCTGAAAAACCAATCGAGATGTGAAGTTTATATCTATTGCAAAGTATTAGTTGGGCGGCCAAAATGTTTCTGCTTGAGTGAAATGTTCGTGACGTCATCATGACGTCATCTGGAGGCCATTAACTTAAAAAACAATTTTGCGTGTTTAGCAAACTCCTATGACAGCAAGCATAAGACAATTCATACATTGTATTTTGGTCGACCTTACTGCAAGCGGAAATGATCGTGGCTCATTCCAGTGTGAAATAAGGCCCATTTCAAAATTTAGCGAAAAGCAATAAGATAACATAAGAATTCTGGGAAGGCGATTAATGGTGCATTTTTTAAGGCCTACATCTACAGAAATTACAGGTCCGATTGGGCTGAATTTCGGTATGTGCTAAGACCATGATGTGTGATAGATGCAAACTAAACTGGCGAAATGATGACGTCATCACGTGATATATGACGTCACATTAAAGGTGCATTTTTCTAAGGCCTAAATCTTTAGAACTACAGGTCCGATTGGGTTAAATCTCGGGATGTGGCCACACTTTCACCCGAGCCATATTTACTTGTATGTGTGCTAGAATATGGATTTATACGATGCACATCATAAACATCCTTGAGGAGCAGCTTTTTTCGTCATATTGACGAAAAACCTCTCGTTATTATTATTATTATTTTATTTTTGTTCAGTTAAAGTTTAGTTGAACATGACTTGCAGTACAGGACTACGGCGCGGAATTTAAACTTCTCTTTATCCACATGAGTAAATTAAAAATGGTTATTTTCGGGAATTTGTCATTGTAATTTATTGAACAAAATTATGCCTTTCTTCTAGCAGTGTCCGACATAAGTTGACATGAAGCCTGTTAGAACCGAGCTTTTTTTACTCTCTCTCTCTCTCTCTCTCATGGTCTAGGGAGCCCCTCCGTAAAGTCCATGCCCTTTGTGCGCATCGGCCAATCAGCATGAAATGTGTAACTTTTACTAACTTTATCGAGGTCACTTTAGACCTAAAATTCAATTTCTAGGATTTCCATGGTTGCTATAGCAAGCCATTTTATGTCATGGTAACTGAATTTGAGCTATCTATGAGGAAATATATAGTCAAATATATAAACTGTAAAAACAGTGTTTAGCAATTTTCTAAACACTTTTCTAAACACTTTCTTGCTATCAGTTTGTAAACACGTTTACATACTAAACATGTTTAGCGTGTTGGCGGATAGTGTTTAGCCATTGAACACTGGTGTTTAGGAATTGGACACGTAGGGCTGTAACTACGAAAGCTGTTTAAGCCATTAGATGCGTATAAATTAGTAGTCACTGTTTAAACTTCGTGTCTAACTTCAAACAAGTACTACAAAGCTTGATTTTAGTTAGCCGCGTTTAAATGACCATTGGAGTTAAACATGCGTTTATAACAAACAATAGCAATTCTTAAACATGGTACAGTGGTTGTTTAGTGAGTATTATGAGCCATTTAGAAGCCAGATATGTACACAGAAAGGTAGAAAGGTGGACAGGATGGATGCGCTTCAAATCTTCTTAATTGCACAAGAGGAGGCCAACGAACAAGAAAATCGTCATGGTCGCCAACACCAACGTGCACCAAGAGTTGCTGCAACTCACCAGCAATGAGGTCTAACACAGCCCGTGTTTCCCTGTCTAGATCCTCTTTCTCGTTCTCCCCACCACCGGTTTGGTTTATGTCAAATTTCTTGTCTCTGGCTAGACCTTTCGCTTTGTTTTTCATTCTCCGCCATAATTCTTTGTAGTCCTTAGCAGATCGGCTTTTACGGTCAGGAAACAAGATGGACATTTCTGAAGTGATAGCTTTCCAGGCATCATCTTCTTTCTGGTTGGCTTTAGTGTCACATCGTTTGTCACCAATAATGGAAATAAAGTTCCTCATGGTCTCAACGAGAGCCATCCTTTCGTCAGCAGTGAAATTGTCACTGCGTTGCCTTTTGATATCAGCAATGGCTGTAGAGTATCTAAGTAAAGACCTGCTGAAGATTTCTCTACTGAGGTTTATCATATATGTTCATATTGTTGCGCAATCCTCTATCTACATTACAATGTATTTAACAATAGGGACCACGGTCAATAAGTTTAGACTGTCCTAGTTACACAAGGATAACTAAGCAACTATTTAAGATATTTCGTAAGAGTTGTTTAATTCAGGTGTTTAGGAAGACGCGTGTAACTTGGATTTATCCACGTCCATCACTATGAACATCTAACAAAAGAAAACCCACGCAGTCCTTTGTTACAAACAAAGGACTGCGTGGTTTTCTTTTGTTAGATGTTCATAGTGTATATACTACACTAGTATAAAGATAAACAGCTTTCGTAGTTACAGCCCGTACTGTTTAGCTTCTAAACATGTTTACAAACCGATAGCAAGATTGTGTTTAATTGCTAAACACAGTTTTTATAGTGTAGACGTCAAAAACATGTTTTTTCTACTTGTGTTATGGGAATCCTAGATGGCCTCCATCGACGCAAACAGCTTTATACCATTTTCGGGCTTGTACCACTTTTTTAAGACAGAGAATTGCCAGTATTACAACATTCGGGTTCGGGTTCGGGTTCGGGTTCGGGTTCAGGTTATTGGGGTTGAGGTTGCTTGGGTTGGGGTTGTTGGGGTTAGGCATCCAAAGATCATTTTTTTTTAAACTGACCAAAACCCGAGTTATAATGCCCCCATCGGTGACCTTGCATGTCAAAAAAATGAATTCTAATAACAGATAACCATAAGAAGGATATATTTACGAAATTGTAATGTATTTAAATTAAAATGGCAGAAACTATTCTCAAAATACTGGTATTAACCAGAAATGGGCAAAGAAATTATAAGACGCCCTCCCAATCTTTGAAGTGAAATCAAATCATGCCGTTACGGTGGTACATTACCGGCCACCACATGTCTCTGCCAAAATTCAGATAAATTGCTAATTGAACTTACAGGAGGGGGAACAATGAGGCGCCCCAGGTCCGGAGCCTAGAGAACCAAACAAAAATAAACCGGTCTTAAAGGGATTAACTTCAAGTACGGGTACCGAAAATGGACGTAGAGTACTTTGCTGCACGAGTACAAGTACCAAAAAATAGTAGCACTCGAGTACGAGCACTATACACTGCAAAAACTGGGGTGTTTAAATGAACACCGTGCGATGTTTATACTGGGCGAATGGTTCAATATAGATACCACATGGTGTTAATTTGACAAAGTTTTGCAGTGTACTATCAACACTAGACCATCTACAAGACAATGTAATTTTCTTGGGTTTACAGCGCCGTTAGGCGACAACGCCGTTAGGCGACAACTTACCGATGTAGTCAATTCCACGGCGTCCGGGACAGTTTTTCCGTATCTCCTTCATGGCTTGCTTCATCCAGTCAGGATTGTTAGGATCAGGTTGCGGCGGAGGACCGAAGTAGCATGTCCTCGCCTGGCCGTCCACGCAGTGCAGAGCCACTGTAGAATAAAGAAGGGGAAAATGAACTCGTTCAACCCTCAAGCATGTTATTTCCGTAAATTACACGATACGCACACGGGCAAAAGACAGCAGAAAATTTCCTCGCGGTGTCGAAAAAAAAATTATTAACGCTGACGATATAACTGTCGTTTTCATAAGCAAATTTCTGTTCGAAAGTAAGTAACGTTTTGCACGCATGTCATTATTGGTGCGAAATTCAGCACAATAATTTCCAGGTACTTGATTTTCATGATCTTAAAATCTAGGCTCTTGAGGTGAAACAAATGGGAACATTTTGCTCATTAAAACCATTGCCAGTTTACCTCTTGCGAACAGACAATTTTCATTTAATTTTCACTAAATTAATAACCATGTACCAAATAAAATAAAGAAAAAAAACCTATGACCAAAGCAGAACTTCCATTGTGCAAATTATTTTGAACACGTTCATATTTAACTGTTGATTTTCATTTTTGCCTTTTTAAAGATATAAGATCAAAATGTGGCTACTTTTCCGTAAAAATGAAAAGTCTTGGCTAAAAATCGATATCAGGCAATGTAGCCTCAAATTTGGCCCCAAATAAGACATGCATGCAAAACCACGAGTAACCTAACAATAGAAAAGTATTTGTGAAAAACGACAGTTAAATATAAACGTGTTTTTGTTAAAAACGTTTACGTTATATATTTAATTATAGGTTTTCCCGGCCAATTTGGTAATTTTTCTGATCAATGTTGTTATTGGTCATTCAAATTCGCGTGGTTTTTACACATCTGATGAAATTAAGGTTTCTTGTTCACTATTTGCATTCAAATTAGCAGTGTTGTAGTACTCGTACTCGGTACTCGTACTCGATTACTATACTCGAGTACCGTTTTTGGAGCACTCGTACTCGTACTTGTACTTGTACTCGAATGTCGAAGTACTCTTACTCGAACTGACGGTACTCGTACTCGGGCAGCAAAGTACTTGAACTCGACGTGTCCAAATTGTACTCAATCAGCAAGGTACTCGTACTCCAATAGCAACACTCGATAAAAACAAAACTTATGGCTTGACTTACCACGGCCTCACTGATTATTTTATCGATACTTTCAAATGGTTGATTGCGGAGAAATCGACTTCCTCTGCGCACCGTCCGGACACAATTTATTCGCTCGTACCCCCCGCCCTGCAAACAGGGCGGCGCTAATGGGCATGGGAAGGGCTGATGTCGCTTCACAGAATCTTGTGAAGGAAGTGCGGATGGCATTGTGGGCAACTTATCATGACCTTCGCATGCAGCTAGCGCGCGCTACGTATTATAAACAGCTGAAGCCATCGAGATTGTGCGCTGCATGCTACGTCACAGGTCCCGCAAAATCTGTCTAATGAGAGCTCAGAGAGATCAGCCCTTCCCAGCGTCCTGTTTGCAAGGCGGGGGGTACGAGCGAACCGGACAAATATCTAGCCGTGAGTGGGCCAATTACGCACAATGACCATTTGCCGTATGTACGCACACTGGCCAATCATATGTGAAATGCTGAGGTGTTCTCAAAATGGTCGTTCGATGGTTTCGTGCGAAGTTTCGGCGCGAACTCCGCAGGACGTGGTCTTCAGATCTTGCCTCGTTTTCTATAGAATTACTATCTTGCAATTTCCGCAAATTGTACCTCACGGTACCCTCCAAAATCCCAAGCCTCCGGGCAATATCGCGGTTGGAATTCCCCCTCCCCATGCCGATGCCAGGCTTGGATCATCCCTTTTTGGTGATCGTTGATCTCACTTTTGAGTGGCATTGGCGCTTTCTAATACAGGCATTCAAATTCAAATTACCCACCCTTAAAAGGCCAGGGGATTCTAGTTTTAATAGGGCCTATTTAGGAATGGTCATGGCGATTGACAAGTTTAAATATTCATAACACGGCCCGAAACACAGCACGCCTTTTCTTTTTAAAGAGTACCAACGTCTAAACGTCAGTTGGCATGACAACTGGTTCCAAACAAATGTACACTCGACTGTTCCTTTAATAACAGCCAGTCATGCAAACACATAACAAAAGTATTCTGGTTCTAAGGATGGCAGACGTCATCACTTCTGTGCTCTGTTGGCTTAAATACCAACTTAATGCATTCATGACTCATGAATACATAATGAGGCAATTCAAGATGGCGGTTTACCGTTGACCGTCGCGCGGTTAGTAATGCACGTCGGGAAGTGGCATTTTTTTCCATGAAGGAGAGAGTGTTTTTGTGTTAGAAACTTGCATATTACCGACTAAAATAATGACAAAGACACAGCTTTGGAAAATATATTTAACATCCACGTTTTCAAAGATCTTAGATTCTTTGTAAATAAAACTTGAAGTAGATTGCGTAAACACAGGGTCCCATTTGAAATTTCAGTTCCGTTTAAACGTTTGGGAACATTTCTAAACGGATTTGCATTTTTTTTCGTTTAAACGTGTAACATCCCATCCTTACTCTAAGCACAATGTACTCGGACTCATACTCGTACTCGGAAATACAAGTACTCGGACTCGGAGACCTGTATTTGTACTCGATTGGCAAAGTACTCGGACTTGAATGGTACTCGGCAATCTAAGTATTCGGCAGTACTCGGTACTCGGAAAAAATAACTAGACTACAACACTGGTCACAGGTCACGCAAAATCTGTCAAATTGGAGCTCAGAGAGATCAGCCCTTTCCAGCGTCCTGTTTGCAAGGCGGGGTACGAGCGAACCGGACAAATATCTAGCCGTGAGTGGGCCAATTACGCACAATGACCATTTGCCGTATGTACGCACACTGGCCAATCATATGTGAAATGCTGAGGTGTTCTCAAAATGGTCGTTCGATGGTTTCGTGCGAAGTTTCGGCGCAAACTCCGCACGAGGGTGGTCTTCAGATCTTGCCTCGTTTTCCATATAATTATTACCTTGCAATTTACGCAAATTGTACCTCACGGTACCCTCCAAAATCCCAAGCCTCCGGGCAATATCGCGGTTGCAATTCCCCTCCACATGTCGATGCCAGGCTTGGATCATCCCTTTTTGGTGATCGTTTAACCCACCCTTACAAGGCCATGGGATTATAGTTTCAATATTTATGAATGTTAACGGTGATTGACCAGTTAAATATTCATGACAAGGCCCGAAACAAAGCGCCCCTATTGGTTTAAATACCAACTTAACGCTTCATGACACATGAATAAATAATGAGGCAATTCAAGATGGCGGTTTAACGTTAACCGCAGCGCAGTCAGTGACGTCACACGTCGGGAAGTGGCATATTTTTTTCCATGAAGGAGAGGGTGTTGTTTGTGTTGGAAACTTGAATATTACTGACTAAAATAATGACACAAGACACAGGTTTGGAAAATATATTTAACATCCATGTTTTCAAGTCAAACTTCATGTTGAATATCATACAGCTGGTGCATAAATACTTTTGCACGCCAGTATGTACATATATTGTACATTGTATTGTACATTGACACACGGCCACACACACACACACATACAGTCATGTAAACGGGTGCAATCGTGGACCTCCCATTGTTCCTCTTTTGTTTATACTCTAACCTTTTCGGAAGGCCTCCCATTGGTTTTGTACACGATTTTCAATCGTGGACGTTAGGTCAAACGTGGACCCCTTTGTCTACGCCCGAATTATTTTGTCCTAGGTCCACGATTGCCGGCATATACAAACACACCCATCTTTTCAGAACCACACTTCTTCCTAGAAGAGATTTATTTCACATGGTGTTACCCGCAATCCCAGTCTCTCTCATATCACACTCACCGTGCAAAGCTTTAAATCGTATCTACATACATGTACATATATTGTACATGTACACGCATGCACACCATGCGGATCGCGGATCCCACACAAAAACGGTCAATAGTGTTCACTGCATACGGTCCCATGCTTGCACTGTAAAAACCAACGGCTAACATTTTGTTTAACACTTCAACGCGTAATACTTTACACGTAAAGGTATAGGAGGCGTTGCACGCGATTAACACTAAAACACGTTTAAATTGCCGTTGGTGTTAATGATTATTAACATTCTAAAGTGTTAATATCTACCTTAATTAACACTTCAAGCGTTGATAATCATCCACACCAATACCTATTTTGATGTGTTTTAGTGTTAATCGCGTGCAACGCCTCCTGTACCTTTACGTGTAAAGTATTAATATTAACGCGTTGAAGTGTTAGCCGTTGATTTTTACAGTGTGTTCTTTATGGTGTGGCACTGCCGGAATTGTTTATTGTACTTTCAAAGTTCGATGCAGCATTTTTGTTGGCGGGGGGGGGGGGGGGGGAATGTTGAATTTGACAATTTTCGGCGGGGATTTTTTTCCGGAGGCGGATCCGTAATCCAAGTTAAAAAAACAAAAACTACTACATCACAGCTTTACTGATAAATGTGGAAATTTGCATTAGCAAGAAAAAACAGGCATGGGAATTGTAAGAACATCTGTTGAAAGTTTTTTTTTTAAATCTTTTCTCAGCCATTTGAATGCGTGTTGAATACTTGTGTTTGTTTGCTTTTTAGTCTGAGGAATCCAACGGCCCGAATTACATGAAGGCTTGGGACTTTAAATGCACTGTAGATTAATTTTTTTAAATGACCTTTCATGTCTGTATGTCAGCTGTGTAGCATTTCCTTGGAAAACACTTTGATTTGGAACAGCTATTGCAGATTAAAACAAAAATTAACATTGTTGAAAAATGCTTACAAAGACGATCCGTAGTTTTTATCACATAATTAACACATAATTTTCGGCTTCAAGCACAATGTACTTGGATTAGTACTCGTACTCGGAAATACAAGTACTCGTACTCGTACTCGTACTCGAAAGTACAAGTACTTGTACTCGGAGACCTGTATTTGTACTCGGTTGGCAAAGTACTCGGACTTGAATGGTACTCGGCAATCTGAGTACTCGGCAGTACTTGGTACTCGACTACAACACTGCAAATTATTTATTCTTGATAAAAGGTGAAATAGGTTTGCCTATTAATGACCGATCAATCCCTCACCACTGGTCCAGACGAAATTGAATGAACAATACGATAGTTTCAATTTGAATGCATCTTTTACAGGCACGAGTGAATCTAAAAAAATTATAGAATGCTCGGGTAGTGAATTTGAATGATTATTTTTGATTGCCGAATGACTATCTGCGCTATCATTAAATTTCATTATAAATTGAATGAAAACGAAATGAACGAAAACATGGTGAAATTGGCCGGGAAAACCTACCATATTATCATGGAACATCGTGCAATCATGTAATTTATCCCTACTTCTCTTTTGGCAAGGACATGCAATGAAATTTAATTTCTCGATATCGAACCCAGTTATCATAAAATTGACAGGACATGATTACAAACAGCTATTACAATAAGGGACAGACAGAAAAGCACGTGTACAACTTTTCATTAGCGATGTAAACAAAAGTTAAAATGTAACGACTTACCAAACGCAGTTAAGATGAGCAGTAGCAAAGTCATATATGACATCTTGTGAGTACAGTCTGTTACCCACGTTGATCATTAACTTTCACTTCCAGTTTTATTTGGAGAAGAAACCAAACAACGCGATGAGACCTAAACTCTGTTTCTCACTGTGTAAACCCGAGCCCAAGAATATAGTATGTTTAGATATACAGGCCAATGCAACAAGGGCAGATCGTTCCGTTGCCCGCTCTAGACTGGTATGAACGCGCGCGAGCTCATCACGGTGAGTCAACCAATCACAGATGGGAGTTTTGTATCGACGACGCAGATGGTAGCCCCATAAGCACAGTGGCGCGCAGTGCGCATGATCAGAAATCAGCTTTAATTTGATGCTGCTTTGTGTTTCATTGACCGACGATATCCAAATGAGTACCTCACCACAGCGTAAATAAATATCAATAATATATCTCTTTATTCTTCTTTTTAATGTGAGATGGTGCCTTAACGACTGATGATATCCAAATGCGTTCCTCACCAGAGCGTATAGAAATATCAATAATATATCTCTCTATTCTTCTTTTGAATGTGAGATGGTGCCTTAACGACTGATGATCTCCAAATGCGTTCCTCACCAGAGCGTAAAGAAATATTAATAATATATTTGTTCTTCAGGAACAATACTTAGCGTCTGATGATCTACAAATAAGTATGCATCTCACCAGAGCGTTAATGGACAAAACAACGTCAGGTACTTTCCTACAAATTCAATGAATTCCCAGTTTTTTCAAATTTTATTCTAAATACGTATTTCGACCTTATTATTTCACTATTTTAACTCCATTTTTTGAGGCTGATATTTAAAACAAAATCAAAATGCGTTTCTCTCGCATCGTAATTTTGAATAAACAAGGAATTTTTGAAAAAACCCCACATATTTTCACTATTTTTCAATAGATTTTCTTTATTGTGTGTTATTGTAAGCAGAGATATTGTTGTAATCCGATGAATTTCCCAAAAAATACAATTCGTAGAAGTAATACCCTGAATATTTACTAAATTAGTCAAATGTCACAAGACATCAGATACACTTTTTTCAGGTTTTTGGAAAACAACTTTTTCACAGTTCGTAATATTGACAACAAGCTGATGTACCCGATCATGAGCGGGTTTTGTGTAGTGTTGTTACATGTGGAAAAGTGAAATGCGGGATATATGATAGTGAGAATGTTGTTTAGATTGTTGTGTTTGTTGGTTGGTTAGTATGCATGCAATTGTATGTGTAGTTGTGTTTTCATTACGGCACTGGCTAGCCTAAGGGAACCACACTGCATGGAACCAAACTACACGGCCGAAAAGAAAGTTGCCTAAGTTAAGAAGCACAATTCACTCTAAATTGTCCCAACAAACGTATATTACTATTGAAACTGTAAGCAATGGAAAGAAATGTAAGTTGCATAAATTGAAATTGTCCCCACCAAGGTATACATTTAAACAGAACAGAGGGTAACAACATACCTGTGTATCTTCTTATCAAGCTGAAACTGAATGTACAGGGCGATGTTGACGTCCGGTATATGAACGTACATGTACATACGATGTACATGTACATTGTACATAGCTAGCTAGGAGAGCTGGTGATGCAATGCAAAACAACACTTCCCTGGTGATAGCGCACGTGCAAGTCCCGCCATCCTTACAACAAGGCTGCACAAGAGATGCTCCGTTCTATCCTTGAGGATCTGTCTATAAGTGCATGGCTGGTGGCATCTTGGAGTGGGAGTTGACTGGGCCCACCCGCATCCACCGCTACATCTGGGACCCGGGAGGTGGCGTCAAAGGAGAAGACCTACTACGCCGGCAATGGACCCTGCTGAATCGCCTACGTACTGGGGTCGGCCGCTTCAAATCATCCCTGAAAAAGTGGGGGCCTGGCAGACAGCGCAGCATGCGAGTGCGGCGAGACTGAGCGGACTGCCGAACATATAATTAACACCTGCCCCCTATACAGACCACCTTCAGAAGCCGGCCTCTTTGATGTAGGACCAGGACGAGGGCATGGCTGTACGACAACGAGTTGGCCATCTGATGATACACGAAAGAAGAAGAAGCGCACGTGCACAAAGATCGTACGATGATTGACGGCTGTTTTGTGTACTTCTCACTATGTAACCACCACCATTTTGTGTAACAGACACACGACGGCCACTGGATGCAGAAAATGCACGCGAAGAGAAATCAGCCACTCGCATTTTCGCTCCGCGGGCGGTATTGGTGACAATACGGAAGTCCTCAACCCGCCCACGACCGATTCCACATTTTGCCGGATTTTTCAGCACAGGTTTGGCGGCGCGGGAGCCAATATCCGGGGAGCCTTTGTTGAACAAACATTTCCCAGATAGCACGCAAACGTAGAAACAACGTTAAGTTAACGTTTGCCGCATTGTTACTTTAACGTTAAACGTCAACGTTGTAGTTTAGTTAGTTTGCTGATTGATATTATGTTGCATCAACGTTAACAAGGTAATGGTAGAATGACGTTATAACAACGTTATTGTAACATTTCAGTAACGTTTTTTAAACGTTTATATAGTCGGAAAATAACCAGCACGGGAATGTTAGAATAAAGTTACATGAGCGTTAGCAAATTATTACTAACATGTTAACTAATGAATATTTTAGCACAGGAATGTTGAAACAAAGTTACATTAGCGATTACCAAATTATTGCTAACAATCGATATTTTAGTTTGGTTACTTTGCTTCTTGATATCGTAATGCATCAACGTTGCCATGGTAGTTCTGAAAACGTAAGCGTTGGAAGAAAGTTGAATTAATGTTTACCGAACGTTAACATTTATCTGAATGGTTTGGTTTGGTTAGTATACTCATATTACGTTTACACATACAACATTTTGTCGTATATAACATCATGGTTCACTAACTTTTAGGAATACAATCAACGTTTCGGTTTAGAGAGTTTGCTCATTGATATTCTGTTTGATCAATGTTGGCATGGTTATGTTAACAAATTACAACAACGTTATTGTAACATTTCAATTTAACACTTTTCAACGCTACCCAGATAGCATACAAACGTACAGACAATGTTTGTCTTATACTGACCTTTTCCAGCATAAGGTGACCGGTCACCGTTTTTCTTTGGGTATGGGGCGACCGACCGGCTTGGGGCGACCGATTACCGGTCGCCTTAAAGTAAATGCAACAGGAAAAGATAGGGTTAGGTTATATTTTTTTTAATGCACAATGCCCATAGACCGGTCGCCCTAATGCGGAAAGGGGCGTTATATATATATGTTGAGGTGAAAAATGAAACAGTGCTCACCGGATAGTTTTACCCGAGCTTTCGATATATATATATATATGTATATATATATAGATCACAGAATGTCATTGTATTGCTGCTTTAAAAAGCTTCACTTTGATATATCATTTGCCAGGGTATGTGATATGGTTACCAAGTTACACTTTAAAAACAATATACAGCGTTAATGGACAAGACGTACCGGTAAGTGCAGGGACGGATCCAGAATTGTTTCCAGGGATGGGGGGGGGGGGGGGGTGGGGGGAGGGGTTCTGAATTTTTTTTTTACATTTGCCCAAAAAGTTGAGTCCCAAAATGTTTCGCCTGCGGTGGGGGGGAAGGGGGTGGGATACACTTTCTCGACGTTGGTGGCGCCATTTAACCACTTTGTTTTGTTCTAACCCGTACACGCAAAATAAGACCTTGAGTGCCTGGTATAGCCAGTTGGTAACAATGGTATCAAAATAGAAACTGCTAACATGTCGAATTTTGACTTTTTTTATATTTTCTTTTATTATACCACATTATACGCCTTTCTTAATATCTATGTAAATTTGAACGGAACACAAGGCCAGAGGCGTCTCTGCGAAAAATACTAATGCCCCTATCAGACACACAACCCCAATGCCTAAAGCCTGGTTTCCATATCGACGTAAGAAACGCAGAGAGCAACATAAACAGCACCCAAACTACAGCGCAGACATATGAAAACATTTCCTCCGTAAACGTCGCGGGCAACAACCGTGAGTGCACAAAACAAGAAGATCCCGGGGTTATATGAAATATGAATAACTTGCAGGAAATTCGGATTCTTTACTCATGGTGCGAGCGTGTAACAGTCCAGTCCCAATCCGAGTGCGAGGCCGAAACAGCTAGTGAACAAGTGGACTAAAGTCCACTAGAAATTAAAAACTCAAAAACCGAGTTCAAATCTGGACTTAACGGGAGCACTGGCTCAAGCGCAAACTCGATTCTAGATTCCAAAGTATGTTTAAAAATATTATTTAATAATATCGGGTAATGGTTTTGGAATCATGCCTGGACTTTGCCGAGTCCGGACATGCTTCTTAGACTACTCAGACATTTAAAAATGTGCTGTTAGTCCAAGGTCCAGTTTTGGCTGGAGCCAGGGCTCAGATTAGGTCCGGACCTTATTTGTTAGCCAGTTCTAGACTCAAGTGGACTTTAATTCTACTCGACTCGACAACAACAATGGCGTGTCGTGTATGTACAGGTCGTCCATTATACGTCTGAGGGCAATACAAGTGAGGACCTCTGCCCAATTCCTCAGTAGAAATCAAGTACAAACCTTATGGGCATGTTAAGAAAAAGTTACAAACAAAGGAACAATTGAAGGAAACACCCCATAAGTCCTCAGTAGTATAATAAAATGGTGCGCATTCGCTAGAAACATAAGTGTTTTAATATTATAAGTTCTGTTTTAGTTTTATTTAAATCTTTAACGAGGGTATCCCTTTCTGTTAAAAGGGATGCTTTCCAAAGGGGCCCTCACACTACAATGAGTGTTATTTTATAAATTGTAAACTGACAGTAATGACGAACATCATTCCTTATGGCAGTGTTTGGAAGAAATATGGCCCGGTACTATCGCAATATGGAATAAGACGGCCCAGTTAACTAGGCATAATGAGTGGAAATCTTCACGAAGTCGATTTTCACCCTTTGTGCCCAGTTGACTGAGTCGTTACGCAAAACGGCCTCAGAGACTTATTACGGCGCACTGGGTCACAAATATCAGAAATGGATTCCAAACTAGCTGTTTATTGTATTTTGTATTTTAATTCTTTCTGGTAATGAAACCAAGGCTTGAAGAAACCTGAATGAAGACGACGAAGAAATGTTCAGCCTTAGAAGTGGGGGGGGGGGGGGGGGGGGGGGGGGGAACCCACGAAATCAGGCAGGGACTGAAATCCCAATCCACACTTCGGCCCTGGTGTGATTCGAACCAGGGTCACAGCGGTGGAAGACGAGGAAAGTACCACTAGGCCAAACTGACTCCCCAATGTAGAAATCATTAAAACATTGACCAGTAGAGTATCCAACTTTTTGTGCCAAGGACAAACAACGTCTGATTTGTCTTAAAATCGTCTTAAAGACACGATTTCCTTTTGTTTTTTATGACGCCTCAAATTCCCCCACCACCCCCCCCCCCTCCCCTGATGGATACGCCACTGACATGACCCTTCCACAGAAAAGTAACCAAAAAATGATATTTGCTTGCATCACAATTCTTACGTTATCAGAATATTCTCTGGAGCATTGACTTGTAAACAGTTACTGTGGAAGTAAATAATAATTGTTATAAAGGCGATCCCTTTAATATTTCCGTACTCTTTGATCAGCCACGGCGTGCATATTGGTATCGGTTTACCACTTCTTATGATTACATGATTACTCCATGGACTGCAACAGATTACTTTAGGTTTAGCAAAATATTTAATTCCCATCATAAGGTTCATATATTGGATTCTCCACCATTCCTTCATCGTCAATCACCGAACGAATTACTCCTAATCTTCCAATGTCACCAGGTAGGGCTACTATGTCTATGTTACTTGTTCCTTGGGCACCGCTGCTTTGTTTGTCATTGCTATTCCTGCTGCCATTTTCATGGCACGTGACAGACTCACTGTCGCTGTCGTCCTGGTCGATAATCTCGTAAATGGCGCAAGAGTTTGAACCCACGTCGTCTGTCTCCGGTACTTCGGAGTAAGAGGCGTATCCACTAGCGGGATCGAGTTCAACTTCGTACGGGGAGTTGTTCGTTTTTCCCCCGCACGCTGGATCGGATGCTTCGCTTGCTCCAGTCCCGTTGTTACGCTTTTGCACAACCGAGTACAGAACATGGACATCAGCTTTCTCTGCCGCTCCCAAACCGTGCTTAACTGAAGCTGTTTCCCTGCCTTGCTTTCCTGTCTCATCATCGCCTGTCTGCCTTCTTCGTTTCAAAATGCAAAGCAGAAAAACCACGAGGACTAACACAGCAATCACCGCGCCTGCTGAAATCGTCCCCACGTCACCGATTCCCGCTGATTTTGACGTTATTTCAGAGGGAAGATTTGATGTATGGATTTCGTCTGTTGCCGTCGTGATCAAAAGCGTGGATGAGGCATGCGTTGTTTCGACGGGAGTGGTTGTTGGATCGATCTTTTCAGTGGTGGAGATAAACTCCACGATGGGACCGATTGAGCAAGTCCGGCTTCTGCCGGGAAACGCAGAGCTGGTAACCGTGCATATGATTAATTTATCTAGCTGTTGCGGCTCAAGATCGAATGAACTCCCAATTCGCGCTTCCGCGTCCGTATAGTTGGAAGCATTGCCTCCGACTTCCACTCCCGTTTCAATTGTCCAAGTGATCGTTACTCTAGGGTTTCCCCGTTCCGTCTCACAGCGAACTGCGACGTCGTGTATGGAAGAGACTACGGCTTCATTACTGGAGCAAATTGGGTCTTCTTGCGGGAAACTCTTGGCGGTTACCACGACGTTAACGTAGCCCCATCTGCTGTTACGCCCGTTCCACTCGGCGTAACATATATACCTCCCAGAGCCCGATAATTCAACGTTGGCAATCCTAATGAAGTAAGTATAATAACTTCTCAAAAAACCACTTAAAGAAACACGAGGAAATCCACGGTATACCTGCAAATTTCTGGTCATCCAGTCGATACTGGAACTGTCAGCTTTTCCCCACCAAACCCTCTGATCAGCATAATCTGTGACAGAGCATTCCATAGTCAATGTTTCACCTTCGATAACTGTAACACGCTCATCGTCTGGATTATTCCCGTCTCTGTACAGCGTCAGAGCACCGACTCCTAGCGTTTGACCCAGGAACGTCAAGTTGATGATGAGAAAGCAGCTCAGAGCCACTTGCTTACAGGGCCGAGGCATCACATGTCGTTGCTGTTCTGGTCTTCCTGCTGTCATGCTGTTGCATTATAGTGCCACTCGTTGATCCAGAATTCATACGAAAGTATTTCTGCCGGGGTGGTATTCATCACAGTTAAACACATGTTATCTTCAGTCAGAATATCTATTTGGTGTTCCATCTGTGGATGTTAAATACATCTCTTCCTAAAATATTACTGGTTCGACAAATGTCTACTGTTCCCTCAGATGGAAACGTCGGTCATGGTCAACTTGAAGATGACAAAGAAAATGCAATCACCCAGATCCATAAACTCTATCGACATCACCACAATGCAGTTCGTGCGTACTTCAATTTTACAAGGCCTTCAACCACACAAAGCAATCGGAATGCATTTTTCCTGTTCGTACTTCCTCACTGCACCGCATGTGTGTCATGATCAATTTCATACTGGTTTCAAATTCACATCCGTTGCGTTGTGAAGTTGCGCTTGATTAAAGTTGCGCTCGAAAGTGTGCATGCAGCGCAGTCCTATAAACAAAATTCCCAATTCATGTCCAAGCTGTGAACCAAATCCACCTGATTGTACAGTCATGAGGAAGGGCTTTTGAAACTAGATTTTATTGAATACTGAGAATTTACAATGCAAAACTTGTATGACAGAGCAGCGCCTTGAACAATTGATGATACAATTTGCAAGTGTATATAAACTTTCGACTACAACCGCATGTCCATTGAGATCGATTCTGCGCGTTGTAGTTTGTCTGGCAATCGCGTTCAGAAACACCCAACCAACCTGCCAACCTATGGAGCGTCTGTTACGGCCCATTATGTCCGCATGGCCCATTATGTCCGCACGTTTTTTTATGCGGACACAATAGGGCGGACATCATGGGCCTGCGGATATAATGGGGCGGACATAATGGACCTGCGGACATAATGGGGCGGACATAATGGGCCTGCGGACACAATAGGCTGACATAATGAGCCATGCGGACACCATGGGGGCGGACATAATGTGGCATGCGGACACAATGGGGCGGACATAATGGGCCTGCGGACATAATGGGGCGGACATGATGGGCCTGTGGACATAATGGGGCGGACATAATGGGCCTGAAAAAGCGCGCGGACATAATGGGCCATGCGGACATAATGAGCCGTAACAAGTGTCAAAAGTGGACAACCGTATTTTCTAATTTTCTGCTAGTAGAATTTAAGGTTTTTAGAAATGGCAACACCGGTTTTAAAAAAACTGAATTTTCTGCTAGCAGAAATTTGGATTTTACTTTGACTGTCTCGGCGCCTCAAAAGTGGACAACTGAAAATCTCAAATTCTTACTGACAAAAATCATGATGCTCCAAAAGTGGACAAGCCCGTTTTCCCATTTCTTGCTAGCAGAGATCGATTTCGATTTTAGAAGTAGCAACACCCGTTTTTAAAAATGTCGATTTTCTGCTAGCAGAAATTTGGGTTTTACTTTGCGACTTTTCTTGACGCCTCAAAAGTGGGCAACTAAAAATCCGTAATTTCTAAAAATCCGTAAATATTCGGGTTTAATTCATTCGCTCTTGATCCAATTAATGTCAAACTTGGCCAGTTACATCTCTGGACCAAGCCTCAAATAGGGTGTAAACATAATTTGGCCAATGGTCACCTAATGGTCAGTACTTTCAGTAGGGGGGGGGGGTGACCATTGGCCAAATTCTGTGTACAACCTATATCAGGCTTGGTCTAGAGATGTAAATAATCAACTTTGACATTAACTGGATCAAGACTGCATTGAAGAAGCATTTCGTATTTTTGAAGAAAATTACCCCTGCTGACCAGTGACCATTGGCCAAATTACTTGTACACCCCATACGAGGCTTGGTCTAGAGATTTAACTGACCAAGTTTGACAGCAAGGCTGTGGGAGAAGAAGCATTTCGCAATTTTGAAGAAAATGACCCCGACTGACCATTAAGTGTCCATTTGCCAAATTTCGTGGACACTCTATGAGGCTTGGTCCAGAGATGTAACTGGTCAAATTTGACCTTAATTGGACTAAGAGCGAATGAACCCGAATATTTACTAACAGAAATTACGGATTTTTAGTTTTCCACTTTTGAGGCCTCAAGAAAAGTCGCAAAGTAAAACACAAATCTCTGCTAGCAGGAAATGGGAAAACGGGGTTGTCCACTTTTGGAGCATCGTGATTTTTGTCAGTAAGAATTTGAGATTTTTAGCTGTCCACTTCTGAGGCGTCGCGAGACAGTCGTCAAAGTAAAATCAAAATTTCTGCTAGCAGAAAATTGAGTTTTTTAAAAACTAGTGTTGCCATTTTAAAAAACCTAAAATTCTACTAGCAGAAAATGGGAAAATACGGTTGTCCACTTTTGGCGCTCCATAGCCAACCAACCAACAGAAGCGTCTCTTGTCGCTGCCACGATTGCCCCAGTTCTTTTTAAAGGAAACATGATTTAGGATTTATATTGCATTATTCCTGCTTAAAACAATAAAGTGTTATCTTGACAATGATATTTTGTGTCCAGAGAGAATTATTTCCCAAATTAAATATGAGAAGAAAAAAAATTTTTGTCCAAGCTACTCCGCCCCCTGAGTGGGACCCTCATTAACATAAGTGTGTGACGTAGACCAAGGCACATTACAGATTCTGCTGCGCGAGCCGGCCCCATGCATCACGCGTATATGCATTGAGTGTACATGTAGCCTACGTGTGTGTGCAGAACGGCGAAAATTCTTCGTCCAAAATCTAAGCAAAATATACTGTTTTTCGGCCATGCTGACAAAGTGTGTGGCTGCTGGGTGCAGCAAAACAACGAAGGATGGAGTAAGCCTTCATTTAGTTCCAACTGATGCGAAATATCGGAGAATTTGGACGGCGAAAGTGAAGGTGACAATAGCGAAGTGGTCCGGCCCCAGCAGCTTTTCAGCGTTATGTAGCGACCACTTTGAGCCGTCGTGTTTCGATACTGGTATTTTCAAATCATGGGATGACCATTAAAAACATGCTTAAGTCCACTGCCATCTTAACAAGTTCCCAGATGTGAGTAAGGTACAGGCGAAAGAAGTTAAACGGCCCATTCCCCGAGGAGCCTTCGCTAAAAGGGACACAATCAGGGTAAGTTCGATGTTAGTTGTTGCAACTTACGAAATTGCTCGTGTATAGACCTAGTGTGTATACGATGTACATGCGTCATTTACGGGTCCAGACTATCGAGTCGATCCATGAATTTCGGTGCCTCGGTCTACGTTACGAACAGCGCCCACAATTTGAGTCTCAACAAATTCCAAAAAGGGGGGGTCAATTTTTGGGCGGCAAATAATCACACTAAAACTTCACTTGAACCAGTTTGGCTTTTAATTCACATTTAATACATATAAATGAATTTATTTATGAAATAAAATGTGATCCGGCCAGTTTGAGAAGCATGTTTCCTTTAACTTCGCAAGCTTGCATTAATATTAAGGTCAAGGCGGCATTTGAAAACATTATTCGATATTCTTTCCATATTGGTTTTGTCAGATTACGTACATATGTGCACACAAGTTTGTAAATACCGTAAATGGCGGACCTCCTATTGTCCCTCTTTTGTTTGTACTTTTTCGGAAGGCCTCCCATATGATTTGTACACGATTTTCAATAGTGGACGTTTGGTCAATCGTGGACCCTTTGTCTACGCCCTAACCATTTTGTCCCTAGTCCACGATTGCACGTATTTACACACTCACTTGCTTTGTGTGTGTTTTTTGTTTTTGTTTTTGATTTTTGTTTTCGTCAAATAGCTGTCTCTCTCGTCATCTTACTGATGTTGGCCGAATGGAGAAAGAGCCGTAGAGTCAGTTGTTTTGTTTTTATCGTGTGCAATCGCTTCGCGGCGGTCCACACCTAGTGGTATTGTTTACATATATCGGTATCTCGTCACGTTGTTTACATCTATCGAAAAAGTTCACATTATTCTCTTCTTCCTGTGCGCGCCAACAAGTCTCGAGATTTCACGATCACTTGTTTGTGCCCGCCTTGGTACCAAACACCGACTTGTCTAGCCACGGACTCTTTAGTCGACTTTTACCCGGTAGCATTGCATTATGTGAACGATACATTATACGAAGTCGGGGTCATTTTGTAGTATCAATTTGGAATACTTCAAAGATGTAAATCGAAATGTTTTTTTGTCTTTCACGAGACCACATAAGGGGCCGTCCATAAAGTACGTACGCACGAAGGGGGGGGGGGGGGGGGGGGGGGTGTTGACATTGCGTACACCATGCGTACAGGGGGAGGGGGTCCAACCCAATGCGTACCGTACGCAAACCGACAATTTGCTTTTAATGAATTGTCATGAAATCAATGTACTATCTAATATAAATAACTACCAGAACCAGCTTTTGCGCATCGAAACCAGTTATAACAGTACCCTTCCCCCAACCAAAAGTAAATTTATCTTCCCAGCGCCACCGCTGGGAAGATAATTATTTTTAGACCGCAACAAAAAGACTGCTTCATACACCGGCAGTGTACACCGGAAACGTATGTGTGTTCTTGTATCAATTTCACCCGCGTACTGTCCAAAATCGCTCATGTACTGGAGGTCAACAAAAGAACAAAAAGAGTTCCGTCTTGTATATCATCTGCCTCTTGTTCAAACACATATTTTCGTGAAAAGCGTTATTCACTATTTCAATAAACCAGTCATATAAAACGTCAAGAACAAACTATATGCAAAAAATAGTGTATCAGGATATATTTTTTCCCCTTTTTTGATTCATGTCATCATTGACTGCTGTTTTGGTTTAAAATATATCACTGTTCAATCATTTCCAGGTCCGTTAAATATATACAAATGTTTGCAATTTTGTGATTTATTTTAGTCTTTGGATGCGACATGCGAATCATACTACTACAGCAGCTGTACTGTGACGTTTAATGATGCTAAAAAAAAGGGTAGTCTGGGAAGTCAAAAAGAGATGTGGAATGCGTATGCGTACAGGGGGAGGGGGTTAGAGCCACTGCGTATGCCATGCGTACAGGGGGGAGGGGGGTAAAAAAAAGTCGGCATTTCGTGCGTACGTATACTTTATGGACGGCCCCTAATTGCATCTCCCAGCTAAGTCCAGTCATAAAAGTTTCATAAAATAGTCCACCAAACACGTTTCAGCCTCTAAACGGGGGCCCCGAAGTACCATATTCTTGTCACATGAGCATCTTTAGATTTTGTAGCCTACGCGTGCACGTTCTAATGCGAACATACTGATCAAGACTTGGGCTCTTCAGCCATATTAGAGTCTGTCATGGACCCAGGAAATATACAGATGAGGACGTACTTTGCGTGGAAAAATGCAATTAGGCGCAATGACACAATAAAGACTGATCTATATTTCCATCTTATCTTTTCTGGATGCGCGTGCATATCGTATTGTGTACTCGCGCGAGTACACAATACGATATGCACCACATAAGACGTCATTTTCGGATACGACATAATGTCATGATGACAGTTTTTCTGATAACTGAGTAATTCGCACGCCATACATATCGGTTTACATGTACTTGTAAACACTTCCTGTATCCAATTTAGCATTGACACTTGAATCGGGTTCACTTCAGAAGTTTACCATCAAAGGAGGTCAAAATGAAGTGGTTATTGCAATAGTTCCTTGACTGCTTGTAAGTGTCAAGCTTCATTGAATGAATTTCGCTCATGCGTTCTGTATAATTAGTGCGCATTGTGTTTGGGTCTATGGCGTTAGCACCGGCGCACCCACCATAGACATCTGAATAGTCATTTTACAAGTAAAAATACTAATACATAACATATCTGCTTCATCTTGATACGGCAAGGATTCTAAATAATTATGTTACAAGAAGACAACTATATCAGATTAATTGTGTTTATTTTCATAGCCAATTCAGTTTAATTTATACACAAATAGTAAGGTACAATGTAATGCATATTATTATGAGGACAACATGGTATTCGAATAGACTGCATGGCGAAAGAAATTTGTAGAATCAGAAGTTATGGATCTTTATATTTCTTTTTTAAATGCCAAAGTGATCTCGAAACCTTTTTTTTCGTTTGGAACACGTTTATATTTAACTGTCGTTTTTCATAAATACTTTTCTATTGTTAGGTTACTCGTGGTTTTGCATGCATGTCTTATTTTGGGCCAAATTTGAGGCTACAGTGCCTGATATCGATTTTTAGCCAAGACTTTTCATTTTTACGGAAAAGTAGCCACATTTTGATCTTATATCTTTAAAAAGGCAAACATGAAAATCAACAGTTAAATATGAACGTGTTTTGGTTATCATTCTGAAAAGGTAACAGGTTGGGAGGGGTAGGACTGTTCCAAAACTTGGGAAAGGGGAGTTTTACAAAGTAATGTCTAAAGTTCCCATCAAAAATACACGTTTTTACTTGGGTGCATTACGGCCTCAAGTTGAGATTATCAACTGCAGTTTTTGCCTGAATTTGAAGAAAAAAAGGCATTTGAAACCTTCTCAAACATTACGATCCTATGATGGAATTGACAAACTTACTTGTATTTCTTACAGGACAAAATTTGTCCGCCATTAGTCGTTCTTTCAGAAGAAATTTAACGTGTTCATATCGTCAATAACTTTGTTTTTCACCAGACATTTTCTGTTGGAATGTTTACTCGGTGTCAATAAAGATGTATTTTGATTCCAGTAACGACCGACTAAAACAGGAGGAAACTATGAGCGAAGCCCAGATCAAGCTGTTTTGTTTCTATTTTGTTTAACATTAATAAGAGTCGTAAATAGTACATTTGCAGAAGGATTTGAGGCTAGACTTGGGGTACCGGTATCAGCTGAAATTTCAATAATAAATATGAAACACTTCGGCGATACAGGCCTCATTTTAAAGGTAGTTTATAAAAAAAAAGAAATTGCGAATCCAAATTGAAAAGAATAGCTTTTGAAATTCTTGGGTGTTTTTTCCGAAAAGCCATTAGCTGGTACTGTGGTAGGATATAATTGAATGCGGTAATGTACTTCTCAAAAAGGATCAAAATTATGTATTCATTTTTTACTCCTTCAGTCAACTGGACTCGGAAACACCTGACTGAGCAATTACGTCATGTCACATTCCAAAGTGCTTACCCAAGCATGAACACGCGTTGCAGCTTGCAGTGTACAGTAATTAAAATCAAAGTGGCTATACACATTTTTATGGCTGAAATTTTCAAAGGTAAACATCTGATCCTTTCAATTATTTTAGAGTAGTGTTAATGTAAAATGACAACTAAAACTAAAATATTTACTTCAGGAAAGCACATAGCATATACTTCAAACGAAACTACAAGTACAATGTTAGAACGCTAGGCAAACTATTTGCCCAAAGTTGGTACAATAGTCAACATGTAGGACCTATGGGCAATTTCCAACTTAAAGTTGAATAATGCGTGTAGTGTATGTACAAGTTATCCATTATGTCTTGGGACAATGGGGGATTAGTGATAACAATACAAGTGAGGACCTGAGCCAAAGTCCTCGGTAGAAGTCATGTACAAACCTTATGGGGCATGTTGAGAAAAAGTTCAAGTACAAACAAAGGAACAATGGAAGGAAACACCCCAAGTCCTCAGTAGTATGGTAAAATTGTGCGCATTCGCTAGAAACATAAGTGTTTTACTATTATAATTTTCTTTTTATTGAAATCTTTAACGAGGGTAGCCCTTTCAGTTAAAAAAAGAATGCTTTCCAAAGGGGCCCTCACACATTATAAGCGTTATTTTATACATTGTTTATTGTCGGCCCTGGTAGGATTCGAGCCGGGGTCACAGCGATGGAAGACGAGGAAACTACCACTAGGCCAAACTGGCTCCCTAATGTAGAAATCCTTAAAACATGGACCCTTCCACAGAAAATGTAACCAAAAAAATGTGTTTGCATCACAGTTCTTACGTTACCAGAATATTCTCTGGATAATTGACTTGTCCACAGCTACTGTGGAAGTAAATAGTTATAAAGGCGATCCCTTTAATATTTCCGTACTCTTTGATCAGCCACGGCGTGCATATTGGTATCGGTTTAACACTTCTTATCATTACATGATTACTCCATGGATTGCAACAGATTACTTTAGGTTCAGCAAAATATTTAATTCCCATCATAAGGTTCATATATTGGATTATACACCGTTCCTTCATCAGATTCGTCACTCACCGAACGAGTTACTCCTCCTAATCTCCCAATGTCACCAGGTAGGGCTACTATGTCTATGTTACTTGTTCCTAAGGCACCGCTGCTTTGTTTGTCATTGCCATTCCGGCTGCCATTTTCCTGGTACTTGACAGACTCACTGTCGTAGTCGTCCTGGTCGACAATCTCGTAAATGTCGCAAGAGTTTGAACGCACGTCGTCTGTCTCCGGTACTTCGGAGTAAGAGGCGTATCCACTAGCGGGGTCGAGTTCAACTTCGTACGGGGAGTTGTTCGCTTTTCCCCCGCACGCTGGATCGGATGCTTCGCTTGCTCCAGTCCCGTTGTTACGCTTTTGTACGACCGAGTACAGAACATGGACATCAGCTTTCTCTGCCGCTCCCAAACCGTGCTTAACTGAAGCTGTTTCCCTGCCTTGCTTTCCTGTCTCATCCTCGCCTGTCTGCCTTCTTCGTTTCAAAAAGCAAAGCAGAAAAACCACGAGGACTAACACAGCAATCACCGCGCCTGCTGAAATCGTCCCCACGTTAGACGCAGAGTAATTTGGTACACCGATTCCCGCTGATTTTGACGTTGCTACAGGAGCTGTGTTGACGCTCGTTATTTCCGAGGGAAGATTTGATTTATGGATTTCGTCTGCTGCCGTCGTGATTAAAAGCGTGGATGAAGCATGCGTTGTTTCGACGGGAGTGGTTGTTGGATCGATCTTTTCAGTGGTGGAGATAAACTCCACGATGGGACCGATTGAGCAAGTCCGGCTCCTGCCGGGAAACGCAGAGCTGGTCACCGTGCATGTGATTAATTTATCTCGCTCTTGCGGCTCAAGTTCGAACGAACTCCCAATTCGCGCTTCTGCGTCCGCATAGTTGGAAGCATTGCCTCCGACTTCCACTCCCGTTTCAATTGTCCAAGTGATCGTTACTCTAGGGTTTCCCCGTTCCGTCTCACAGCGAACTGCGACGTCGTCTATGGAAGAGACTACGGCTTCATTACTTGAGCAAATTGGGTCTTCTTGCGGGAAACTCTTGGCGGTTACCACGACGTTAACGTAGCCCCATCTGTCGTTACCCCCGTTCCAACGGGCGTAACATATAAACCTCTCATCCGATAATTCAACGTTGGTAATCCTAATGGAGTAAGTATAATGACTTCTCAAAAAACCACTCAAAGAAACACGAGGAAACCCACTATAAACCTGCAAATTTCTGGTCATATAATAGGTACCTGAACGGTTAACTTTTCCCCACCAGACAATATGATTAGCATAAACTGTGACGGAGCATTCCATAGTCAATGTTTCACCTTCGATAACTGTAACACGCTCATCGTCTGGATTATTCCCGTCTCTATACAGCGTCAGAGCACCAACTCCTAGCTTTTGACCCAGGAACGTCAAGTTGATGATGAGAAAGCATCTTAGGGCCAGTTCCAAACAAGAACCAGCCATCACATGTCGTTGCTGTGTTGGTTTCCCCGTCGTTCGGTGCGTCATGATGTTGCAGTATAGTGAGACTCGTTGATCCAGAATTCAAACCAGTCTTACTGTCGGCGTGGTATTCAGCACAAATAAACAAAGGTTTCTCTTCAGTCAGAATATCTATTTGGTTTTCCGTCTGTGGATGTTGTATACATCTCGTACCGAAAATATTGTGAGTATGTTGGTCTGATTCGAAAAAGTTCCACTGTTCCGGGATATTTAACTCTATCGACATCACCACAATACAGTGCTTGCGTACCACACAAAGCATCCGGAATGCCTTTTTCCTATTCGCACTTCCTCACTTTACCCAAGATGGGGATATAATTTATACAGAGACGACGTATGAAGCTCAATTCTATATCTTTCATGATTGTGGTTAACAAATGGCATTGTGTGCATGATATGCAGGCATACAGGCAGTTAGTCTTCGTAGCAGTCGTTTTTTAGCTTCTTGTTAAAATGTAAGCATTGCGTTTGACCAGTGAAGTTATTCCTCCATAATTTGAAGGTAGCGTACCGGTAGGTGCTAAAGATACTCGTTAGTTTTCTTCTGTAAAAGGACATTACTTTTTTATATTGCTTTAGATCATGTCCTTTCTATGCCTTATTTGCTCATTACGAAAAAGCAGACTTATGATATGTATATTGATATCTACATGGAAGATTGACGTACTTGTTATCCAATCGGTGCCCTGTTGAATATTCATGATTGATATGACGAAGCCTTATGGTTTCTATAGGAGAACCGTGTATGGTTGATGGGCTTCACCCGTATGAATACATGAACGTGGTTGATGGGGGATATAGGAGAACCATGTATGGTTGATGGCTTCACCCCGTATGAAGAGTTGAGCGTGGTTGATGGGGATAATATTTATTTATTTATGTATTTATTTATTTATTTATTTATTTGTTTATTTATTTATTAAATATCTTTGAACAGGATAAAATTATCAGCATAGGCTGTTTTCCATCATTGTCCTGTGGAATGATAAAAAATAACACAAATAACAAAATATAAAGCTAATCAACAATTATAACAATACAAACAAATCATATTTAATCACTTAAAATAAAGTTTATTATTTAAAAAGTTAAAGTAAAAAGGACGGAGACATCTGAATTGATGAGAGAATGTTATTCCAGACATTTGCACCCGCATACTTATACGACTGCTTAAAACTTTCAACATTGGGTCTAGGGAAGACAACATTTAAAGAATCAGCATTTCTAGTGTTAAAACCATGTCTATCGAAATACATTTCTATGTCATTACATAGTCGAATTGGAGCAATCCCGTGAACACATTTATACATTAAACAGGCTAAGTAATATTCCATTCTTTCCTCTAAGGTTTGCCAGATAATTGTTCAATAATGTCTTCACCATGAACAGTTACCCCACACGCAACAGGCATAGTCAAAGCATGGTTGGATGGTTGTTTTGTAAAGTGCGTCAAGTAATTGACTATTAATTGTATGTCTAAGCCTAGTTTAGAGAATACACCTTGTAGGCAGTGGATTTACAAAGATTCCTTACATGTAATTCCCAAGTCAGGTTTTCATCAACTTCTACTCCCAAGTATCGAACACTATTTACTTGTTCAAGTTGGGTACCTTCAAGAGAAATATTCAATTTACCAAAATCATTGGTATGACGGGATTTTAAGAGAGTAGATTTTGGTTTTATTCGGATTTGTGCGAAGTCTGATATTTTCATACCAAGTACAGATATAATTAATATTAGATTGTAATATTTGGTTAATATCATAGACATTATTTCTTGTCGTATAGGCCTATATAACTAAGTCATCAGCAAATATGTTGCAAGTACTGAAATTAACACTTTGTGTAATGTCATTAATGAAAAGAATGAATAAAATAGGACCTAGTACACTCCCTTGTGGAACCCCAACAGTAATTTCATTAGGATAAGATAATTTACCATGGCAGCTCACAACTTGTTCCATTTTTTAAATGTAACTCGTAAACCATTTATGTTCATTGTCTGACACACCATACTTACTCAGTTCAATGGTATGAACACATTTAGATATATCAAGAAAACAGGAGCCAATGACCACGTGCTCATTAAATGCTTCATAAAAGTCATCAATAACACGATGCAAGCTAAATTGAGTAGAGTGATTTTTTTTTAATGCAAACTGATCAACATTAATCATTTAATGATCAGTAAGATAATCCAGAAGTTGCATTTGAACTTCTTTTTCGATAATTTTAGCTATATGACATACCACTGAAATGGATCTATAATTACCCTTAGTGCTTTTTTTACAACCTTTGCCTTTATAGATTGGTGTAGTTCGAGCAAACGTCCAGTCATCTGCAACAAATCCAGTCATAAGAGACATATTGTAACAAAGAGATTTATGAATGTAAGGAGAGGCTAATCTAAGCAATTTTGTATCAAAATCTAAGACATCCAGACTGCTGTCACTGTTTAGATGAGATAAGGCGTTAAGAATTGTATCTTCCGGTACGATATTAAAAATCAGTTTGTGGGTGCATTCATGATTCTTCCAAATAAGTGGGTTCTTAATGAAGGAGTCTGATATTTCTTTACCAACATTTGTAAAATAATTGTTCATCTCATCACAGTTTAGATCAGGGTGGATACTGTTGACATATACTTGCTATTACCAGTAACTTTATACATTTCTTTCCATAATTTGTTTGGGATTTTTTATACTTGCGGGAAACCTGATCAAAATATTCACGTTTAGATTTTCTAATTAGAGATGTGACAATATTTCTGGTTTTCCTATAATCAGCAAATGGGTCCTGACAATTAGTTTCAATCCAATGAGCCTTTAAGTAGTCCCTCTTATACATCAGTTTAATAATACAGGGGGTCATCCATGGACAAAATCCTATACAAAATAGGATAGGGTTCACCCCGTATGAAGGGTAGAGCGTGGTTGGTGAATGGGAGAACCGTGTATGGTTGATGGGCTTCACCCCGTATGAAGGGTTGAGCGGGGTTGATGAATATAAGACAACCGTGTATGGTTGGTGGACTTCACTCCGTATGAAGGGTTGCGCGTGGTTGATGAATATCCCTAACAGTCCTGAATCCTCCAATTTTAATATGATTTTCCACACCCCCTAGGGAGTTAGGGTTAGAGGAAAACCGTGTGTGGTTGCAGGGGCGGATCCAGGATTTTTTGCAGGGGGGGGTTTCTGAAATTTGCTTAGAAAAGTGACTCCCAAAATGTTCCGCCTGCGAATTTTTTTTACAAGCCCGGGGGGGGGGGGGCTGATACACTTTCTCACCGTTGGTGGCGACATTGAACCTCTTTGACCTGTATTTGAAAGGCGTAGGCCCCTACAAGCAAAAAGAAAAGCAAAAAAACAAAAAGGGAGCAAAACAAAAAAAATGCCAACGAGCAGGGGGGGGTTCGACCCCCCCCCCCTCGGATCCGCGCCTGGGTTGCGCGTGGTTGGTGGTGATATAGGAGCCATAATGATGGTGGTTTTCTGCGTAATTCGCACACCATACATCGGTTTACATCTACTATACTACCCACTTCCTGCAGCCAATATAACCTTGACACTTGAATCTGGTTCACTTCAAGGTGAAACATAAGTTTACCCTCAAAGGAAGTCAAAATTATCATTTATTGCAATTGACCTATCGCCGTTTGCAAGTTAGCCACGCCCCTTAGACAACTTTACACACGTGCAGCACGTGGATGCGATGCGCGAAACGCACAGTGGCGTATTACGGTGAATCATTGTATACGCGCTCTCTCTGACCGGATACAGGAGTTGTCTCAGATTTCTGAGACAACTTTGCCCACGTGTGCATGCAGACTTTCGTGCGACCACTTGTTGCAAAAAGTGGGGAAATAGCTTTTCCCAATTTCCAGCAGCTCGTTATAACGCGTATCTGAATAATGCAGACTCCCCGGAAACCACTTACATAATTTTCACCGTCCGAGAATCGGAAATACTTAAGAAATATAAATAGAACAAACTACGCTAAACGGTTTTGGCCAATGTGCTGCAAACAAAATTAGTATATATGAAAACGTGATGGGCCGGTTGAGCGTTTGCGTTAAATTTGACGTGAATTTGCGTACTGCGTTTCCACGAACAGGGCGCACATGCGGCCGAATAATGGACGTCTTTGGAATGTTTTTTGTTTGTCCAAGATTTGGAATATCACGTGATGTTTAACAGACGCTACGATTGGATAATGGTCATGAACTGGTTGTAAGTGTGATGAAGCTTCATTGCATGAATTTCGCTCATGCGTTCTGTATAATTAATCCGCATTGTGTTTGGGTCTATGGCGTAAAAGCCTTTAGTCAAGGCGCGCGTGGCACCCCATATGCTGGTAACACGAAACAAGATATACCCAGCACGATATGGGGCAGAGGGGTACCCCCCTTTGTCCCTATACCCTATACACTCTCGAGACTATTGTTACCTAACACATCCCCCCTAGACATCTGAAAAGAATTCCTGAGATTCCGGGAACACAATAACCAACACAAAAGAGGGGGGGGGGGGGGGGTGGGTTCCCTCTGCCCCATTTCGTGCATCATATGTATACAGACATATGAAGCGCGATATGGGGGAAAAGGGACCCCCCCCCCCCCCCCCCTCTTTTGTGTTGGTCATTGTGTTCCGGGAATCTCAGGAATTCTATTCAGAAATCTAGGGGTATGTGTTAGATAACAATAACATGGAGTGTGCTCAGGGTACAGGGATAAATAGTGGGGGGGGGGGGGTACCTTTTTCCCCCATATCGTGCAGGGTATCATAAAGACCAGTGCGAGTGGCGTAGTCTGGTTTTCTGACCAGAAGATTCCCTGACGTCTAAATCTTAGGTCGGGTAGCTACCACTGATCTCTATACACTGGATTGGCTGCGAAGCTCCGCGAATGAAGCCACTGCGCGGCCATTTTGCTATATTCAACACAATGGCCGTTTTCCAAGCCCCTGGCTTCAGCTCCGTCTCCGAATTCAGCCCATTGCCAAACTGCATTCATGCATGTAGTTTGTGTGAATGGGCTGAAGTTGGAGACGGAGCTGAAGCCTGGAGCTTGGAAAATGGCCATTGTTTTGAATATAGCAAGATTGCCGCGCGGTGGCTTCAATTCACGCATAGGCAATCACTGCTGCGCTGCCAATCCAGTGTATAGAGATCAGCGGTAGCTACCACGGTTTAAAATAGATCATGACGTGTGTGTTAGTCCGAGTGACGTCAGTGGCATCATTCAAATTTAATATTCTTGCAAAATCCAGTCGGCAAAATACTGCATTTATTTTTCAGTTTTTATATATAATTGAGAATTCAAATTCCAGGATCTGTAACGGGCCTGACAGACATTTTGTTATTGCGAACATCAACGTTAAAGGGACACATTGCTTTGGATGTTGCGATTTGGGCTATAAAACTGAAATGGATATGGTTGGGAAGCTTTTTTAAAAGTAGAATATAAAGATTCACATAACTATCCCTTCAAATTGCGTGGTTTTTGTTTAATTTCGTGATAAATACCGGTCCGCCATTTTGTAGAACCAAATTTTTGACTCCACAAAATGGCGGACCATGTTCACCAGTCGTATTTCCAGTCGCATCTGGTTACGTTCTGTTGATCCATTTTGATGTACTGTGGCACGCGGCGCGCAGCACTGGCGATATGTGTCGCGAGGTAGAGAATTGTACCTGGCGATCATCTGATAGGTTCACAAGGCCACTGGCTGCGGTGCCAGCCTAAAGACTCTTACAGCGTATTTTGCGCATTATTTAGACGGTGGTATTTAGTACTGGAAATAAGTCTATGTTTCGCGGGTCAGATGTCAGGGGTAAGCGGCAAATTTTTTGTTTTGTAATCACTACTCACTAATTACAACACATTATAGGTGTGTTTTTGCATGAACAACTCTTATCAAAGATAAGGAACATTTCTAAACAGCAAAATGTCATGACATTTGAAGGCAATGTGTCCCTTTAACAGCCGAATGCTACCGAAAACAAGTTCGGAAAACTTCGGACATTTTCGGAAAATGTCAGAATTCCGACAGTTTTCGTCACGTGACATTGGTGGCTACCGGACCTAATCATAATGTGCACGATATGGGGCAGATGAGACCCCCCCCCCCCCCCCCCCCCTTTGTGTTTGTCATTGTGTTCCCGGAATCTCAGGAATTCTTTTCAGATCTCTGGGGGGATGTGTTAGGTAACAATAGTCTGGAGAGTGTATATGGTATAGGGACAAAAGGGGGTACCCCTCTGCCCCATATCGTGCTGGGTATAGACCTAATATTCATCAGAAATAGTCAGAATATTTTGGTCTGTGAACCAGACTAACGCGTGCCTTGACTAAAATGCTAATGGCGTTAGCACAAGCACACCCTCCATTAGACAACTGAATAGTCATTTTACTAGTACAAATACTAATACATAACATATCTGCTTCATCTCGATACTGCAACGATTCTAAATTATGTTACAAGAAGACAACTATATCAGATTAATTGCATTTATTTCAATAGCAAATGCAGTTTACCTAAACACAGTTAATAAAGTACAATGCAATGCATTTTCTATTATAAGGACAACATGGTATTTGAATAGTTTGCATGGCGAAAGAACGAAAAAGATACCTTTGTAGATCCTGAAGTCAGGGATCTTTATATATTTTTTTTTTAAATGCCAAAGTAATCTCAAAACCTTTTTCCGCATGGTTGGGGAGGGGTAGGACTGCTCCAAAACTTGGGAAAGGGGAGTTTTACAAAGAATGTAATGTCTAAGTTCCTATGTCTTATTTGGGGACGTGCATCAAAAATACAGTTTACTTGGGTGTTTAACTGTCGGCAAGTTTAGGAGCAATTTAGAACAACCTCAAACATCTCATCCTATGATCGAATTGACAAACTTACTTGTATTTCTTACAGGACAAAATTGTTCAACCATCAGTCGTTCTTTCAGAAGAAATTTAACGTGTTCATATAGTCAATAACTGTTCTTTTTCACCAGACATTTTCTGTTGGAACGTTTAGGCCTACGCGGTGTATTTTGAGTCTAGTAACGACCAACCAAAATAGTGGAAAACTATAAGCGAAACCCAGATTAATGTTTTTTGGTTGCTTTTTTTAAACATTAATGAGAGTCGTCCATGGTACATTTGCAGAAGGATTTAAGGCTTGATTTGGGTTTAAGTATAAGCTGAAATTTCAATATTAAATATGAAGCGCTTGGGCGTCACAAGCCTCATTTTAAAGGTAGTTTATAAAAAAGATAAATTGCGAATCCAAATTGAAAATAACGGGTTTTGAAATTCTTGGTTTTTTCCCGAAAAGCCATTAGCTGGTAGGATAATAGAGTACCGAAGTGATGACGTCAATCAACGCAATGTTTGGAACCAGAATACATTCTAAACTGCATGTGTGTAGAACCATTGCCCCGGCAACTGACGTCAGACTTCGGTACTCTATTGAATGCAGTAACGTACTACTTTTTGTTTACCCTTTAGTCAACTGGACTCGGAAACACCTGACTGGGCAATTACGTCATGTCATATTCTAAAGTGCTTAACCAAGCATGAACACGCGCTGCAGCATGAAACTAAAACCAATGTGGCTATAGACATATGGCTGAAATTTTCAAAGGTAAATATCTGATCCTTTGAATTATTGTGCAGTGTATGTAAAATGACAATTAAACTAAAATATTTAGGAAAGCACAGCCTATACTTCAAATGAAACTACACTTTTAGAACGCTAGGCAAACAAATTGCCCAACGTTGGTACAATAGTCAACATGTACCACCGATGTAGTGTACAACATTTGCAATCAAAAAACAAAAATACAGAATTATTACGAATCACGCATCCTGTGAAATCATGACAACTGGTGTGCTGTCGTTTTCAAGGAAATGGAAATTTATAGTTTTCCAACGATTGTCGGCCGACAATCGTTTGAAATAGTCTAGTTCCCCGACCTGGTAATTCCCCGACGTCTATAAATTGCTCCGTTTTGTCTAAAGTATGGTCAGGAAACCAGACTACTAGAACAATTTGTTTCTCTCTGTTTTCCCAGCATCGATGCACACAAAACTTTAAACAGGTCAGTGTTACGGTATTTGCTAGCACGCTATAAAATACTAATCCCCAAATCCATTTATTTCTGAAAATTACAGCAAAAGCAAATGATGTGCATTATAACTTTAAAGCTGATTAATGTTTCACGAAATTTACCAACTGTTGTATAACCACAGCTGTGCGCAGACACATTGCTGGTTAAAGTGATACTGCCCATTTGTTACCAACCATTTTTAGAGTGTATTGATGCGATAATACAAGGCTTCAGCTAAAACAATTGCAAATACCGCATTAACTTTCGAGATTTTTTTGGCAATTTCACAGCAAAATAACGTTACATTTGAAGTAAATACCCGAGCTGGTGCATTTGTCACCATACGGAATACCATCTATTGCATCAAAAGCAGTCTAAAGTCAAAATTACTAGATCGTTAGAACCTATACATGTAGTGAAACTGAACTTTGTTCAGAATCAAGTGATTTCTAGATATGGGTGGTTTTTATGCGTTTGAAGCTTTTGTGAGGCGTTAGGTCCAGCGTTCAGGACATATCCTTTTCCTATCATTGGTGAATTTACATCATAGGGTTGATAGAAAGGATTATCTATCATGCCATCACCGCTTCTTTCACCGGCTAAACGAGTCTGGTATGCAGGCTGATTGATTTGACCAGCATTGGACTGCCCTGACCGTGCCGAACGGCTAACTGATGGAGCGTTTCCACTTGAGACACAGTTTTCTCCGTTTACATGTTCGTAAAGTGCGTCAGCCAGTGGCGATCTTGTAGAGTCAGTATTACCATCTCCAGGAGGCAGCGCATGCACTTCGGGGTCTTGACCTTCTGTCGTATTTGACTTTGGTGGCTTTTGGTAAATGGCAGATTCCCCGATGAGGTCTAGCTCGACTTCATACAGGGATTTGCGTTTTTGCCAGCCAACTTCCTGGGTCCCGCTTGTTGTCGAGCTGGGACTCCTGGTCTCGCGTGTCCAATCCATCTGCAGTGTGGTCACCGAATACGGAACGATGACGTCGCCGTGTCTTTCACCCTTTTCTGGATGCCAGCCAGGGTTTTCATTCGTTGGGGAGCTCTGCCAATCACATAGGCCCCGGTCCTGTCGCTTCTGTCTGATGACACACAGCGCTATCATCGAGAGTAGGAAGACGATCACTATTGCAGGAAGGACCACAACGAGCACCACTGCTGCAACGCTGATCCCGGACGAGTTGTTCGCGTCCGTTCTTATGTAGAAGTCAGGTGTCATTACAGTCGTGACATTAGTGCTAACAGAGTCTTCTTGAGATTCCGTAGTGAGTTTCTCACTGATGGGTCCAACAAAACACGTCCTGTTTACGCCTGGAAACGACGCACTGGTTACTGTACAAACTAATGTGGCTCCGCGCATGGGTTGTTCGAGTCGAAGTTTACTCACAACACGTTTCTGCCCCATCTCATTCGTGTAGTTGTAGTACATATTGTTGGATATTTCCCCTGTTTCTTCTGTTGTCCACGTTAAAGTTACTGCGGGGTAGGCCTGCACTGAGTCACACAAAACGAATGTGACTCTATCAAGAGAGGTTTGCGTTGTATTCATTGAGCAGATTGGGTCTGCTTTGGGAAAGTTTCTTACTAATACCACGACGTAACCATATTGATCTGGATGATTATTTCCCCATGTTGCATAGCAAATGTATCTCCCACCATCCGAGATCGTAATATTTGCTATTTGCAAGGTGTAAGTGTAATAATCATCCCATGTATTGTGAATACCCAGCACAGAAACACGAGGTTTATTTCTGATTATGTCCAAATCTGACGTGAAGAAAGTAGTCATAAACGGGTCACGAGCATCTCCCCACCGCACGGACTTCTGTTCTCCTTCATTGCTGGAGTAATGCGAAACGCTGCAGTTCATCGTTAACACATCGCCTTCGAATACTTCAACGTATTCGTAAGACGGCTGAGATCCACCTCTTGTCAGTGTTAGAGCTGCCACTTCAGATTTGCCTCCAAAAAATGACAAAGTCACCACGCACTGCAGAGCTACCTGCACAAGGGGAAAGGAAATGAATCCCTGCTTGACGAAACTCATAATGGTTACCCGGATCAATTCAGTATTATGGCGATTATGGTCGTGTTGTGTCCATCGTGCCTTTAGGAAGGAACTTCATAAGGTGATAATACAATGTACTTAGAATCCATTTGGCAAGACAAATCTGTCCGTAGTTTCCAGGATTAGACTGGGATTTTGTGTAGTTTCTCGTGTAGGCCTATACTGCGGAAATAGTAACTTCATGCGATCGCATTATCCCGGTTGTCCTCCGTTTGACCAAAACAATATTGCAAGCTAGTAAGACGTAAACTATTTCCCACGGTACAGACCCGACGATTGCCCCGTAGGCCGTCTGCATTATGAGTAGCGATTGTGGTTTTAATATTTCAGTGTGTGGGTTTAAAAACTGATGAAAGCAAAGTGCGTAAACCACACAGCTGAATAGGCATGGTAAAGCATTGTACAGTGTATATACCTACGTACACGTTACTTCTATGCTTGAGTAGTTTCAAAGATTTTTTGCACCTGCATATACGATGTGATTGTCAAGTATTTCATTGAAATCGGATAATTTTTCTACTGGAGTTTACATCCTTGAATTCGTGTGTTTATTGTTGTGTACGGTATTTGCATTTACACTGTTTGATTATAGGGCGTAAGTTGCACTCAAAATCGCGGGAGATTTTGCGAGAATACCGTAATAAGATGAATATCTTATCTTATTTGAGAATACGGTTCTTGTGCACCGTCCTATTTTATGTATAACTCTATTGGCTTACCTCTGGTAAATTTTAATAGAACGATGGGGATTTTATAACAGAGAAAGAGGCACTTTGATTTACAACACCCAAGCCCGTAGTTCCTGTATAGTTTTGTTTTCACGAACTTAATACACCGTTCGGGGGCGGATCCAGGATTTTTTCTTTTTGGAGGGGGGGGGGGGGGGGTTCTGAAATTTGCCCAGAAAGGTGAGTCCCAAAATGTTTCGTCTGCGAAATATTTTTACAGGGGAGGGGGGGGGGGGGGGGGGAGCTGACACACTTTTTCACCGTTGGTGGCACCATTTAACCTCTTTGTTTTGTTCTTACGCAAAATAAGACCTGTAGGGTTTCTGCTTTTCTGGTTTGCAGCTTTAAGCGTAGACCCCTACCAGAAACCAAAAGAAAAACAATTGGCAACGAGCAGTCGACCCCCCCCCCCCCCCCCCCCCGGATCCGCGCCTGACCGTTAAATTTTAATTAACAAACATCTGTTTACACAATCGAGATTGCGTTTCAGCAGTTAAAGGTTTCTTTTACATTGAATGATTCTATAATTATCTCCCCAACCATACGAATGGCTTTGACCGAGTAAATCGTTTCAAACCTTTTGCCACAGGGACCGCCGGGTGTCAGGGACGATTTCTTGCCCAAGTGTTGAAGTATGGGTACGCCATGGGGGAAAGATATCTCCTTTTTTAGAGAAATTGTTTGCTACAGCGTGGCGGTTTCGACGCCCAAGCATCACTTATAAGTAGCGGTGGGAAGTCATATCGGGTGGAAAAGAGCTGGTGGAGACAGTATATTATGATCACGGTCTCGAACAGTGTTCTCTGTCTTCAGGCGACTGCTGGTTGGTTCTCGGTATATATGGTATCTGGGGTCGCTTGGGTATTTGGTCTGATTATGGACTGGGATATTCGAAACACGGGAACGTCTTGGTCATGGGAAACGGTGTTGTGGCGGTTGATTTCGATGGCTTCTCTGATGCAGCACGGGTGCCATAGTTGATGGAGACGATGAGTTTGGCCTGGTTCGAGTAGATACGGTGGTCATGTTCATGGGGGGGGTACGGGTGGGGGGTGGCGAGTGGGGGATTTGACCAGAATCATGGCCGGGAGGGGGGGGGGGGGGGGGACTGGAGACAATATCATACTAGGGGACGCTGTTCATAATACACAGGTCTGGTTAAATACCCTATGTAGGCTGTGTACATAATGAAAATATGCACACGTGTCCCTATGCCTGACAACACAACGGTGCATTTAAAGTTTTTGTACTGTTTGTTTTCCGCTTTTTTGTTATACATTTTGACTGTTGGAAAGTTACAAAATAACCTCGAAATCAGCTTTTGTTTATCTCACCACACAAAACTGGGGGGATGATCACTCAATGAGGATATATACGACTTTTTAACTTATTGTTTGACGAATTATTATTTATTTATTTGCCCCCCCCCCCCCCCCCAAAAGGACCAACAGCAGCTTTTGAAAGGGTGGGAGGCTCCAGTGCTTTCCACAGTTGTGAAATTGGTGTTGACGTGCCTGGGGCGGAGGGCCTACGGAACACTGGTGCCTAGGGCCTACGAACCACTTAATTAATCCTGCCCTGTGTTTACCTAGGGTGTCCACGAGAATATCGGTTAATGCCTATTTAGGCCATGCACAATTTAGGCCACAATTTGGTTCCCATATAGTTCAAGCAAAAACACAACAATTCGGGGACTACCCACAGCAGGGTAAATAACTCCCAGCGCATTTTTCTCCCCAAGGCCATCCCGGTGCCAGGTCCGCCAAAGGATATCCCCCGGCTCCCTCAGTCCGGTGGACTCGGACTCCCGGACGATCTGCAGGCCAGAGGGGTCCTCCATAGTCTCCCGGTTGAGGGTGGAAAACGTCCCCCGCATTATATCAACACTATCTATGTCTGTTCCGCCGTTAGGCCTGTACCCGCTGTGGCTTCCTGCTGAAACCCTCACGGTGGGCCACGCTCCCACATCCCAGCCGTCTCGATCCGGTCTGCCGCGTACCATGAACCATACCGTCCTCGCCAAGGGCGGATCCAAAACACAATTTGTTTTTTGGGGGGCCAAACATTTTGTTTTTTTGCAATTTTTTTGGGAGGGGCCAACAAAATGTTTGGCTGAGTTCTGTGGGTGGGTGTACGCAGTGGCTGCCTTTTTGCGACGTCAGTTAAAAATCCTTGCTCCGGACGGCAAATCCGTGGGAGAGATTCTCCTCACCGGGGCGGCAACACCCACATCCGCAGCCTCTCCGCTGTCTGCCTCTCCATTCTGAGCCCATGTGTCGGGCTAGGTCCGCTTGTAGGACTGTGGGTGTGGGGTAGGTTCTACCAAAGATCGTATTAGGGGAAAGATTGGACACTGGGTATCTTTTTGTACAGCGCCCGATGAAACGCTACGACGTCAATATTTTCGACTATGGGGAAGAGCGCCCCTATAGCGTTTGATAGGTAAACGCGTGTTTGCGGCTGCAGTGAATCCATACGAGAATTAGTACAGCATCGGGTGTAAAATGCGAGCGGGATTTTCATTGATGAAGACAAATTCACAAAGATGACAAAATGAAGAAATGAAGAGACAGATACAGGAATAAGTGAACGGATAAATAATATCACGGAGGTACCTCCATTATAATACATGTAGTTACGTGTTTTAGTGACATGATTTAGAGATATTCATAAATCGTGGAATACGTACAATATTTCATTTAGCTATTGAGGCGATGAGACGGGCCATGCAGTCATCAATTAAGGACTGAAGTGTCTTTTTCAATTGTGAAAACTAAATTTAAATGTTGAGATATTGGTTTTAAGTTGGCAGCAGAGTTGGAGTCGTGTCCCTGCAAGTACTTTCACAAGTACTTTCGCAAGCCCAGTCAGAAGTCCTTTCATAAAGCCAGTCACAAGTAACTGGATGAACAATGACAAAGGAATGCCTTTGTCAAAGCTCATTTGAATAGCTTGCGATTGGGATTAGGACTGGAGGGCTTGTGATGGACTTGCAGGGACTTGCAGGGACTTGCAGGGACTTGCAGGGACTCGCAGGGACTCGACTACATCTCTGGTTGACAGGTATTAGATTGTATTCATTCTTTATGGGTGGAATTTTTATTATGTATAAATAGAAGAAAAAACAACATCTTTGTTGTAACAGGAAGTATAGTTAAGTTGTTTTTTAATTATAAAGTAACAGTCATGTTGTACTTGAACGATTTAATGAAGCTAAATGAAGCATCAGAAAAATAAATGAAATCAAGCTTTGCTCCACTCGAGAAGTGTTAATTTCTGTCAATGGTTTCACTAGTAATACTTATAATAACTGCTACTTCAGACAGTCAGTAAGACACACCAAAGTAAGACACACCCAGTAATATGATTTGTAAAACAAAATGTTATTATTATTATTATTATTATTATTATTTACATACGCACAACTAGATAAGAGGTCTTATACTTATCTGTTGGTACAACTCGAGTCAAGCTGCGTCCCGCAACCTCAGATCTCGAGTGTCTTTCGTAGGATCCGAGCGGTTCCTAGAAGAGCCGCCTTCTGCAACAACTCAACCTGCACTGTCGTACCAATCTCCGCTAGATGTTTCTCATGGGCACTGGGAATAGTACCCAGAGCCCCAACGACAACCGGAATAACCTTGACCTTCACCTTCCACAACTTCCGGAGTTCCCTCGCCAAGTCCTGGTACTTAGACACTTTTTCCTTTTCTTTACTTGCAACCCTGGTGTCACCGGGTACTGCCACTATCTATAATGTGGCATATCTTCGCATTCTTATCCAGAACGACAACATCCGGCCGTCTATGCTCTACAACATGGTCAGTCTGGATATTGAAGTCCCACAGGACCTTTACCTCATCCGTCTCCAAAACCTTCTCCGGAACGTGCTCCCACCACTTGTCCCTGACTTTGATTCCCCGCTTCCTACACACATCCCAATGAATCCCCTTGGCCAACTTATCGTGCCTTCCCTTGTATTCCGTCTGGGCCATCTTACTGCATTCACAAACCACGTGGAATACAGTCTCCTCTCTCTCCCCACACATCCTACACATTGGGGAGACATTGGCACCCTCTATCCTTGCCTTCATCACATTCGTCCGCAGCGCCTGATCTTGTGCGGCGGTGATCAACCCCTCGGTCTCCTTCTTCAAGTCCCCCCTCTTCAACCATTTCCAAGTCTTGCTCGCAGCCACCTCTTCAATACCTCTGCAAAACTTTTCATGAAGCGGCTTCCCTTTTCAATCTCTCAGGCGTTCTTCCTTCCTTTCCCTCTTGTACACAACGGCGTCTACTTCATTCTCCGTGACATATTTCTTTGCCAACTTCAGCAATCCTTTTTGAACTCGGCTGACATACCCATGAAAACTTTTCTTCTCCATGTTCACGCAGTCCACCACACCATGGAGGTATAATACCTCCATGACCACACTAACCAGCCCCCGTCCACCCACAGACCTCGGCAGGTAAAGCCGGCTAACATTAGCCCTCGGATGCAGCATACCATGCATCGTCATTAGCTTCCTGGGCCCATGTGCATAAAAGGCTACTAGGCCTAGTTGGCAACTAAAATGGACTTAAGTTGCTTACTAAGCCTAGTTGATTACTAATTGTGATGCATAAAACCCAACTAGATATAGTAACATTCTAAAATTCTGGCAAAAGTTAGAGTTGATCTGGGGTACCTCTAAGTCACTAGATGACAACTAGCCCAAAATAGGTTTTCGTCTTGGGTAAAATTAATTTTTCTTTCACGCTTGAGACTCATGGTTGTAGTTGTAACTTTATGTACTAGCTGTAGCAACCTTGTATAGAGAATTTATGTAGTTCTACAAAATGTAAGTACTGGACAGTAATGCAATGTTACAAAGACCTTTAGAAAGGAGTTATGCTAATTTGGAATGTGATTCGAAGCTCAAACACAATAAACTTGTCTACAAGCCTATTGTATCTGACATAATCACCTCCTCTCCAAGGCCATAGCACCCAAATCAGTTACAAACCAAATTGTCCTAGTATGCAACTAGTAAGCAATGTGCCTAGTGAGGTTTTATGCAACACAAATTAGTTGCCAACTCCGTAGGTATAAACTAATAATCTTACTAAGCACTAGTTGGCAGCTAAACTAGTAGCCTTTTATGCACATGGGCCCTGGTCTTTCTATCAACGGCCTCCAATTCTGCCTTGGTGCACTCAACGATTCCAGCACTAAACCTCATCAGCGACACGGCCCAGGTATTAATCGCCTTTACCATATTACCGCCATTCAGCTTTGACTTCAGGCACTTCTTAACCCTTCTGATGTATTCCTTGCGTAGCCTTTCCTTCGTCTCCTCGTGCATTACACTCTCTGCCTCCAAAACACCAAGATATTTGTACCCCCTCATTTTCTCCGAGCGCCTCCAACTGTGACCCGTCAGGCAGAAGAATACCATCCGAGTCCACCTTTTTTCTTCTTCTCATCGTCAAAACTGCACATTTCTCCACTCCAAACTGCATCCCAATGTCAGCACTGAACACCCGAACCGTCTGCACCAGAGAATCGACCTCCCTCTCGTTATTATTATTCTAATAATTATTATTATAATTAGAAATCTCCTGGATGCGGCAAATGGGCGACTCTTCCCAAAATAACCTTATTGGGGCGACACGAGTGTCGCCCTTTTAGAGCACTTTCCCAACGCACCTTACTAAAAAACACTCCAAAGGGGCGACTTTTACAATAGGGCGACAGTTATGTGTCGCCCTATTCGACCAGGTCACCCTAACCTACTCTTTTCCAGGATTATGTGTCGCCCTATCCGGCAATTGAGGAAAATTATTATTATTATTATTATTATTATTATTATTATTATTATTATATCATTGAAGATGAATAAAGTTGCAATAAATAAATATTATAGTAAATAACATTTTTGTTTTTAAACAATTTTAAATGAACAATTTCTCTGAGAAATAATTTAGTTTTGTGCCATATTTGGTTTTAAATGATATTTGTAAAATGTAGCACTCCACAATTAAATATCAGAAATTCAGAATTAATACTATAAATGAATAAATAACGAAAGAAAACGAAGAAAAAATGAGGGAGAAACATTAAGTATGTAATGTTAGGACCAATCCTTGCCAAATTTTGTTGGAGGTGTCATTTAGTGCAATTAATTCAGCGGCGGAGCACAAAAGGCCTTTTCACACTAGAGCGCCGAAACCCCAGGGCGAACTCGCCCCGGGGGCGGCACCGGGGCCGCCCCGGCGTTTTCACCCCCGAGTTCAACCCCGCGTCGTTTCACACTCGTTTCGCGAAACCTTCCTCAGCCAACCCCGGGGCGAGCTCGCCCCGGGGTTGGGCATGAGCGTTTCAGACTAGTTTTGTATTTCATCGACGCCCCCAGATGGCCAGTAAATTCTAACTTCCTCCTCGCTGAAAATAATTCTTGACCAACACAAAAGAGGGGGGCGGGGGTCCTCTCTGCCACATAAGTGCTTCAGAATAATGGCGCTGCGCTTTCGGCCAAGCTGTATACAATTAACAATAGCGCGCGCTTTGACAGGACCTTTGGAATTCCTTTTTCGAGACTACCTGTTTGTCAACCAGGGTTGTACGAAACCCCGCACGCAGGGCGACGTTTCACACTAGCCATTTCGCCCCGGGGCCACCCCCGAGATCGGTCTCGCCCCGGGTTAAAAAATCTCACCCCTGGCCTGGAGCAGGGGTGAGTTCGCCCCCGGGGCGAGACCAATCTCGGGGGTGGCCCCGGGGCGAAAATGGCTAGTGTGAAACGTCGCACATTCTCACCCCCGCGTCGCCCCGGGGCCACCCCCGAGATTTTGTCTAGTGTGAAAAGGCCCAAGGTCTTCGTTTTTTCTCCATTGTGAACTACAGGAACGCTTCGGTTGGTCGCAAGTTTTACCTTCCAAAGGTATGAGGGCGCCCTTCCCATGAGCAACTACTTCCTGTTTCACTTTTTTTCAGAGAAATTTCCTATCTTTCCCTTCTATACGATCTTTGATTCTACATATATCTTCATAAGATGACTTCTCACGCCTGCCGCGGTTGTACGGCTATATAGGCACAGACTCTGCAAGCGTATGCTTTACCGGTTGCTTCATGGTTATTTCGGAGAACGTCCGTTGTTGACATTGCCGTCGATATCTATCGACCGTCGAGACGCAGAAATGGATGGCGCACTTTGGTGCCGTGTCACTGCGCCGCGGGGGGGGGGGGGGGGGGGGGGGGGGGGGACAGTAGACTTGTGGCAAGTATCTTAGGCCAGTAGACTTGTGGCAAGTATCTTAGGCTGAGCTCGGGCGGTCCGTTCTTAACACGAGTTCCCCATTCTTGCGCCCGAACGGAGGGAACACGACCCGAGAACATTGCACTCGGAACAAGATCAGTGCTTCCACAATCAAAATGAAAATGTCCTTATCCTGAGAGCAAAATTTCCTTATTCCCCCCCCCCCCCCCCCATTTCCTTATTTTTATTTAAACCACCAGAAGCATAATATTAGTGCTTTCCTTGTGTTCTAGAGGGTAAGCAGAGGTTTAGTACAAAGCTCAAAATATCTGGTCTCTTTTGAAAAAGCAAGTTACGTGCTAGCATATGCAGTAAGCTCGGAGCCTCTGAGCGCTTGTAATCAGTGGCGCGTGCGCGTATTTTACGTGCTGACAAATGAACTCCGTATAGTCTTGTTTCAAGTCACTCTGAAACTGATAGGGCATTCAATAAAACAGCTAATTTGGAGGATGTTGTAGAATTTGTCACAAATTTTTTGAGAATATTGTAGAATTTGCGCATATTTTTATAATTTCCTTAGGATTTCCTTAGATTTAGGGGATTTCCTCAAATTTTCCTTAGTTTTTTTCATTTCCTTAAAAATTCCTTCGAAAGGAAAAATTTCCTTAAAATAAGGAAATTTCCTTGAAAGTGGAAGCGCTGAACAAGATCAAAAACCACCTACCAGTCGGGGGTTTACAACAACATGACGTAATTTGACGCGCAGAAGACGACCAAAGATGGCGGATGATCTGACGAAGCATAAAAAGTCGCCGTACAGTTGCCTAAAATTCCCTTCCATACGTTTTAAAAATGAAGCTTTTTCTAAACAAACTAAGGGGAAAATGCAGTCGAAATATTGTGCTGACATTAGATTATTTTGCATATAAAATTCAGGTTTTTAAAAACGAATAATTGAATAACGTACATGGGCGCAGCCATTACACTTTGCGTGGTTACCAGCGATAGATGGCGCTCTTGCAATGCCATGCTTCTACCAGACGTTCTTGGGCGTTCGAGTGGCCGGAACACGAACGCAGACTCGAGTTGTTCTTGAGCAAACAAGAACAACTCGCCCGAACTCGGCATTAGGGTCTTCAGATCGCTCTGCCACGACGGTTGCGGGGCGCGCGCCGCGCCGGCGCGGCGTATCATTTATGTTAGTTTATCTGTGGTGGCATGGCCTGCGGCCGAGCTATATACGCGTCCGGGCAACCCGGGCCATTAGGAGTAAAAAAAAGAGCGAGCTCAAAATTAATCTCGACTATAGTACTGAGAACTGGCTCAAACGTATGCACTTAAAGCTGCATGGATTTTGAAATATTTCTTTTTTAATACGGTTATAATTATTAGGCATGACGGCAGGACCAGATCCCCCCCCCCCCCCCCCCCCGCAGCTTCGAGTGTACGTTCAAGTCAGGGCTCTAGTCAGGTCCAGATTTCGGCTCATCTTTTGCGTTTTGAACTTGCAGTGGATAAGTCCACATTTCACATTTTTTCATCGGACCCGAATCGGAACTGGAGTACAGCCCTGACAAACAAACAAACAAATAAACAGGTTGAGCATGCGTGTTGTCGATATGCGATGGAGGCTACTAGATCACAGATCAGAGCAGCAAACAGACCAATCATAATCCTTGCGCATGTTCATTTATAGAACATGATCATTGCATCCGCTCTAACCCAAAGTCTCCCTTATATCTGCCAGAAAGATAATTAATGTCATTAATTTGGTAGAGTTGTAATTGTACAGTTTGGTGGTTTTTTTTTAAAGATGGTTAGGCCTATGCTATTTTTGTCGTCAAATAAACCACACGGTATTTCTCAATTTTTTTATATTCGAAGGTTCGAATCCCGCTCCTGCCAGTTTTCTTTGTCCACTTTAAAAAAGGATTTGTTTTTTAATTTTTTTTTCATATACATGTTACGATATTTGAATTTATAAAAAGTAGATGAAGCTGTGATTTTACAAAGATTTCCTTTGTGGTTTTATCGTAAAGTTCAGTGGGGTGTGATCCCCAGCTATACGGCGCGGCATTATGGGTTTATGCATGGAGGAAGGAATGTGTTCCTTCCTCCATGGTTTATGTGACTTCTGACTTCTGACTCCACCCCCCCCCCCCCCCCCCCCCCTCCCCGAACAAAGACATGTTTGGAAGATTGCTAACATATGGCAAGGTAGCCCAGCCGGTAGAGCACCGTGGGGTGCACCACACTAAATAGGCCACAATGGCTGCGCCAAACTGATTAGCATAAATTGTAAACCAACTATTTTTTATTTTTTTTATTTGGGGGGTTATGCAATTGATAGATTGTGTAATTATGATCAGCTATCATAACCTGGGGGTTATGCGCTTCAACTTGATCAATTTTAGCTTTAAAATTGGTCCTATTTGGCTTGGCAAGTGGAGGAATGCTGTATGAAAAATGGCGGCTATAGCCGGTTTGGGAAAAAGCACATTTTTAGGGGTGGTACTCTTTGGGGACAATTAGCTAAAATTCCAAACTGCTACCCTACCAAAAATTGAAAAGAATTTGACAGATTAAGATTCAAACTATAATTTTCAGTAGTGCCACAAAAACTGACAGACTCCCGGATAAGGATTTTTTCACTGTGAAGTTAGTGGATTTTACACTAAGGTCAATGGGAGTTTATTTAGTGTGGTGCACCATGGAGGAAGGATATCCTTCCTCGATCCATGGGCCGGGTGCACCCAGGCCTGAAACCATTGTCTGAATTATGTTGTAGCGCCACCTTTCGTTTACAATCAATGCAGTTGAGCTATAGTCTGTTTTACAGCCGTTTAAGTTTCATTGGCTTTATAATTGGTGCTCAAGGGAGACAAACAAAACAATTTTGGGTATCTCATTACGATTAAATAATAAATATTCACTTCTTAAAGATGCATGTGACCATACATCAACTTTCCACGCACCTGATTTTTAAAACGCTGCGTCGGACTAAGTAACAAAACGGCTGGTAGGGAGTCTAAAGTGTCTACTATTTTTAGCTCTTTGAAAATCTTCCATCTTGCGACCACGGAATTTGGGCGTCGAGCATTGATCAGCAACCTTGAGGTAACTGAATCATCACCGCTAAATGAGATAGATTGCCCGCTCCGAATCCTGCGAAATCAAGTCACCCGGTCCATGAAGTACCTCGGGTGCTGGTGAGGGAGTTTTAGAGGAACTTTCGCAGGGCGCTTTTGAGAGGCAAATGTTGGGCGAGTTCTGCAGGAAAGACTAAGCGATGACTGAGTACAAGCTGGTTGTTGTTGGAGGTTTGTATTGCATTTTGCATTGTATGGTAAACTAAAATAAAATGGTTGGTGTGCAAAGCGAGCGCTTCCGGTTTACGACTAGGCCCCTACGAGGAATGTATTTTACTGGATCGTGCTATTTAGCGTTAACAAAGCGTCATTTATTTCATATTAACTTATTCAAAACCATGTCAATGTGTGAAATAATATGTGAAAACTTACGACGGCGGTCATACCACCATGTCATGGAGGAAGGAACTATTTCATGTGTATTTACTAAGCGTCAACAAGCGTCAACAAGCATCAACAAATACAACCAGCATCAACAAATTATAGGTGTACTTTCCAACTTCCAAATCTATGTCACACAATTTCTATGACTCTCGGGGAGCTTGTTTTCTGAGAAAATGAAGGAATTTCACCTGCGAAACACCTTATGAGAAATAAACAAAATTTTGCAATCCCCTCACTTTTTTGCAACTCCGGCCCCTATAAAAAAAATGGGTAATCGTTACCTTTAGGACCCCGTTCCATAAGAGAACGAAGGAGACAGTTTATGTTTCGGAACTTAGCTCTCAGGAAAAGTCACTCTGTGTGCTTGAAATCAGACTAAATAATTCGCTAAGATATCATGTTGAATATGAGCAAGCTTAATTTTGTGGAAAGAGGGCAGGGTTTTGATTTATGGGGTAAAACGGCAACGTCTCTGACTGCAAAAAAAGGTAGGAAAGTCACATTTGTGCATTTCAAAATTACAACAAACATGAGTTAAATCTGAAAAAAATAACAAGATTTTACTTTAATACCCCCCCCAAAAAAAAATCGGTAAGGAACAGCAAATCTTTGAAAATAACCAGCCATCTGTGTTCATAATTGTATAAACACTTGGCACAACCTTTAATTTTGAGAATTTTGTTGGGACATTTTAGTGCAATATAGGGGAAGAAAGTTTGTGTTTTCTGTTAGAACTTTCTTGGCACCATGTATAGTCACTCAATGTGTTCACATTCATGTTGATTTCTTCCTCATTTTTTACAGATTTTGCTGACATAAATCTTGAAATAACAGGTTGTGCCACATGTTTAGACAGTTGTTATCAAAGAGGGTTGGTTATTTTCCAAGATTTTGCTGTTCTTGACCGGGTATTAAAGTAAAATCTTTCCGAAAAAAGACTGCTTTAGCCTGCAAAAGTCACTTTGGTACTGTAAAGTCATCTGCAAAAGTCAGTTTTGAACGGAACTCTTAAAAAATAGAGGTGTCCTAAAGGTAACGATTACCAAAAAATGGAGTAGTCCAGCACAAACAAGATGGCAGCCAGTGATGTTGAATGAAACGCCATCGTGAGTTAACATGATTGGTCATTGTTGCAATTTTCAGAAATGGGCAGATTTGGGGGTTAGTATTTTATAGGAAATATTGTTCCACTGACCTGTTCAAAGTTTTGCATTGTTGGGTGGCGAACAAAAAACGAGAGGAAAACTTCGCTCGTTTTCAACCGTCGGGCTGATGATAGCCTTTAGTCAAGGCGCGCGTGGCTATCTAGGTGGTGACGCACCCCGAATGCCAGCATGTCCGGGGCGCGGCACTCGTCCAGGTAGCCACGCGCGCCTTGACTGAAGGCTACAGGGCAGTTTTCCAACGATTTCCAGCTGGAAATCGTTGGAAAAAGATATATATTTCCACTTTTCTTGACAACGACAGCACACCTGGTGCCATCATTTCACAGGATGATTGAGGCTACTATTAGCTAACAGTCTAGTAAGGTATTTCGTAATAATTCGGTAAAAAAAAATTGGGAGGATTACCAATCGTGTACACTACATTTAAGTTTTCACGTATTATTTCACACATTGACAAGGTTTTGAAGTACATGTATGTTAACCCCTTGAGCACGGTATTTTACGGGAGACGTCGGGGTGTTGCGGCGGGTCTGGCAGCCAAATCGAACCGCTACAATGTGTTTGTGCAGTCAAGCATGACATAAACAATAATCCAACAATGGATTGAAACTGCACAAATGGCGGCCAATGGCGTCATCCGGCCTGGTGGCACTTGACGCACAGTATGCAAGGGGTTAATGTACTTAATATGACTGTTTGGAAATAAATGATAATGTGGAATAATTGTTTATGCCTAAACTTTTGTATTTAATTTGTTGACGCTTTGTTGACGCTTGTTGATGCTAATAAATAGCATGACCCCGCGGCGGTACCATTTCGTGCAGCCTTAGGCCTACTGGCTGCCATCTTCAGGCCTCAAATTTAAGATTTTCTAGGGCACGGCCATTTTGCCTTCGATAATGAAAAATTTGGCAGGGCACCAAGGCCAAAGCAAAGGGCACCCAAGGCATTTTTATAAAAGGGCACGGAGGCCACTCATTCTTACTTCTATTAGAAATATTCTGTGAAGCCCTGTAAAACTCTACAACTTACAAGCTCTGTAAAACTCCACAGATACCATGAATGTTTGTCGCTTTAATCGATCTTTTCGTGGCATTTTTACAAACTTGATAGTTCAGGTTATTACATGTATCTGATTATAAACAACACACAATACATCGGTCATACAATGAATGATGCTATGCGCCACATGTATATGTACATGTACACAACTCCATGATGAAAGCGCGAGCGAACTTGACAACCAACTTGGTCGATTTTGCCTAGTAACCTATGCACAAAATATAACCTGGGTACCAGGCACAATCAACCAGTGGTTGGCAAATAGTCGCTGATTGAACCAGTCTATATCAAGCTTCGTGTCGTATGCATGCTGCAGCAGCCGTACGTACATTTTGTACATGTACATGTAGTACTTACCGGTACAGTCTGGCCCGCGCGCACTGTTGCCATGCTGCGCCGGCCGCGCCAACTACGGCCAGCCCGTCAGCACGGCACGTGTGGGTACGCGTGGGCCGGCAACGAGGGCACTACGGCCAGTTCGGAAAAGGGCATGGCAAGACTGGCCGTGAAGAGTGCGATTTTGTGAAGGGCACCACGGCAAACTTAAGGGCATCGACGGCACTGGCCGTCGTGGCCGCCGTTAAATTTGAGGCCTGGATCTTGTTTGTGCTGGACCACTCCAGGGGATTGCAAATTTTTGTTGATTTCGTACATGTATGCTGTTTCGTAGGTGAAATTCCTTCATTTTCTTAGAAAAAAAGTTCCCAGAGAGTCATAGAAATTGTGTGAAATAGATTTGGAAGTTGGAAAGTACATGTACACCTATAATTTGTTGACACTAATTGTCTTTGTTGACGCTTGTTGACGCAGACACCGCGTTTGCACTAGATCCGCCAATTGGATTAAAAGGGGGATCGAACCCTGCAATTGGATTAAAATGAGGGATCGACCGCCCGTCGAGCGCAAGTGTAAACGCGAGGTGGATCATCAGGGTCTGATCCGGATCTGATCCACCTTTCTCGATCCCCCTTTCTAGGGAGATTCGATCCGGATCAGACCCCGCAATTTTTGAGTGTAAACGCAATTGGTGGCATATATTTACTGTGGAGACGCGTACCCTGCGCTGGTTCCCACGCGGTTCATGTACACTGCAAAATGCATGGTTGGTACTCCGTCCGCGTCGTGTCATTCTCTCTCCTTCACGTGCTTGACTTCGTCATCTGGGGAGTTCCTAATTCTCAAATATTATACAGCCTCTTATAGGTCATTGTTGGTTCGTTGATTTTGCCCCTATGTTCAGGCTATATATTCCTGGTGCGATTTCCGGTAATATTTCGGTGCTTTGTATCCGAATAACAAGCTGAAAAGTGGTCTAAAGATTTGTTGTTTTCTGCTGTCCTTTCACGTTGAAAATGATGCAACAAAATCAAAAACGAACGACAAACATGGCCGTACGTTATGTTTTTACACTGACTGAATAGCGCCAAAAAAATGACCGTAAGGTCGGCTACATATGTATAGACTGATCCGGATTTAACCATAAGCCCCGCCCACCTTAGCAACGGCATGGCGACGCCATTACCTCGGTCAAGCTTTACTTTGAAGTACACAAACATTACGTGTAACGCACGGCGACCCGGACCAATCGACGACGGCGCGACTCGGTACAGTCTGCCAAAGGCGGTGGATATAAATTCTTTAGGCGGGGACAAAATTTGCAAGCGAGCGAAAGTTAAGGGTTACAATTATTTTAAGGAGGGGTATGTACATAAAGTCATTTGTGAAGTCATGAAGGATGGTCAAGTTGCTGTTGTGGGGAAATGTTATCGAATAAGGAAGAGATAGAGACCCGCCACATTGTGTTTCGGAACTTAAAGAACGGGCTTGTTGCAGAAAGTAGATGTAGGTTGCTGGGTAAGTTAGTATTGGAATAAAATAGACCGCGGATGTTACGACGCAATTGAATTATACCATAGTCTAATATTAAAGAAGACTCTTAACCAGTACCCTCGAGGCTCGACACAGAACAGGTCTAGCTACAACCAGCAAAAGGGCACCAGGTCAAAGTTATAAAGTTTTCTTATAAATAGTTCTTTTATTTCCTGTTCATATATTAAATCGATGACAATTACATGTAGAGGCCTATACACTTTCCATCTCCTATTCATGTACAGAATATTAAACATGTTAACTGCGAATCCTACCTCAGAGCATACATGTACGTACATTATGTACTTGTCCTATTTGACATTCAGATCAGAATGCGAACGGCCACACGCTTTAATCCATCTCACATGTCTCAAAAAATTTTCCAAATTTGTTTTCGGTTTCGGAAACGGGAAGATGCTATCTGAGAACATGTACCTGGTGTCTGATTTACATGCCATAACAGCATTTATTTTTACCATTTCTTAAAGTACTACCCCATTTTAAACACCTACACTGTAGGCTACAGCCGCACTTTTATTGAAAAAAATACGCGGGCTAGGTGTTGAGTGTTTGGTTGATATATTCAGGGAAACGGAAGATAATCTTCACTCAAAGAAAAACCGCTGTGAACCCTATGGGATGGCCTCCAGCTCTAAACGGCGGATCTTACATGTCATGAGCCTAGAGCTGGATTTCTCAAGCTACATGTAGTACATGTAGGTGGCCTGCACAATTTCATTGTGATGACTGTGGTTAACCCTTACCCCCTAGGCATTTTTACAAGGAATTGTCCTCATCAACCTGTCAAAGTCCAACACTGTGCAGTATACCTACATGTACATGTATGGCACATTCTTTGGACTTGGACAAATTGGGGCATCTATATGCAGCTCCATGTAAAGTAATGGGGCGAAGGCTCCACAGTCCTGATAAAAAACCCATCAAAATACAACACAACCTGCTGTTGGAGTTTGTAAGGCTTCAAGGGGTAGTTAGGATTAATTAAGGACCTACAGAAATTTGACACACCCCAAACTTATTCCCACTCCCAAGTGAACATACATGTGGACCGCAATGTATTTTGGAAAGCTAGGGGGGGGGGGGGGGGGGGGGTGGGGGGGAGGGGGGGGGCATTGTACATGTAGGTTCCAGATTGGCAGCACTTTCAATACCATTGATATTGTAACACAAAATCTGTGTACATATGTGGCCCGCTCTGCAAAAAGGGCACTTATGTTGCAAAATTTGAAAATAGTGTTTTATATATAGCTGGAAAGGCCATTTTATAAGCTTTCATATGGTATATGTCTGAGGTCTCTAGCATTTTGCAATCACGAGATATTTGGAAATGTGCATGTTTGTTTTCAGGAATTTCTTGAAATGACTTAAGGAGAAACAAGCCATTTAAAAAAGCAAAAAGCAAAGCAATAGATGGAAGCACTTATAAAAAACACATTCTTTTTCCAACTTTATTCACTGAAATCAAAGATTTTGGTTATGAAATAGAATAATATAGGTATCAAAGATGCAAAAAATTCCCTCTCTTAAAAATCACTTGTTTGAAGAATTGTTTACCCTCTTCACATTGAACGGCCCATAACTCGTAAAAGCATACAGCAACTTATGTGCCCTTTTTGCAGAGCGGGTCACATATGTACATGGGCCATTCCATAAATTTGGGGTCCAAAAGTGTGACGTTTTTTGTCTCCCTGTTACACCTGGCCTGTGTAATTTTCATCAAGTACATACATCATTAACATTGACTTCACACTATTTTTTACTTGTTTGGCATGTACATGTACTTTGTCTTGCACAAATTTCACTCTTGGATAGAAGGCATTCGGCTTTGCATGGCGGAGATACATGTACTATCACTGTGTACATTACAGGGACACAAACAATGTCACACTTTTGGACCACAAATGTATGGAATGAGTGACCCACCCCTATATGCATGATGTACACATACATTGTAAATTTGTAAAAGATGATGGAGCCAATTTGAGCAGGCTTCTCATTTCATTTCGGTAAGGTCCATTTTGCAGTACCCGGTTGAAGCATGTTCATGCTCACTCTATCTCGCTCAAGCGCAAACCACATCGCGCATGCATGGAAACAACACAGCTCCGCAATCCGAGGTTGCTGCTTGTAGCGGGCATCTTTGATTAAGAGGTTTGGATTCTCGTTGGCTGTGTACGTAACTTTAAACCCTGAACGTAGCCTTTCAAACACGCAGCATCGGACTACTGCTAATATCGTACCGGTAATTGCAGGCATCAGTTTCCCACTTCAGGGCAGAAGTTGCGAGCCGAAACTGCACATTTTTAACAGAACATTAAGTTGTTGTTTTGGGCTACATTTTAAGATCTGACTGCTTCATTAACCCTAACCGTCCTGAATCCTCCAATTTCAATATGATTTTTCACACTACCCTAGGGAGTGTTAAAGCAAGTTTGATGTATCGCAGTTTAATGCGATTTTTGAAAATGCATCGCAAAAGGTGCTTTAATGCGTCGCAAACTGCGATGCGATACCAGGAAAATTATGCCCTGAGTCAGTGCTTACAGCATTGAATGCAGAAAACCTCAACATACAAGTACGTGTAGTGTACGTGTACATTATTTATAACCATTGCACAAATACCTAATGTGGTGTGACAAGTACCACTTAAGCCATGTCCACATTGGACTTTTTTTGAGTAAAACATACGGAGACCGTTGTCAACTTGTCCAAATTGAAGGTATTGTACACGATTGGTAATCCTTCAATTCTTTTTTTTACTGAATTATTATGAAATACCTTACTAGACTGCAAGTTAATAGTAGTCTCAATCATCCTGTGAAATTATGGCACCAGGTGTGCTGTCGTTGTCAAGAAAAGTGGAAATTTACATCGTTTTCCGACGATTTCCAGATGGAAATCGTTGGGAAAACTGCCCTGTAGCCTTTTAGTCAGGGCGCGAGTGGCTACCTGGATGAGTGGCGCGCCACGGACATGCTGGCATTCGGGGCGCGTCACATAGCCACGCGCGCCTTGACTAAAGGCTATCATCCGCCCGGCAGTTGAAAACGAGCGCCGTTTTTCTTTTCGTTTTTTCGCCATCCAACAACGCAAAACTTTGAACAGGTCAGTGGAACGATATTTTCTATAAAATACTAACCCCCAAATCCACCCATTTCTGGAAATTGCAACAATGACCAATCATGTACACTGCCTTTAAGTCCAGTGCGGACAGCCGGTAAACGTTCCAAATTGTCAAGTGTCGATCGTCGGTTGTCCGTTTATCCCTCCACGGAGGGAACTTTTACAGGGCCAACCGTGTAGTGGGAGAGTTACGTTTCAGTTTTACATCGCTGGAAAATCCAGTTGTAGACAGCCACTGTAATGTAAAACTTGCATCTTTATCATACGCTTTCCGTGTTTGACCACTACGTGGCCAAGGACTTTCCGCGAGCTGTGTAATCCAAGTGCGGACGCACGGAAGAATAACCACAGTGGAATGTTAACAATCTCGCACGGTAACTTTTGACAATATTTAGTCCAATGCGAACACGGCTATATTCCTCCATGCAAGTGTATATGTACAGGACACCCACTGCCTCAGATTGACAAAACAGGATATTAGTTTCAAGGTCCATGAATGGATGGGGTCCAGGGGTTCCATATTTAGGCCATTCAGCTAACCTTGGCTTGTCTTATTAGATACTTCCTCCCACAGGAAGTTTGCAAGGTGCAGTGTACATTAAATGCAGACCACCCCCCCCCCCCCCTCACCGCCACACACATGCTTTTCATTTTGTACCAGGTTACCTTTTTTGCTACATTTGCAGCGTGCATACAGGAAATACATACATGTACATGTATGGAAATACACACAAAAATGTATGTAAAAGCTGCAATGTCCAGGCTCTGGCTGAAACGGATTTCACTACAAATGAATATTAATGGAGGAAAACTAAATGCTTACCATGCGTGTACACTATGTTGTCTATTTGGTCTCTATACTGTAGTCTGCATATATGTACATTTGGTCTATCATGTAACTTTACACATGACTGCCCTACATGTTGGGCCCAAAAAAAGTTCTGCTTCTGACTACACATACATGTACATGTACAATGGCATTTGAAAATACAAATGTACATGTGGGGTACATTGTAGGTAGGATTAGGAAAGAAAAATTGTTGCCCATTTTTGTACTGATTATGTGTACAATGTACGTGTACATGTAGTCTAGGTTTAAAGGAACATTGTACATGTACATGTACATGTAGTATTTACAGCATTTATAGGTTTTTTTTTTTATTTTAATTTTGAATTTTTATTTTACTTTTTCCAGAAAAAAAAATAGGGTCAGGTTGTTTGATATCCATTTATTATGATGCCGAATTATCGGCAAAAAAATATCGCAATATTCGATATTATCGTGATGACATCACGAATAAACAAAATATATATGATGGAGTCACCACGGCATCATGAGATCAGGGCCGGCAAAAAGCTACAAAAATCACGATATTCTTCGGTATAACGAATTCCGCGATATTCCGTTTTGTTTCAGTTTTTTTTTAAAGAGGCTGATTCAATTTTCGATATGAAAAAAAATATCGAAATATCAGCAAATATCGTCATATCGAACAGCCATACACATGTAGGTCAGGGTCGTTGTACATGTACAATGTAGTAGGTAGGGTAACCGAAAGCAGAACTATTTTTTTTGTTGGCCTTACCACTGTAATAATCGGAGCGTCCCACTTGTATTGCAAACAATGAGTTAATAACTGTGTTACTTTAATCTTCAGTCTATTTGTATTGTGAAAGTCTCATTAGAAATGTCACAACTTACTGTATCTAATGCTAAGTAAATTAGCAATTCAAAAATTTGAACATAAGTTTGTTTTTCAGGGTACCATGCCCATAAAGCACAGACACAACCTCTATGGCACATTCTTTGGACTAAAGCCATGTTTTTGGTATTTTTTTTAGTAACACTTTGATTACTTTATTAACAGATACATGTACATGTACATATATACATGTACACGTACGACACATTCTTTGGACTGATGAGACTAAATTGGGCATGATAGTACACATGTAATGTGCCAAGGCGCTACATGCAGTCCTGAACCCTTCAAAATTCAACACTGTAACCTGCTGTTAGAGTTTGTAAGGGTTTGGGTAGTTAGGGTTACACCACATCGACAGCAGAAGAACCGTCAATTACAGGAATGGAATAAAAATGTGTAAAAGATACACTAGTATAAATATTAGATATTAAATATTAAAACAATTTTATAATAACAAATACATAGCATGTACATACACATGTACATTGTCCACATGTACATGTACATGTAACTAAAAGCAAAAACAAAATTATTGATTAACTGAGGTGTTAGGGGTTAAAGGTTGAAGGTTACCCCAGATGTACATGTATGTATTATTCATGAGACTTAATAGCCCTAATAACCAGGGCTGTATGTAGTCCAGTCCATCACACACTATGAACATCTAATCCCTTAAATTCCCATTAAAAGTCCACTTTGCTGTAAAATTAATCCCTAGGGGATGTTTCACAGATATTTACCTGGGCTTAAGTTATAGCACTAATCCTGTAAGGGTTTTTTCATGGTTTTTTAATGACCCTGTCCACTGAGGATTATCATTGGTCATACATAACGGTCAATAAACTCTCTATTGTAAACATTCTAAACACTCTGGAGGGCCATACAGGCAGCAGACTTGCCAAGCTCAACCACAAGATTATAATACAGGAGTTTTCACGGATTCCACTACACAATCTGGCGCTAGTGGCTAAAGTCACCGGATGTTCATGGACGGCTAAACAAAGGACTTTTCTAAGGGTGTTTTCATGGACTCCTAATCTCCCTTAATATGTTGAAAAAAACGTGAAAATGTTGGTTCACGGTAAATCAAGGGAAAAGTGGCTCTTTAACGATTTTTTAAGGGATAAAGATGTTCATAGTGACAAGTCCCTGCAAGTCCATCACAAACCCTCCAGTCATAATCCCAATCACAAGCTATTCAAATGAGCTTTGACAAAGGCATTCCTTTGTCATTGTTCATCTAGTTACTTGTGACTGGCTTTATGAAAGGACTTGCGAAAGGACTTGCGAAAGGACTTGCGAAAGGACTTGCGAAAGGACTTGCGAAAGGACTTGCGAAAGGACTTGCGAAAGGACTTGCGAAAGGACTTGCGAAAGGACTTGCGAAAGGACTTGCGAAAGGACTTGCGAAAGGACTTGCGAAAGGACTTGCGAAAGGACTTGTGAAAGGACTTGTGAAAGGACTTGCAGGGACTCGACTACAGCCCTGCATAACCCCAGCTGATGAATCCAACAGGATCCAACAATTTGATATTTCTGTTGGAAACTGTTGGATTGAGCAGATAGTGCTACAATCCTGTTGGATTCATCAGCAGGCAACAGAAAAATATTAAGACAGTTGGATACTGTTGGATTTAGCAGGCAAGTCATTTTCTATTTTTAGGTACATTGTACCCCAGGCCTTGAATTTGGTATTTTTTTGGGCAAGGCCACTTTGGCCTTGAATAAATCAAAATTATGGAGGGCACCAAGGCCAGTAAGTAGGGCACCAAGGCCAAATTATATCTGCAGAAAGGGCACGGAGGGCGCGGCATCGTTGATTTATTTTCGTTCAAAACGTATTTAACTAAAGAGTTAGAGTAAGACTAGGAGGCCAAAAACATACTGCTTCCGATCACATGGGTATTCAATTATGTGAATTTCAGCCTAAACTATTTCCGTTTACGCTACGAAAGCTATAACAAAAAATTGCCCCAAAAAAATGATCAAAACTTGCCTTAATTAATTTAGGTCGTACACATGTACATACTCCTGCTGATTTGTGTGTACGTACGAATACACACATTTAATCTTGCGGTGGGGGTGTTGATGCTTGAAGTATCGGCATACTCCGAAACTGGACCAGATTTAGTTTGTGTGCAAAGTATGCATATGCTGCACGTATTGTGTGCATGTGATTCTGTACGATCGCCAACGTGTTGTGCAGCGAGATTTTATGAAGGGCTGGCATGACATCGAAAAAACAAATGATATAAAGGATTGTAGTGGCTGTGTTTTTGCAAAAAGGGCACGGCAGCCAAGGTAAATATGGGGCAAGGCAAAACTGGCCGTGAAGACGGAGATTTTTTGTGGGGCACCTCGGCCAGTAAGAAGGCAACGACAGCACTGGCCGTCGTGGCCGTCGTTCATTTCAAGCCCTGGTACCCGGCAACTTGGTGTGTTGGATTGAGCAGGAAACTCATGTATGAGTCACCGTTGGACTCTGTTGGATTTAGCAGGGTAGTCCTGGTGAACCCTTTTTTAGGGGGTTAGGGTTTAATGCTACATTTGCACTTGGCCCCAGTTGCCCACTAAACTACCCCTTTTTGGCACCTTTCCATTCTGATTCTAATTGGTTCAAACTGTTTCTGTTCAACAGCTGGTGGTGTAGGGAAAAGTGCACTAACGATACAACTGATTCAGAACCAGTAAGTACTCGCCATTCTCTCTGCACACGTGTGTTTTATTGGGTTTCATTTTTTCCATTTTGTTCAACAGCCGGTGGTGTCGGCAAGAGCGCCCTCACGATACAGCTCATACAAAACCAGTGAGTACATGGGTTATTCCATGAAATTGAGACACACGTACATTTTGGCATTCTTTGATCATGTAATTGTTATTCTTGTTTAAACTAAACTGACTTTAACCCTCCTATACTTATAACTATCACAGCCCATCAAAAACTCTAAACACCAACTCTCACAGTTTGTGTGTGTTTCAATCTGACATTTGATAGGTTTTGATCTGTACAGCAGCTGGGTCGATTTTGGCTGGGCGCACAGGAGGGTTAATGGTGATTATGGTATGAACTTGAAGAGTAAAGGGAAGGCTTTTGAATGATACAAAACATGAGGGCATTATGTGTGATATATTTATGTTTTGTCACCAAGTGTGATGGTGTCCCGGGTAGGGGTGTGCATCGGAACCGGGTACCCGAGAACCCGACCGTTCATGTCAGGAACCGGTTCCAGATTATAGAATCGAGTACCCGTACAACTTTACATTATCGCATAGTAACTTCCCAGAAAATGAAAAAGGAAAGGTTTCGAATGTTATTTGTCGGGAATTTTCAAAATTAAAACCCGACTACATCGGAAACCAGCACAGATTTCATATGTTTATGACCGTGACGCTCACGAAAATTGACAATAAAGGGAATTTACCGGTTGTGGTTTTTGTAGTCTGGGTATGGATAAAGAGCCTCGACCAGACATAATAGCATGCCTCATTCCACAATAAATACAACTGTATAAAGCTTCTGTCTTTTGTGATATGCCGGCGCATGCACGTACCGGAACATGTAATGGCGGAGAAGTGATCATGTTTACTGGACAGGCATGATATTTTTCAGACTTTTGTCTGAAATCAGACTTTTGAATCTCAGAGAAAGACATTATTGCAACTTCCGGGATTGGAAGTTTTGGGTTGTTTTCTTTACCGGGTACCCGGGTACCCGTATTTTTTTCAATCGGGTACCTGGTTCTTTTACCGCCCGTAAATGCACACCCCTAGTCACGGGCTAAATTATGGGGTAATTTTGTGACATAAAAACTTACAAAGTACAAATAGAAAATTAACTATTTTTTTTCTTTTACATGAGAAGTTGGGAAAAACTGCATGTACATTTAACAACAAATCATATTTTCAGTATCTCTTACATCTTTTCTGTTATATGGCTAACAAATCTGTGGTTAAGGATGTAACGGATGGTGTCCCCCTCTGTTAAATTTTGATACATCCTGCCTGAATGTCTAGCTTTCTTACTTTTCATCAAATGAAGTCTGAATTAAATTTCTTTTCTTTTGTGTGATTACCGTTTTTATACAATTAACTTGTAGAGTCAATATATTGGACTGCCTTTTCAAAATTGGGGCAAAATGGACTCGGATGTAACGGTGGTATCCCACGTTACATCCTAACAATTTTGGGAACTTTCTTCCATAATATATCTGTAAGCAGTATGTGAAATGTCCATGCAACATGATAACAAAGACTTGGAGAACCTCTTTTTAAAAACATAAAAAAGACCCCTAAAATGGTGTCATGTGTTAGTTTTCCACCCTTGATGGAGTGGTGTCCCATGTTACATCCTTGCCAAATCAATTATTACATCAAATGTTTTAGCCAACTGTATTTGATGGGTATGTAAAAGGATAACATTTTCTAACTACCACATACAGATTTGGATGCTTTAACATGATTATTTATGAATTATGAGCAACATAAACTAAGATGTAACCCGGACACCGTGTCCCTTGTTACATCGTTGATTTATCCATAGTAAGTCTATGGGAGTTGATGTGAAACTCAAGAGAGAGGACCCTAAACTAAATATTATGTCAAAATGAATCTAACCTATGATGAAATAATTGTATAGAATCATGTACATGTACATGTGGTGTAAACAATTTATTTTACCAATTTGTCACACATTGTGTCTCAACTTCATGGATGACCCACATACAGGTACATTTTACATGAGCCTGTTGAATGTAACTCCGGAGATGACCAAACCTGTTTATTTATCGTTTTCTTTGAATTCAATCAATTCATTTCCCTTACCTGAATGGAGTATAAAATATTAGAATGCAATATCAAACACACAGTCTACAATGTACACATGTACAAAAAAGAATGTACGTCATTTATCTTACATAACCCGTAGGGGTGTTCATTTTCGAATAATTAAGTATTCTATTATTGTTATTTGAGACTGGGCTTGACCGAATATTTGAATATTCGATACTCGGCAATCAAGACTTTCAGGCATCTGCTGCAACTGCATGCCGCGCTGGTAAAAAGTTGCATGCAAGGCATGCCAGTGTTTTACATGCGGCGATCGATATTAGAGACCACCCGATGGACATTTTTTTTTTGCATTGTATTTGTATCAAGATCATTACGAGTACGTAATAACGTTCTGATAACAAGAAACCAAACTCCAGCCCGAGTTTTTGCAATAATTATTTTAGAAGTGTCAAGGGTTTTACAGTCGGGGGACCTAAACCTCTGTCCACAAAAAATGCGGCATTTGACACTGCAAAGTGCCGTAACTTTTCTATTAAAATAGCATCAGAGTCGTATCTGTACGTGCATATCTTTTTGAATATTCGAACTGGCAAAATGGTATTTGAATATTCGCTTGACGATCGAATATCAAATTTTCGGTATATTCGGGACAGCTCTAGTAGATTCTGTATTGTAAAATCAAACAGCCGATATTTGTTTCTGCCCTGAAATAACAAAAAAGTGACTTTTGAGGGCAGTTTTATCAAGTCCCCTCTAAGCCCGCTGGTGCCATTTGCCTAAAAGTCGTCTCTGCTGGCAGAAAACAAATTCTGACGTCAAAGGACGAACTCCCTTTTGTGTCTAGCACAAGGAATAAAAGAGGAGTTCGTCCTATGACGTCAGAATTGTTTGCTGCTCGCAGCGACGACTTTTAGGCAAATGGCATCAGCGGGCTATATGCTGCGCTAGAGAGGACTTGATAAAAATGTTATTTCATGGCAGAAAAAAATGTGCTGTGTTATTTTAGAATACAGAATCTACATAAAACAAAAAAAATGACCCAAACTTCTCTCAGCAATCAACATCATCTTCAACAGTATTTACATGTGTCCTAATTCATTTTTGTGTGTTCTTTCTTTCTAGTTTTGTGGATGAATATGACCCTACAATTGGTAAGTTTCTTAGTTCTTGTGCGGCATTTATCTTAATTCAACTGTTGGCTCAGTGGAAGAGCAAGTAGCAAACCACCGAAGTTAAAGGCAGTGTACATGATTGGTCATTGTTGCAATTTTCAGGAAAAGGCGCATGGCTACCTGGACTCGTGATGCGCCCCGAATGCCGACCATGCCAACATATCCAGGGCGCGCCACTCGTCCGGGTAGCCACGCGCGCCTTGACTAAAGGCTACAGGGCAATTTTCCAACGATTTCCAGCTGGAAATCGTTGGAAACCGATATAAATTTCCACTTTTCTTGACAACGACAACACACCTGGTGCCATCATTTCACAGGATAATTGAGACAACTATTAACTTACAGTCTAGTAAGGTATTTCGTAATAATTCATTAAAAAAAATTGGAGGATTACCAATTGTGTACACTACCTTTTAAGCAATGCTGACTGCATTCAGTACTTGGAAAAAATTAGCGTGCCTGGCAATAAAGTAATGCATTGGTCTGGGACACGATGGGCCCTTATTCATCTTAAAAGCATGCCTCATTTATTGGGGAATGAGGCATGCTATTATGTCTCGTCGAGGGTTAAGGGAATAAATATGTGCTGGGCCAGGTTTTAAACAAGTGCGTTTAAAACCGCCTTTGAAGGGGAGGGTCATTATCAGCGTCCAGGCCCCAAGGCGGTTTTAAACGTGCTTGTTTTAAACGTACTTGTTTTAAAACCAGCCCAGGACATATTCATTCCCATTCATAAAATACCTTTTTGTATAATTCAGCAAAAACCTCCAAATATTATAAATTTCCAATGATTTTGTTCAACAATTTTACCGTCTTTTGTAAAACACCCCTTTATCTATTTAATGGTTCGTGCCTCACGTGAGTAGTGCTAAAAATGTCTTTATACATGTATGGAAATTGACGCACGCGTGACGTGCGCACAACACACGCACGATGTTCTGTGATGTGGCAAAGAACGCATCAGTGCCAGTGTACACGTAGTGCGAATTTATGGACTCTAAATACGGGCTCTTAGTAGTCTAAGTTTCGTGTGACACCGAAAAGTGTTTAAAACCGGTTGGTGTTTTATCGGCCATTTAAAACCGCCCACTTGACGGGCTCCTAACCAATAGGAACGGGTAAACTGTCTTAGGCATTTATGAATTATGATTCATTTACATGCATCATGTGTTTATTTTTGCAGAGGATTCCTACCGTAAGCAGGTAGTGATCGATGGAGAGACGTGTCTGTTGGACATCCTCGACTCTGCAGGTCAAGAGGAGTATAGGTAGGAACTGACAAACCCTGCGAGCTGCGCGAGCACAAAAATCACGCGCTTCTTCCATGGGGTGATTTTGGAATTCACCTTTGTTTACGCGTTAATAACAATGTTTTGTGCACACAATCTTTCCTCTAATGGTCTAAATAGATGAATAGGGATCCTCTGGACATACACACAAAAGATTTAATCATTCTGGAAATGTGCATGTTGTTTATCACTAATTTTAGAAAAAGAAAAAATGTGCCTTCCGAAATCACCACGTGGCTCCTCGCACGGTTTTTGCACAACTGAATGGGCTTTTGGCTGGGGCCCAGGTTTCTCATGACTGGGGTGACCCCAGGTGAACTCCTTCTTGAAAAGCGACTATACCACTTCAAAATACAATGTATCATTGAGGATTACAAAAAATATGAATGGAATAGACCGACGGCTTCATAAAAAAAAAAATGTGCCTTCCGAAATCTCAAAGCGGCAGCTCGCAGGGTTGCAATGCTGACTTTGACATAATAGCAATTCCGACATCACTTAGGTTGCATTTATAGACTGCCGTGTCACTTTCATGCCTCACAGCTTCAAACCCTATTGACCAATCTAAGTCAAAACTGCCACGACACAAAGAACAACTCGGAACTTTGGTTCCTGTTTTCTGAACATTCAGTTTATTGGTCGTCACTAATGTTACCAAAAAAGGACATGGTGTATTTAAAGGTACTGTTAACACCGATTGTCTTCTGAGGGAGGAGTGGTTAATCTGTGGTCGGGCCAGGCCTTTGAAAAGCCCAGCCATGCCCGGGCCTTCGGGCTTTTACTCTTGCTATTGTGAGCCACAAATCACCTAACAATAGAGCATCAACTAATCAATAAAGCCCAGCCTCTGCCAGGCCAGGCCTGGTTGTAGCCCCTCCCACACTAATCTGTACCCATTCACGGCTGGATCAAAAGATGCCTCAGCTGTCAGTCAAGTCTGGGTGAACAATGGGACTCCAGAATTAATGGGCAGTTTATTGTGTACAACCAGGGGATTACAGAAGCCCGAAGGCCCGGGCGTTTCAGGGGCTTGGCCAGGCTTTTCAACGGCCTGGCCCGACCACAGATTAACCACTCCTCCCTAAACTGGTCGAACTCACTAACGTTGGTCGTGTGCTAATATTCTGAGTGAATAAACTGTACTGATCACTTCTTGTGCTAACTGGTTGTGTCGCCTATGCGCTTTGTGTTGTTTCTCCAGCGCAATGAGGGACCAGTACATGAGGACCGGTGAGGGCTTCCTTATCGTGTTTGCCGTCAACAACCGGAAATCCTTCGAGGACTTCAACCTGTATTGGTCTCAGATCTTCCGGGTAAAAGATACAGACGAAGTACCCATGGTCTGTAAGTACCACTCATCTAGTCTTGATTAACCCCAACCCCTGCGGCACTTTTACTGGGAAGTGTCCTGCAGCCGATTTCACGAAACCGTGCGCAACTTACGCCATGGCTTAGGACTTGCGCTATAAAAATGTTGCGCAGCTGCGCTACATCCTTGCGATCCATTTCATGAAACAGTGCGTATCTGCGCAATGTTTTTTATTTGTTTTATACATCGCGGACGAGGCTGAATGCTGCTTTTACGACGACTGTTTTAGTACAACAATAAAAATACATGGAACGGTCGTAAAATTAAACTGTGGGACGCCATTTTGAAACTTTTCACTTTTCAATCTTTGCTCCGGAAAAAAAAGTGATGGCAACTTTCGGAAATATCTCACAGGTAAACCTAGAGCGGATGATCATTTCATTACGCTCTGAAATAGTCTAGTGAATTTAATAAACGATTTGAGCAACTAACGGCTCTACTATGCTCACGCTCAGCTGGCTATGTCATCATTTCGGTGTTTGTGCGGGCAACATAAGCCACCTAAAACGAGTGCGTAAGTTACGCCATAATTTGTGGCGCAAGTCGGTGACCTACGCACTGCGTACCTTTCGTGGAATCGATTTGAAAAATGTCACAGATGTTGCGCAACTTACGCAATAAATTGTGGCGTAAGTAGAGTTACGCAGTTGCGCAAGGTTTCGTGAAATCGGCTGCTGAACCTGTCAAAATCCAACACTGCAGTATACATGTACCTATGGCACATTCTTTGTACTTCAGACAAATTGGGGCATCATAGCTCCCTGTAAAGTAGTGGTGCCAAGGCCCACAGTCCTGAACCCATCAAAATACGTACAACACAAGATGGTGTTGGATTTTGGCGGATTGGGGTTAAGGGTTAAAGAAGGTCATTTAATTCACCAGCAGCCGATTTCACGAAACAGTGCGCAACTTACGCCATGGCGTAGAACTTACGCAACGTCATTGCGATCCATTTCACAAAACCGTGCATAGCTGCCCAATGTTGTACTTGTTTTCTACATGGCAGACGAGGCTGAATGCTGCTTTTACCACAACTGTTTGAGTTACAACAATAAAATACATGGAACGGTCATGAAATAACTTTGGCGGTGCCATTTCTAAACAAACTTTTCGCTCCAAAGAAAAAATTGGTGGCAACTTTTGGAAATGCCTCACGGATAAAGATGCAGCGGATGTTTTATTCTAATTACTCCCTGAAATAATCTAGTGAATTTAATAAATAAATTGAGCAACGAACTGCTCCACTTGCTCACGCTCGGCTGCATATGTAGGTATTAAAGTCATCATTTCGGTGTTTTTGCGGACAACTTAAGCCACCTGAAACGAGTGCGTAAGTTGCGCCAGAATTTGTGGCGCAAGTCGGCGACTTACGCACTGCGTACCTTTCGTGAAAATGTCAAAGATGTTGCGTAACTTGCACAATAAAATGTGGCGTAAGTGGAGTTATGCTGGGCATGTACTGCACTCTGTTGGCAATCTCTTGTTCTTGAAGCCACCCATTACCCCTCACCCATCTGAAGGATGAGGTTGTTCCTTGTTCAAAACAACCCAGACATTATCGACAATAGCCCTGGAGCAGGCCCAGGGAACGAACGATTGATTATGCTTGCCATGCATCTCTGAAGATTGGCTTTGTTGCAGACGTGTACGTCATATGTGATGCGATCAAGCAAAATCAGTCTGAAGTGCAAATGTAGGCCCTGGTCATTTTTGGGATTTTTACATATTCATTTGTAGCGTACTCCAAGCTCCATATTTAGTGAAAACCCCATGTGAATACGACCTTTTGTTAAAAAGTTACAAATATTTGAACACCGGCACATTAAAAAGAAAGAAACTGAGAAAATCAAGTTTAAAGTTACAGTACTTTAATGGAGTCAGTTTTAGCACACTTATACATGCCATATTTTCATGTGAAAGAAGAATGTTTTTCCCTTCTGTTTTTGTAAAATCATTTTCGATTGTTCCACCCCTACGAACATATTTTGGCAAATATCTCAAAACAAGGATTGTCGAGTTCGGACTGATTTTGCTTGATCGCATCACATATGTTGGGGATTATTGTCTCAAATTTCTCGGTAAGATGCTTGATCAACTCTACTAAAAAAACAAAACCGACCAATCAATGAAGGAATATTTTAAATTATATAATTTGGAAAATCGTTCTACAAAGTGCAGTTACGTACATTGTAGGTTTAAAAATTATCAATTTGGGTAGTTACAAACTACTGAAGTGCACCTTGGTAATTATGTTTTTCTCTGAAGTTGAAACTACTAGGCACAGACCTTCAACCCTAACCCCCTAGACACTTTTTGGTAGGAAACATCCTCAATCCTCCAAAATCCTCCGATTCCCCTGCCCCCAAAAAATGCATATCCTCAATCCTCCAAAATCCTCCTGTGCTTGGAACAACATTCATCCTCAGTCCTTTAAAATCCTCTTTTCTTGGAATACCGTTCATCCTCAATCCTCCAAAATCCTCCACTAAAACTGCAAGGAGGATTTTGGCGGATTGAGGTGTGTTAGGGTTAATATGTCTAGAAATTGACTTTGTCTTGTGTTGTATTTCTTCAGTGGTGGGAAACAAAATTGATTTGCCAGAGAGGACAGTTGCGTTGGCGGATGGTCTAGCAATGGCCAAGAGTTCCGACATTCCTTACATCGAGACGTCAGCTAAAACCAGGCATGGAGTGGTAAGAGAACAAACAAATCGTTGATGACTTGGGATGTGTAGTCGAGTGCTGATCCGAGTCCTATACCAAAACAATAAAAAACAGGGACTAAGTCACCCCAGGGTGCAAAACTGGCTCAAATGATACGTCCACTCAATACACCCCCAAGTAGAATTGTTGTCCCAACAGGAAAATATAAACCCTGAAATATACAATTCGTACAATCACACTTTGTACCATCAGAATTGTTCGGATGGAGACCTATAGCCACATAATCAATCCGTGCTACAATAATGGTCCTAATGGGTACCTGGGCTCTAACATCTTATTTCATAAAATATATATCCTCGATAACTGAAGACTTGAATACTGGGTATAAAAATAATTGGGAAAATCACTCATTCGTCAAATAACTTAGTAGATCATTTATAATAAGACTGATTGTACATGAGCACTGGTTTCAAATACTTACAGGCCGTTTTGACGATCCTGGCTTGGGAACGGTAATTTCCGGGAGTGGAGATCGAAATCTCAATTTGAATAGAAAAAGTTTACCTAAAAACTGTAACCCGAAGAAGGCCTTCAATTCCAATACCTCTAAGCAACACACACAAAAATATATGAAAATCTATACCAAAAATTATGTTGTGCTTCTTTCGCTGTGATTACTAAAACTGACTCTTCCTTTTTGTTGAATGTTTGTTGCCAGGACGATGCATTTTACACGTTGGTTCGAGAAATCAGGAAAGATGTAAGTACATGTAGAATCCTTTAATTTTGTTTCCTGCATTACTCGGGGAAAATCTTTGAGATACCATTCCATGTCGGATTATAGATAAAAGAATGACCATTAACCCTCCCTCTCCAGGTGCCAAATTGGAGCCAACTACCCTATCTATCAAAACCTATCGAGTGACAGGTTGACACACACAGGCTGTGGGAGAGGAGAGGGTTTTTGTTTTTTGATAGGTTTTTTATTATTATTATTATTATTATTATTACTGGTTTATTAAAACTGTCATAACAGCCGGAAGGCTGAATTATAAACAGTTATTACAGACAATGAAGTTAAAACGTTATAAAAATAAACAAACATATAATTTTTTTATAAATTACAAACATCAAAAAATATATATATATATATATGATTGCACTTAACACACACACAAGAAAACAATACACATAAACTAACAAAATTACTTGGAAATGAGCGGTGGGGATAGGGTAGATAAATTCACAAGTCTAGCAAAGTATGGGACCGGGCTATTGATGAAACGCTTAGTTTTTGATGAAAATTCTTGAAGTATTCTGTTGGATCTGAGATTCATTGTATGGGTATTTTTCGATTTAATAAACCATTCAATAAATATGTTGGTATTAAATGCCTTTAACCCTAACCATCCCTAACCTGCCAAAATCAAACACCCATTTGTGTTGAATTTTGTGTGATTGGGTACTGTAGAGCCTTGGCACCATCACTTTGCATGGGACTTGATGCCCTGATTTTGTCTAAGTACAAAGAATGTGCCATTGGTTTACTACACAGTGTTGGAGTTTGTGTGGTTAGGGAAGGATTCTAGTAAAAAGCCTTGGGCTGTTTAGGGTTAATGCAAAAGTAGTACATAGATCAATTCTTCTTTTAGCTAGTGTTTCTAGTCCAAGAGCAGTTAATGCATGGTCATATTGAATGTACAATGGGCCAAGTATGATACGGCACACTCTTTTTTGGATCGACTCTAAATTGTCAGTTGGGCTGGTTGTGATAGTTGTTGGTTGTGATAGTTATAAGAGTAGGAGGGTTAATAACAGCCAGACAGAAGGGGTTAATGTTGCATAAATCATTTGCAAACATCCAAAAGCAAAACTACTGAATTATTACGAAATACCATACTAGACTGTAAGTAAATAGCAGCCTCATGCATGCCTTGAAATCATGGCACCTATGGTGTGCTGTCGGTTTCAAGAAAAGTGGAATTTATATCGTTTTCCAACGATTGTCGGCCGACAATCGTTGGAAATAGTCTAGTTCCCTGACCTGATAATTCACTGACTCTGTAAATTGCTCCGTTTTGTCTAGGAAGTATGGTCAGCGAACCAGACTTATAACATAATTTTTTCTCTGTTTTCCCAGCATCTGTGCACACAAATCTTTAAACAGGTCAGAATTACAAACGGTATGCAAATTAGGTCTTTAGACTGTGGAACGGTTTGTAAACTATCGTTTGGGCCTCGCTTTCAGACCCCAAATGGTTTGCTTTTTTGTAACAGCTTCAAGTGCCCAACAAAAGAGGCTGATTGCTGTTGGGGTTTTACCAAGCAAAGGAGGGTCCTGCCTGCTGGACTTCAATGGCTGTCCCTCTGCCACTGCAGCTGCTAATCCTCCAGGGTTAATTAACCCTGGTGGATTAGCAGTGGCACAGCCATTTAAGGGACCACTGTTATCACAATGGAGGCTAATCCGATAAGTACTCCATTGTGCAGCCTACCAACCTCCAGACCCTGAGCTCTCAAGTGTATACCATTTGGGCTGGGGATTAATACCATTTGGGAACTCTCAAGTAATTTGCATACCGTTTCTAAATCGCACTGACTCCTTACAGTATTTGCTAGCACGCTATAAAATACTAAACCCCCAAGTCCATTTATTTCTGAAAATTACAGCAAAAGCAAATGGTGTACTACCTTTAAGTACAATTTGTAATTTGTTTAAGCTTGTAGTATTCGTCAAACAAACTACTTGTAGTATTAATTCGTCAAACAATCCACAATTATTGTTAGTTTATTGGCTGTTTTGGAAACTTTTCCAAAACGGCCCTTGTTTTCGTTTTCGTTTTCGTTCTTACCAGCACTTTGGCTACTTTTATGTTGCCGATTGGCTTTAAACTTGGCAGACACTTAGACTAACTGCTCAGAATGTATGCCGAACATTTACGTCATGATGACGTCATCACGTGATTTTTTTATGAATTTTTGAAATTTTAAAATCGTAACATTCTTTTCAATATATCTGGCGAACAAAACAAGATATTTTCAAAATTCTTTTTGTTATAGCTTTGGTATGTCTCAAAGATATGCCCCAAAAGGGAGAAAATGTGTGACGTCATGATGACGTCATCAAAAATGTGCTTTTTTATAACACATATAAGAATAGGTCCGATCGTCATGAAAATTGGTGGGTAGGTAGATACTGCCACCAGCATGCAGAAGCCGAAGTGACGTCATGATGACGTCATCGGCTAATTTTCTATGATTTTTTTAATTTTTGAAATTTCATTGTAATTTTTGAAATTTCATTTCAATCGCCAAATTTTACACAAAAAAACGAAACAGCCCTGTGTTTGTCCACAAACACTGTACCATATGTCTAGTCTACGTTGCTTTTGCTTTTCCATTTTACAGAAAGAAAGGCGGAACGCCAGCAAGAAGAAGAAGAAGAAGAGCAAAGGAGGGAAGTGTGTTTTGCTTTAAGAACGAAAACAATCTCCTCTCTACGTATACATGTAGGTAAAATGTCAATAAATCTGACGACCGTTTTTTTACTTTTTTCTTTGTGATTGAAGACTCGGAAGGGGGTTCTCCACAGGTGAAATTAACGTGGGTTGGCAATGTATAAGGTCTCCACTTGGACTGGTTGGAGCTGTTTCGAGTACACAGCAATTCAGCCAAGTAGGGCTGTCTCGAATATACCGAATATTCGATCGTCAACCGAATATTCGAATACCTTTTTGCCGGTTCGAATATTCGGGAAAAAAATATGCAAGTGCAGATACGACTCTGATGCTATTTTAATAGAAAAGGTACGGCGCTTAGTCATGTCAAATGCCTCATTTTTGTCGACGTTTTTTTTTTTTTTTTTGGACGGGGGTTTATTGTTCCCGTCCGTAAAACCTCTAATAGAGGAATTTCACATTAGCCCCTTCGGCGCACTTCCGGGTTGAAAGCGAGAATGTCGGCAAACTAAACAACGCTTTTCAGCACATTCATTCATGCATGAATTAATCAGGCCATAAAAGGAAGCGCAGGTGCACGATCAGCATAAAGTTGTTTACTGTGACATTGAGATCCTCATTTTCAAACGCGGAAGTGCGCAGATCGGCGCTAAACTCGTCGTTGTGGGATTCCTCTATACCTAATTTACTGCAAAAAAACCCAGTCATTGTGCACATAAAACACCGGCGTGCTTTGCGTGCATCTTTTTACCGGCGCGGCATTCAATTGCAGCTGACCCGTGAAAAACTTGATCGGCGCCGTACCGGTATCGAATATTCGATTATTTGGTCAAACCCAGTTTCGAATAATCGAATACTAAATTATTTGAAGATGAACAGCCCTACAGCCAATTGTAAAATGTGTCACACTATACAATAAACGTTGACCAAATTCAGTGCGGTATGGATTGTGCGGCCACAGGTGGCACAAATTCCTTTTACACCCAATCCCGGTCAGATTAGAGCAGTTGTTTTTTCCTTGTAAATGCTCCATACATGTACCGAACACTAACATGCGCCAATTCTTGGACTAAAACTTACTGGTACCCTCCAATCGCTTTGTTCATGCATATTATGGAGAAAGTTTATCCATATTTTTTGTATTTCTGCGCAGGCGCACTGTAATTCCTATTCGGCTTAATTCATACAACTACTCAGCAAAAATGGTTACTTGGTACGTTCACCAGAAGTGGCTCGCTGGGAATTTCCGGAACAACTCGACCTTTGACCAACTCGACTATTAACCCCCTAGACACTTTTTGCTAGGAACCATCCCCATTCCCCCAAAATCCTCCGATTGCCCTGCCCCCCAAAAAATGCATTCATCCTCGATCCTCCAAAATCCTCCAAAACTGCAAGGAGGATTTTGGGAGGATTGAGGTGGGTTTTATGCCGCTGTCACACCAAAAAGAATGAGCCTCCGAACATTTCTCGAATAAAATATAAGTGTTATGAGAAATTCCCATTTTCAGGTTAACTTTCAATAGCAATGTACTGTACATGTAGCGACCACTGTGGCCAACGCAAGCAATTTTTCGTTTGGATGCGCGCAAAAATGTGGGAAATGTTTGCGTTGTTTACATGATGATGGACATCGATCCGGGCCCCAACCTGCGATGTCAGGCCAAGAGCGGTGCGGCTTGCACAGACAACTTGTCTCAGGACAACTTGTCTTTTCAGGCGAATGCACTGACGGTCGGGTTGGTCGATGGTCGGGTTGGTCAATGGTCGGGTTGGTCAACAGTCGCGTTGTCTAAAGGGTAGAGTTATCACAAGTCGAGTTAGTTAAGTAGTTGTTTAGATGTCTAAGCATGAAATTTCCGAAGTCAATGGACACTTCGGTTTAGGAGCTAAAGGGTAGTTTGTGTAAGACTCGGTGTAGCAAAAGTGTTCATCGTAGAGAAGTTCTGCTCTACCTGTTTGTGTGCGTACGGTAGATTTCAAATTTCTTAGCTCATTAAAAACTGCTTATTCTTTCAAATCCATCAGGCTAAATTGTGTTTCGAACAAATGTAAAAAGTCTTTAATCATGAACCTGTGCATTAGGACCAGGGGCCAATTTCATAGAGCTGCTTATAATTAAGCACAGAATTTGATTAAGCATGAAAAACCTTGCTTAGTTAAATCAGGTTACCGGCCAAAACTCCATTTCCTGTGACTGATATTTAGCTCTTGTTTACTTAGCAATCACATGACATTTTGGCTGGTAACCTGATTTTAATAAGCAAGGTTTTTTTTGTGCTGAAGCAAATTTTATGCTTAAGCAGCTATATGAAATTGGCCCCAGCTAATCAGCAAGAACTTTACTTTGATTTTGATAAAGACTACTATAGAAGCTGACTTCCAAACAGGGGCTAATTATTTTTATAGAGCTGCTTATTAAGCACAACATTTGCCTAAGCACAAAAAAACCTTGCTTAATAAAATCAAGTTACCATCTAAAACTCCATGTGCTTGTCATGCTAAGCAAACAACAGCTAAATACCAGTCACAAGCAATATACATCACATGGAGTTTTAGCTGGTAACCTGGTTTTACTAAGCAATATATTTGGGCCTTAAGCAAGTTTTTGTGCTTAAGCAGCTCTATGAAGTTGGGTCCCAGTTTATTTCATTTTAACGGGAAATCGGCTTATGCAGCCTGTATATACAGACATTTTGCAGACTTTCGCTTCTGTAAAAGCCTTTGTGTATTTTAAGGGACATACATGTAGTACCTTTAAGGCCGCCCAATTCGGTCGATTCACAACTCGGTGCGCGGCCAGCGGCAAGCCGGGAAAGGCAAATTTCCCACTTTCGGGGTCGACATCGCATCTATCGCATTGTATTAGATGGTGGACAGTACAGCAGTATGGATTTCGCGCGAATGCGAGTGGATGAGTTAAAGCAATTTTTGACTAATCGGGGAATACCTTGTGCGGGAAAGAAGAGAGGAGTTGATAGATTTAGCAAAAAAGGGGTGTAAGAAGTATTGTCGATGCAATGGCGATACCCACTTCCGGTTTTGCGATGTCGACTTTTTCCCAAGATGCACTGCATAATTTGGCCTCAACCCCGGCTTGCCGCTGGCGGCGCACCGAGTTGTGAATCGACCGAATTGAGCTGCAAAAAGAATTCGTCCTAAAATCTACAAATCTGCTATGCTTCAAAATGTGTTAGACCATTTTGAACAATCCTGTGTATCCGATATTACTCAAATGAGGTGAAGTAAAAAAAGAGGTTTAGCGTCCCTACCTGCTTTCATTTTTTGGGGGCCGGCTTGATTTGTTAAATGTTTTACTAGTGGAAAATGAGGTGAAAAATCCCAAAATGTCAACCGATCCATCGGAAAATATAATACAAGCTTTCTAAAACTTTTAAAACCACTGTCAACATTCAGAAGATGGAATGTTTTTTTTTATGCAAATCGCCCATCACAAGCCCTAGGGCACTCGAGGTGTGGGGTGGAAGAACCAGCCCCTCACACTGCAACAAGATAATCTAATCTCTTCACAGCATGAATAGGGTCGGGATGGGTAACTAGTCCACTGCAAGGCATTAATAATACCTCTACCCATATTGCGTCGGGGATGATGTAAATTAGAACAGAGATTTTACACAGGCTCTCGGAAAGCACTGAGCATACAGTGCTTCCTACATTACGTCGGGATAGGGAGTCAGAAGTCACTGTAAATAATGAACTCGTGGATTTAGTAGATGTTTTATATTCAGTTTGCTCTGTCATTGTAGGTTATGTCCGAGCGTTCATGGCTTTTATTGAGTATTCAACAAACCCAAACGAAATAAAAATCATTTTTAATTGAAAAAATGTGTACAGTCGGACTGAGCAATGTTTATGTTCATCCTGCCAAATTATTGCGAAGTATGACCCTCTTTAGCCTGTTGAGGAACGTCTACCAAGTTAGACGTTTTGAGAAAATTTTTCCGGAATAAAGAAGACATTAATGGGCTTTCCGAGGATACCAAATTTATCCCCGTATTTATTCCAATCCGAAAATAGACATGAAAGGAACGTCACCGTGTGCAACCGCCCAGGGAACTTATTTGGAGATAAACGGCGTTGAATAATCGCGCGTTGCTCGCTGCCAATGTCACCATAAAACGTTTTTGGTTTTTTTAATTTGTTAATTTGTTTAATTTAATTTAATTTAATTAATTTACCCGTCTTGCTTTTTCCAAAGGCACTGGCAGTTTGGAAGACCGTCAGCATATGGCAAGATTAGCTCAATTGGTAGAGCGCCGGTCCGGTATTTCTGAGGTTCAAATCCCGCTCCTTCCAGTTTTCTTTGTGCGATTTTTTTTTTTCTTTTTTCAAAACAGAAATGCACCTGGGGATTAAATCAAGCTTTCCATGAATACAAAACCTGATTCTGCCATGATTGTTTACATATATTTGGACCCCAAATTTATAGAATGACAAATATACACGTATAATGACTTCAAGGGATTACAACTCAAAAACTGGTCTCGGTGAACATTCCTCATTGCGCTTTGGAGAGTCAGTGGGCAATTCCGCGGTAATAGAATTTCAGAAGAATTTGGGCTGTATTTGTACATGCTGTGGACGAATCTTATGTCCTACCTGATTACAAACACTTTCACATGGTCTGGTTATACCTCTGCTATCATATCAAAATAAAAAAATTGAAACTTCCTACATGTGGAAAGATCCAAGGCCAAAAATGTGTTGGTAACGGAATTACGTCAGAAAATTATGGATTTCTTAAACCTAAATTTCCAAATAGAATTCAATACAATCCATGTAACCAACAAAGATATATCCAAAACGGTTTTTGGTTCCTTGCTAGCATGCATTTAGCCACTCTGGACATTTATTTTATGGGTGATTTAATCAACTTTAAAATTAGTAATTTTACTCATTTCCCATACAGAATTTCCCAAATAATTATGATCGGCCACTGTATTGCGCATGGTTTCACGCAATCATTCATGCTCCTTTTAAACGTTAAACATTGAACCCAAAATGTAATTGTCTGGCCTGTATACAGGTTTTGGTACTGGGTCACACGTTGGTGACATCTTCGGATTGTCTTACAAATACTAAGCCATGAAATTGTTTACAGTTGAGCTTTTGTATATATATTTTCGATAATCCGTAATACATGTACATCTTTCATCATTTTTTTGAAAGAACAGGCGTAGAAGTCGATGAATTTTACGGAATGATTATCGTTAGGTTCTTTTTTTTTCAGTCGTAAAGACATGTACATGTACTTATCTCAATAATATAATCTAACTCTTTTTTCCATTTTGATTAGGTAGGTAGTAAGAAAAGATGTAAAGAAATGTACAGTATTTAGAGACGTGATTGTTAATGTTTGTAGTCTGTCAAACTATAATCGGCCCCTTTCCCTGTTTTCAGGGTAAAGAAGATATATGTGCACGTCGACTAAATGTGTTTGTAAGGAATTAAGTTAAGCAAAACCTCACAATGGGTTCGTTATGTGATAGTCCACATTGTTTTGGTTTTTTTTTGCCCAATCTTATCGTTTCTATTTTCAGTGAAATTTCCATTGGACATTGTACCGTAATTTTGGAAAAAAAATTACAAGTTTTCATTCGTGGTTGACCTAATATCCTAATATGTATTGATGACGTCATGTCAGTGTTTACCGCATGACATTGCAGTTTTCAGTGGGGTCGTCGCTCGACACTCGCTATACTTTTACATTCCAGACCAAAAGATGTGCAGTTTTAGCCCTATCTGTCGTGGAAGATAACACCGTCATAAACTATACAAGATGTTTACTGTGCAGGGGATTTTCCTCGGGAACCACAAGGTCGAAGAATGGTAGTGTATGTTAACAGGTAAGCACTTATCCAGAACCACCAAAATGACATCGTCGTCGCGCGCATCGCGCCTTGTGCCTATTCAATAAGGCCTTGTGCCTATTCAATAAGGCCTTGTGCCTATTCAATAAGGCCTAGTGCATTTTCAGTAATACATGACGATGTCATTTTGGTGGTTCTGGGTAAGTGCTTACCATGTTAACATAGCATACGAGCCGCGGTGGTGACCCCCGTGATGCACTGCGCGCGGTAAACAGTACGTCATCAAACCATGGAGGAAGGAACCTTCCTCCATGATCAAACATAGGGTTAGTGTTTCGTGGCCCGTTGGTCGGTACACGATTCGAATCGTACCAGGTTTTTGGTTTCTTGTGTGTTTGTTTTGGTTAAATATGTCATCAGTGCAAGCACATGACATAAATGTTTTACAGGAAAATCCATACATGGTTCTAAAACAATGATGGATACGTAGCAAATGTTTTTGTTTGTACATGTGATTTTTTATATCGAGACTTGGACAGAACAACAATCATGCGGTGTTTCCCGCCCACTTTTCTAGCTGTGACTAAATCGCAGGCCCATGTAGAAGCATTGCTTGCCACACCAGCACTCGCTTTAACCCCTTTGGCACGGTACTTTACGGGAGACGTCGGGGCGGCCAGTGGCGTCATCCGGCCTGGTGACACTGTTGTTTTTTTGCGCCCACAGGCACATATGATGCACGATATGGGGCAGAGGGAACCCCCCTCTTTTGTGTTGGTCATTGTGTTCCCGGAATCTCCGGAATGTATTTAAGATCTCTAGGGGGATGTGTTAGGTAACAATAGTCTGGAGAGTGTATAGGGTATAGGGACAAAAGGGGGCCGGGTACCCCTCTGCCCAATATTGTGCTGGGTATACGCGGGCGTCATCCGTACGCAAGGTGAGCATTGTAAAACGGTATTTGACATCAAAGGCGTGAAAGATTTGGTTTAACCGCCGCTGACGTTATCAACAAGAAAGGGGTATTTTGTGTGCAGGGCTACGCCCCGTTTTTGGTTCTTCTAAGTGTCCATATTTAACAAAGAAAGTGATTTACCTGGTCAGTTTCCCTTGTGGATTGTTTGACAAAGAAAGTGAAACACAGACTTCTAAATTTTTATGTTTTGAGCATTGTTTCAGAACCATTTGTGGTATTTTTTCCAGTTCTAAGATGTTTTGAAGCTTTTAGAAATTTGTAGAAGGCCTTTAGGGCATATTCTCTTGCGTATATTGTACATGAGGGTACCAGACATGTTTCGCTTTTCTTTTTTCCCCGTTTTAAGTCGGCAAATAGAAGCTGTTCGATAGGAATATCATTGTTGTTCAGGTAAAAGCTTTGTGTGTCATTCGGTTTCTTTGTCCACTCTAAGCTAGCGATGCACTTTACATGTACTTTGTTGACAATTATATAAGTTGTCGAAGTCACTCGGGTATACAATGCTCCGTGTGTTTTTTGTTTTGGTTTGGGTTTTTTTGGGGGGGTGTTTTTTATTGGTGTTTTTCAATACTTTCGTAGTTTTTTTTTCTTCTGTTTTCAAGAGAGTGTATCATTAAGTGAAAGGATTGCAATTCAATCGAACAAAAATGTGGATTGTGATTGCTGGTGCGTGTAAGGGTGAAGTTTGAGGTATAACCAGTTTGATTTTAAAGGGACACATTGCTTTGTATTTTGCGATTTGGGCTATAAAACTGAAATGGATATGGTTGGGAAGCTTTTTTAAAAGTAGAATATAAAGATTCACATAACTATTCATTCAAATTGCGTGGTTTTTGTTTAATTTTGTGACAAATAACGGTCCGCCATTTTGTAGAACCAAATTTTTGACTCCACAAAATGGCGGACCGTGTTCATCAGTCGTATTTCCAGTCGCATCTGGTTGAAGTACGTTCTGTTGATCCATTTTGATGTACGCAGCACTGGCGATATGTGTCGCGAGGTAGAGAATTGTACCTGGCGATCATCTGATAGGTTCACAAGGCCACTGGCTGCGGCGCCAGCCTAAAGACTCTTACAGCGTATTTTGCGCATTATTTAGACGGTGGTATTTACTACTGGAAATATGTCTATTTTTCGCGGGTCAGATGTCAGGAGTCAGCGGCCAATATTTTGTTTTGTAATCACTACTCACTAATTACAACACATTATACGTGTTTTTTTGCATGAACTACTCTTAAAAAAAGACAAGGAACATTTCCAAACAGCTAAATTTCATGACATTTGAAGGCAATGTGTCCCTTTAAGAAACAAATTATGGTGCCTGAGGAAAGTAAGATCTCGCTTGTTATGATTACCATAGAATTGTTTTGTACAGAGTATCCCTCCTTACATACGGCAATGGTGGGGTGCGTATGCAGGCTAGAGGCATTTCGGAAAGGCGCCTGGTGGTCATGTGCTTAAAAAAAATCGGTTATTTGTGTGCAACTGAATGTGAATTCTTGAGTGTAACTGTATAATTAGACGGCTTTCTTTCTCGGCACACAATTTTATCTGCTTCCATTAGTCATGTGAACAAGTTTTTTAAAATGTAAGTGGTTTTGTTATTTTACGGTTAATCCGTGCATTAAAAAAACACGACTCAATAAAAATTATGTTCAGAATCTACCCTTTGTAAAATGTTGCATCATCTGTCTGATTTCATTGAATGGTTGGCAGTTCTAGGGAATGTCGAAATTCGTTTGAAAGCTGGGAAATCTTTAACTGGGAAAATAAGCTAACTGGGAATTACAAATGCATAACTTTACTGTGCATGTGTAGTAAGTAGGCCGATCGCTGGCCACTTTCGGATAAACTTACGGATAAACTTACGGATAAACATGGCTCGATATTACGCACGAATCAATGGGGAAACGGCTTACCAAATTTGGAATTGTTCATGCTTCACGGAATCCCCCTTAACCCCCCCCCCCCCCCCCCCCCCCAAATGTTCCCCCCGGAAAGACAGATTAAAACAATTAATTATATAGTTACCTAACAAAACAAACTACAGATCGGATAAAAGTAAAGCAAAAATTGTGTTTATCAAAGTTTTTTTTCATTTCTGATTATGCGCAATGTTATTCCGACAGCTTGTTATAAGCAACCACCACACAGGGGTAACATTTGTCAAGATTTTTCCTGATTTCAGGAATTTACTGATTTCAGAATTTTTAGAGAATCTCTTGTAAAATATGGAATTCCTAAGGTGTTACCCTAAAGGTGTTTTTACCTGTAAAAGTGGATATAGACCAATAGAAACAGGTAGGCAAATACAAACCCTAGACCCTAGTGACCCTACGCTGCTCTGGGGTCCTCAGCGACCCCCAAACACTGCAGATTTTGTGGATTTTTCATTTTCGGCCAAACTCACCTGACCACAGAAATTAAATTACTCATGTGTACAAAGTCAACTGCCGATGCCTGCGCATTATTGTTTCAATTTGATAAATACCGCTAGGCGCTAGCGTTTATTATGAGAAATGCAGGTATAGACTAAAAGACTTGTGTATACTGTATAATATACTTCTAATATTACCGAAAACATGCCAGACCAGTTTGAAACTTTAAAGCCACTTACGGAAATTAGTGACAGCAGCTTGCTTGCGAGAATTAAATGACAGCTTTGACAAAGGAACAAATAGCTATGTAGATTCTACCTCGATACAAATTCGCCCCACAGTCCCCGAATGTCGAAATTCGTTTGAAAGCTGGGAAATCTTTAACCCCCCACCCCCCTTCATGTACAAATTGTGATGATATCATAAGTGTAGGAGAAAAACACGCATCATCTGTATAAACTTTGTCTTCGCCAGAGCTAGAAAAAAGGCATTAACATAACGTGTTTGCATGTTGGCGCTATTTGTTTGGTTTCGATGCATTTCATACATTTTGTAGTCACAACAAAGGCATTCCGGAATTGGCAACAAGGATTCGTCACTTTGTAAAAAACCGCGAAGATTGGTAAGACGTGGTTAAATGTGTAAAACAAGCTGAAGTAAACACTGGTTGTATGGTTCCTTGAAGTGAAACGATTCTCACACGCGAAATGTAACATTTCATTAATAAATATTTTAAATGTCATCTATCGGCGATCATTGCACATTACTCTCTTGTGACGCGATAACTGTCAAGAGCGGGAATTTTTCCACATTAATAGTCCATGTCTAACCCACATTTCTTCAGAACTTTGTTGCAGGGTTTTGACAAGGTGTTTCCTTCTGCGACCAATCGAAAATAGCGCTCCTCAAACTGTGCTCACGAGTTATGCTAATGAGGCCAAATGCAGGATTCTGATTGGCCGAGAGGCCAAAAGTGATGACGTCATACCGACTAGACAGACCGTATATGCACTACTCTATGCACTACATTAAGGGCTGCGCGCCAAGACCCTCGCCGTGTGCGCTTCACATGATTCTTGACTTCAGTAATGTCCCCCCCCCCCCCCCCCCCCCCCCACGTTTGAAATGGGATTGACGCCCCTATATCCACCAGCTTATTCGTAGATTGCAGAGCAGTCACTGACATAAACCTATGATGATACTTCGCTCAACAGAATACTTCGTCCTCCAACCTTTCCCGCAAATCAAAAAATAATGGAAAGAAAGAGGCATGACTCTGTTGATGCCGTTAACAACTCCCACTTTCCCCTTCCCCTCAAACGAATTCTGACTTACTGCGGCTATTTCTAAATTAATCAACTGATCATTCCCTGAACTTTGCCTGCACATACCGGTTCTTCCTTGCTATTTTCTCAATTAATTAAAAAGCACGTCATCCTTTTCTTTAGAAAAAGAACACAAAGTTCAACAACAAATTAATAATCCGTTGGCTAAGGCCCTGAACCAAAAGTTCCATCCCATTGACTCAATGTATAAATGCTGCATGTATGATTAAGCCCCACATGAACAGAGTATGCGCTTTCATTGGCTTGTTCGTTTTTTTTGCTAAGCACGTAGCTCAGGTTGCCCGCACACGGTGAGTTTTTCGCCTCATGAGGCGAAAAAAATCAAACATGACAGATATTTGCCTCACGGCCTCGCGAGGCAGAAAACGCACCAAATATTCACCGCAGCTAATGGTAAATGCAAGTTGTGGCGCCTCCGAAGGCGTGCCTGCCACCTTGCTATCTGGGTACATTTTTAATCTCTCCCTCTTTTTTCTTATGTTTTTCCGTCTCTCTCCCTCTCTTTGTCTTGTTTTTGTTTTAAAGGAAAAAAGGTGGCGTGCGCCTCCCACGCCCCCCACCCCCCCCCCCCCCCCCCCCATGGATCCGCCCCTGAGCACACACCCATACATGTTCTGTAAATACGTTCGAGAACAAGAGGAGAAAGAAAATACAAAGTAACATTCCTCGGAAGTCGGTTTTAGGCCGTGTCCGAATTACTTGGCTACGGCTGGATGTTACAGACATGTCTATGGTAACGGCTGCAGCCACTTCCCATAGACTCGTGTGTATTTTCAAGCCGTAGCCATGTAATTCGGATAAGGCCTTAGTCTATGGGGTTGGGTTATATGAAATTAACAATTGGAAACAAAGCATTGTCGGTAGTATCGGGAAAGTACGACTGTGTGTATGTCATACCAGAGAAAGCCACTTTTCTGTACCGTGAAATAGAGCTTAATTCATTTTGAAAATGAAATGAAATAAAAGATGATTTCTACAGAGTTAAAACAAAATGACTTACCACCACCTATCCACCCAACCCCGAGCATGACAAACTAGTTCAAAATTATTTGTTTAAAGTCATTTCAATATTTAAAAAATTAATGAAGCTGTAACACAGAAAAGTGGTATTTTCTGGTTGGATACATGCACATACATTCTACACATACTGTACATATACCATGTAGTCCATGCATAGCGTACATTACCATGGAGACGAGTGCTAATATCTCATATTTAAAAAAACCAACAAAATAACGACAACAAGAACAACAACAATAACAACGACAATGAAAATAACAATAACAAAAATTAAAAATACAAATGAAGTGAGAACCAAGCTTTATTTTAATTACAATAAAACAAAATTGTTTCTGCCATGAAATAAAAAAGTTACTTTTGAGAGCTGATTTATCACGGTTTATCAAGTCCCACTGGTGCCATTTGTCTAAAAGTCGTCGCCTTTTTTGGCAATATATTTTGTTTACAATTTTACTTTATTACTTTCTTGGTTATTCATGCTTATCTGCTTTACCTCATTTGCTGGTGTTTGAAAAAAAAAACATTATATTGAATAGAATAGAATCGAAACTGTACCAACATTGTCATGTAAAACACATTAAAATTAGAAAGGAATATGAACATTTAGATATGCTGCTTATTTCAGAAAAGTGCTTATTTCAGAAAAGACCATTTAAAATGACAACCATGACTTTAAAAGTAACATGAAAATATACTGCTGGTTGATGTTGGCCTTATGCACTTTTCTTTATTGGTGTATTTGGCTGATGCAATTGTAGACTTGAAATCAAGTCGTTGGACACTGTCGTCTTTGTCCGCAGGCGCCACCGCAATGAACCAGCGCTGATCCATTATGTATGCCCAGCCCTTACGACTTGACCACTTTGACTCGGGGCTGATATTCATATACATGCGGCAAGCTCACTGCATAACGTTTCAACAGAGAGGGCCAATGGTACCTCATCTGCCATAACAGGAATCAGCCATTATACAGGGTGTCCCAAAACAAATTCCAGGCCAAACCAGGCAATTGTTTTTTCTTGCAACGGATTTCTAAATTGTATATTTTCTTTCAATATAAAACTTGTTTTTATTTTGAGCATCTGCAACTCTCTGAATAAAAATAAAGTTTTGTATTGATTGCTTTCTTGCCTCTAACGCATATAGCGGATCCACCCTTGGTAACAATATTGTCAGGCCGGACATAATTCGACATTTGTAAAGTAAATATAGGTTTTTTCGCACATTTAAAAACTGTTTGCGTTCACATTCCTAAACGGTCAACTTCAATTTTGTCAACAAAATTCATGACCTTGCATATCCTGGCAACTGCGGACGACGAAATTGAATTGTCTTTCAAGAAAAAAGTGTATGACAAATGTATGAAATTGTTTGGACAAAGTGCGAACATGAGCGATCGCCACCAAAAGACGAAATTGAACATGGGATATGTAAAGTCAGGAATTTTCGAGACGAAATTAAGGTTAACCGTTTGGAAATTTGAATAAAAACAGTTTTAAAATGTGGGGGAAGCCAATATTTGATAACTGAACTTGGGGATTTCTTTCCGTTCAATGTCTCATTCAAAAAAGAGCACGGACAGTATAATCTTAAACTAAAAAAATGAAACATAAAATATCTAACATTATAAACACATCACAAAAAGTAAGTTCCCCCCTAAATAACTCCTCATATTTTCTAAAGTAACAATTTCTTACATTACGCCTAAGCATAGAATATACCTATGGTTATCAGGAAAATGTTGTGAAGATTGGAGGCATCCATGACTTTATGGTTGACTTAGCACAAATTGAAGACAAAATCAACCAAAGTCAAAAGTTTGAAATACCAGCAGTTAGGACTAATACTCCAGAGTTAAGAGTGCAGACATAATGGGCCTGCGGACACATTGGGGCGAACATAATGTGCCTGCGGACAAAATGTGCCTGTGGACACAATGGGGCGGATATAATGGGCCTGTGGCCACAATGGGGCGGACATAATGGGCCTGCGGACATAATGGGGCGGACATAATGGGCCTGTGGACACAATGAGGCGGACATAATAGGCATGCGGACATAATGGGGCGGACATAATGGGCCTGCGGACACAATGGGGCGGACATAATGGGCCTGCGGACACAATGGGGCGGACATATTGGGCCTGCGGACATAATGGGGCGGATATAATGGGCCTGCGGACATAATGGGGCGGACATAATGGGCCTGGAAAAGCGTGCGGACATAATGGGCCATGCGGACATAATGGGCCGTAACATATGTCGCTTATCTGAAAGTGGGACCGTTGGAATTCAGAGTGGTGCCCTTCTTGACGCATTGGCTGCTACAGGTTGCACTATGAATGGCGCCAGTCTGAATGTCCACTTGTTAATGATTCGGTTGTTTTTTTCTCATTTCTCTGTAAATGTTACACATTTATGGCAACATTTTTACACTCAGACCGGTTAGGTAACTAACCTATTAAATTTTGGGGATTGAAAAGTGTAATGTGTGCCTTTCATCTGCTATTGTTGCGACAATCCACATCCGATTCAGTTTTTTCTCCGCAAGTTCAACGTTTCTAAATTTCAAGTGTCGAATTTTGGCTTTATCTACTTCGAATAAATAACAAATATTTGAATTGGAAATTTTAGGCCTATGATTCTATTATTGTCAACGCTATGTTGCTTATGACCACCAAACGTACAGCTTTTTTGTTCGGTTACGCTGTGCATTGCTTATGACCTGTTGCTGTGCGGTTTTGAAATAGCAAGTATGTGTGTACACATTGTGCGTTCCAGAGAGTAGCATCAGATTTCGACTGCAAGCGTGTATGCACGTATGTATGCATAGTTGTGTACATCCCGTCAAACAATTAATGATTTACCAATTGACCTATACCTTTGCTATCGGAGATTGATGAAGCCTTTATGAAGGTCATAATTATGCGCGCACATATAAGCAGGAAATAGCGCCATATACTGCGTAAAGTATTACTGTGACGGATGCCCTCGGTATTAAGCGAAGTATTGTCTCTTTGCGTTGCTGCTTGTTCGGTATTTTTTTCTCTTTTTTGTTTACGAGATTTTTAAACCCTTTTCGAGTGGTGTTTAGGACTTGGTGCTTAGTGCTTTCCGAGAATATGTAGGGACCGGTACTTCACTGTGACAGGCTTATTCTTTAGTATTTATTTCTTAAAGACAAATAAGTACATCAATTTCTGTAAACATTGTTTTCATCTTCAAAACCGGATAATTATGACAATGAAAATATTGTGGCCAGAAAGCGATTTTCAGTTTCTGATCCACTTGGTTTCCAGCAAGGTTTTCTTCGATTCAAGGTGATTAAAATATTAAGTTAATCACATGAATTGGTAAAACTGGTTAAGAACATTGTCCGCTGTTGCTTTCTGTTCACAAAACAAAAGGAAAACCAGAGAAAACACCGCAGGAAATTACCGTATTTCATATTTTAAAGAAATAGTAACACCACGTGTACGCCAGCCTGTCGTCTTTTTAAAAATAAGGTAACCAAGAAATCAATGCAACTATGGGCGTATTCGAAACCCTGGTTCTCGGGTAACCTGTGTTCTCTCAGGCTGGTTGCCAAATAAGGAGCATCAAAAGAGCGTGTGCACCCTATGCGTTCCAATGAAATTCTTAATTTTATGCTCACTGGCAACATGTTCCCAGTGTAATTTGACACATACCATGGAGGAAGGAACATACTGTGAGTTCTTTCCAAATGTCATTCTTTGGTTTTTAAGGATATTATCTGTATTTAGTCAGTATAATATCATGGACGTCCATGAATTCAAAATGACTTATTTTTCAAACTTATAATACATTATTTACATCGTATTGTTTATGTTGTCAAGGATCCTCATTACTTATGCAAATATTAATACTACATATGCAAATATTAATACTACGAATGAAAAGAAAGGAAAATTTACGAGCTTACGAAAATAATTGAAATCGTGCAACAGCAATAATAATTGGTGAAGACAATCCCACTCCATTGATCCCATTTTTTAATAATTATTTTATACTGTCCCTGGATTGCATGAGAGCTTCCTGAATTTCACAAAAATTAACGCAAGTTCCGGAAGGGCCTTAGTCCGCCATCTTTGTTCTTGACGTTCTTCATCTACTCCCCAGTACGTAAGTGGGGAGTGAAAATCCTGTTCGTGAACACGGTTTGCGTTTTGGAAACTCTCTTTAGACTTGGGCAAGTCGTTAGACAGCCCTGTTTTGTCCGTCGTACAGCGTGGCATATGCCAGCGAAGCACACGCATGTTGGCAACTAATAGAGCGGTATGCGCTATACCCCAGACGAATACAATAAAACCGTCCAATTACCGACTTGATTTCAAGTCTAAAACCTCTTCAACACGCGAACGGGGTTTCGAATACGCCTTTAAATAGTGCGCATGACTGAGCAGGCGGGGTTGGTTAAAAGGTGTAACGTGCACGTGTGTCGTAATGGGGCATACCGGAAGAAACGTGACGCAACAAAAGATTGCAAGATACTTCACTTGATTGACATTAATATACAGAAAGAATGTTATTGTTGAAATTAGCTAATCTGTCTATTACCAACAACTATTCAATTACATTATATTTAATGAATGTTTAAAGGGCCCTATTTCCCTATGGTACCATGGGTATATGTAGTGTTTGAGTTCGACAACGCGAGCCGGCATTCGAATCAGTTCATGTCCATGTACTTAGCTGTAAATTAGATTTTTCTTGAGATGTGTTATCCTCAACGAGACGTGATGACATTATATTCATGATGGGTGTCACGGTGGAGCACTCTAGTGACGTGGCGGGGCGAGAGATGTCTTTCGGAAGCCTAAAGTTCTCATCACGTATGTTTCCTCCGCCAACTTAGTTTTGCTCATTGTGCAGATTTACAGTTTACCCTTTGTGCTGTACAAGTGACGTCAGATCAGTTTCTTTTTTAAGCAATGAGGTGCTTATTTGCGTTTGAATAGGCATAATGGTGTTGCGTAATTGAATTGCATATTAGCCTTTTACAAGCAGTGATATTCGTTGATTTCCTCTGTTGCTGTCATACTTTTCATGAGATTCTTTGGAAGCGGGGTTTTTACAAGAATGCGAATCCCATGGAAGTGAAGCTAACGACCAACTTGAAACCTTCCTGATAATTACTAGTGTGCAATACTTTTTTGGGTGAGATTCACGAGTTCAAACCCGGTGTAGGTTGTGCTTCAATTCTGTAGCAGCAATTGATTAACTGAACCAGCGATCCCGGTGATTTTCGAATAGTGCATAATTCAATAGGTTTTAATCATATCGATACCAATCACTATAGAAATATGCCAAGAATCGATACTATCTACTTCCGACTTTACCTGACAATGTTACAAAGAAATCAATAAATATTACTTTAAAAAAATTGCACGCCTGATTTTATGATGTGTGTCTTGGGAAACTTCTAGTGCACATATATTTCTGGGGTACATCTGACAGAAAACCCCGGAAGAGATCATTTGAATGGTTCGTATTGTCATAGCGTTTGTACAGTATATTGGCAACACGTCTTGTAGCAGCCCGATGTAAGACTATCTCACAGACATTATTATCAATGGCTACGGCTCTTCATCGTAGCCTGTCAATAGCCAAATTCGAAGCCGTAGCCACAACAGATCCGATCCAGACAACGGCTTATTCTGTGCGACTGCAGCATGCCAGCCTGTGAATAAACTAAACTGATACACCCACAATACACGTCAACATACGTGCATTGTCCTGTGGTCCGGGTGAGCTGCAGAGCTTCTCTCCTGGTTGGCCACAGTCATGTGCAATATGCTAGAATCATGATGAGACTCAATCGTCACAATCTTCGTCTTTCCCCCGAGCTTTTTGGTTGGTCTTCTGCTGGGCTTTTTATACTGCTGAATCCTTGCGTACAAGGCAGCGCCACATCATCATTGTTCAATGAAAAACAAGAGTCCGCTGGCTACATCACCATTTTAAATAACCTCTGAAGGACTCTGGGCTTAAGAAACCCACAGTTTGTGCTGACTCAAAATGTCCATGTTGGTCATCACTTTGCTGACTAGACCATGGAGGTCATTTGGTTTACACACACATGTAAACCCACACAGTCATGTAAACGGGTGCAATCGTGGACCTCCCATTGTTCCTCTTTTGTTTATACTCTAACTTTTTCGGAAGGCCTCCCATTGGTTTTGTACACGATTTTCAATCGTGGACGTTAGGTCAAACGTGGACCCCTTTGTCTACGCTCGAATTCTTTTGTCCTATAGGTCCACGATTGCCGGCATATACAAACTCACCCACACATATTGTACAAATACACACATTCATATTATGAATTTACCCATGATAATTATAAATTAATACAATTAATTATGATTTGATAACCTTTCCCACAACGAAAGGAAAATGTTTTGTGCCAGATTACGGCCAAATAGTTTTCAAACTGTTCAGCTAGTTTTAACAATATACAAAAGTAACTCTTGATATAGCTGTGTTCATCATGCAGATAAATTTCACATTAGCGGGAAAAAATCGATCCATCAAGGGCCGGCCTTTAAAATACTTACCAATCACAGCTGGGCGCGCCACAGTTCGTCAATCATATCGACCTTTTGACGGCTGTGATTGGTCAATAAACGTCAAGAGGGCGGGGCTTGGCAGATTGGCCCTTCCCTTGGTCAGTTTTGATTCGCAGACTCATGCCTACACACGTGTTAATAGAGGAATTTCACATTAGCCCCTTCTGCGCACTTCCTGGTTGAAAGCGAGAATGTCAGTGGCAAACAAAACAACGCTTTTCAGCACATTCATTAATGCATGAATTAATCAGGCCACAAAAGGAAGCGCAGACGCACGATCAGCATAAAGTTGTTTACTGTGACATTGAGATCCTCGTTTTCAAACGCGGAAGTGCGCATATCGGCGCTAAACTCGTCGTTGTGGGATTCCTCTATTGTCTTACTGGCACGGGTCTCCTGTTGAACCTCTGGCATCTGATGAGTCTCAAGCAAGCGTTCCTGATGTGTCGATTCAGCCAAGCGTAAATGAACGGATTGATGGTAGGTGCCATGGATAAGATAAACATACTAAAACGTCCCCCCCCCCCCCCCCCCCTCAACAAAACCGGATATGAACCCGCTAAAACGTAGATGATGGCTTGTGGAATGTACGTGATCACGAAAACCACATTCAGCAACGCGAACATCTTGATAAGCCCGTAGTCGATGACTGGCTCCGGGGCTGGGACTACGGCTCGAGGCTGGTTGGGTGGTGGAACCTCTTCGGCTACAGTCGCCGGCCGAGGCTGCAGAATGACGGCCGGCTTGACGCGCCGTCTGCTGGCCCTCACCGCAAGCAGCACCCGAATGCATTGCAGGGGTATCACAACTATCGATATGACGAGCGCTGTGCAGGTCAGCGCCGAGATGTACCAGTGTTGAAGGTCCGGGACACAGCTTGAGAAGGCCTGCCGGTACCGGACGCCTACTTTGATGAACACTTCGTCAATGGCGAGAAAGGCTACTCCCTGAAGCCACATGTACAGCAAGAGAGACATGACCTTTTTGCGACCGCAGAATCGGCTGTACGTCGACGTGGGCTTGGTGATGAGCAGGTACCTGTTGGTGGCCACTGCAGTGAGAGTCTGCGCGGACACGTTCAACAGGAGCAGGAAGAGTTTGGCGCTGTACCGGCAGATGGCCTCGCCGAGCCCGGGAGGCCATCCACCGGATAGGACAGCCGTGGCGTAGAAGGGCGTAAAGATGACGGAGGCCAGCAGGTCGGCCAGGCTGAGATTAGCCACGAAGGCGCCGTGAGAAGTCCGGAGCTTGGGCGTGGTGGCGATGGAGGTGAGAACCAGAAGGTTCCCAACGATGGCTACGATACAGGCGAAGATAACTGTCAGACCGTGGAGAAAACGCAGCGGGTCAGGCAACCCAGAGACGGTGCTACTTGTGGTATTAACCTCCATAATTTTGGTTGCTGGTTACGTCGGTGGAAACACTAATAATAGTTTGATCCTCTTCGTAATTATTTTTGGTAGTTTTATTAAACTTGCAGGGTTGAGATGCTTGAGTGCGTGAAACTACACACATGCCTATTTCATTCGTCTGCACTCGTTTCACTGGATTCCGGATCCGAAATGATAATGCGACTTTTATTACATGTAGGTATAGGCCTATGAGTAAACTACAACATTTTGTTATGACCAGAGACGCAAAACGATACAGTTTCAAAAGATTGGCTAGTGCAGTTACAAGAACATGCATAACACAGAGCTGCGATCAAGGTACCGTAGTCTACTCCTCGATTGCAGTGCCAATTAATCTGAATGAAAATGTTGCCTGCATTAGGGCTGTTTGCATAATGGTCTCGCCTGATAGATGGCCGTTCCACTCCAATGATAAGGGTTTGTGGATGAGAAGCGCTCACGTCATTTATTTAACCCCTCAAACACCCACACAGAGTGGCACTGAACACACTAACCAATGCCATTCAATGAATTACGTATGATGGTGCACTTCGGCGTACTCATTCGGCTATTATCATTTTAAGCACACATTATTTTCGCGCAATGTTTGATGTAATGCGCGGGCATGGTTGATCATACGGCTCGTCATTTCTCCAACTCCTTGAAATTTAGTTATCTGTTGCTTCGTTTTCTGCCTAAGGTTTCGTCAACAGAAATAACCACTCCGTGCAATAGGCTGGGAATCAAAGTGCCAAAGCGTCACACGTAGGCCAACAATGATTAAAGGGACACATTGCTTTGGATTTTGCGATTTGGGCTATAAAACTGAAATGGATATGGTTGGGAAGCTTTTATAAAAGTAGAATATAAAGATTCACATAACTATCCCTTAAAATTGCGTGGTTTTTGTTTAATTTCGTGACAAATAACGGTCCGCCATTTTGTAGAACCAAATTTTTGACTCCACAAAATGGCGGACCGTGTTCATCAGTCGTATTTCCAGTCGCATCTGGTTGAAATACGTTCTGTTGATCCATTTTGATGTACTGTGTGGCACGGCGCGCAGCACTGGCGATATGTGTCGCGAGGTAGAGAATTGTACCTGGCGATCATTTTGATAGGTTTACAAGGCCACTGGCTGCGGCGCCAGCCTAAAGACTCTTACAGCGTATTTTGCGCATTATTTAGACGGTGGTATTTACTACTGGAAAAAGGTCTATGTTTTGCTGGTCAGATGTCGGGGGGCAGCGGCAATTTTTTGTTTTATAATTACTACTCACTAATTACAACACATTATACGTGTTTTTTTGCATGAACATCTCTTATAAAAGACAAGGAACATTTCCAAACAGCAAAATTTCATGACATTTGATGGCAATGTGTCCCTTTAAGTTATTCTGTAGGCCTATCTGTTTTCCTCCACTGGCAGGCTTTTTATAATCTTACAATAAAGCAACAGGGCCCAATTTCATAGCGCTGCTTAACGGTAAGCAGAAAAGTTGTGCTAACTATAGCAGGCAAATTTGCTTAAAGGGAAAGTCCACCCTGAGTTTATAATAACATAATGTTAAAGAACGTTAATTGCAATTGTGACTTACTTTTTATTTCATTTTGATTGGTTTCGGTAATCGTATAAACCGGAGGTTTTTCATAACGCGCATGCCGTCATGCGGGCCGCCCTTTTGCTCTAGAATATCGGTACATCCGGGATACTGTGACGTAGTGGCTGCACTACCAAGCCGGCCGGCCGGTACCCGGCCGGCCCCGCAGCCTGAGCTGTGCGAGTGCAGTGAACCATTGTCCATACATGCAACACACACGAGAACGCGGCAGTGTTGTTCCTTGACGCACGTCTGTTTTCCATATTCCTGGCGAATTTTTGCCTGACTGCTAAAGCAAAACTCGGTCGTGCTGTAGTACAGCAACATCATGACGATTTGGCAAGCTTTTGGCTGCTCAAATAAACCGAATTCTCTAAACGGTCTCAGCGCCTTCTTCCAAATTCCCAATCCCCCAAAGTCAAACGACCAGATATTTGTAAGAAATGGCTGAACAATATAAAAACGCGACGACTTCGAACCGGATTGCTTTGAGGAAAATCGGCAGGCAGTTCTCCTGGGGTAGGCTAAGAATCTTCGAGATGATGCAGTGCCTAACATATTTTCTTTCCGACCAGAACAGACTTTGTGCTCTTCTAAAAAAATACGAAAAACCACGATAAATTGCAGCACGTCAAGTCGAAGTAAACATCAGCCTTACGCATTCACGCAATAGTCGGGCGCCTTATAAAACATACGTATTCATATGCACTAAGCTGCGTCTAGGTGTGATACCAGTGCATACCGCACGTAGTCAACCATGGATTTCCACTGAGGTGCGGACACTACGTCATAATCTCCCGGATGTCGCGGGAACTTCGAACAGTATGGACGCGCCCTTTGTACTGCTGAATGGCAAGAAAATATAATTTCACCCTCGCAGTATGAGACAAGTTGTTGTTTTTTCCAAGCGGGTTGGCCTACTACGGAAGCGTATTTAGGACATGACCCCAAACAATTTCCCGCACACTATTTCGAATGGGCGGATTAATGTTTCGCCCGGTCGGATTAGTATTTCGCCCGGGCGGATTACTATTTCGCCCGGGCGGATTACTGTCGAAATGGTGAAACCCGTTATGTTCCGATTAATCCGCCCAGGCGAAACAGTGAGAGGGGAATGTTTGTTTTTCGTCATGACCTAAATACGCTTCCGTAGCCTACCAGTAAAAATGTATTGACAAAAGTTGTTTCAACATTTCGGTATACAAATCAACAGAGATATAGGCAGACTGCAGAGATATTTGTTCCAAACGATGGCCGCCATGGGCGTCGCGACGCCAGGATTTTTTTCTAGAGGGGGGGAAAAAATCCCAAAATTATTTTATTTTCGAGGGTGGGTGGGGGACATTTGCCCACCCCACTACCACCATTACACCCCGGACGCCAATGTTGTTAGGTGTGGATTAAATTAAGAGTAATATGACACCTCGTCTTCTTTCTTATTTATTGTTTGTATTAATTTTTTCTCTTTTTATTTTGTTAGTTTCCGGGGGGAAGTTCCCCTCGCCCCCCCCCCCCCCCCCCCACCCTCGCGACGCCCATGATGGCCCCTGATAACATGTACATTGGAGCGTGCGGTTATAATGTTTATCAATGATTTTTCTTGTGCGCTGATGCATAATCCGCCATGTTTCGTCCAGTGTCCGAAACTAGCGCCAATAGACCTTATCGCAAATAATAGATTACGGAAGTCTGATATCAGTTGGCACGACAACTGGCTCCAAACTTTGTTTAACAGCCAGTCATGCAAACACATTGACACATCAAGGGTCAGTTCGTTAAACCGAAATTTACTCAGTACGCGGTTTCACGAACTGACACCCAAGTGCGCGTGAGTGTCAGTTCGTGAAAACGGTGACGAAATGTGCGATGTGTGCATGTCCCTTCAGGGCCACGATACATGACTGAGCAGGCGGGGTTGCTTAAAAGGTGTAACGTGCACGTGTGTCGTAATAGGGCATAACGGAAGAAAATAATTAGGCACGTGACGCAACAAAAATTAGCTTCTGTCTATTACCAACAACTATTCAATTACATTTATCTAATGAATGTTCAAAGGGCCCTATTTCCCTATGGTACCATGAGTGTAGTGTTTGAGTTCGACAACGCGAGCCGGCATTCGAATCAGTTCATGTCCATGTACTTAGCTGTAAATTTGATTCTTCTTGAGATGTGTTATCCTCAACGAGACGTGATGACATTATATGCATGATGGGTGTCACGGTGGAGCATTCCAGTGACGTGGCGGGGCGATGGATGTCTTTCGGAAGGCTAAAGTTCTCATTGCCTTGTGGTCCGGGTGAGCTGCAGAGCTTCACTCCTGGTTGGCCACAGTCATGTGCAATGTGCTAGAATCATGATGAGACTCAATCGTCTGCACTCAGTCACAATCTTCGTCTTTTCCCCAAGCTTTTTGGTTGGTCTTCTGCTGGGATTTTTTATACTGCTGAATCCTTGCTAGCGCCACATCACTATTGTTCAATAAAGAAACATAGCCTAAGAGTCCGCTGGCTATATCACCATTTTTAATGGAACGTATATAGGATAACTTCTGAAGGACTCTGGGCTTAAGAAACCAACAGTTTGTGCTGACTCAAAATGTCCATGTTGGTCAACGCTTTGCTGACTAGACCATGGAGGTCATTTGGTTTACACACCCATTAATTTGTATACACACATGTATATTGTACATCATACATTCATGTTACATGTATGAATTTACCCATGGTAATTATACATTGATACAACTAATTATGAATTGATAACCTTTCCCATAAGGAAAGGAAAGGGATTTGTGCCAGATTACGGCCAAATAGTTTTAAAACTGTTAAGCTAGTTTAAATATTATGAAAAAGTAACTCTTGACAGCTATATTGATCATGCAGATTAATTTCACATTAGCGGAAAATAATCGATTCATCAAGGGCCGGCCTTTGAAATACTGACCAATCACAGCTGGGCGCGCCACAGTTCGTCAATCATATCGAACTTTTGACGGCTGTGATTGGTCAATAAACGTCAAGAGGGCGGGGCTTAATCTAACAGCCTGTTGGCAGATTGGCCCTTCCCTGCGCCCTTGGTCAGTTTTGATTCGCAGACTCGTGTTAATAGAGGAATTTCACATTAGCCCCTTCTGCGCCCTTCTTGGTTGAAAGCGAGAATGCCAGTGGCAAACAAAAACAACGCTTTTCAGCACATTCATTAATGCATGAATTAATCAGGCCATAAAAGGAAGCGAAGGCGCACGATCAGCATAAAGTTGTTTACTGTGACATTGAGATCCTCGTTTTCAAACGCGGGAGTGCGCAGATCGGCGCTAAACTCGTCGTTGTGGGATTCCTCTATTGTCTTACTGGCACGGGTCTCCTGTTGAACCTCTGGCATCTGATGAGTCTCAAGCAAGCGGTCCTGATGTTTGGATTCAGCCAAGCGTAAATGAACGGATTGATGGTAGGTGTCATGGACAAGATAAACATACAAAAACGTCCTCCCCTCAACAAAACTGGATAGGAACCCGCTAAAACGTAGATGATGGCTTGTGGGATGTACGTGATCACGAAAACCACATCCAGCAACGCGAACATCTTGATGAGCCCGTAGTCGATGCCTGGCTCCGGGGCTGGGACTACGGCTCGAGGCTGGTTGGGTGGTGGAACCTCTTCGGCTACAGTCGCCGGCCGAGGCTGCAGAATGAAGGCCGGCTTGACGCGCCGTCTGCTGGCCCTCACCGCAAGCAGCACCCGAATGTATTGCAGGGGTATCACAACTATCGATATGACGAGCGCTCCGCAGGTCAGCGCCGAGATGTACCAGTGTTGAAGGTCCGGGACACAGCTCGAGAAGGCCTGCCGGTACCGGACGCCTACTTTGATGAACACTTCGTCAATGGCGAGGAAGGCTACTCCCTGAAGCCATATGTACAGCAAGAGAGACATGACCTGTTTGCGACCGCAGAATCGGCTGTACGTCGACGCGGGCTTGGTGATGAGCAGGTACCTGTTGGTGGCCACTGCAGTGAGAGTCTGCGCGGACACGTGCAACAGGAGCAGGAAGAGTTTGGCGCTGTACCGGCAGATGGCCTCGCCGAGCCCGGGAGGCCAGCCACCAGATAGGACAGCCGTGGCGTAGAAGGGCGTAAAGATGACGGAGGCCAGCAGGTCGGCCAGGCTGAGATTAGCCACGAAGACGCCGTGAGAAGTCCGGAGCTTGGGCGTGGTGGCGATGGAGGTGAGAACCAGAAGGTTCCAAACGATGGCTACGATACAGGCGAAGATGACTGTCAGACCGTGGAAAAAACGCAGCGGGTCAGGCAACCCAGAGACGGTGCTACTTGTGGTATTAACCTCCATAATTTTGGTTGCTGGTTATGTCGGTGGAAACACTAATAATAGTTTGATCCTCTTCGTAATTATTTTTGGTAGTTTTATTAAACTTGCAGGGTTGAGATGCTTGAGTGCGTGAAACTACACACATGCCTACTTCATTCGTCTGCACTCGTTTCACTGGATTCCGGATCCGAAATGATAATGCGACTTTTATTACATGTAGGTATAGGCCTATGAGTAAACTACAACATTTTGTTATGACCAGAGACGCAAAACGATACAGTTTCAAAAGATTGGCTAGTGCAGTTACAAGAACATGCATAACACAGAGCTGCGATCAAGGTACCGTAGTCTACTCCTCGATTGCAGTGCCAATTAATCTGAATGAAAATGTTGCCTGCTTATATTAGGGCTGTTTACATAATGGTCTCGCTTGATGGATGGCCGTTCAACTCCAATAATAAGGGTTTGTGGATAAAGAAGCGCTCCCGTCATTTATTTACCCAACAAACACCCATACAGAGTGGCACTGAACACACCATTAATTAACCAATGCCAATCAATTATTTACGCATGATGGTACACTTCGTACTCATTAGGCTATTATCATTTTAAGCATAAATTATTTTCGCGCAATGTTTGATGCAATGCGCGGGCATGGTTGATCATACGGCTCGTCATTTCTCCAACTCCTTGAAATTTAGTTATCTTTTGCTTCGTTTTCTGCCTAAGGTTTCGTCAACAGAAATAACCACTCCGTGCAATAGGCTGGGAATCAAAGTGCCAAAGCGTCACACGTAGGCCTACAATGATTAAGTTATTCTGTAGGCCTATCTGTTTTTCTCCACTGGCAGGCTTTTTATATAGCTTACAATAAAGCAACAGGGCCCAATTTCATAGCGCTGCTTAACGGTAAGCAGAAAAGTTGTGCTAACTATAGCAAAAAAATGTGCTTAAGCATTAGTGTATTTCATCGCCAAGTCGTGCTAACGCTTGCGCGTGCATGGAGATTTATATTGTTGTGTCACTAATTTAAGCAAATCCTCCTGCTTCCGAAGTTAGCGGGCTCTTCGCTGTGCTTATACTGCTTACAGTCTCTATAAAATGGGCGAGGGTTCCGTTAGTAGAAAATCGTGTGTTAAGCAGCACTATGAAATTGGGCCCAGGTTTAACAGGCGAGCGGATTTTCCTAGCTCTGACGTTTTCTCTCTGATTTTGTCTCAAAAGAAAGACACATGACAGGCTCTTGGCTTCATGAATCTATACCTCTTTTCAAATGTCTTCTTTTCTAGTAAGTATTTTTTCAGCACATTTCGCATTAAGCTCTGACTTTGAGGGCCATAGGCCAAATTGAAATACAGGATGAAACCTGCTCAGCACCTAAATTAAATTTACGGAGGAGGGGCCCGTTGGGTACACCCATTTTTTCAACGAACTTCACTTTTCTTGTGCAGATTGATTTTGCAGTATCAAGCTGGGAAGGGGCGGGGCAGATGCAGCTTCCGTATGGGGGCGGGGTTACAATCTTCCATATCTCTCAGTCTGGAATCTGTAGCGTCTTAATTTATACATCAAATCGTAAGTCTGTGTAGAGCATGTGCAGTTGGCCACTTGATAAAGTGCACAGGTCAACGGGGAAAGTTCTCACCTTTCACGCAATTTGCTGACAAAAACGATAATGCAAAACCTTTACCGATCTGTCAGCGTGGAGACACATGACATAGGCCTAACTGATCTAGTTGGGACAAAAATATAATTTCACCCTCGCAGTATGAGACAAAAGATTTTTTTTTCAAGCGGGTTGGCCTACTACGGAAGCGTATTTAGACATGACCCCAAAACATTTTCCGCTCACTATTTCGCCCGGGCGGATTAATATTTCGCCCGGTCGGATTAGTATTTCGCCCGGGCGGATTACTATTTCGCCCGGGCGGATTACTGTCGAAATAGTGAAACCCGTTATGTTCCGATTAATCCGCCCAGGCGAAATATTTTTTTTTCGTCATGACCTAAATACGCTTCCGTAGCCTACCAGTAAAAATGTATTGACAAAAGTTGTTTCAACATTTCGGTATACAAATCAACAGAGCCATATAGGCAGACTGCAGAGATATATGTGCCAAAAGATGGCCGCCATAGGCGTCGCGACGCCAGGATTTTTTTCTAGAGGGGGAAAAGTATCCCCAAATCATCTTTTTTTCGAGGGTGGGTGGGGGACATTTGCCCACCCCACCACCACCATTACACCCCGGACGCCAATGTTGTTAGGTGTGGATTAAATTAAGAGTAATATGACACCTCGTCTTCTTCTATATTTATTTTTTGTATTTATTTGTTCTCTTTGTATTTTGTTAGTTTCCGGGGGGGGGGGGGGGGGGGAGTTCCCCTTGCCCCCCCCCCCCCACCCTCGCGACGCCCATGATGGCCCCATATAACATGTACATTGGAGCGTGCGGTTATAATGTTTATCAATTATTTTTCTTGTGCACTGATGCATAATCCGCCATGTTTCGTCCAGTGTCCGAAACTAGCGCCAATACTAGACCTTATCGCAAATAATAGATTACGGAAGTCTGATATCAGTTGGCACGACAACTGGCTCCAAACTTTGTTTAACAGCCAGTCATGCAAACACATTGACACATCAAGGGCCTGTTTGTTTCACACGGGGAATCGAATCCGGATCGCGATCGGTGACCCATGCCGCTGGTTTGCTCCACCTACCAGGCGGAATCTGGTGTGTGAACCACGCATGGATCACCGATCGCGATCCAATAGATCGTCACAGTTTTCACGAACAGACGAATTTTGCCTCTCCACACTAAACTAAAGTTACAAGAAAATCAGGTTTTATAAGCTGCTCGCTTTTTAAATTGAAGATATTACCTGCATTTATACCACATGTTGATTTAGTGTTGATGTTAAAGTTCAGTTCTCGGTCTTTCACAAGTCATTGGCAGCTGAGCGATAAGTCAATTAATTACAGAGTTATTTATTGATTAATAAATTTGTCTCTTCGTGAAAACTCAGAAGCGAGAAATGGCCCGTTTTGCCCCACAGAGTGTCATTTGTCTCTTCGTGAAAACCCAAAATCCATTTTCTGGCAATGTTGCCATTCACAGCCTTATTGTATTAAAACACGGAGTTCAAATTCGTCTCTTCGTGAAAACCTAATATCCATTTCCGGGCAAATTTGCTATATACGCTGTGGCTGTGAAGGGCAAAATTGCCCGGAAATGGATATCGGGTTTTCACGAAGAGACAAATGACACTCGGGGCAAAACGGGCCATTTCTCGTTTCTGAGTTTTCACGAAGAGACAAATTTATTAATCAATTAATAACTCTGTGATTAATTGACTTATCGCTCAGCTGCCAAATGACTTGTGAAAGACTGAGAACTGAACTTTACCATAGTGTCAACAATGAATCAACATATGGTATAAATGCAGGTAATATCTTCAATTTAAAAAAATGAGCAGCTTAAAACCTGATTTTCTTGTAACTTTAGTTTAGTTCGGAGAGGCAAAATTCGTCTGTTCGTGAAAACTGTGACGAATGGTTCCAAGCATTGCATTGACGTCATCACTTCGATACTTGACACCGCCATGGTTGAGACTTTCACAATGGTCAAATAAAAAGGCATGGAAGGAAACGGGGGCGATGTTTGTAACTTTTGCCTTCCCACAGTGCATTGTAACCATTGTGACGTCTCAACCATGAGGCGGTATTTGCCAAGATCTATGTTTTTTTTCTCGAAACGCTGGCTTCGGCTTGGCTTCGGCTTCGTCTCCGATTTCTGAATATCTGAGAAGCAAACAAAATATAAGTATTCTAATTTTTACTTTCATAATCAACCGAATGAATGTTCCTGAAGCAGAACATGTACCAAAATTTAGAATATTTTCATTTGGTTTGCTTCTCAGCTATTCAGAAGTCGGAGACGAAGCCGAAGCCAAGCCGAATCCAGCGTTTCGAAAACTTCTTAGCCAAAACCAAAGCCGTAGCCACAAGGTAACCGATGTTCGGATATGGCTTACGGCTCTGAAAATCGTCCCGGTGGCCGTGGAACGGTTGGTGGCGCTATAGTGCTTGATGTAAGGTCATTTTCTTCACGTGACGCATGGTGTCAACATATTATTGCTGAGCGCGATGAACTTTGCACAAATTTAATTCTGTTATTTTATTCCCTGGAGTTTGATAAGGGGCATACGGACTAAGTCATTGCAGGTAGGTATGGATGGCGTGTACATAATTCTTTGCTTTGTTATTTTACCCTCGATAACAATGCTCAAAATCGTTGGTGACAACTGACAAAACTTGTTTTCCTTTTTCACTCGGTTCATTCTCCATTCATTTAAAATACATGTAGGAAATACTGCCCACTTACTTCCAAAAATGTAAGGCTCTCCGTTAGCCTAACAACGATATTCCTTTTTGGACCCCGTAACTCAATGGGATTTGCAATACGCTCTTGTTAGGTCAGTTACAATGTTCTAGAATTCCACTTTCCCAAACGTTAATCTCCCCAGAAAGTTATCCAATCCCTCCTACAGATCTTTGAGACTTTTGCGGCACATTTGCGGAACATTGAAACGGACAATTTATAATTATTGAGAAATCAGAGATTTTACTCACCAACCGACGTATTCAGCCGAGATGAACATGTCGTCGCACAGCTGACTAATCCACCAGACTGCGCATGCGCGTGGAGATGTTGAAGAGATTTGGGGCTCGACCATTTTTTGAAGGGGGGGGGGGGGGGGGGCATCCCGCTCCTGCCAGTTTCTTTGTTCAATTTGAAAAAGTAAAAAAAATTACACACGCAACAAGTATGTTTTTATCCAGATTAGATACCGCATACAAAAACAAACGGCAAATTGAATGTCAGCGAATTTTGAACGTTACAATGATCCAATACCAACTATTAATCAGCACAAAAAATATTCCGTAAATGTTCATTTTAAAACCGAAGGAATGTTCAAACACACACAACAATGTGTAAAGCGCGTCATGCACACATCACCAAAGCGCGATGTAGACAAGATGCCCCCCCCCCCCCCCCCCTTAGCAGTGCTAAACATGTTCTTTTTTACTTCGCCTTATTAACCAGTTCACGCCGGGATTATTTTGACATTGACCGGACCCAGGCGTGGGATTATTTTTCACAAGCCTGGGTGCCAGACGGGTTCAGGCCGTCATCTGCGGGTAGCACACCCTAATCATGCTAATACATGTATTTCCGGGCTCGCTTACTGCGAGCGGGTCGCTGACAGATATTTCCGGCCCCGCTCGAGTGCGTGTTTATCCGTCATCCATTCCGAATACAGCAAAACCTTTGCGTATACACGTCATCCGACGCGAACTGGTTAAGGAGGGTTGGTAATTTTCTAATATTTGCTGTTCCTGACCTATTTTGGCACATGTACATGTAGGTGTAGGGCCAATGATTTTCCGCTTTAGTGGAAACCAAACGGAATTAACGGAATTGGCCTCTTTCATTGTGCATTCATTTACATGTATGAAATAATGTCAAATGGAAATGAAACAGATTTTTGTACACTGTTCTACTGGGCGAAACGGAAAAGAAGATTTGTCAAAACGGAAAAATTGACTTTTCTGAAACGGAAAATCATTGGCTCTATAGGTGGTATCAAAGTATAGTCTTTCCTCAAAGCTTCGGAGAGTTGGTTTGGGTCTTAAGTAATGATTGATGAATTTGTAACCCATTGAATTTTACCATAACGTGGAATTTGCGTCAAGGTGATCTAAATTCAACATATGGGGTTTTGCCCTTCACCATATATTGAATCCACTGAATTGTTTTCTCCTTCAGGTTCTTAATTTTGCAGATTTTGAAGTTAGCGTGAGGTAAATCGCAAGTTAGTGAAGGCCAACATCAACATGGGACTAGTTGACGCTACTGTAGTAAGTCTGACCAAATTGACTGAAGTCTGACTAATGGAATAAGCCAGTTCGGTATTTCAACTGCGCATGCGCACAATGTCACGGGTCATTCGGGATAACTAACACGCAAGGTGGTCGCACAATGCGCACGTGTTGAATTCAATCAGAATTGGGTCATATCATAATTTTGGGTCCAAAAGTGTGGCGTTTTTGGTGTCCCTGTTACATAGTGACATGTATAATATTTCCGGACACATTCTTTGAAGTATACATCATTTGCAAACATAAAGAAACAAAACTACTGAATTATTACAAAATACCGTAAAGTAAATAGCAGTCTCAAGCATCCTGTGAAATCATGGCACCTGCAGTCGTTTTCAAGAAAAGTGGAAATCTATATCAATTTCCAACGATTGTTGGCCGACAATCGTTGGAAATAGTCTAGTTCCCCGACCTGATACATGTAATTTCCTGATGTCTATAAATTACTCTGTTTTGTCAGGGAACCAGACTACTAGAACAAAAGTGTTTATCTCTACGCAGACTATGGTTTTCCCAGCATTTATGCACACAAAACCTAAAACAGGTCAGTGTTGTAGGGCTGTCCATTTTCGAATAATTTGTATTCGATTATTTGAAACTGGGTTTGACCGAATATTCGAATATTCGATACTCACCGATCATGTTTTTTAGACGTCTGCTGCAACTGCATGCCTCGCACGAGAAGCCCACCAGTGTTTTCCATGTGGCGATCGATATTAATTATGGACTGTCCGATCGACAGTTTTTTGCATGCGCAAGTCTCAAGATCATTACGGGTATGTATAACGTTCTAAGAAGAAACCAAACTCCAGCCTGCATTTTTTTGCAGTAATTATTTATATGCAGTAATTATAAGTGTCAAGGGTTTTGGACGGGGAACATTAAACCTCCGTCCACCAAAAGTTACCATCGTAACTTTTCTATTAAAATAGCAACAGTCGTATCTGTACGTGCATATACATGTACATTTTTTTTCTTCGAATATTCAAACCGGCAAAAAGGTATTAGAATATTTGGTCGACGATCGAATAATGGAATATTCGGTATATTCGGGACAGCCTCTACAGTGTTGCAGTATTTGCTAGCCTCCTACAATGTATAAAATACTAACCCCCAAATCCATTTATATCTGAACAATATATTGGTGCCTTCTTTAACCCTAACGTCCCAGGCATTCACTTGTGGTACAGTACACTGTACTACAACATACTACTCAATGTTCATCATAGGCCAGCGTAGTAAAAGTACATGTACTCCATACTGCAATTTACTCGAGTAGTATTTTTGTAGTATTCAGTGACGTTAGGGATATAAGAGTGATTGTGTAAAGCAAAATACCTGCCAAACAAGTAAAAAAATACATGTATGTAGTGTGAAGTCAGTTTTAATTATACATGTACTTGATGGAAATTTGCACAGGTCAGGTGTAACAGGGACACCAAAAGAATCACACTTTTGGATTCCAAATTCATGGAATGACCCACTGACAAAGATTGGAGTTGCTAATTGCGAAAAAAAATCTATTCATTACACTCTCATTCAAGAAAAATATAGTTGAAATATGAATGGATTGAGTACGCACAGGAATGTGCATATGTACATGTACATGTTCATATATATGTAGATGTCAACCGGACAGGTGGTCTTTTTTCAAACCGTGGCAATGGTCGTCGTCCGTATTATCAAGAGGTTAATGTCTGATGTAACAAGAAGTTGAAATTCAATTGGCCCTAATCCCTGTGACCGCGCGATAAGGACGTCTTGGAACCAAGACTAGGTGGAAGCTAAACATACCTGGATTTTGTCGTATTGAGCAGGGGGCCAATTTCATAAAGCTGTTAAGCACAAAAATTTGCTTAGCATGGAAATGCTTCCTTGATAAAAACTGGATTACCAACCAGATTTCCATGTGTGGAATATTGCTTTTGACTGGTATTCAGCTGTTGTTTGCTTAGCATGAAAATTACATGGATTTTTGGCTGGTAACCTGTTTTTACTATTAAGCAAGACATTTTCATGCTAAACAAATTTTTGTGCTTAACAGCTCTATGAAATTGGCCCCTGAACGTGTCGAAATCCAACACATGGCACAATCTTTGTACTTGGCCAAAATTGTATGGGGCATCATACATGTACATGTAGCTCCATGTAAAGTAATGGTGCCAAGGCGCTACAGTCCTGAGCCCATCAATATCGACACGAGGTTTTGGATTTGGATGGATTTGGGACGGTTTTAGGCTTAAATTTGTTTCTATTTTGTGTTTCTGTGGCCAGGTTGTGAAGCGGGCACGGGATGCCTTCAAAGCTAACAAGACCAAGCCCATCGCCTGCCGCAGAAAGCTCCTGCAAGATTTACTCCGCATGATCAACGAGAGAGAACAGGATTTCCTAGATGCCATGCGGAAAGACTTGAACAAGGTTAATTACAACAGAATTCATTTAATACCCAAGATACTATACATGTTTTTTTTTTTTTTTTTTTTTTTTTTTTTTTTTTTCTCTCTCCAAAAGTGAACAAAGCAAATGAACAAACTCTGGTAACCTTACTGGTGCTCCATCAACCAAAGCTATCTTGCCCTATGTTGACGGTATGCCAAATTCAGAGGTGAGATATCTCTGGATTTTTCCTGATTTCAGGATTTTGGGTGAGACATCTTCCAGATTTCCGGAAAATTGTTTGGTCGTACAATTGTTTAAGAATTCCAAAAGGACCTCTGCAACCTGAAACAGTCTTCTTTTAATGTTGACTACCCTATTTTCTTTTGGCATGTATGGAGTTTTCTTGTGTATTTTTCAGCAATGCCCTACAAATCAAATGGATTTTTCCTTTTTCTTCAAAACTCACCCCTGCAAATTTTCAAATCCTCCTACTGCCAGTTTTCTTTGCTCTCTGATGAAATTCATTCAAATTACCTGCAAGTAGTCAGCAGTGATGTAGTCGAGACCATCACAAGACCACACAAGACCCTGCACGACCAGCACAAGACCAGCACAAGACCAGCAGTCTTAATCCAAGTCTTAAGCTATTCAAATGAACTATAATAAAAGCATTCCTTTGTCATGGTTTATGCCTGTTACTTGTGCCTATTAATAAGCTGGCCTTGTGAATGGTCTTGTGATGGTCTCGACCACATCACTGGTAGTCAGTTTGTTTGACGTTTGAAAAGTTAAAAGTCGTATCCTCATTGAGTGATTCCCACAATGTCGCTTCCCAGGTTGCATCATAAAGTTGGGGCGAGGTCCCTGGCTATACGGCATTATGGGTTTATGACTTCTGACTAGCGCCCACCCGAACAAAGATACTGACAATTTGGGAGACCGCCAACATAGGGCAAGATAGCTCAGTTGGTAGAGCGCCGGTACGGTAACCTGGAGGTCGCAGGTTCGAAACTGCCATTGTCACCCAACACGCTCTTTGCCATTTTGTTTCTTTATTGGCTGCTGTGAACTGGAAAACCAGACAACCTGCATTGGTCCTATTTTGTAATGTAACACAACCAGGAGGTAAAATAGTGCCACCAATGTCACAGATGAGTACCTGGCAAACAAAACGAAGCAAAGCAACGGCAACCGAAACACAAACACAAAACCCGCAACACAAAACAAAACAAAACAAACACAAAACAAAACAAACACAACCGTATAAAACAAAACAAACACAAAACAAAAACACAAAACAAAACAAACACAAAACAAAAACACAAAACAAAACAAACACTAACCGTATAAAACAAAACAAACACAAAACAAAACAAACACAAAACAAACACAAAGCAAAACAAACACAAACACAAAACAAACACAAAACAAAACAAACACTAACCGTATAAAACAAAACAAACACAAAACAAAACAAACACTAACCGTATAAAACAAAACAAACACAAAACAAAACAAACACAAAACAAAACAAACACAAAGCAAAACAAACACAAAGCAAAACAAACACAAAACAAAACAAACACTAACCGTATAAAACAAAACAAACACAAAACAAAACAAACACAAAACAAAACAAACACAAAACAAAACGAACACAAAACAAAACAAACACAAAACAAAACAAACACAAAACAAAACAAACACAACCGTATAAAACAAAACAAAACAAACACAACCTAACAAACACTAACCATATAAAACAAAACAAACGCAAAACAAAACAAACGCAAAACAAAACAAACGCAAAACAAAACAAACGCAAAACAAAACAAACGCAAAACAAAACAAACGCAAAACAAAACAAACGCAAAACAAAACAAACGCAAAACAAAACAAACGCAAAACAAAACAAACGCAAAACAAATCAAACGCAAAACTGTTTGCAAGTTAAAAATGGGGGAGTCGATGGGAAAGTTGCACGTACCTTGACATAATATTTTGAAATGAAAATGTGTGTGTTTTGTGTTTTCATTGTAGCCTGCTTTTGAGAGCATCGTGGGTGAGATCGACTTTTCTAAGAATGAAGTTATCAATACTCTCAACCACTTGGATGAGTGGACCAAACCACAGATGGTAAGTGGAAATGCTCCGGATCTCTGTATCCCTGTACAAAACTCAGTTTCTATATTCGTTACCCTGTGGAAACAACAGAAGACAAAAGGATGAAAAGGTCTCCGCAAGGAAATTCTAAAGAGGAGAATGTCTCCACAAGGAAACTTGTGCACAAAGTCAATGGGGGAATGCTTAAAGGGTGGCTGCAATGCAATTTTTATTGTGTATATCGATGAAATACAGTTGAAACACAACTGTGTGTTGTTTGTATTTTTTAATTTCGCGTAAGCATTTGAAAATAATTTGTTTAATGCGGGAGGGGGTCAGCCCCGCCCATCAAGTGGTAACGCCGATGTGACGTCATCCCGGGAACCCTGCTGGCTGTGGTATTGTCGGCCATAGTACACCGAGCGTGCGTTGCATTGACATGCACGTGTGTTTTCGCTGTGTCGCGGAAAGCTTTCAGTGTTTTGCCAATGTTTTTCGTCGATAATACCGTGTCGTTGTGTTGCTGCTGGATTCAGCAACACCACTAAGGATGGTGTCAGTCTTCACCTCTTTCCAGTAGAACTGAAATACCGTCGTATTTGGACTCGTAGAGTGTTATTTAGCCTAGCAATTGTTGTTTTCAAGTATTTCACGCGTTCCGCATCGGGAGTCCGATTCGGAGTCTTCAGTAGTTTCGCTGTTACTCTCACCTTCTGGCTCATACATGTACGGAAGAGCTCCAAGATCCTCCTCTTCCTCGCCCCAATAATGTTCCGAAGAAGTGTCTGAATCAACAAGTCTAAAATCGACACTAGTGATTGTCAGATTCAGATCCAAAAGATTCTGTTTGAAGATTTTAACGCGACGAGAAATGTTTCCCTGGTCCCTTCATCCAAAGCTATTTAATTGCGCGTGGCTGGTTCCCTGAACAACGGCATACATCCACACTTTATACACAAACGTACACTGATTCAACTACTCTTGCTGAGTTTCTGTGTTCCCGAGATGACGTCACGCATTTAGGGGCGTGGAAACAATAGAGAAAGGGGGGGGGGCACTTTATTCCGGGAAAATTAAACACCAAAAATGGGCAGAAACACAGAAAACACATTTTAATCACATTTCTTATATTGTAAAAGAGTTATACATCACAAAATTAAATTGTTGGTACAATTTCATTGCAGCCACCCTTTAAGTACAGGAACAAAGGAAAGAAGAAAGCCATGTCTCCACATAGAGGGATACAAATTTAAGAATGGGTGTGTATGAAGGTGTGTGTGTACGTGCACTGTATATATCTCCGAGGACAAGAGAAGAAAGGAAACACAAAGAAACCTTTCAGTCCTCGAACGTAGAGTCTTTTGTTGAAATCGGTCCTCGAATGTAAGGATACGTGCTTAGTCTATGGGGGTTGGTTATATTAAAGGAACAATAGGAAACACAAAGCATTGTCCTCGGACGTATTGGGGAAGTACGACTGTGTGCGCAAGCCAATGATGTCTGAGTCGGAAAATGTTTTTGTGGGCGGGGGCATGCCCCAAAATTTGCTGTGCCATAAATTTCGATAAACTACTCAAACATCCATCACATCCATTCAGATCAATTGCTAACATTTTATTTTCAATTTTGATATCTAATAACTACACAGGAATCTTTGAAATTGTGTATTTTCCATAGTCCTAAAACTCTTTTCACACTTGACGCGGGGTTGAAAAAAACTCAACCCTGCTCAAGACCCGGATTTAAAACGGTAGTGTGAACAAAAGCATGTGCATTAAATTATTTGTTTTTGGATGACTCAATCAGTGATTTTTTGTTCTCCCTGTGAAAATCGTCAATTATTCATTTCTTTCTTTTTTCCAATAAGAGTTCAAAGCTGCTCGTTTTGTACTTTTCCCAGGGGTGAGATTTGTCCGGATTTTGCCTGATTTCAGGGTTTTTGGAGAGACGTCTGAGGATTTTTGTTGATCCTTTAATTGTGTTTATCGTTCCAAAATGACCTCTGCAACTTGAAACGGTGGTCTAATTCTAATGACCAAATTTTTTTCAATTTTAAACCATATCTTTTGGTAGGAAATGCAGTTTTCTTAGGAACTCTTCAGCAATGCCATACAAATTAATTGCCTCCAATTTGTTTGCGGATTTATAATTTTGACTAGGTAAATTTGAATAAACGGCCACCGAACAAAGACACTGACAATTTGGGAGACCGGCAACAGATTTTAGTTCACTTCAAATCTTACGCCCGTTTTCCAGGTTGCGAAAGATATACATCTGGTGGGAGTGCCAGCGTTCATCCAGTACCAGCCGTTTGGAGTTGTGCTGAACATCGCTGCCTGGAACTACCCATTCCAGTTAACCATCCACCCACTGATTGGCGCTATAGCGGCTGGTGAGTACCGTAATTTTCGGAATATAGGCCGCGGCTTATACGGGGATTCTCACGCTGAAAAATGTCCCTGCGGCTTTTACTCCGGGCGGTTTATACGGCAACAGTTGAAGAATAAAATCAGTCACACAAGGTTCGAAATTCACAACGGCCACGGCAGCCAGTGCCGTCGATGCCCTTAGGCTTAGTTGCCGTGATGCCCCTTGTAAAAATGCACTATTCACGGCCAGTTGTGCTGTGCTCCATTAATACTTTGGCCGTTGTGCCCTTCTTGCCGAACCAAGCCCTCAAATTGCTCAATTTTTTTTAGTACCAAACGTTGCCGGATCCTACAAAACGGCGCTTTTCGATCGCGCTGGTAATTGCCCGTGCGCGTGATGAGCGATCGCGCTAGAGCCCGCACGGCACGTGCGCCCCATGTAAAAACCTTCACAAAACCTCGATTCCCCAAGCAGACTGGTTCCCGTCCGTGCATTATTTTTCTTCTTTCTCACTGGGGCGGGAACCAGTCACAGCCTAAAAACAAGCTCTGAATCCGCAGCCGAATCCGCGGCTAGCTTTAGCCAGGTAGCTCTTACTACAGTAACCCGAACCCCCCAAAGCCGGCTAAGCCATGTGTGCGGTTTAGCGATGGTCCAGAGGGAGTAGCGTTGCCTGTTCAACTTAACACAACGAACTCCCCTCGTGCAAACGATCGTGCATAGTGAATGTGTGCTGCGATGACTCGGACACGTGGAAATTAACCGAAGCGTTTTCTGTTTGCGATTGATTCGACAATTATGCCTTGCATCGCTTAATTAATTAAAACGTTCCAGACAAATTGAACTCGACAAGTCGGCTATTAAGTGCAAGAATGACATGAATCATGATAAAACTCATTTCTGCCCCACGGAACCAAACTCATTTTTACTGGGTGACTTGTAAAAGGAGATCGACAACGTTGACGCTTTTTCCGCCAGCGATATAGCGCGCCGTGATTTCCCGAATGGCCCGTGCGGGGCGTGACCGCAACGTGGCCGGTGAAGATGGCGGCAACGCACGGTAAAACCACTCATGCCGTCGTGTGGCATGCCCGGCACGGGCCGTGTTTCCTCCATGACTATACAACTTAAAAGTTCAGGCAGTGATGGAAATACGAAAATTTTGACGTCACGAAGGCCAAAATGGCCTTGGCCCCCAGATTTCGAATTTCGAACCCTGGGTGCCGTTTACGTTCGCTCTACTCACTTGTTTGAAATAAAGGAAACCAATCCAGAGTGACCGAATAGACTTGCAAATGTACAATAAGTACCGTTCACACCTCACAAATCGTGTGGTGCGTCTGTTCGTTTTTGTCTGTTTTATCGTTGTGTAATCCATGTTGTTTTATATTATTTCACTGGTCAATTGGTGACTGTTGAGCTCAGATTAGTGGTTAAAGTTGTCATTGTCTTTTTTATTCCCCCCACCCCGTCCAAAAAAAAAGAACTGCCGCGCGGCCCACCCAGCCAGGACACTCATCCAGCCCGTCAAAATTGGTAATTTCGAGGACTTATGAAAGTTTATTGGGCTCTGTGCGCGTCGAATGAGGGCGCTGTCCACAGATAATCGTATACCACCAGTGGGATTGCTTTGTCTGTTTGCCGACTCTCGATAATTGGGTTTTCAAAAAGAATATCATAGCGGGGAACCAGACACTTAAATTGAAGTCCGGTAAGATGACGTCGATATTGAACCCAAACTCGCCTTTTCTTTCCGCCTATCTCGTTCTTGCGCTGCTTACACAGTTTAGGATTGCATGTGATTTCGATAGTGGAACCATTTTACATACGAGCGCTATGCAGCACGATGACTTTTGTGGTCGGTCGTCAGCGCCGCGGTGCGGTTTATACGCCGGTGCGGCTAATACGCCAACTTTAAATCTTAATTTGCAGATTTGTGCGTGCTGCGGCTTATACTCCGCGCGGCCTATATTCCGAAAATTACGGTACCAGGGGGATTTTTGTTTAACCCCATGGGGGCTGCTAGGCTTGTTTTTGCATTAACCCTAACAATCCTCATCCAGCCAAACTCCAACATCAGGTTTCGTTGGAATTTGACGGGTTTTTTCTGTGTACTTTTGATGTGGTGTTGGATTTTGTTGGATTTTGACGGGAATGGGTACTGTAGCTGCACAGTAACAGTGTTGGGTTTTGACTGATTGGGGAAGGTTGGTTCGAGCAATGGCCATAGAGCTCTGGTGTTGGGATGTGTGTGTGGCTGTATGTTTTGTTTGACATGCACTGAACAATGGGGTACGGAGGTTGAACAAACAATGGAATCAACAGCCTGTATGGTGTCTTACATAATACTTCTTCTAAGGAACACATACATTGAAAAATGTATGTTGCATAATTAGGGCTTGAATATTTTGCACATAAATACAGTTGTTGGATTTTGACGGGATGGGTACTGTATGTCCCCATTGTTCGTGCTGTGCATTTGGCCAAGTGTACCCACTCAATCAAAACCCAACAGCTAAGGGGGTGTTGGAGTTTGACGGGTTGTGTACTGTTATGGCAAATGGAATGTTGGAGTTTGACGGGTTGGGTATTGTTAACCAGCAACAATCAAACATGGTGTTGGAATTTGACGGGTTGAGGAAGTGTGTCTGCAAAGCTTGTTAATTACATGGCTTGAGACCAGAATTGTGAAGTGACTTGTGAAGTGACCTGTGATTGACCTGTGATTGACCTGTGATTGACCTGTGATTGACCTGTGATTGACCTGTGATTGCCCCGTGATTGCCCCGTGATTGCCCCGTGATTGCCCCGTGATTGACCCGTGATTGACCCGTGATTGACCCGTGATTGACCTGTGATTGACCTGTGATTGACTTGTGCTGACCTGTGATTGACTTGTGATTGACTTGATTACAACTCTTGCATGTCTACAAATGCTCGCTGCTTTTCTTTTTGTTGCAGGTAACGCTGTCATCATTAAGCCCTCAGAGATTGCTGCCGAGTTTGCCGAAACGCTGGCTAGGATTCTACCCCAGTACTTGGATGAGGTTAGTGCCCTCCATTGTATGCGTCTTTCAAATGCCAGTTGAAAATATAAAACAGTACACATGTGCATGAAGACTTTGTTTGCATTCAGGAGGGGGAACAGTTTTTGTGCACATATAATGCAAGTTTGTATGTGCTTGCTCTTGTGCAGATTTGAGTACAGTTTTGTATGTGGAAGGGCTGCCGACCCAGTTTTCAAATGTGACCAGTAGTCGATTTCCGCAAAGCATTTCGGTGCATTGTAACTCAAGTTGTGATGCTTGACATGTCGTTTCTATTTTTAACCTCATGAATCGGTACGATGGTTTGAAAAAGGGGCCGTCCATAAAGTACGTACGCACGAAGGGGGGAGGGGGTTGTTGACATTGCGTACACCATGCGTACAGGGGTGGAGGAGGGGGTCCAAGCCAATGCGTACCGTACGCAACCGACAATTTGCTTTTAATTAATTGTCATGAAATCAATGTACTATCTCATATAAATAACTACCAGGACCAGCTTTTGTGCATAAAGAAACAGTTATAACACAGTACCCTTCACCCAACCAAAGGTAAATTAGACTTCCCAGCACCACCGCCAGCCATGCACTCCGGCCTATTTTTAGACCGCAACAAAAATACTGCTTTATAAACCGGCAGTGTACACCGGAAACGTACAGGTGTACTTGTATCAATTTCACCCGCATGCTGTCCAAAATCGCTCTTGTACTGGAGGTAAACAAAAGAACAAAAAAAATATTCGGCTTGTATATTAACTGCCTCTTGTTCAAACACATATTTTTGTGAAAAGCGTTATTCACTCTCTCAATAAACCACTCATGAAACGTCAAGAGCAAACTATGCAAAAAATGGTGTATCATCAGGATATTTCTTTTTTCCCTTTTTGGTTCATGTCATCATTGACTGCTGTTTTGGTTCAAAATATATCACTGTTCAATCATTTCCAGGTCCGTTAATAAAAATGTTTGCCTTTTTTTTCTGTCAACATTTTGTGATTTATTTCAGTCTTTGGATGTGACATGCGAATCATACTACTACAGCAGGTGTAATGTGACATTTAATGATGCTAGAATAGGGTATCTGAGAGTCAAAAACGATATGGAATGTGTATGCATACAGGCGGGGAGGGGTGTTGGAGCCACTGCGTATGTCATGCGTACAGGGGGGAGGGGGGTCAAAAAAGTCGGCATTTCGTGCGTACGTACTTTATGGACAGCCCCAAAGACCACCTGGCTGGTTGATGTCTATAGGCGCATTCCTGTGCATACTCTATCCATTCATTTATCAACTATATTCTTGAATGGCAGTTTAATGAAATAGACGGAGCTTTTTCAAATATAGCTTTCATTCACACGAAAGGGTCGGGTGGAGGGGGCCTCCAAGTGTGATGAATAGGACCACTATATTCATTGTTTGCGTTATGTGCTCGGTTGCACAGCCCCCGATCCTAGCATACCAGCACGCCATCAATAACAACCAGACGCAAGGGGTTAACTTTTCCACTTTTGTTTTGTTTTTCAACATGTAAGGATTGCGTCCAGATTGTCAACGGTGGTGTGGACGTTACCACCGCCCTCCTGAAGGAGAAATTTGACTACATTCTGTATACGGGCAGCGCTAACGTCGGACGGATCGTCATGCAAGCTGCAGCTAAACATCTGACCCCTGTGAGTCTTGAACTTGGAGGCAAAAGGTAAGACAGAAGCCGTGTTCGCATTGGATTTGTTTGAATTAATTTTAAAAAAACCTGGCGGGAGCGGAATCGAACCTGTGACCTCCGGAATACCGTACCGGCGCTCTACCAACTGAGCTATCTTGCCCTATGTTGGCGGTCTCCCAAATTGTGGATCGTTTGACGAATTGGATTTGTTTGGTTAAAAAATCACCATGATGACAGTTACTTTTCCCATTTCAACTCCACTGTGAACAGCCAACCTCTACCCAGTAAAAGTGACGAGGTCAAATTTACCAAACGTAATGCCAGTGCGAACACTGCGAGTTTGCAGTGCTTCCTAAGGCCAGCCATCAAATTTGACTACGCGGATTTCTGCAAATTTACATAAAATATCTGCGTAGTTCTGGTGTTGCTAACGTTCAGCCAGTCAGCGGATTTTCCTGCCAGTGTGCGCTCATGCCTGACCCAGTTAATGAGGCAGTCATCGACCGTGCGGTTTTGTTATGTAAACATTCCTACTGAATAATGCATTACTTTCGGACGTCGCATAAAATATCTGCAGAGTCCGCGAGCTCCAATTTCCTTTTGTTGTCGATGGAGTTTGCCACACACTGTCTGTTTAGTTCTTGAAGAAAGAAAGATTGGGCCCTTGCTCTATATTCTATTAAAAGTAAAACAAGGTCAATAAATACGGGGAGGGACGGCTGGCGGACAAGTGATATGTTGATTAAAAGATAGTGCCCCGGTCGGTGTATTATTACTTTTAGAACAAGATACATCATGTAGGTGGGAAAAAAATTATTCCTCGGCAAAAAAATAAGATGACTGGGGCCAATCAATGTTGTTACAAATGTATAAAGTACTGGTAAATATTTATGAGGTAAAAATATTATCAGGCCAACATGTGGCCTATGTTTATCTTCAGGAGATCGGTGGAAATACGGCCCATGTTGATTATAAATGAAGCTTTATTAATTTAAGACGTCCTGCCGATTGTGACTAGGATTTAGAAAAACCCATGAAACAATTCTTTAAACTTACAGGAAACTTATTGGACCAACGAAACTTGCTGTTATTGTTTATTATTGAAAAGAATTGCTACCCGTAAAAAAAAAAGAACAAAAAGTGAATGGACAGCGTAAAATACATGTCTTCCTGTTTTTGTCCCCAAATAATTTTTAGATGTCCTAAAAAATGTAGCCCAGTAAGTAGATTAATTAAAAGTCACTGTATATAAACTGGTCACGTCAATTAACTGAACATTGATGGTACCGAGTTCGTTTCGATGTAAAACAAACCAGCAGGAATTCCTAATGAGCATATCAAATCCCCCACTCATCCCCTCTCCGGGGCTGCCCCACCCAAGATGTAGGGACTGTCACTTTTTAAGTGACAAAATCCCCACCCCCGGGGCAAAATTTGTGAAAATCACCTACTTCATGGCTTTAATAATGCAGAAATAATGGCAAAATAAGTGACCCAAATCCCCACCATGGGGCTTGAAAACGTGACCAAACCCCCACATGAAGACCTAAGGCACAGATTTCTTTTTATTAGAGAAAAAATTAAGATTATTGGGCGATTCGTACTGCGGGGGACGTTTTAAGCCGTGAACCCCAACACACAGCAGGCAGCGCCGGCACTCTGCCCTTAACTTTGCAGTGAAAATCACCAGTGTACATATTGAACAAGCGATCCGATAGTCTACAAAAATTGTGTACTTTCTATTCATGGTAGCAGCTAGAAAATGATCATTTTCACCGCAATTAGACCAAATTATTCTGATTGTATTGCAAAGACGTTGTTTTCAATTTTTAAACCACTGGGTTACCCTTTGTGTTACCCTAGTGTAATTTTCGTAAAGTTAACGTTAAAAAACCATCTCAAAATGTGTTTTTTGTTGACTAAGCCATATTTAAATCTATGCAAATTAGTGGGCGTATCCATTTCACCATGTATTAAGTGTTTTTCTCTCTCTCTCTTTTGCACTTGGGTATGGGGCTGCTCGCACGTGGTTCTCGTGCCCCGATAGCTCTAAATAAATCGGGTGGTTCACACAGATTGACTGTTGGTATCTACACAATTCGCTGGTACCCGTCGATAGTCTAGTGGGGGACTGAAAATGTAACAAATTTTTCTCCAATGCCTGGTGACATGATGGGGATCGGGAGCGGGGGCGGTACATTTGCAACTTAATGTATTGGAGACAGGCGCCCCAAACTCATTTCTGCCAGTCTTACAACGACCAGTCTGAAGTCGCATTCCTCCATTTTGTATACTCAGCACGATATGGGGCAGAGGGGTACCCCCATCATATCAGTCGCGCTTCATATGCCATTTTTAGGCAAAAATCCATTGGGGGTTGAAATTTTCGTTTTATTGCTTAAAATGCTAGCTTATGTAAAATAGAATAACTGTGTTTTCGTTTTTTTTTTTTTTTAGTACAATGTTTAAAAAAGATACCTCACTGATAATCACCAAAATTTGTGTTTAGTTTTCGTCATAAGATTTGTTATTTTTCGATTCGTGTACATTTTGAATGATATCATAAACTTAGTATCGATTTAAAGCTTGTGATCTAAACGCTTCATTGATTGGCCGATCTGAATGATATTTACACAAATAAACCAGTAATTCGTCAAACAATCCACGAGGGAATAAACCAGTGAGATACACTTAAAGAAGATACCAAGGCTATCCTCTAATCGTGAGTTGTTTAGCGGTGCGGAAATGAAAGACAGACTTTATTACTTGATTTCTAAAAAAGTGCTGGATCATCTAATATGACAAAAATTATCTTATTTTTTTAATACTCTCCAATGGTGTATAAATCTAGAAATTAAGTTTTGGGATGAGAGACTGTTCTCTTTGTTTCCTGCCCGTCGTCCTGAAAACCTATAATTAAACCCCGACTTTGACAGGAAGGTCACTCCACCATTAACCTTGCCATGAAAATCACCAGAAAAATTAGAGAAAGCAGAACAACCAGGGACACATACACATAGCTGATTAAATAAATTCATGAAACATGAACATCGATTGGCGTATTTAACGTCGAGCAAGGGGAATATTTTTTAACCTCCCGTGGCTGAATTAAACAGAAGGATGGATTATTGTATCCTTTGCTTGGAATATTAACTCTCACCAGTTCCGACAAGCTGCATGTACACTATATTTTATCAGTACTCATTACAGTGTCAGTATTCATTCCCATTCATTCCCCCTGAAAGAAAATTACGTCTGAAATAAAATACTCCTCCACCCCTGAAATCTTATAAAGTGATTGACAGCTCAACTTCTGCCAGGTATACAATTTTGTATACAATGTAATACAAAATGTATACAATGGGTTCAGCTCCAGAGGTTCTTTGTGTAGGCGCTCCTTGACCACAAAGCCTGCGAAAATAAAACAAAATATTCCATCCCAACCACACTAGCATCTGAAGAGTACTACAAGTACATTTTTCCAGCGGGCATGGGCGATGAAGAGATGGAAATATTGCACAATTCTAGCCAGGTGGTGCTCAATCAACTACCAGCATTTTAAAGCCACCTAGAAGGTTTTAATAAAAATTTAAAAAATCGGAATTTCTCTAGTCACATCAATATACCGATTATTTTTATAACGTCAGTGGCCTTCTGCTTCTATTTTCTCATCTGATGAAATCTTGTTGTAATAACTCTAGAAGTTTTAGCTTAAATTTTTTGTTTGGTTCGGAATCATTCTTTTAAAATGCTAATTCAATAAACAAAAATATATCCGACTCACAGAAAAATATAGATATAGGAGAAAACATTTTGTTGGTTTCAAGTATAGGTCTATAATAATCGACAAGCTGTCAGTAAATCTGCAAGATGCAAAATCCATTAGAGTTCTAAATATTTAAAGTATACAATCACGTACTCCACTGACTGGGCAGGCTCTGCTGACTCTGCTGACCCCGCAGACAGCACTTCATTGTAATAATAAAGGGGCTTATTGTTAAGCAGTTTCATTCACATGCAAATTAGCAGCCCAGCTCTGGCTGGTGGTGGTAACCAAGGAAAGGCTTTGATCCAGAAATCTGCAGACTCAGCTTAGACTTCGCTGATTCTCAATATTGATGGCTGGCCTAACCATGGCAATTTTAGAACAAATGCTTTCACGTTTTGTTTTGAATTTCCTTCCGCAGCCCGTGCTTCATTGACGAGGGCGTCGATATGGACGTAGCCGTCAATCGGCTGATGTGGGCCAAGCTGATGAACAGCGGACAGACCTGCATCGCGCCGGACTTCGTCATCTGCAAACCCTCGCTCAATCAGAAGCTTCTTAGCACCATGGCGAAGGTTATCAAGAGGTTCTACGGCGAGGTGGGTGTTTCAACCGAAAAATAATGTCTTCATTGCTCTGTATGCGATGAGCTGAAATAGTGCATATCATCGCGTGACCTACATTGCGTGCATTGTATAATCGCTGACTCACTGGTCTAGTTTCCCCGCGCCATACAGCTTGATGTCCTTGCGATGTGGCCTTGGTGTGCGTGTGCATAGGGCGGTGTACAGCCATTAACCTGTGCGCGCTGCATCGCACCGCGCAATAAGGACGTCTTGTAACCAAGGCTAGCTTCCACCCTGCTAAATATGACAAAATCCAACAAATATATTTAGCCACTACATTGCTGAATACAACAATATCCAACACACTATGTGAAATCTGCCCTGTAGCCTTTAGTCAAAGTGCACATGGCTACCCGGACGAGTGGCGCGCCCCGGACATGTTGGCATTCGGGGCGCGTCACGCGCCCAGATAGCCACGCGCGCCTTGACTAAAGGCTATCATCCGCCCGTTTTTCTCTCGTTTTTTTCCGCCATCCAACAACGCAAAACTTTGAACAGGTCAGTGGAACGATATTTCCTATAGAATACTAACCCCGAAATCTGCCCATTCCTGAAAATCACAAAAATAATGATCAATCATGTACACTGCCTTTAAAGATATGGCTATGACATAAAAACATACATTGACTGCCGGCCAAGAAATATATGTTGCAGTATTCCTACTTTTTGCTAATTTTTTCCTTGCTCCTACTTTTCCTAATTTTTTTGGGTTGAAATTCCTATTTTTTCCTAGTTTTTCCTAATTTTTGTCCCACAACTCCAAAAAGTGAAATCTCATGGAATACTTTTCATGACAGTGTTAAACACTTTCACATGAAAATCACACAAAGGGCTTTAGTGCAGGAGTACTGCAACTTTACTTCCAAGAGCTTAGTTGAGGATGGAGCACAAGTGTTACGAGTACAAACCATGCCAAATGAGGCTTGTGATTCTGTGGACGTGAAAAAGAAAACTACTTCTGAATGCCCGCAAAAGTCCTACTTTTATCCCGATTTTGTCCTCCAAAGTCCTACTTTTCAGGCATGCAACTTTTCCGCGGATCCGCGGATTTCCGCGTTTTTTAAAAATCCGACCGTGAAAAAAAAACCGTGCTTTAGCTTGTTTCCCACCATGCCGACCGCGGAATCGTCCACCAACATGACTAATATTGCTAGCGCACATCGTCTGGCTCCGTATTTTGTATACATACATTACATAGAAAGGTGCAGGACACAGACTCCGTACACATTCTGTCGCTTACATGTATAGTCTTGCCGTTGTATGAACTAGTCGCTATAGTGCCCTCAATCGACTATAGACTGATAGTCTGGTTCCGCATTTTTTTACTCGCGTCAATGAATACGATACAATACATCGGGATACGGACACTATACCTACATGTACATGTTTGCAAGACGTCGTAAGAGCTTCATGCTAGCGCTACGCACTAGCATTTTTTTCCCCGCAATTTTTGAAATTAAAGAGTTGCATGCCTGACTTTTGTCTCGTTTTTTTTTTTTTTAATTTGATCTTACTATAGACCTTTATCATGGTACAGCCATCTTGTTTTTCTCCTATTAAAATCACTGTGACCAAACCAAGGCTGGAAGGAAAAATAGTCTGGCACCTTTATTCAATAATTGGAATCACTATTTATAATTACTAATGCATACATGGAACAAGACAAAGATGGCGACAGCATGATAAAGATCTATTCTCCTACTTTTCCACATGGGTCAGCTTGAAAGCCTGATGTTGTGTAATCCTGAAGACATATTTTTTGGTCCAAAAATTTGTTTTTGCTATTTTACACCAACAACCTTTCTTTTTTAACAGGATCCAAAGGAATCTCCTGACTATTGCCGCATCATCAATGAGAGACATTACCAGTAAGTATTTCAGTCACTGTCGGCCAAAAAGAGTATGCACATACGGGTAACAATGGGGACAATGGTGCCCGACGAGGAAGTCTTTAGAAATCTAGATGCCCCACGAGGAAAATGCTAGGTTGAACAATAGTCGTTCCCCATAAAGGGTGCAGGTTTGAGGGTGAGTATGTAAATACAGGCAATCGTGGACTAGGGACAAAAGGGTTAGGGCATAGACAAAGGGTCCACGATTGACCGAGCGTCCACGATTGACTGAACGTCCACGATTAATATTTGTGTACAAAACATATGGGAGGCCTTCCGAAAAAGTTAAAGTACAAACAAAAGAGGGACAATAGGGAGTCTGCGATTTCCGGGATTTACACACTTGTGTGTGTGTGAGTATGTATATACCGGCAATCGTGGACTAGGGACAAAAGGGTTAGGTCATAGACAAAGGGTCCACGATTGACCGAGCGTCCACGATTGACCGAACGTCCACGATTCAAAATCATGTACAAAACCAATGGGAGGCCTTCCGAAAAAGAGGAACAATGGGACGTCCACGATTGCAGGTATTTACACACTTGTGTGTATGTGTACATGTACTGTATTACGTTCAAGGACAAGAGGAGAACAAAATACAAAGGAACCTTTCTTGTCCTCTGGAGTCTGTCTTTTGTTATTAAATCGGTCCTCGGACGTAAAAATACGTGCTTAGTGTATGGGGTTGTGTTATATGAAAGGAACAATAGGAAACACAAAGCATTGTCCTCAGTAGTATAGGAAAACACGACTGTATGTTTATGCATGAACAGCAAACAGTATATGTACGGGAAAGGACATTCTTGGTAACAAAGAGAACATAAAACATTGACCACATTGGTAAGGGCCAGCAAAAGCAAAACCAAAAAGATCACTGTGGTCCTGAAATTGGCACTCGGCACTTTTACCATAAAAGTTTGAGAATTGTACAATGATTTGTTGAAAAAATTCACCTCCTAAATAACATATTGATCGTGATTTTTGGCTGTTTAGAAAGTTTTTCGAAACAGCCCTTGTTTTCGTTAAGATTTTTTATTTTTTTATTTTTTTTTTATTTTTTCTTTTTCAGACTTTTTGCCCATAGCATTTGTACACGATTTCTTTCTGCCCGGCACTTTGGCTACTTTTATGCAGCCGATTGCCTTTAAACTTAACAGACACTTAGACCAACTGCTCAGAATGCATGCCGAACTTTTACGTCATGATGACGTCATCACGTGATTTTTTATGAATTTTTGAAATTTGAAAATCCTAACATTCATTAAATTATATCTAGCGAACAAAACGAGATATTTTCAAAATTCTTTTTGTTATAGCTTTGGTATGTCTCAAAGATATGCCCTAAATTGCGAAAATTGTGTGACGTCATGATGACGTCATCAAAAATTTGTTTTTTTGTTAACGCATGTAAGGGTCAATCCGATTGCAAAAATGTATATATTGAATTTTCCTGTACCCAATTCCAAAATTTCATGATCGTGGCTCACTCAAGAAATAACAGCCATTTCAAAATTTAGACCAAATTCAATATAACACAAAGGAATTCTGGGAAGGACAGATAACCATGGCTTAAATGTGCTTGCTGTTTATAAAAGCGGTTGATTTCTGGTCTTTTTTCAAGTCGCTGAATTTTTGAAGTTATAAAATCGTAACATTCTTTTCACTATATCTAGCGAACAAAACAAGATATTTTCAAAATTATTTTTGTTATAGCTTTGGTATGTCTCAAAGATATGCCCTAAAAGGCAAAAATTGTGTGACGTCATGATGACGTCATCAAACAATTTTTTTTTTTTAAACTCATGTTAGGGTCAATCCGATTACAAAAATGTATACATTGAATTTTTCTGTACGTAATTCCAAAATTTCATGATCGTGGCTCACTCAAGTAAGAAATGACAGCCATTTCAAAATTTAGACCAAATTCAATATTTATAACACAAAGGAATTCTGGGACGGGCAGATAACCATGGCTATTATGTGCTTGCTGTTTATAAAAGGGGTTGATTTCTAGTCTTTTTTCAAGTCGCTGAATTTTTGAATTTTTTAAATCGTAACATTCTTTTCACTATATCTAGCGAACAAAACAAGACATTTTCAAAATTATTTTTGTTATAGCTTTGGTATGTCTCAAAGATATGCCCTAAAAGGCAAAAATTGTGTGACGTCATGATGACGTCATCAAACAATTTTTTTTTTTTAAACTCATGTTAGGGTCAATCCGATTACAAAAATGTATACATTGAATTTTTCTGTACGTAATTCCAAAATTTCATGATCGTGGCTCACTCAAGTAAGAAATGACAGCCATTTCAAAATTTAGACCAAATTCAATATAACACAAAGGAATTCTGGGACGGGCAGATAACCATGGCTATTATGTGCTTGCTGTTTATAAAAGGGGTTGATTTCTAGTCTTTTTTCAAGTCGCTGAATTTTTGAATTTTTTAAATCGTAACATTCTTTTCAATATATCTAGCAAACAAAACAAGACATTTTCAAAATTCTTGATGACGTCATAAACAAAATATTTTTTTAAGTCGCTAGAATATTGCCCATAGCATTTGTAAACTTTTTCTTTCTTACCGGCCACTTTGGCTACTTTTTAACTTGGCAGACACTTACCCCAACTGCTCACAATGTGTGCCGAACCTTTACGTCATGATGACGTCATCACATGTCACGTGACGTCATCTTAAAGGGGCATTTTTCGAAGCCATATATCTACAAAAGTACAAGTCCGATTAAGTTGGAACGTAATATCTAGGTATGCCACCGGGTGTTATAGATGAACATTGACATGACGTTATGATCAAGTCATAACATGTCACGTGGTGTCATCTTAAAGGGGCACTCGCTAGATTATTGCCCTTAGCATTTGTAAATGTTTTCTTTCTTACTGGCCACTTTGGCTACTTTTAAACTTGGCAGACACTTACCCCAACTGCTCACAACGTGTAGCGAACTTTTACGTCATGATGATGTCATCACATGTCACGTGACGTCATCTTAAAGGGGCATTTTTCGAAGCCATATATCTACAAATGTACAAGTCCGATTCAGTTGAAACACACCATTTAGGTATGCCACCCGGTGTCATAGATGAAAATTGACATGACGTTATGATGAAGTCATTACATGTTATGTGACGTCATCTTAAAGGGGCATTCGCTAGGCTATTTCCCATAGCATTTGTACACGATTCCTTTTTTTAAACCAATCCTTCACACATCCAATAACAACATCTTCATCCCTCCGTCATTGCTAACTAACAAACAACTTTAAATATTGCATACACATTTGACATCCAAACTAACAATAAAAAAAATCGAAACAGCCCTGTGTTTGTCCACAAACACTTGCCTCTAGTTTTTTTTTTTTTTCTTTTTCAGCCAAATGCCCATAGCATTTGTACACGTTTTCTTTCTTACTGGCACTTTGGCTACTTTGGTGCACCCGATTGGCTTTAAACTTGGCAGACACTTAGACCAACTGCTCAGAATGTATGCCGAACATTTACGTCATGATGACGTCATCACGTGATTTTTTATGAATTTTTGAAATTTCAAAATCGTAAAATTCTTTTCAATATATCTAGCGAACAAAACAAGATATTTTCAAAATTCTTTTTGTTATAGCTTTGGTATGTCTCAAAGATATGCCCTGAAAGGGAGAAAATGTGTGACGTCATGATGACATCATCAAAAATGTGCTTTTTTAAAACACATATAAGGATAGGTCCGATCGTCATGAAAATTGGTGGGTAGGTAGATACTGTCACTAGGATGCAAAATCCAAAGTTACGTCATGATGACGTCATCACGTGATTTGTTATGAATTTTTGAAATTTTGAAATCGTAACATTCTTTTAAATATATCTCGCAAACAAAACAAGATAGTTTCAAAATTCTTTTTGTTATAGCTTTGGTAGGTCTCAAAGATATGCCCTAAAAGGGAAACAAATGTGTGACGTCATGATGACGTCATCCAAAATGTGCTTTTTTAAAACACATATAAGGATAGGTCCGATCGTCATGAAAAGTAGTGGGTAGGTAGATACTGTCACTAGCATGCAAAATCTGAAATGATGTCATGATGACGTCATCGTCAATTTTTTTTATGATTTTTGAAATTTTTGAAATTTCATTTTAATCACAATTTTACACAAAAAAAACAAAACAGCCCTGTGTTTGTCCACAAACACTGTACCAGATGTCTAGTTTTTTTTTGTGCTTCTTTTTCAGCCAAATTCCCATAGCATTTGTACACGTTTTCTTTCTTACTGGCACTTTGGCTACTTTTATGATGCCGATTGGCTTTAAACTTGGCAGACACTTAGACTAACTGCTCAGAATCTATGCCGAACATTTACGTCATGATGACGTCATCACGTGATTTTTTATGAATTTTTGAAATTTCAAAATCATAAAATTCTTTTCAATATATCTAGCGAACAAAACAAGATATTTTCAAAATTCTTTTTGTTATAGCTTTGGTATGTCTCAAAGATATGCCCTAAAAGGGAGAAAATGTGTGACGTCATGATGACGTCATCAAAAATGTGCTTTTTTAAAACACATATAAGGATAGGTCCGAACGTCATGAAAATTGGTGGGTAGGTAGATACTGTCACTACGATGCTGAATCCGAAGTGACGTCATGATGACGTAATCGGCAATTTTTTTATGATTTTTGAAATTTTTGAAATTTCATTTTAATCACAAAATTTGACACAAAAAAACAAAACAGCCCTGTGTTTGTCCACAAACACTGTACCAGATGTCTAGTTTTTTTTTTTTTTCCTTTTCAGACTTTTTCCCATAGCATTTGTACACGTTTTCTTTCTTACCGGCACTTTGGCTACTTTGGTGCACCCAATTGCCTTTAAACTTGGCAGACACTTAGACTAACTGCTCAGAATGTATGCCGAACATTTTCGTCATGATGACGTCATCACGTGATTTTTTATGAATTTTTGAAATTTCAAAATCTTAAAATTCTTTTCAATATTTCTGGCGAACAAAACAAGATATTTTCAAAATTCTTTTTGTTATAGCTTTGGTATGTCTCAAAGATATGCCCTAAAAGGGAGAAAATGTGTGACGTCATGATGACATCATCAAAAATGTGCTTTTTTAAAACACATATAAGGATAGGTCCGATCGTCATGAAAATTGGTGAGTAGGTAGATACTGTCACTAGGATGCTGAATCCAAAGTGACGTCATGATGACTTCATCACGTGATTTTTTATGAATTTTTGAAATTTTGAAAATCGTAACATTCTTTTCAATATATCTAGCAAACAAAACAAGATATTTTTCAAAATTCTTTTTGTTATAGCTTTGGTAGGTCTCAAAGATATGCCCTAAAAAGGAAAAAAATGTGTGACGTCATGATGACATCATCAAAAATGTGCTTTTTTAAAACACATATAAGGATAGGTCCGATCGTCATGAAAATTGGTGGGTAGGTAGATACTGGCACTAGGATGCAAAATCCAAAGTGACGTCATGATGACGTCATCACGTGATTTGTTATGAATTTTTGAAATTTTGAAATCGTAACATTCTTTTAAATATATCTCGCAAACAAAACAAGATAGTTTCAAAATTCTTTTTGTTATAGCTTTGGTAGGTCTCAAAGATATGCCCTAAAAGGGAAAAAAATGTGTGACGGCATGATGACGTCATCAAAAATGTGCTTTTTTAAAACACATAAGGATAGGTCCGATCGTCATGAAAAGTAGTGGGTAGGTAGATACTGTCACTAGCATGCAAAATCTGAAATGATGTCATGATGGCGTCATCGTCAATTTTTTTATGATTTTTGAAATGTTTGAAATTTCATTTTAATCACAATTTTACACAAAAAAACAAAACAGCCCTGTGTTTGTCCACAAACACTGTACCAGATGTCTAGTTTTTTTTTTTTTTCTTTTTCAGCCAAATGCCCATGCATTTGTACACGTTTTCTTTCTTACTGGCACTTTGGCTACTTTTATGATGCCGATTGGCTTTAAACTTGGCAGACACTTAGACTAACTGCTCAGAATGTATGCCGAACATTTACGTCATGATCACGTCATCACGTGATTTTTTATGAATTTTTGAAATTTCTAAATCGTAAAATTCTTTTCAATATATCTAGCGAACAAAACAAGATATTTTCGAAATTCTTTTTGTTATAGCTTTGGTATGTATCAAAGATATGCCCTAAAAAGCGAAAATTGTGTGACGTCATGATGACGTCATCAAAAATGTGTTTTTTTTTTAACGCATGTAAGGGTCAATCCGATTACAAAAATTTATATATTGAATTTTCCTCTCCCTAATTCCAAAATTTCATGATCGTGGCTCACTCAAGTAAGAAATAACAGCCATTTGAAAATTTAGACCAAATTCAATATAACACAAAGGAATTCTGGGAAGGGCAGATAACCATGGCTTAAATGTGCATCCTGTTTATAAAAAGGTTGATTTGTAGTCTTTGTTCAAGTCGCTGAATTTTAAAATTGTGTAAATCGTAACATTCTTTTCAATATATCTAGCGAACAAAACAAGATATTTTCAAAATTCTTTTTGTTATAGCTTTGGTATGTCTCAAAGATATGCCCTAAAAAGCGAAAATTGTGTGACGTTATGATGACGTCATCACATGTTACTACTACAAACAACTTTAATTAATTTCAAAATTAACAAAGAAAACTGGCAGCAGCGCGATTGTTTGACAAACTTAAATTATTGTATTCACATTTCACATCCAAACTAAAAAAACAAAAACGAAACAGCCCTGTGTTTGTCCACAAACACCAACCTCATGCCTCTAGTTAAATTTCTTTTCGTAGTCTACAAAATTAGCTGGCCCAACGTTTCAAACTTAAGCGAGTTCTTTCTCAAAGGCAAATGCCTTTTCATTTGCCTCTGAGAAAGAACTTAATTAAGTTTGAAATGTTAGGCCAGCTAATTTAGTATATTTCAGGTCAATTCAGTCAGCAGTTTGGAGCAGTTTGATTCCTTTTTTCTTTTTATAGTCGTGTGATGAAACTGGCTGAATCTGGCAAGGTGGCGATCGGCGGAGATGGTGATGTTTCCCAGCGCTACATAGCTCCAACTGTACTGATTGACGTCAAGGAAGACGAACCAGCTATGCAGGAAGAGGTATGTACCATGAGGGATGCTTACCAATGTCAAGTTTACTTGACAAGCCACAGCACCCCTGTTGCTTACCAATGTCCAGTTTACTCGACAAGGAAACCACACACCAGAGTATCCAAACAACAAATATTTTCACCATGTTTCAACGAACTGTAGTGCTTGTGTTTTTCGCTGTCCGTGCATGATCTTTATACTAACAGAAAGAGCCTGTTCGGTTCTTTCCAATGGTGCTATCAAATTTATGTGTCACCATTTCAATATTTTGAGAAAACTGTTTGAGGTTCTGTATATACTTCCGAGGACAAGAGGAGAAAGGAAATACAAAGAAACCTTTAAGTCCTCGCAAGTCAAGTCTTTTGTTGAAATCGTCCTCGCAAGTAGAAGTACGTGCTTAGTCTATGGGGTTGGGTTATATTAAAGGAACAATAGGAAACACAAAGCATTGTCCTCGGAAGTATTGGGAAAGTACGACTGACTGTACAGTTATGTGTATGAGGTGCCATTTGTTCATGTGACACAAACTTTGTTCGATAAAATGGGCCAGAAGAGAAAACAGCCGTAACTTTGCTATTTTAGCAGTTATGACTTTCCTGTTTACACCATATGAAAGAGAAATATTCATGGAACAAACTTTACATACAACATTTTCCTTTTCAATCAATTCTTGAGGGTGAAATCTTTGGTTGAAAATACAACCATTCAGCAAGCAGTCAGCTGCTTTTTCTGCGTAAGTGGTTTATGCTTGACTGAACAAAGAATGTGGTACTGGGGAAGATAAGCCAATAAACAATGTGGTAAGGAAAGGGTTAACCGTGATATTTTTTTAAATACATTTTCAATGTGAACAAAGAAACTGGCAGGAGCGGGATTCGAACCTGCGACCTGCGGGTTACCGTACCGGCGCTCTACCAACTGAGCTATCTTGCCTTATGTTGGCGGTCTCCCAAATTGTCAGTATCTTTGTTCGGGTGGGCGCTAGTCAGAAGTCATGAACCTAGAATGCCGTATAGCCAGGGATCACACCCAATTTTACGATACAACCTGGGAAGCGACATTGTGGGGATCACTCAATGAGGATACAACTTTTTAAATTATAATTCGTCAAACAATCCACAAGGGAAACTGACTAGGTAAATTTTCAAAATGTATTCAAATTTGACGAATTATATTTGTTTTAAGCTCGCACAAAAGTATACATTTTTGGAAGGCTCTTCTCTTTCATTTGGTCCCAAAATAATCAAAATATGATGGGTTTGAAAGAAGGTCATGAGCTACAAAGCATGAATCCAGGATTTTTCCCCCTAAATGTTTGATGTCCAGGCTCTTCAAGCATGTAAAAAAAAAATCCAGAACACAGCTGGAATCATTCTAAAGAGCCCAATGAACTTTGATGCATAAAAGCAATCAATTTCATGGGGCTCCATCACCTCAAGAAAACACATCAAAAAAAGTGTCTTGAATTTTCAAGTGGAAACTCTGAAAATCTGGAAGTTTTACAGATACATCAACATGCGAAAAATTGATCAGGGCGCTCTCTATTGACATGTTTTTTTAAAGGTGGTTTGTTATCTATGCAGGTTCTCTGATGGATATTCATATCGGACAAATTTGTCTGATTGACGGTTAAAGGGTTTTAATTAAAGGTAATATACGTGAGGAGTTTTGTATTTTAGAGCAAATATTCTTGCAATGACCTGTTTAACGGTTTATGTTCATAGATACGGCTGTGTCAAATCGAATAATTGAATATTCATATATTCAACCTTCCATTCGATCGATATTCAAATTTCAGTTGTACGGACGGCCAATTTTTGGGTAAAAATTATTTACAGAGGCTGTCTAATTAACGCTTGAAACTGCTCATTATAATCATTATAATAGATTCTCACTTTTATAACTAGGCCAAAAAAATAAATAATAGTTCTGCTTCCGGTTACCCTACCTACCCTATTTTAACGGCCCCAACCCTAATTTTGTTTCAGGAAAAGAACCAACAAAAAAAAAATAAAAAAAATAAAAAAACATAAATGCTGTAAATACTACGTTTAAACCTTGACTACACGTAGACACCTGCATATGATCAGCACAAAAAAAGTGCCAAAAAAAAAAATTACCTACAAAATGTACCTACCCTATTTTTAAATGGCATGTAATCAGAAAAAGAAATGTTTCGGTTTTTTGGGCCATATTGCCAGTTCCAAGGAATGATTTAATAAAAGGTTTAGCACATGTACAAAAATGCAGAAATACTTTTTTTTTTGCTCTGGTGAGAACATTTTATTCAGGTACATTCATCATTACGTGTTTGTAACCCAGATAGATTAGACAGCCTGCTGTCATACCATTATTTGGACAGGAACCATTCACAAAGTCACAGATGCAATTTGTGAACCGCTCTGCAAAAAGGGCCATTATGTCGCAAAATTTGAAAATAGAGTTTTATACATATACATGTGTAGCTGGAAAGGCCATTTTAAAAGCTTTCATATGGTGTTTGTCCGAGGTCTGTAGCATTTTGCATTCTCCAGATATTGTGGAATTTTGCACACTTGTTTTCAGGAATTTCTTGAAACGACTTCAGGAGAAACAAGCCATTTAAAAAAGTCTACAAAAATGAACTGAGTTAAAAATGTTCACCCTGAATGTCCCTAGCAATGGACATAATCCTTTTAAGCTATCACTCTGGATTTTTGAAGTATAACTTTTGAAGGGTGTTTGAGTGCAGATCAGAAAAATTAAACAAATTGCATGATGTCATCATAGCTTTTTTACTAATTTGCATCATTTGTAAAATTTGGCTAAATTAATGCTCATCAGCCACATGCAGGAGTGCTTCAAGGGAAAGATTTTATCCACAAGTAAGTTTTAAGTTTTAAGTTTTTTAAAGTTTTTTTTTATGATTTCTATGATTGAAGGCGTAGCAATGGCAAGCATACATCATTTAAAACTTAGTGCCAAATTTCGGGTTTAGAAACCCCCTTTTTGGGAAAAAATTAACAAAAAACGATTTTGGGGTTTTTATTTTAGTTTATAAATGCTCGTGGTGATTGCGGATTGCCGTGATTTAATGACAGAAACCTTGATACTAAAAATTGGTTTAAAAATTGACTTTTTGGTTAAAACAATGTACAGCAATTTCAATTGACATGACGTGGTTTTAATTATTTGGGCACGGACGGATAAAGTGAGAATTTTGTTAGACACCTGCAACAAATAACCAAACTGTTTACATGTACTCAGTGTATTGGGATGGTGGCGTTAGGGGTTCGACACCCATGCCCCCCCCCCCCCCCCCCAAAAAAAAAAGAATAAATAAATAAATTTTAAAATATAAAAAAATTATAAACTGAGCCTGGTAGAAAAAAAAGCCATTAAGATACCCAATGAGAGCTGTGAAGAGTATTCATGGTAGGGGGAAATCGCGAGGAAAGTATGAAGTCCTACCCCCCCCACGCCCATTTTATTTCGCACACTTTAAAATGTTTTTAATAATTTATTTTGGCCTTGTCATATTTTTAAACGCAGTGGCTATTGTTACGGCACTCGACTGTCTAGTTCCCCCGACGTAATGGTATTCAATGTCACAATCTATTGCTGTTGGAACCAAATGGTTCTCGGACTTTATTTTCCTTTAAAAAAAAATCTTCAAAACCACTCAAATCAAAGGGAAGAAAATTGAATCTACTTAAATAAAAATAAAAATAACCATTTAATTAAAAACCTAAAACTTAAAAAACAAATATAAAAAATAAAAAAAATAAAAATAAAAAAAAGTGGCCGAGTGGGGTACGATTTGGGGTCGTCGGGCTCTCTAATCTGATGCCCTGCCGATCGGGCTACCGAAGCAATCTTACAGGAGGGGCAGTTGTAAAACTTATATACATTTACAATGTCAATGTGTGCCGTACCCATGACATTTGAAAGTTGCGTTGGGGCTGCCGTAAAAATAGCCACTGCGTTTTTTATAATAAATTCTGCACATCACTTGAATCTCTTTGGTGAATATGGGTTGGCTCTGAAAAGAGCCGTTTGGTTGTGAATGATTTTGAGCAGCATTCAGTTTTGCACGAAACCAAATTAAAGATGTGCTTCCGTTACGTTCGATTTTCTGCATGCACCGGAGAGTATCATGGGTACCAGTTGACTTGGGTATGAGTTGACTCATTTTCCTCAATTGCCGGTTGGGGCGACACATGATGCTCGAAAAGAGTGGGTTCGGGCGACGCGGTCGAATAGGGCGACACATAACTGTCGCCCCATTGTGAAAGTCGCCCCTTTGGAGTGTCTTTTAGTAGGGTGCGTGGGGAAAGTGCTCTAAATGGGCGATTCGCGCAGCAATCTACATTATTATTGGCTGTTTCGTAGTTTTACGAAACAGCCCTTGTTTTCGTTAAGATTTTTTTTTTTTTCTTTTTTTTTTTTTTTCTTTTTCAGACTTTTTGCCCATAGCATTTGTACACGATTTCTTTCTGCCTGGCACTTTGGCTACTTTTATGCAGCCGATTGCCTTTAAACTAAACAGACACTTAGACCAACTGCTCAGAATGTGCCCCGAACTTTTACGTCATGATGACGTCATCACGTGATTTTTTATGAATTTTTGAAATTTGAAAATCGTAACATTCTTTTCAATATATCTAGCGAACAAAACAAGATATTTTCAAAATTCTTTTTGTTACAGCTTTGGTATGTCTCAAAGATATGCCCTAAAAAGCGAAAATTCTGTGACGTCATGATGACGTCATCAAAAATGTGTTTTTTTGTTAACGCATGTAAGGGTCAATCCGATTACAAAAATGTATACATTGAATTTTTCTGTACCCAATTCCAAAATTTCATGATCGTGGCTTACTCAAGTAAGAAATAAGAGCCATTTCAAAATTTAGACCAAATTCAATATAACACAAAGGAATTCTGGGACGGGCAGATAACCATGGCTATTATGTGCTTGCTGTTTATAAAAGGGGTTGATTTCTAGTCTTTTTTCAAGTCGCTGAATTTTTGAAGTTTTAAAATCGTAACATTCTTTTCAATATATCTAGCGAACAAAACAAGATATTTTAAAAATTATTTTTGTTATAGCTTTGGTATGTCTCAAAGATATGCCCTAAAAGGCGAAAATTGTGTGACGTCATGATGACGTCATCAACAATATTTTTTTTTTTTTACGCATGTAAGGGTCAATCCGATTACAAAAATGTATACATTGAATTTTTCTGTACTTAATTCCAAAATTTCATGATCGTGGCTCACTCAAGTAAGAAATAGGAGCCATTTCAAAATTTAGACCAAATTCAATATAACACAAAGGAATTCTGGGAAGGGCAGATAACCATGGCTTAAATGAGCATGCTGTTTATAAAAAGGGTTGATTTGTAGTCTTTTTTCAAGTCGCTGAATTGTTAAATTTTTGGAAATCGTAACATTCTTTTCAATATATCTAGCGAACAAAACAAGATATTTTCAAAATTCTTTTTGTTATAGCTTTGGTATGTCTCAAAGATATGCCCTAAAAAGCGAAAATTGTGTGACGTCATGATGACGTCATTAAAAATATGTTTTTTTTTAAACGCATGTAAGGGTCAATCTAATTACAAAAATGTATACATTGAATTTTCCGTGGCTCACTCAAGTAAGAAATAACAGCCATTTCAAAATTTAGACCAAATTCAATATAACACAAAGGAATTCTGGGACGGGCAGATAACCATGGCTATTATGTGCTTGCTGTTTATAAAAGGGGTTGATTTCTAGTCTTTTTTCAAGTCGCTGAATTTTTGAAGTATTAAAATCGTAACATTCTTTTCACTATATCTAGCGAACAAAACAAGATATTTTCAAAATTCTTTTTGTTATAGCTTTGATATGTCTCAAAGATATGCCCTAAAAGGCGAAAATTGTGTGACGTCATGATGACGTCATCAACAATATCTTTTTTTTTAACGCATGTAAGGGTCAATCCGATTACAAAAATGTATACATTGAATTTTTCTGTACGTAATTCCAAAATTTCATGGTCGTGGCTCACTCAAGTAAGAAATAGGAACCATTTCAAAATTTAGACCAAATTCAATATAACACAAAGAAATTCTGGGAAGGGCAGATAACCATGGCTTAAATGAGCATGCTGTTTATAAAAAGGGTTGATTTGTAGTCTTTTTTCAAGTCGCTGAATTGTTAAATTTTTGGAATCGTAACATTCTTTTCAATATATCTAGCGAACAAAACAAGATATTTTCAAAATTCTTTTTGTTATAGCTTTGGTATGTCTCAAAGATATGCCCTAAAAAGCGAAAATTGTGTGACGTCATGATGACGTCATTAAAAATATGTTTTTTTTTAAACGCATGTAAGGGTCAATCTAATTACAAAAATGTATACATTGAATTTTCCGTGGCTCACTCAAGTAAGAAATAACAGCCATTTCAAAATTTAGACCAAATTCAATATAACACAAAGGAATTCTGGGACGGGCAGATAACCATGGCTATTATGTGCTTGCTGTTTATAAAAGGGGTTGATTTCTAGTCTTTTTTCAAGTCGCTGAATTTTTGAAGTATTAAAATCGTAACATTCTTTTCACTATATCTAGCGAACAAAACAAGATATTTTCAAAATTCTTTTTGTTATAGCTTTGATATGTCTCAAAGATATGCCCTAAAAGGCGAAAATTGTGTGACGTCATGATGACGTCATCAACAATATCTTTTTTTTTAACGCATGTAAGGGTCAATCCGATTACAAAAATGTATACATTGAATTTTTCTGTACGTAATTCCAAAATTTCATGGTCGTGGCTCACTCAAGTAAGAAATAGGAACCATTTCAAAATTTAGACCAAATTCAATATAACACAAAGAAATTCTGGGAAGGGCAGATAACCATGGCTTAAATGAGCATGCTGTTTATAAAAAGGGTTGATTTGTAGTCTTTTTTCAAGTCGCTGAATTGTTAAATTTTTGGAATCGTAACATTCTTTTCAATATATCTAGCGAACAAAACAAGATATTTTCAAAATTCTTTTTGTTATAGCTTTGGTATGTCTCAAAGATATGCCCTAAAAAGCGAAAATTGTGTGACGTCATGATGACGTCATAAAAAAAAATCTTTTTTCAAGTCGCTAGAATATTGCCCATAGCATTTGTAAACTTTTTCTTTCTTACCGGCCACTTTGGCTACTTTTAAACTTGGCAGACACTTACTCCAACTGCTCACAATGTGTGCCGAACCTTTACGTCATGATGACGTCATCACATGTCACGTGACGTCATCTTAAAGGGGCATTTTTCGAAGCCATATATCTACAAAAGTACAAGTCCGATTAAGTTGGAACGTAATATCTAGGTATGCCACCGGGTGTTATAGATGAACATTGACATGACGTTATGATCAAGTCATAACATGTCACGTGGTGTCATCTTAAAGGGGCACTCGCTAGATTATTGCCCATAGCATTTGTAAAAGTTTTCTTTCTTACCGGCCAGTTTGGCTACTTTTAAACTTGGCAGACACTTACCCCAACTGCTCAGAATGTGTACCTAACTTTTACGTCCTGATGACGTCATCACATGTCACGTGACGTCATCTTAAAGGGGCATTTTTCGAAGCCATATATCTACAAATGTACAAGTCCGATTCAGTTGAAACACACTATTTAGGTATGCCACCCGGTGTCATAGATGAAAATTGACATGACGTTATGATGAAGTCATTACATGTTATGTGATGTCATCTTAAAGTGGCATTCGCTAGGCTATTTCCCATAGCATTTGTACACGATTCCTTTTTTTAAACCAATCCTTCACACATCCAATAACAACATCTCCATCCCTCCGTCATTGTTAACTAACAAACAACTTTAAATATTGCATACACATTTGACATCCAAACTAACAATAAAAAAATTCGAAACAGCCCTGTGTTTGTCCACAAACACTTGCCTCTAGTTTGTATTATTTTTATTTGTATTTTTATTATTATTATTATTATTATTATTATTACGGGTAACCCTATAAAAAAAATTTTTGCCAATTTTTTGGGAAGGGCCAAAAAATGTTTTGGCAGAGTTTTGTGGGTGGGTGTACGCAGTGGCTGCCTTTTTGCGACGTCAGTTTAAAAAAAAATTGGTTTGGTTTTTTTTTTGGGGGGGGGGGCCATGGCCCCCTTTGGCCCCCCTGGATCCGCCCTTGGTCTCATACCCAAATTTGGAAAGAGCAGGATTTCAGACGATACCAAACTATACGTAAGGGGTGGTGAGAAACATTCTCCAGCTGTCGTCAAAATTGGTGATTGTTTCCAATTTGTATTGAACAAAAAGCAAAACAACAGAAGAAGTACTCGACACAAACACATTCTTTTTCCATTTGTATTCACTGAAATCGAAGATTCTGGTTATGGAATATGATAATACAGGTATCAAAGATGCAAAAAATCCCCTTTCTCAAAAATCACTTGTCTCAAGAGCGGGTCACATTTAGTTATGAAAATTTGAACTTTTTCCCCTTTTGTATTCTTTGCGTTTCATCTCCGAATATTCAAACTCGAAAATGAATATTCGATAGTCGATCGAATATTTGAATATTAGGCGATCGAATATTCAAATATTCGATAGTCGATCAAATATTTGAATATTCGACACAGCCCTATTCATAGATGCTGGAAAAACCAAAACAAAACGCTGTTGTTGTAGGCTGGTTCCCTGACCCTACTTCAAATGAAACGGAGCAATTTATAGACAACAGGACTGTAAATTGTCCTTACCATTATGACACTAATATGACACAGTAGTGTTGATGTGTCGTTAAATTTCTACCTTACCCTTACCCTTACCCTGCCCTGCCCTGCCCTGCCCTGCCCTGCCCTGCCCTGCCCTGCCCTGCCCTGCCCTGCCCTGCCCTGCCCTGCCCTGCCCTGCCCTGCCCTGCCCTGCCCTGCCCTGCCCTGCCCTGCCCTGCCCTGCCCTGCCCTGCCCTGCCCTGCCCTGCCCTGCCCTGCCCTGCCCTGCCCTGCCCTGCCCTGCCCTGCCCTGCCCTGCCCTGCCCTGCCCTGCCCTGCCCTGCCCTGCCCTGCCCTGCCCTGCCCTGCCCTGCCCTGCCCTGCCCTGCCCTGCCCTGCCTTACCCTGCCCTGCCTTGCCCTACCCTGCCTTGCCCTACCCTACCTTGCCCTACCCTACCTTGCCCTACCCTACCTTGCCCTACCCTACCTTGCCCTACCCTACCTTGCCCTACCCTACCTTGCCTTGCCTTGCCTTACCTTACCTTACCTTACCCTACCCTGCCTTACCTTACCTTACCCTACCCTGCCTTACCTTACCTTACCCTACCCTGCCTTACCTTACCCTACCCTACCCTGCCTTACCTTACCCTACCTTACCCTACCTTACCTTACCTTACCTTACCCTACCCTACATTACCTTACCCTACCTTACCCTACCCTACCTTACCTTACCTTACCCTACCCTACCTTACCTTACCTTACCCTACCTTACCTTACCCTACCTTACCTTACCCTACCTTACCCTACCCTACCTTACCTTACCCTACCTTACCTTACCCTACCTTACCCTACCCTACCTTACCCTACCTTACCTTACCCTACCTTACCCTACCCTACCTTACCCTACCCTACCTTACCCTACCTTACCCTACCTTACCTTACCCTACCCTACCTTACCCTACCCTACCTTACCCTACCTTACCCTACCTTACCCTACCTTACCCTACCTTACCCTACCTTACCCTACCTTACCCTACCTTACCCTACCTTACCCTACCTTACCCTACCTTACCCTACCTTACCCTACCTTACCCTACCCTACCCTACCCTACCTTACCTTACCCTACCTTACCCTACCCTACCCTACCTTACCCTACCCTACCTTACCCTACCTTACCCTACCTTACCCTACCCTACCTTACCTTACCCTACCTTACCCTACCCTACCTTACCTTACCCTACCTTACCTTACCTTACCCTACCTTACCCTACCTTACCCTACCCTACCTTACCCTACCTTACCCTACCTTACCCTACCTTACCCTACCTTACCCTACCTTACCCTACCTTACCCTACCTTACCCTACCTTACCCTACCTTACCCTACCTTACCCTACCTTACCCTACCTTACCCTACCCTACCCTACCCTACCTTACCTTACCCTACCTTACCCTACCCTACCCTACCTTACCCTACCCTACCCTACCTTACCTTACCCTACCTTACCCTACCCTACCTTACCTTACCCTACCTTACCCTACCCTACCTTACCTTACCCTACCTTACCTTACCCTACCTTACCCTACCCTACCTTACCCTACCCTACCCTACCTTACCCTACCTTACCCTACCTTACCCTACCCTACCCTACCCTACCCTACCCTACCCTGCCTTGCCTTGCCCTGCCCTGCCTTGCCTTGCCCTGCCTTGCCTTGCCTTGCCCTGCCCTGCCTTGCCTTGCCTTGCCTTGCCTTGCCTTGCCTTGCCTTGCCTTGCCTTGCCTTGCCTTGCCTTGCCTTGCCTTGCCTTGCCTTGCCTTGCCTTGCCTTGCCTTGCCTTGCCTTGCCTTGCCTTGCCTTGCCTTGCCTTGCCTTGCCTTAGCACATCAGGTGCCATGATTTCACGGGATGCTTGAGACTATTATTTACTTAGAGTCAAGTAAGGTCTTTTATAATAACTTGGTAGTTTTGCTTTTTGATGTTTGCAACAGTTGTATGTTACCTTTAAAGTCAGGGGGCGATTTCTCGAAACTCATCAAATCTTACAATGAGTCGTAGTGAAGGCATCTCAGTTGCAAAGCATTGTAACAGATGCCTTCTGCCGTCATGAGCATGTGTCGCAAAGAATATTTTATTAGCACCTTGTGGTATGGGGGAATATAAACTAATAAACGTTGTGATACTGAGAGGGTTAAAGTTATTTAACCCCTTGTGTCCGGCTTTCATTGAGGGAATGAGTTTTTTTTTTAAAAGCTTCATCTATTCATTACACTCCCATTCAAAACAATATAGTTCAACCATGAATGGATTGAGTATGCCCAGGAATGTGCATATAGACGGCAACTGGCCAGGTGGTCTTTATCAAACCAAGGCTATTGCAGTCGTCCGTATTCAAGAAGTAAAAACACTTTAACCCTAACTACCCCAAGCCTCATAAACTCCAACAGCAGGTTGTGTTGAATTTTGATGGGTTCAGGGCTGGCAGTGCCTTGGCACCATTACTTTACATGGAGCTACGATGCTCCAATTTGTCTGAGTCCAAAGAATGTGCCATACTTGTAGGTATATTGCACAGCGTTGGATTTTGACAGGTTGAGGACACTTCCTAGTAAAAATGCCTAGGGGGTTAGCGTTAATGTTGTGTGATCTGTTTCATTTATCCTTTGGCTTCTGACAGATCTTTGGCCCTGTGCTGCCTGTTTTCAATGTAGATAACGTGGACGATGCCATAGACTTCATCAATAGAAGGTGAGTAAACGCCCAACCAAACCTCGGAATAATATTTACGAAGGACCAAATGACCAAGTGAGATATGACAAACGGAAACCCTTGGATGTTTGTGTGGCAGGACGGGCAGGAGTACTCATTTATATATTTACAAATCTATATACTCACTGCAAGTTCCGAACAAGGCATTATGCAGTTTTTCTCTACGAGTACATGTAGTCTGGGGCCAATTTCATAGAGCTGTTAAGCACAAAAATTTGCTTAGCATGAAAATGTCTTGCTTAGTAAAAGCAGGTTACCAGCCAAAAGTCCATGTAATTTTCATGCTAAGCAAACAACAGCTGAATGCCAGTCAAAAGCAATATTCCACACATGGAAATCTGGTTGGTAATCCAGTTTTTATCAAGGAAGCAAATTTCTGTGCTTAACAGCTTCATGAAATATTAGGGAGTATTTCGTAGTGTCAAGGTACAATTAATATCGATTGCGGCGCCGCATTCCGAACCTCAAACCTTGAGCAAATTTAGAGTCGACTAGACTTAACTATAGATAATCTAGTTAGTCCAACTGTTTCAACCAAGCCCCGGAGCTCTGTTTCTACTCAGATTCGCGAGTGATGTCACGGTTTCAAGATGGAGGATAGGTATAAAAGTTGGGCAAGTTTTTCAAATGTTTACCTTTATCCTACTTTTTTCTACTTTTTTTTACCTTGCTGCTACTTTTCCTACTTTTTCCTACTTTTTTCTTGAAATTCTTACTTTTTGTCCCACAACTAAAAAAAAATTAAATCTCAGTGAATATTTTTCATAACAGTGTAACACACTGTCATATCAAAATCACAAATTAAAGGGCTTGGGTGCAGGAGTACTTAGTTGAAGATGGAGCACAAGTGTTGTGAGTACAGAACATGCCAAAGGCTTGTGATGCTGTGGACGTAGGTGAGTATCAACTAAAACTCCTCCTGAAAGCTTGCAAAAGTCATATTTTTAGTCCTGATTTTGTCCTCCAGAGAGTCCTACTTTTTTCTAGTTTTTCTTCTTTCTTTCTTTTTTTTTCCCTAAATTTTTGGATCCCACTGTCCTCCTACTTTTTCACCTGGGTCTGCTTGAAAGCCTGATGTTTAGTAACAGCTTTAGCTTGGAATACTTCAATCCCTGATTATCCACCGTCATCCAGCTACAAGGGGTTGAATGTTGTAATCTAAATTCCCCCTCTTCCTCCTCATATCCAGGCCCAAGCCACTGACCTTGTACGTCCTGTCCAACAGCAAGAAGGTCGTCAATCGTTTCACGGAGGAGACCTCTAGTGGAAGTTTCGCAGCCAACGATTTCATGATGCAGGCTTCATGTGAGTGCTGATTCTCAGCTGGGCTGTTCATTTTTGAATAATTCAGTATTTGATTATTCGATGCTGGGTTTGACCGAATATTCAAATATTCGATACTTGTCAATCAAGTTTGTTACATGTCAGTTGCAACTCCATGCCGAGGCGGTACAAAGCTGCACGCAAAGCAAGCCGGTGTCTTACATGCGGCGATCGATATTATGGACCGTCCGATTGACATTTTTTGCATGCGCATGTTGTATACGGGTACATAAAACAAGAAACCAAACTCCAGCCTGCGTTTTTGCAGTAATTGTTTTAGTGTCTAGAGTTTTACGGACGGAAACAATAAACCTCCGTTTACAAAAAGTTACCGTCGACAAAAATGCTGTATTTGACACTGCTAAGCACCCGTAAGTTAACATAGCATCAGAGTCGTATCTGTACGTGCATCCAGTCGTACTTTCCCAATACGTGCAAGGACAATACTATGGCCGAGCTCTGGTTCAAAATGTAAGTTCCGTGGATTTCCTCACAGTGCATGTCCTACACGAAGTAACCTCTGTATTTGTTTCACGGTTATAAAATTTTGAGACATGATAAAAAAAGGGTCTGTTGGATGCAAAAAAATGTTAAGTTCCCAAATCTGCTTGTAACTCGTTCAGCCGCCCATGGCATAACGTCGGCTCATTTTAATGATTCACTCTCGGCAGGTGATACTCTTCCGTTTGGCGGTGTGGGCCAGAGCGGCATGGGCGCCTACCACGGCCGCTTCTCCTTCGAGATGTTCTCCCACAAACGGGCTTGCCTGCTGGCCAAGATGGGCATGGAGAAACTGCTCAGGTCAGTCTGTTTACTCCCTCTTAACTAGTTTGCGCCAGGATTATTTTTGCCGAAAATTTCGGTATTAAAAAAAAAACCTAAATATAGCAGCCAACTTCTGATATACAGCCAAACGCCACAAATACTGATTCGCAAGAGTCATTTCAACAGTATTTGTATGATATTTCTTGCCGAAACCTCATATATTTCAATACTCCGGAGTGCCCACTGGAGCGTAAATTGTAGAACAACAGGCTGTGCACAGCAGCCAAGTTCAAGTTCAACACACGGTCTGCCTCCACAGACTTCTCAGACTTTGTTTATGTGTACAAAACAAATGAGGGATTAGCGTGTTGAGACGTCACCCGGAGGTGAGTCGAGGCAAGCTTGATGTTTAAAACCCATCAGCCATGCCCGTGTATAAAAACAGCCAGATCGTGGTAACATGTCCTCCGACTCGAACTGGTTAACCCCCTGTGTCCGCCTGGTATCCCTAGCCCCCACGAGGTATTCTCTGATGAGCACCCTGCCAAATGCAACAGAATGCAACACAGCTGAAATAAGAACCCTGCCAAATGCAATGTTGCACTGTGCAGTGAACTCATCTGTACCAGCCTTGTTGCTGAAGGCTTATACATGTATAATACTAAATACAAAAGAATGCATCAGACCAGGAGACATGCCTGGACTGCTAAATGCAACAACTTTTTTTACCATTGGTGCATTATGTTGCATTTAGCAGGGTTAGGGTTATTGATGGGGTGCTGGTGCAGCCAATCAGAAATGCAAACAATAGGCACCGCACTGAATAGAGTGGTCCTATTCATCGCACTTGGAGCCCCCTTTCGTGCTAATGAAAGCTTTGTTTGAAAAAGGTCGATCTATTCATTACACTCTCATTCAAGAACAAAATAGTTGAAGCATGGATGGGTTGAGTACGTGCAGGAATGCGCATATAGATGGCAACCGGCCAGGTGGTCTTTTTCAAACCTTGTCGTGTGAGGTGCAAACCTTGTCGTGTGAGGTGCAAACCTTGTCGTGTGAGGTGCAAACCTTGCCGTGTGAGGTGCAAACCTTGCCGTGTGAGGTGCAAACCTTGCCGTGTGAGGTGCAAACCTTGCCGTGTGAGGTGCAAACCTTGCCGTGTGAGGTGCAAACCTTGCCGTGTGAGGTGCAAACCTTGCCGTGTGAGGTGCAAACCTTGTCGTGTGAGGTGCAAACCTTGCCGTGTGAGGTGCAAACCTTGTCGTGTGAGGTATAAACCTCAGTATCATGTGTTGGGTATCGAGCAAATGCCTAAAAAATGTGACTACAGTCGAACCCTGATAATAAGAGCACCGTTAATACAACATCCTGCTTATAACAAGGGGAAAAAAATAGGTCCCGAGTCTTTTTTTTCTTTGTTTCCCATTACTGATAATACAAGGTACCTGTTATAACAAGGTAAATTGTAAAGTCCCAAGGACCTTGTTATAAAGGTGTTCGACTGTCTTTTACTTAGAACCTTATATAAACAACTTGTATAAGCACTAACAAGGAGAACGATACATGGCAATTATTAATTATCTCTAACTTTGCTGAATCCAACAGGATCCAACAATTTGATATTCCTCTTGGACCCTGTTGGATTGAGCAGCTAAACTCATAATGTTACAATCCTGTTGGATTCAGCAGGCAACAGAAAAATATGTCACGGTTGGATTCTGTTGGATTTAGCAGGCAAGTCATTTTTAGCCGCGTCGCATCGCAGACGGGGCTCTATAAGCGCTTTGTGTTGTTATTCTTCGTCTTCTTCTTCTTGTGCCAAATTCGTTTTCGCGACACGGCTCAACAGAAGAGGGCGCTACAACATTTACTATGCTTTACTGATTCATGGGTACGGTGGACGACGCGGCTCCTGCACGAATTCGTGCTTGTTTCTTTTTTAGTTTATACCCAGCAACTTGACATTTGGACTGTGTTGGGACTGCATTGGATTGAGCCGGGCCCAATTTCATGGCTCTGCTTACCGTTAGCGAAAAATCCCTGCTTACTGTAGCAGAAAAGCGTATTTCACGCGTTGGCGGGGAATTTGGTCTCCTGAGCATGCGTACATCCCGTAACTAAGAATTCTGTGCTTACAGGGTTAGCGCAGAATTTTCCCACTAGCGCTGTTAGCGCAAAATGGTGATCGTAAGCGCGGAAAGCTGTGGTTAGCAGAGCCATGAAATTGGGCCCAGGAAACTCATATGAGTCACCGTTGGATTTAGCAGGGTAGCCCTGGTGAACCGTTAGGGGGTAAGGGTTGATTTGTATTGCCTTCGGTCTCTGTGAACATATTAAAGTGGTAATATGAATAAGGTGGTCTAGTTTTTTTTTTCTTTTTCTTTTTTCGCAATGCAGCATGAGGTACCCGCCTTTTACAAATAGAAACCTTGGCATCTTGCGTTGGTTTTTGGGTAAAAGACTGAATCGTGGCTACCTTCGCTCCTTGTTCTCCCTGGCACTTCTTGGCATTGTGGCAGCTGTTGTCTTTATGGTGAGTAGCATTTTCTCTTTAAAGGTAGTGTACACGATTGGTAATCCTCCCATTTTTTTTTTTTTTAACTGAATCATTACGAAATACCTGACAAGACTGTAAGTTAATAGCGGTCTCAATCGTCCAGTGAAATGATGGCACCTGGTGTGCTGTCGTTTTCAAGAAAAGTTGATATATCGTTTTCCAACGATTGTTCTGCGTAACAATCGTTGGAAAACTGCCCTCTATTGACCGAATGTAGTTGTGTCTGAAAATGGGTTAACAATCCGAAAACTGGCGCACGCGTAGTGTACCGAAGCGACGCGTTGTAACCAGTACATGCAGTGGATCTTGGACGGTCCGCTCGGCCCTCGGCCTCTGTACATGTAATGATCCCATTTACAAAAATTAGGTTTTTCTTTTTTCGCCATCCAAGAACGCAAAACTTTGAACAGGTCAGTGGAACGATATTTCCTATAAAATACTAACCCCCAAATCCGCCCATTTCTGAAAGTTGCAACAATGACCAATCATGTACACTACATTTAACCCTTTGCGTACGGAAAACGTCTGTGGACGCAAACAAAAACAGTGGCACCAGGCCGGATGATGCCTACAGCCACTGTTCAATCCATTGTTGGATTATTGTGTATGTTACGCTTGACTGCACAAACACATTGTGGCCATTTCGCATGGCTGCCAGAGCCGCCGTGACACCTCGTCGTCTCCCGTAAAAAAACGTACTCAAGGGGTTAAAGCTTCTTTATTGGAGGATCCAAGTCTGAAAAAAGTGGACTTCAATCTACTAGCAGTAAAAAAATGCAAAAAGTGAACTTGGTACTAATTTCTAAATTTTAGCGGTGGGAAAAATCAGAGATTTCAAAATCCAGTTATAATCCTAATTTTGTTCAAGCCGAAGAATGGTTAATACCTGGATGGGCAGGCTATACACCAAGAAGACCACTAGCGAGGATGCTCCAGTTGTTTTCTTCAGCCTGTCACAAAAAATTACACTGTGGCCGTGTCCGAATTACTTGGCTACGGCTGGATGTTACACACATGTCTATGCTAGCGGCTGCAGCCACTTCCCGTAGACTCGTGTGTAATTTCAAGCCATAGCCAAGTAATTCGGACACGGCCTGTGAATCCCTTAGATGTGATTTCCTATTAAAAATGGACATGAGGATTAAGAGGATGTGATTTTAACCCTTGCGTACGGATGACGCCATATGGCGCCAAAATAAACAGTGCCACCAGGCCGGATGACGCCATTGGCCGCTGTTTGTGCAGTTTCAATCCATTGTTGAATTATTGTGTATATGTTACGCTTGACTGCACAAACACATTGTAGCGGTTCGCTTGGCTGCGGCACCCCGACGTCTCCCGTAAAATACCGTACTCAAGGGGTTAACAATGAGGGTCCAAAATCACATCCTACTCTATTTAAAATCACATCTGAAGCCTGTGAACTATTATCCCACCCTGACAAAGAGTACATTGTGACTTCTGGGTTTAACAGCTTAAACCGCATTGTGATTCTGGACTCTGGATGTGATTTTGGACCCTCATTGTTAAAATCACATTCTCGAATAATCCTCCTGTCCATTCTGAATAGGAAATCACATCCAAGGGGTTCATAATGTTAGCTTAACTTTTTTTTAAAGTTTGCTGTCGAATATCCGGTTTCTAAAATTGAAACCGAATAGTGGAATTCAAACCAAATGTTGACCCACTCTGCAAAAAAAGGGCAATTATGTTGCAAAATTTGAAAATAGTGTTTTATAGCTGGAAAGGCCATTTTATGAGCTTTCATATGGTATATGTCAGAGGCCTGTAGCATTTTGCATTTACGAGATATTTGGAAATTTGCATGTTTGTTTTCAGAAATTTCCTGAAATGACTTAAGGAGAAACAAGCCATTTAAAAAAACAAAAAAGCAAAGTAATAGATTGAAGCACTCGGCACAAACACGTTCTTTTTCCAACTTTATTCACTGAAATCAAAGATTTTGATTATGAACTAGAATAATATAGGTATCAAACATGCCAAAAATTCCCTCCCTTAAAAATCACTTGTTTGAAGAATGTTTCACCCTCTTCACATAGAACGGCCCATTACGCGTAAAAGCTTACAGCGACTTATGTGCCCTTTTTGCAGATCGGGTCACAAATGTTTAAAAATCGGGATTTATATCCCAAAACTACTAAATCTATTTTTTGAAACTACAAGTAATGGTCTGCGATTAAAAATTCTACCATGAAGTATAATATTTGCTGAGAAATGAAGAAAAAAAACAAAGCATTAACAGGTGACATTTAAACTTGTACCGCATATAGGAAGGGGGGGGGGGAAATCTCTTCCAATTTTCAAATGTGAAATGTGAAACGTCTTTTCAATACATTCTCTAAATTTCTCCTATTTTTGCTTTTAAAGTTGGTGGATGGCAAATTTTCCCAGTAACATCTGAAATCTCAAAGGTAAGCTACGATTATCTTCTGTTTCGGCTATTCTCTCCAAACTTCCAGGCACTCTGCTCGCCTGGCTGTCTCGTCACATCCTTTCACTGTTGTTGTTTCAAAGGCTAGTACTGTGAGATACTCTTCAAGTTTTGTCCCACGTACTGCCTCTCTTTGGAACTCCCTTACACCTATAGTCTTCAACCATTCAAACAAAATGTGAATGAGCCAGTTCGGTATTTCAGCTGCGCATCTGCACAATGACATAGGCCACGGGTCATTCGGGATAACTAACGCGCGATAACTCGCACGTGTTAAATTCGCGTGACATCGCGTGAGCAATTTTATGCCGAATAACCTTTGACCTGGGCTACTTCATCGAGATACCAAGAGCAATTCGATCAAGGACTATAGTTAACCATAGTTTGACTATTTAACTCTAATCGAACGAACGCTAGTCGACGATGGTTAGACTAGTCTAGTCGACGATTCGCGACCAGCCTACCGAGGTTAGTCGCATCGCTGGTTACCAATAGCCGTTTTAATAGCACAGTGCAGAGAGGACCAGTTATCAGAAAAATGGCGAAAAATACGTAAATATTCAGCAGCAGTGAACGATCGTTTTTTGTTACTTTGTCTTTCTTTGAACATGTTGAAATAATGCCCACGTTACCACTTGTGACATTGTTGATATACTGAGCAAATATCGTCTGTGTCGTTTTCATCTGTGAACTCGTCCAAAAATGTAAACAAACTAGCCACTGCCATTTTCTCATGGTCGCGTTGACATGACAATAGTTCGACTAGAGTCGTTCGCACTTCAACTTCAGTGCCCATGCGCTACGTACATCACGAACCAACCACTATTTAACCATTGGTCCCTGATCGAACTTCTCCAAGCTGGCTTATAGATAACTTCTATCCCAGTCTTTTCTTGTCAAAATTTGACTTATAGTCACAATTTGTATGGTAAATTTGTTTAGTGACTGGCTACCTGGGTACTCTTATGAGACAGGCACAAACATTCACACACTGACCCTGGGAAAAGTTCAAATGTTTTCTTGTGCCCGAATCAGCTATGAGCATGTTCGGGTACTGCTGACCTAGTCCCTTTTGTCAATTTGCCATTTCAATCACGCATGCGTGGTCTGTTTTTCACTCGAACGCGTCTAGTCGATCGACTACGTCAAATCCAGTTAGCGTGCAGCAACAACAAACTGCAAAGAATGTTGTCTGCTAGTTAACCCTAACGTACATAAATCCATCAAAATCCTTCCCCTGTTTTTAAGGATTTCGGCAGATTCGGGATACCTCCATATTGAAAGCTGGGGGGGATTTTGATGGATTGAGGATAGTAAGCCTAGCGTTACTGCAGGATTTTGATGGATTCAGGATACCTCCATATTGAGCAGTCACCCAAACCAACTTTTTGTGCATGACAAAATAGGTGGATTTTGGCGGATTCAGGATACTTTCTAGTAAAGTTACCCAAGGGGTTAGGGTTAATTCATTTTCTTATTGCAAAGAGTTATTATCATTGGCCAAAACTAACAATTTACCGTAAATGTTTGCAAAACTTGCCCAGTTTACCTCGCCTCCATCTTGAAATCGTGACGTAACTCGCGATTGACTAGAGAAACCATGGTCCGGAGCTAGGTTGATCCAGTTGGACTAGCTAGTCAAACCACGCAGCGTTCGAGTGACATCTAGATCGACTATGGTTAAGTCTAGTCACTCTAGTCGCCCAACCGAATTGCTCCTTGATACAGAAGTTTCCCCGGTGTGCTCATGAATATGTAAATTAGCATAAATTCCAAGAGATTGCTGAAAGGGGCATAAACAAGGTTGAAAGTGGTTGCAAATTGGGTGTGCAGCCAAGTGAAACGGACACAAAAGGCTTGTGCAGCCAAGCATGACACACATAACCCAAAGGATTGAACATGCAGAAAATGCGGCTATATCCATCAACCGGCCAGGTGGCAATTGTCAACCGGGTTCAATAGAGTACCGAAGTGATGACATCAATACTTTCTGTTTGGAGCCAGTTGTCGTGCCAACTGATGTCAGACTTCGGTACTCTATTGGTTAAGCCCCAGAGCTGAAGTCAAGTCCCTGCAAGTCCTTTCACAAGTCCTTTCGCATCTATTAATTACACTGCCATTCAAGAACAATATAGCTGAAACATGAATGGGTTGAGTATGTGCAGGAATGTGCCTATAGATGTCAACCTGTCAGGTGGTATTTTTCAAACCGCGGCTATGGCTGCCGTCCGTATTCAAGAGATTAAATTCCATTTCATGTGATCTCTAACAGAGCTGTTGAATTCCTACTCGCATGAAGGAAGCCATGGAGAAGCAGCAGAAATAGCAAAGCATGCTGTGGTAGGCGATATTCTAGACGTGATTGTAAGAATCAACGCAACACTAAAGCAATGCAGATCAATGATTTTTTTTCCCAACATAGTGTAGAAAGTACTGTATACTCGGGTCTATCCGAGAGCCTGTGAGGAAAATTCACAGGCTTATTTGGGCGGGATCGAACCCACGACCTCCAGGGCTGTCCCGAATATACCGAATATTCGAAAACCTTTTTGCCAGTTCGAATATTCGATAAGTATATTATGCGCGTACAGATACGACTCTGATGCTATTTTAATAGAAAAGTTACGCCGCTTAGCAGTGTCAAATGCAGCAATTTTGTCGATGGTAACTTTTTGTGGATGGAGGTTTATTATTCCCATCCGTAAAACCTGTGACCTAAACGCAGGCTGGAGTTTGGTTTCTTGTTATATACATACATGTACCTGTAAATGATCTATTCTTGATACCACAGGCGCATGCAAAAAATGTCGATCGGGCGGTCCATAATATTGATCGCCGCACGTAAAACACTGGCGTGCTTTGCTTGCAACTTTTTACCGGCGCGGCATGCAGTTGCAGCTGACGCTTGCAAAACTTGATCGGCGAGTATCGAATATTCGAATATTCGGTCAAACCTACATGTACATGTAGTTTTGAATAATCGAATACTAAATTATTCGAAAATGAACAGCCCTAACGACCACCTGCTTACTAGTGCAGATATCTTAACTAGCGGTGTGCATTTGAACCGGGTACCTGAGTACCCGACCGTTCATGTCAGGAACCGGTTCCAGATCATAGAATCGAGTACCCGTACAACTTTACATTATCGCATAGTTAACTCCCAGACAATGAAAAAAGAAAGGTTCTGAATGTTATTTGTCAGGAATTTTCAAAATTATAACTGGACTGTGGGAAAACAGCACAGATTTCACGTTTATGACGCTCACGAAAGTTGACAATAAAGGGAATTTACTGGTCGTGGTTTTTGCAGTCTGGGTATGGATAAGAGCCTCGACGAGACATAATAGCATGCCTCAATCCACAATAAATACAACTCTATAAAGCTTCCGGACATGTGCATGCCGGCACATGCAAATATGCAGAAGTGATCATGTTTACTGGACAGGCATGACTGGAGATTTTCAGAATTTTGTCTGAATTCAGAGAAAGAGATTATTACAACTTCCGGGATTGGAAGTTTTGGGTTGGGTTTCTTTAAGGGGTACCCGGGTACCCGTATTTTGTTCAATCGGGTACCCGGTTCTTTTAATACCCGTAAATGCACACCCCTAATCTTAACCACTCTTCCATCAAGCTTGCCGGGGTCAGCTGTTCGATTCCTTGCAGAAGTTGGCTCGACTCGATTTCAAAATCGGAACAGCAATATCAGTCCGCCGACTCCAGCAAGCTCGGTGGTCGAGTGGTGAAGACGTCTGGACCAGTAAGCTGGAGTTCGTTGGTTCGATTCCCGCCAAGGTAAGCCTGTGAATTGTTCTCACAGGCTCTTGGATAGCGCTCAGTCTAGTTTAGCATGCAACATGTCACCCCCAAAGAAGGCCGTGCAATGGCGTGATAATATTTTACAGAATGACAGAATTTTACGAGAACATGTAGTTTGGTAGGCTAACGGCATGGCAAGTTAATAATCAATTTCAGCATTTTTAATGTAAATTTGATTTAAACTGCAATCAAACAAATTTTTGCAGAAAGTTGTAAAGTAATTCTTGAGAGCAATATGAGTTGCGATATTATCTTTTAACCTTGGAACTTAGAAGCATCATTTTTCCCTAAGTTTTCCAGAATTTTCTGTATGTAATTATATATCATTAAGCATAAGCAGTGTAGCCGCAAACATCACAAACATTTTGTAGACCCGATTCTTTAAAATTGTATCAGTTTTATGGAAAACGTGCTCATTAGAATGGATGGAGTGTTAGGTGCCAGACTCTGAAAACACAATCATGAAGTAGTACAGGTAGTCAGCACTGATCTCTTTGTAAACTGGATAGTGCATTGATGGTTCGAGTTGAAGCAGCGATCCGCCATAGTAGTACTCCCAATAAAATAGCTTTGCCTATAGGTGACCCGCTCCAGAAAAAGGTGATATAAGTCGCGCTATGCATTTACGTGTAAAATGGCCCTTTCAATGTTGAGAGGGTGACATTTTTTGTCAAAATTCATTTTTTGTTTTTTGCCTTTAACCCTAACTCCCTACATCATTTTCCCCCCATGTAACCTGAATCCTCCAACATCCTCTGATTTCAAAGTGTTAAAACTCCATATAACCTGAATCCTCCAAAATCCTCTTATGGGGACCATAGCATAAATCCTCCAAATTCCTCCAGGTTCTTTTTGCATACCCCTAGTAACCTCAATCCTCCAAAATCCTCATGTATCACATTGAGCCTGATAACCTGAATCCTCCATATTCCTGCAGGGGCAAAAAACCCTAGTAACCTCAATCCTGCAAAATCCTCCGATGCATCAACTTCCAAGTGCCCTCAATCCTCCAAATTCCTCCATTTTGCAAAGAGGATTTTGGAGGATTTGGGAAGGTTAGGGTTAATGACATCTGAAATATCTAAAGTTTCAGGTTTGGTGCACAACAATGTTGATTTCAGTAAATAAAGTGAAACAAATAAGCCTTTTAGAGTACATTGTTCCATTGCATTGTATTGGAACAAGCTATTTCAATGCCTGTTTTCTCTGTTGTGCAATTTGAACTCCATAGAACTAATTGATATGCAAAAACGCGATATCTCCAGAACGGAAAGGGCTTTGGAGCTCTATCATGTACCAAATGAAAGCTTACATTGCGGGCTTTCCAAACATACATGAAACTCATTTTTCATATTTTGCGACATAATATACCTTTTTCCAGAGCGGGTCACATAGGGTCTATTTACATCTTTGTTGTCCTTGCATAGAGATTACCCTTGCAAAATCTCCCATGCAAAACCCCATGGGAATTGCATGGTGAGTTGGACACCATGGGAATCCCATAGGGGGTTTTGTTTTACAAAAATCTCCCATGCAAAACCCCATGGGAATTGCATGGTGAGTTGGACACCATGGGAATCCCAATGGGAGGTTTTTGTACGGTAACCCGGAGGTCGCAGGTTCGAATCCCGCTCCTGCCAGTTTCTTTGTTCACTTTGAAAATGTATTCAAATTTACCTAGTCAGTTTCCCCTGTGGATTGTTTGACGAATTATAAGTTAAAAAGTCGTATCCTCATTGAGTGATCCCCACAATGTCGCTTCCCAGGTTGTATCGTAAATTTATGTGATCCCTGGCTATACGGCATTCTGGGTTTATGACTTCTGACTAGCGCCCACCCGAACAAAGATACTGACAATTTGGGAGACCGCCAACATAGGGCAAGATAGCTCAGTTGGTAGAGTGCCAGTACGGTAACCCGGAGGTTCGAATCCCGCTCCTGCCAGTTTCTTTGTTTACTTTGAAAAATCTCCCATGCAAAACCCCATGGGAATTGCATGGTGAATTGGACACCATTGGAATCACATGGGAGGTTTTTTAAGGGTAGTGGTAAAATTGGAGTATTAATATGGCAGCTTACTGGCTTCAGTTGCTTGTACAGCATGTGATGGCTAATGAGCAATCCAGTTGATACAGCAGCAAGTCTATTGTAGGGCATGAGGTTGAATTTAATCACATGACATGATGAACACTCTCTGGTTTAAATAGCAAAAAAGTAGCACCTTATGTAGCATTTCATTGTGCGTAACTCACGATCAGAAATACATGTATTTGGAGGATATCGTAACTCTGTGGCAAATAAAACGTCAAACACTTGTCACACAAACTTTTCCAGATTTCAGTCTAAGTTTTAGGACTCTCATACACCAGGCATTGGGGTCCCAAAGTTTCAGAATGTGTGTCTAACTTTACAACACAGTAGTTGTCAGCGTTAAAGTGTGGATTTTGATGAGCAATGGACATCGTAGTAGCGAAAGATTAGGATTTGAAAATCTTTGGAAAATTGTAAGCGAAAACTTGTGCAAATACCTGGTTTGTGAAACCGGCAGTGGTGGTTACGTGTTTGATAAGCCCAGTGCGCTCAACTTGCAGCAGGGGCTTTGTACTCTCCAAGGAGTGGAGGTTTCAGGAATAATTGATGGGCCTGGGCATGGTGAGCAGGGGTAATAATGCAGCGCTTTGAGCACCGCGATTTGGTGGATATGTGCGCTTTATAAATCTAAAGAATTAATAGAACTATGCGTATACATGCTCAGAACTAGCAAAAAGGAACGGTATGTCTGCTGCCACCAGCGTCTCAAAAGTTTCCCATTGTTGGGAAAAGTCTCCTCCAGATATGATGTAATTAATAAAAGACCCAGTTGCCAAAGATTGATTTTATTTAATTCATTTTCTAAAACGAAGATGAGATTTCTTTGTCATGTTTCAAATTGCAAATGTAGATGTTAATGGTATGTCACTTTTGACTGTATAATTATGTCATACGAAGCACGATATGGGGGAGAAGGGACCCCCCTCTTTTGCGGCATCATAAAAACAAAAGAAAATTGTGCTTTTAAGACGGTTTTAAGTTCAGGCATTGTTTGCCCTCCCTGGCATAAAAAGCTTGATACCCTACTGGGGGGATGTGTTAAGTAACAATAGTCTGGAGTGTGCTTAGGGTATACTATATAGGGACAAAGGAAGGGGGTGGGGGTATACCCTTTACCCCCATATCGTGCTGGGTATCAATTCTGTTACAGCGTGGTGTTAAAACCAGTGCTTACCTTAATGTGATTTTTAAAAGTATTTTAAAGGGTAAAAATAAGATTAAAACCTGAGAAAATGTGTGTAAAAAATGTGTAACCCCCCCCCCCCCCCCCCCCCCCCAAACAAAATAACACGAGTTAAACATAAAATACAAAATAATTAAAAATATGCCCTCTGGTTGATGTACCCTACAAAAATATGGAATAGCCTGGTTCGTCATTCATTACATGCAACGGATATATTCTTCCCGAAAGATGCAAATGTCCGTGCATTTTGGGCGTGGCACTCCGAAAAAATAACATTTCCAAATCGAATTGTTAATTTCGTTGCATTAGATACCGGTAAGTTGTGAGTTTTTCAGTCGGACATTCCACACAGACAAACAAAATCAATTGTAGATTTTTTGAGCTGGACGGCTCGTATTAGGTAAGTTAATATATTGGGCAGTCAAATCAAAGCGCATAAAGTTTAATAGGACCAAATAGATTGCAGAGTGTAGTACGATTTTTTTTCGTTCAAAAATAGTTTTCTTCCTTTGTTCATTTGCAGGAGAAAATTCATTAAATTGCAGAGTTGTAATCAAGTCAATCACAAGTCAGCTCACAAGCTACATGGGATGAACAATGAATTGACAAAGGAATGCTTTTGTTGTGCTTTTGAATAGCTTGTTACATGGCTTGAGACCAGAATTGTGAAGTGACTTCTGAAAAAATCTCTGACAAATCTCAGTTAAGAAATCTCGACTGTTAAACAATCCTGACAAATCTCACCCCTGAAAATGTGACCCTCCGTAGCATAATCGAGGATTGTAAAGTGACCGCTCTACAAATTATAACCGTATTATGTCACACTGTGTGAAAAAACACTGTTCTATTTGAAGCGGGCGAAAATATGTTGTTGTTTTTTTTATTTATGGTTTTTTGGCTTCTATTATATCTAGCCTATATTTTTATAATTTATTTTCAGAAACATTAATATTGATGAATAAAGATGAAAATATAAATGTTGATGGAAATTACATCTGTCTCATTTTTTTGCACACACTTCTGTTAAATTGAAGAAAAGAAATGAGTATACAATCTCGAGAACACAACATGCCACAGAGGTCACACATATACACCAAATTAAAGCTTTGGATGTGACATTCAACTAAGTCTATAACTCATTTTCAAATTTTGCGACCTAATTCTTGGTCATAATGTGTCCGGGGGGGGGGACAGAATTATCTAGAATTTCATTCAAAAGTGCAGAAACTTCATCATTTTGTTGACAACACTGCCGCTTTAAAAGTAAATGTATCTCCCATACCAAGTTTCCTCAAAGTGGATTTTAATTGCAGTTACCAATGTACATGGGCAGGCCCAATTATTTTGGAGGGGGAAAGATCCGAACACTAATTACCTGATAATTAAAGGGCTAATGATTTTAAAGTAGCAGTCTTGATCACTAAAACGCCCGTTTCATGCATTTTTTCCCGGACGGAAATAGGGACTCGTCAATAGTCCTTTAAGGGGACTGTTAGCTGAGCAGACTACTTTATTTTGTTTTAAAGTTTTTTTTTTATTATAAATGTATTATTACCAATAAATATTGTCTTCAGAATTTACAAGAAAAAAACCTCCGCAAATCCGCTGTTGCCATGGTAATGGCGGCCATATTGGATTTCAGTGCAATTACTTAATCAAGTTTTATGGGAAAAGTAAAACATCTTTTTTACATACATGTACAATCAACTGTAATTTAAAGTTTAAAACAGTATCTAAGTTAGTACAGAGCCCCTTTTCACAAAATCTATACTTTAAAGGAGCACCCTATGACGTAACCTCAAACAAAAATTCTTAGCAATTTGCTTAGCAAACAGTTCCCTTAATTAGCAGCTAATTAGTTTATGGATTTGGACTACCTCAAAAATATAGGGCCTGCCCAGTATCAGTTGAATTATGGAATACAAATCCACTTTTTGTTCATAAATCGCAGTTTCTTAAACTCTTAAAACGGCTTGTCATTAGCTCATTAATAGCAGCTGATTTGTTGGCCGAATTTTCACCCTCCAATAATTGGGCCTGCCCAAGGGATCCAGAACACAATTTTTTTTTTGGGGGGGGGGGGGGCAAAACAAATATTTGGCAATTTTTTTGGAGGAACCCAAACAATTTGGCTGAGTTTTGTGGGTGGGTGTACGCAGTGGCTGCCTTTTTTCCCCATTTGTCCCCCCCCCCCCCCTGCCTGGATCCGCCCTTGGGCCTGCCCAGTACATTGGTAAGACGGAATCTGTAATAAATATCTGCAAACAAATCTGCAAAGAACTGTGAGACATTGCAAATATCTGCAAAGAAATTTGCGATAAAATGTTCGACGTCGCAAATATCTGAAGAAAAATAATTCTGAAAAGAAATGTGTTCGTACATTAGTCTCCATATATACGGGGTATGGTTAATAATGGGGACAGTGGTACCCCACGAGGGAGTCTTTAGAAATCCAGGTACCCCACAAAGTTAACGCTGTGGAGTTTAAGATTTCAATAGGGAGAAAGGAGAATATAAGAAGGAAAGTAAAGTCTACAATAGAGGTACCCCATATGCGTGCATTTGTGAGGATGTGTGCGATAAAATGTACGACAACGTACTTGACTGCGATAAAAAGTGCGACATCGCAAATATCTGAAAAAAAATGTGTGATGTCCCTTCAGGGCCACGATATAGTGGTAAACATGTCTAACTGTTTTAACCCAATTTTTTTCGGAATAGGCTATACTCCTCGCTGGATTGTTCGTTAGTTTGGTTTTTTATTTTCTCCGTCCAGGGTGAGAGCGATGGTGGGGATTAGGATAATGAAGGTTAGAATTGGGGATAAGGTTTAAAATGATAGGGTTAAGGGCCGGTCACACTGGCCACGATAACGAAAACGAAGCGAATAAACGCTCCCTATTGGTGAATGGAACGCGCGCGTATTACACGTCCGACAATTCTACCAATCAATGCCGTTTATTCTCACTGTTTTCGTTATCGTCTTCGTTATCGCAGCCAGTGTGACCGGCCCTTTAGGGTTAGGTTTGAGATCCAGGGGAGGATCTAGAGGGGGGTTGGGGGCAGGCGCGTAGCCAGGATTTGTTCATGGGGGGGGGGGGGTGTTTTGCTGGAGACTGACATGGGGGAGGGGTCTAAGGGGAGGGGGTGTCCCCCTCCCCTTTGGCGAAAAAATTGAATTTTAAGGCCTCTAGATGCAAAATGGTGCAATGTTTGAGCTCAAATCATGCAAAAGAATATTGATAATTATTTTGTGGAATAATTCTATTCACATCAGAAAAATGCAAAAATGTAATCCTATATAGACTCAATTATTGATGCAAGGAAAATACGAACCTAAAGAGATACCTTTCTCAATATATATAATTTACAAGCAACTAGGTTCAACTTCAACTCAAAAGTTTGAACTGTAAGAAGGATAATTTGGGGAATCAGAGATAAAAAGATCAAGGGAATTGCGGACCTATAGAGTTCCCCTTCGTTTGGACTGTAGAAGTCGATGACGCGCTCCCGATGAACTGCAGGGTTCTTGAGGTTTTTCTGCCTTCTTTTCTTTCATGAAAAAAGAATGGAGGGTGGTCTTTTGTCGCTTTTTGTCACTCATTTTGTCTCGCAATATTCAAGCTGTGTGATATCTGGGAAATCGGTAGACACCCCCCCCCCCCCCCACACCTCCCATTTTGCTTGTAAGGGACTACGCCTAAAGTAGCTAACCAGAAAAGAAAAGCAAAACCCTGTAAAGGTGTTGTTTTGCGTGTATATGCGGGTTAGAACAATACAAAGACGGTTAAAAGCGTCCATTTTTATGGAGTGGCCGACAAGCATCAAAAGCGTTCAATCGGCCCTCAGTTTTGCTGGCAGAAAAGCAGATGTCCACTTTTGAACCGCCATGCCTACAACTTTCGATCTCAGTGCTCTTTCGGAAAGCAGAAAAATAAAAAAAATAAAACATTTCTCGAATTGTTCTATGGGCTTTTCTGGCAGCAGTGAAGCAGAGAAGCAGATATGTCTCTTTTTGAACCGCCAGGGTAAACAGTAAATTCTGCTTTTTCTGCTAGCAGAAAAATAGAAAAGTGTAAGAAAAATGCATTTTTCAAAAACGTTCATCTGCTTTTCTGCTATAGTTTAACAGCAGAAAAGCATATGTCCACTTTCGAATCTCCATACAAGTGTACACAGAAATAATCTGATAATTCTACGAAAAAGGAAATCGCGCCCAGGCCGGTGCATTGCCCCTGTAGCGTGAAATTTTGCAACATGAAATATTGTAGTAGTGCACGTGCCTAAGTGATCGATGAATCAAGTACTTGGAGAGTGGCCGATCATCACGTGAGAGGGTTTAACCAATAATAGGGAAGAGGAGTCGGATATTCATGGAGTCGGATATTCATATGACACCCCCCAACCTCTTGAGTGTCGTCACAGTTTCGATTAGGGGTTTCCCCGGACTTTCTCAGCAATCTTTCTTGATATGATCTGCACATGCGCGTGGTCTCGCTGAGTGCATGCTGAACGTATACGTACGTTTCAAGGCGGCCACTCCTTGGGATTTTTCCCAAGATCTTGAGAATTTGGGTGGGAAATCGTTTGCGCATGCGCACCAGCGTTCTAATCGCCTTGGCCTTGTTTTTTTTCCGTAGGTGGGTGTATCAATGACATGAATAATTAATGAGTTTTTATGATAAACATGTTTATTCATACGTCACAGCATTGTTTTTGTTATGTTTAGTCAATAGTGTTACATTAAATCAGCAATAGGCTTCTGCTGGAGAGTTGAAAAGTTAACCTAAAATATATTTATTTGTGTAAACATTATTGTATTTGTTTAAATATTTTGTATGAATGTGTAAATATTCAGTTTTAACTAATAATATGCAGGGCCCCAATGAAAACTAGTTTTAAACTGTTTGGGCACATCCTAGGTAAACAAATGTAATTTAATAAATAAATAAATCATTTTAAAGAACAGCTGTTGTCGAGCTGCTTGTAATGTAAGTTGTATAGTGGGATGGGCTATGGATCAAAAGGTCTCTAGTTCGAATCCACCTGCACCCATTTTTCTTTACTGTAATATCTTTGGGATATTTTTAATTTAAGGGGAAAAAGAGACCGAGAACTTAAGTGCTAGCTGTGCAGTGAAATATTGATACACCCGCCTACGGAAAAAAATGCGTGCACCACTTCTCCATAGTCTGGTTCCCTGACCTGAAGGTTCCCTGACGTCTATCTTATCAGAGAGTCAGAACATTTTGGTCTGGGCATATGGAAGCAACCCCTGGCTTGGGCTCGGGCTTCGGCTTCGCGTAATTTTATGTCCCCAGATTTGGCAAGATCTTGGACATCAAAATCTTATATTTTATTCCAGAGCCTGAGCCTGTTTATTTATTTATTTACGTATTCAAGGCTTCAGATTCGCAATGGGGCTGGGGAATAGTTGGAGACCAAGCCGAAGCCCAAGCCAGGGTTTGAGAAACCCGCTTTGGGAATTCTTGGGAATTTTACTGGGGTTATCTAGAGATTTTAATATTATTTTGACGACGGGCCACGCTGGTGATGTACGTTTCATCATTGATCAAACACGAACGGTGTCGAAATCCACTTCGCAATTGTTGTAAGTAGCACTTCCGTATTTCACGTGTTCATTCGGTTTGAAAATGTGACGAGAGAGGTTTATTGTTTTGTTGCATTCCGAGAAATAATTCCAGATAGGCCTAGGCTAATTACTTTCCCGAATTTGAGTAGCAACGCTTGAACGCTTTGTCCGTTGCGTCTGTGTGTTTTCTTCCTATAAGTATAAGTATAAGCTATACAAATCTGGATTGCGCATTGGCCGCTGCGCGCTTTACGCACAGATATGTCGCCAGCAGCCGCCATATTTCCACTCCCCATTTCCAACGCTGATTGGTTGTTTTTAAATAACCGTGCGTGCACGCGCGTGCACGCGCGTGCGCATGTGTGAAACATCCAAAATAAACATTGTGACGCCCTTTAGGCTCTAGTCCTAGCCATAACGCGCGCCTGCCTGTGTACTCCGAGTAACTTGGACCCTTTATCGCCTTTTTTAACATTTGGACATGATCTGGCAACCGTCCGCCACATTACCACTCCATCCATAGCCGTATCCCCAAACGTAACGCGAACGTATAGGCCTACTACACTAGTACTAGTACTACGTAATCACATGTACACAGGTAGTCCGAGTAACTAGTTGGACCCTTTATCGCCTTTTTAAACATTTGGACATGATCCGGCAATAGTAGGGTCCAAGGCAAAGTGTGCAATCTACACATGTACTCGGAATTAATCCAAACTGTTTGACGACCCATCCGATTTCACCCCAAGTTAAAACGGCCACCAAAATACTAGATATGCCACCTGGTCCTATGGCAAAAAAGACCGGCGTTACCTGTCTATGTACATGAACCAAGAAAAACAAGTATAAATTAATTTTCAAAGTGAACAAAGAAACTGGCAGGAGCGGGATTCGAACCTGCGACCTCCGGGTTACCGTACCGGTGCTCTACCAACTGAGCTATCTTGCCCTATGTTGGCGGTCTCCCAAATTGTCAGTATCTTTGTTCGGGTGGGCGCTAGTCAGAAGTCACAAACCCAGAATGCCGTATAGCCAGGGATAAAGTGGTATCCTTTTGAGTGATCCCCACAATGTCGCTTTCCAGGTTGTATCGTAAAAATTGGGTGTCGATCCCTGGCTATACGGCATTCTGGGTTTATGAGTTATGTCTAGCGCCCACCCTAACAAAGATACTGACTATTTGGAAGACCGCCAACATAGGGCAAGAAAGCTCAGTTGGTAGAACGCTGGTACGGTAACCTGGAGGTCGCAGGTTCGAATCCCGCTCCTGCCAGTTTCTTTGTTCACTTTGAAAATGTATTCAAATTGACTTGGTCAGTGGATTGTTTGTGACGAATTATAAGTTTAAATTAATAAAGTAGATTTTCTTCTTTAGAAATTTATCTGCTAAAATTCTCAAATGCCATTCATCCTCAATCCTCCAAAATCCTCCAAAACTGGAAGGAGGATTTTGGAGGATTGAGGTGGGTTTAGGGAAAAGTCAAATCTTTCTGAGACAACTCGACCCTTATGACCATTGACCAACTCGACCGTCTATCACCCGAATGGATAGATAACTTGACTGTCAAAAGAAGGTTGTCATCGAGATAATTAGTCGGCGCCGTTGAGACAAGTCGTCCATTGAGTCATCATGATTTTGTGTTTTGGTTGCATGGTAGGCCCATTGCTTGGGTTGCTGGGCGGGATGGATCACTGGGCTGAGTTGGGTCAAACGTGTCGAAGTTTTGCTGCACAGGGCTGGGAATTTGCAAGTTTTGTGGTACAAGGGGACATGGATTTGCCGGGCTTGGGATCAGTTGGCTTGGCAAGGTGGGTTAACCAGGCTGAGTTGGGTAAAATAATGTTGGTATGGGGCTTGAGATTTTCAAGTTTTGTGGTAAATGTATGTACAGGGCGTCCCAGAAAAAAAACTTAACCCTAACCCACCTCAAACCTCCAAAATCCTCCTTGCAGTTTTGGAGGATTTTGGAGGATTGAGGATGAATGGTGTTTCAAGCGAGGAGGATTTTGGAGGATTGAGGATAGTGCTGCAACTGATCCTCCAGGTTCAGTTCGGTTCATATCCGTGCCGCCCGTGTGCGCTAATTTTGTCCTATCATCGCATGCATTCCTAGCGCTATCAATATATGTGCGTAAAGTTTGCAGAACCTCCTGAACCAACAATTTTGGTTCGGTTCGGTTCGGAAGGCCATGTTTGATGTTCGGCCATTTTTAGTTTGGTTCGGAGGTTCGGCTGCAGCACTAATTGAGGATGAATGGTGTATCGAATGGTGTTTCAAGTGGAGGATTTTTGAGGATTGAGGATGAATGCATTTTTTTGGGGCAGTGCAATCGGAGGATTTTTGAGAATTAAGGATGGTTCCTAGCAAAAAGGGTCTAGGGGGGTTAGGGCTTACCTCGTTGAATTTGTGCAGCCGGGTGGAAATGGAACAGCACACTGTGGTATCATGGCACGCATTTCAGTACTAACAAGTCGGAATCAATTTCAATTTTTACCTGTTTTTGGCAAAACACGCAAAGACCACATTTTTCAAACTCATACAATATGTAGTTTCCTAATATGAAGCACATGTACACACAGTCGTGTTTTCCTATACTACTGAGGAAATTGCTTTGTGTTTCCTACAGTTCCTTTAACCCTAAACCCCCTAGGCCCTTATTGCTAGGAACCATCCTCAATCCTCCAAAATCCTCCTCAGTCCTCCAAAATCCTCCGGTGCTTCAATCACCATTCATACTCAATCTTCCAAAATCCTTTGCTTCAATCACCATTCATCCTCAATCCTCCAAAATCCTCCTGTGCTTCAATCTCCATTCATCCCCAATCCTCCAAAATCCTCCTGTGCTTCAATCACCATTCATCCTCAATCCTCCAAAATCCTCCTGTGCTTCAATCTCCATTCATCCCCAATCCTCCAAAATCCTCCTGTGCTTCAATCACCATTCATCCCCAATCCTCCAAAATCCTCCAAAACCACCATGAGGATTTTGGAGGATTGAGGAGGGTAAGGGTTAATATACAAATGTACATGTACACCCAGTCGTACTTTCCTATACTCATAAGGAAAATGCTTTGTGTTTTCATATTCTTTCTTTAATATAACCCAAAAGCACGTATCTTTACGTTCGAGGACCGATTTTAACAAAAGACCGACCGACTCTCGAAGACAAGAAAGATTCTTTTGTATAATATTTTCTTTCTTCTCTTGTCCTCGAACGTAGTACAATACAAGAGCACATGTACACGTGTAACACAACCCCATAGACTAAGCACATATGTTTACGTCCGAGGACTGATTTTAACTAAAGACTGACTCCCGAGGTAAAGATTCCTTTGTAATTATCTTTCTCCTCTTGTCCTTGAACGTACATTGTACAGGTGTATGCAGTTTAAGCAATCCTAAAAATAAGTTGTGTACATTTTTTTTACAATGTATGTGGGTCAGTCCAAAAGTGTGAAATTGTTGGTGTCCCTGTCACATAGTGACGTACATGTATAAGATTTTGCAATTCAGGACACATTCTTTAACCCTAACCTTCCCAAATCCTCCAAAATCCTCTTTGCAAAATGAAGGAATTTGGAGGATCGAGGGCACTTGGAAGTTGATGCATCGGAGGATTTTGCAGGATTGAGGTTACTAGGGGTTTTTGCCCCTGTAGGAATATGGAGGATCTAGGTTATCAGGCTCAATGTGATACATGAGGATTTTGGAGGATTGAGGTTACTAGGGGTATGCAAAAGGATTCGTGCTATGGTCCCCATAAGAGGATTTTGGAGGATTCAGGTTATATGGAGTTTTAACACTTTGAAATCAGAGGATGTTGGAGGATTCAGGTTACATGGGGGGAAAATGATGCAGGGAGTTAGGGTTAATGCATTCTACACATCTACAAAGTACCTGCCAAACAAGTGAAAAGTCCATTCTAGAGGGAAGTCAATTTGAATGATACTTGATGGGAAATTACACAGGTCAGGTGTAATGGGGACACCAAATAATGGCACAATTTTAGACCCCAAATAATGTCACAATTTTAGACCCCAAATTTATGGAATGACCCATGTACAAAGTACATTTTGTCAGAGAAACCGACATAATAGTTTTCCTTTGTCTCCACTTGGCAGACAATACATACATTTGTACAAAACATGGTGTGACGTCATTACATGTGTAGTTTGTAGACCAGCTGACATGTACTGGTAAGAAAGAGGTTTAGGGGTATACCATTGCAGAAATTGCTTGTGTTCAAAATCACACTTAAGTTGTGCTGGTACATTATTGACCGAGAGTCAAATATATTCATATATTTATGACACAGGCCTGTTTTGAGCTTGCAAACTAATATGTATTTTTATTTTACATCCAATCAGAATTTAACAAAAATAGAAACACCCAAAAGCAACCTGAACGATGGCTGATTCTGACGATGACGATGTTCTGTTTTCCACGCCCCGGTCAAACCATCAAACCAGGGGACTTCTGGGGAATGGCGTCAAAAATATCGATGACATCATGAACGGTCCCAAAGAGAACAGGCGGCTGAAAAAGACACTGGCCCTATGTGCTGCGTTCCTTGGACTGGTAGGTTTTTTGTTTTTTTTACTAATTGAGGCTACTATCAACATTCAAGTGTTGATAATTACCTGTACATTTAACCCCTTGCGTACGGATGCCGCAAATGTGCGCACAAAAAACAGTGCCACCAGGCCGGATGACGCAATTGGCCGCCGTTTGTGCAGTTTCAATCCATTGTTGGATTAAACAGTACCACCAGGCCGGATGACACCATTTGCCGCTGTTTGTGCAGTTTCAATCCATTGTTGGATTATTGTTTATAGGTTACGCTTGACTGCACGAACACATTGTAGCGGTTCGCTTGGCTGCCAGAGCCGCCGCGGCACCCTGACGTCTCCTGTAAAATACCGTACTCAAGGGCTTAAAGTATGACGTACTGTAAGCGGCCCCCTGATGAAGCCTTTGAGGAGTTTACCCCTTGAATCCGGATGATGGCCATAGCTGTGGTTTGAAAGGGCACCTGGTCAGTAGGCGCATTCCTGTGCATACTCAATCCATTCATTTTTAAGGGTGGAGTGGTTATTCTGTGGTCAGGCCAGGCCGTTGGAACGCCCCTGGAACGCCCCTGGAACGCCCCTGGAACGCCCCTGGAACGCCCCTGGAACGCCCCTGGAACGCCCCTGGAACGCCCCTGGAACGCCCCTGGAACGCCCCTGGAACGCCCCTGGAACGCCCGGGCCTTTGGGCTTCTATAATTACCTGATTGTACACAATAAACTGCCCATTAATTCTGGAGTCCAGCCGGCTCCCATTATTCACCCAGACTTGACTGACAGCTGAGGCATCTTTTGATCCAGCCGTGAATGGGTACAGATTAGTGTGGGAGGGGCTACAACCAGGCCTGGCCTGGCAGAGGCCTGGGCTTTATTGATTAGTTGATGCTCTATTGTTAGGTGATTTGTGGCTCACAAAAGCAAGAGTAAAAGCCTGAAGGCCCAGGTATGGCTGGGCTTTTCAAAGGCCTGGCCTGATCACAGATTAATCACTCCTCCCTAAGCTATATTGTTCTTGAATGGGAAAATGAGCTTTTTCAAAGGAAGCTTTCATTCACCTGAAAGGGGGCCTCTAAATGCAATGAAAAGGACCACTCTATTCAGTGTGGTGCCTATTGGATTGAGGGTCTTTGGAAGTTGAAGCATCGGAGGATTTTTTGCAGGATTGAGGGCATTAGAGGATTTTTGCCTCTGGAGAAAAATGGAGGATCCATGTCATCAGGTCCAATCTGATGCCGGATGATTTCGGAGGATTGAGGTTACTAGGGTGTTTACGAAAACCCTAGAGGATTTTGGAGGATTCATGCATTGGTCACCATTAGATGATTTTGGAGGATTAAGGTTACATGCAGCTTTTTAACACTTTGAAATCAGAGGATGTTGCAGGATTTAGGTTACATGGAGGAAAAATGGTGGAGGGAGTTAGGGTTAATTAATAATTTTCTGTGATTAGGTTGGGTTACGTGTGTGACATTGGTTGGTTACGTGTGTGACACCCAGTGCTTTATTTTATTGTAGTATGTACTTTAGTGCTCAAGTAAATTAACAACAGCACTAGTCTCGCCCCTGTGTCAGAAATGATGTGTGTGTGTGTGCGCGTTTGTATAGCTATTCAGACCGTGGACCTTTAACAAAGAGGACAATAGGGCCCCGCGATTGTGTCAAGGTCCACGATTGAAAATCGTGTACAAAACCAATGGGAGGTCTTCCGAAAAAGTTAAAGTATAAACAAAAGAGGAACAATGGGAGGTCCACGATTGCACCCGTTTACATGACTGTGTGTGTGTGTGTGTGTGTAAATTAACCCTAACCCCCTAGGCCCTTATTGCTAGGAACCATCCTCAATCCTCCAAAATCCTCCTGTGCTTCAATCACCATTCATCCTCAATCCTCCAAAATCCTTTGCTTCAATCACCATTTATCCTCAATCCTCCAAAATCCTACGATGCTTCAATCACCATTCCTCCTCAATCCTCCAAAATCCTCTAGTGCTTCAATCACCATTCCTCCGCAATCCTCCAAAATCCTCCGGTGCTTCAATCACCATTCCTCCGCAATCCTCCAAAATCCTCTAGTGCTTCAATCACCATTCATCCCCAATCCTCTAAAATCCTTTGCTTCAATCACCATTTATCCTCAATCCTCCAAAATCCTACGATGCTTCAATCACCATTCCTCCGCAATCCTCCAAAATCCTCCGGTGCTTCAATCACCATTCCTCCGCAATCCTCCAAAATCCTCCGGTGCTTCAATCACCATTCCTCCACAATCCTCCAAAATCCTCTAGTGCTTCAATCACCATTCATCCTCAATCCTCCAAAATCCTCCTGTGCTTCAATCACCATTCATCCTCAATCCTCCAAAATCCTCCGGTGCTTCAATCACCATTCCTCCTCAATCCTCCAAAATCCTCTAGTGCTTCAATCACCATTCCTCCGCAATCCTCCAAAATCCTCCGGTGCTTCAAGCACCATTCATCCTCAATCCTCCAAAATCCTCCAAAACCACCATGAGGATTTTGGAGGATTGAGGAGGGTGAGGTTAGGGTTAATGAATAAAAAGTCACAGGCCTACTTGATTTCTCGCACTTCCAGGGCCTGGCCATCGCGGTTCTGGGACCGACGCTATTGGCACTCCAGGCCCACCTGAATACAGCCTTATCCATGATGGCCTACGTCTTTGTGGGCCGCAGCGCCGGGTACCTGCTAGGGTCCATTGCCGGCGGGGTCATGTTCGAGTGGTTCCATCCCTCCCTTCTGATGGCCGTCACGTTGCTAGTGGCAGGGATCGGGCTGATCGCAGCTCCATTCTGCAGCCGACTTGGGGCTCTGGCCGTAGTCATCTCAATGGTGGGAGTGGCTATGGGCGTCCTTGACACCGGTAAGTGTTGCAGCTGCCAGGGGCCAATTTCATAAAGCTATTAAGCACAAAAATTTGCTTAGCATGAAAATGCCTTGCTTAGTAAAAACACAAGTACCAGCCAAAAGTCCATGTAATTTTCATGCTAAGCAAGCAACAGCTGAATGCCAGTCAAAAGCAATATTCCACACATGGAAATCTGGTTGGTAATCCAGTTTTTTATCAAGGAAGCATTTGCATGCTAAGCAAATTGTTGTGCTTAACAGCTTTATGGAATTGGCCCCTGGTTTGAACCCTTCCATGCCGCTGTTGAGTTAACTTGACAAACCACAAGACGCGCGGAATATTAGCCGCAGCACGCACAAATGTGCAAATTAAGATTTAAAGTTGCCGTATTAGCCGCACCATGAGGGAAACATCCCACTAGAGCCAAAACAGGCAACTCCACTGCCTTTTGTTGTTGACACACCGACACCTTTGCCAGCTTCTTATCTTTGTAATCCATTAGCCAAACAATTGCTTGTAATCCTTAAGTAAACACTTCCAGGCTGGGATTTGCTGGTACTACTCACAGCGTACAAATCACCTCTCCGATTCGTTCAAGTTTATTATCGTTCTCAGCTTTGCAGCGGCCGTTTTTCACGATTCAAAGTTTTTTAAGTAGTTACACAGGATAGAAAATCTGAACTGAGGCATTTTTTAAAAATAAAACTAAGAATTCTTGCAGATGTTTCTGTGTTAAATATAACTCATATAGATAAGAACTTAAGTCAACAAAGGATTAACTGATAGTATCTTAAGTTTATTGACACAAGATAAACAATGTAAACAACATAAAATCTCAAAAAGGCAGTGCTCCTTTCTGAGTTAGGGCCTTCTAACTTGGAAAGCTCTAGTGGGATGGGGACAGTATGCCGCGGCGATGACGACGTCCAACCACGCCCAACCACAAAAGTCATCGTGCTGCATGCTGAAGCGCTAGTATGTAAATGTTTCCACTACACATGCAATCCTAAAGTGTCGGAAAGAAAAGGCGAGTTGGGGGTCAATATCGATGCCATCTTACCTTACTTTAATTTAAGTGTCTGGTTCCCTTATGATATTCTTATTGAAAACGCAATTATCGAGATTCGGCAAACAGACGAAGCAATCCCACTGGTATACAAGTATTAAATGAACGAGGAGCGCGGTGCGTAATACCAGCGACGTACTGCCCATGGAAGTGCGGTTGCTATGTGGACAGCGCCCTCATTCGACGCGCATGAAGTCCATTAAATAAACTTTCATAAGTCCTCGAAATTAGCAATTTTGGCGGGCTGGATGAGTGTCCTGGCTGGGTGGGCCGCGCGGCAGTTCTTCTTGTTCTTTTTTTTTTTTGACGGGGCGCGGGGGGGGGGGGGGGGGGGGGAAATAAAAAAGAAAATGATAACTTTAACCACTAATCTGAGCTCAACAGTCACAAATTGACCTGTGAAATAATAAACAACATGGATTACACAACGATAAAACAGACAAAAACGAACAGACGCGCCACACGATTTGTGAGGTGCGAACGGTACTTACGGTACATTTGCAAGTCTATTCGGTCCCTCTGGACTGGTTTTCCTTTATTTCCAACACCCGAGTAGAGCGAACGTAAACGGCAGCCAACGAAAACATGACTGCCTGGCCGGAGCGCCGCCTGCACCGGAGCGCCGCCTGCACGCATGGCGCCGCCTGCACCGGAGCGCCGCCTGCACCGGAGCGCCGCCTGCACCGGAGCGCCGCCTGCACCGGAGCGCCGCCTGCACCGGAGCGCCGCCTGCACGCGTGGTAACTGGCTGAGGCGCAACTTCTGTGACTGATTTTATTCTTCAAATGTTGCCGTATTTATAAGCCACCCGGGGTATAAGCCGCAGGGACATTTGTGACCCGCTCTGCAAAAAGGGCACATAAGTCGCTGTATGCTTTTACGAGTTATAGGCCGTTCAATGTGAAGAGGGTAAAAAATTCTTCAAACAAGTGATTTTGAAGGGAGGGAATTTTTTGCATCTTTGATACCTATATTATTCTATTTCATAACCAAAATCTTTGATTCAGTGAATAAAGTTAGAAAAAAAATGTGTTTTTGTCGAGTGCTTCCATCTATTGCTTTGCTTTTTGTTTTTTTTAAATGGCTTGTTTCTCCTCAAGTCATTTCAAGAAATTCCTGAAAACAAACATGCAAATTTCTAAATATCTCGTTATTGCAAAATGCTACAGACCTCAGACATATACCATTTGAAAGCTTATAAAATGGCCTTTCCAGCTATATATAAAGCACTATTTTCAAATTTTGCAACATAAGTGCTCTTTTTGCAGAGCGGGTCACATTTTTCAGCGTGAGAATCAACGTATAAGCCGTGCTGCCTACATGTAAATTCCGAAAATGACGGTAATTAAAGAAACCACACATAGAGCATCCATACAAAGGTACATACACCCCATTGCATTTGAAAGTTAACCCCAGAATGAGAATTTCTCTTCACACTTTTTCTCTTCCCAATGAATTCATTTTTATTTCACAAAATGTGAAAAAATTTCACACAAGTCGAAAAAACATGTTCATGCCTTTTTCACACAAGTGGGAAAACATTTTCATACCTTTTTGCAAAACTGGGAAAATAATTTCCCACTTGAATTCACAGGGGGGTGGGGGGGGGGGCAGTTGTTTGGGAGATGAATGTGAATTCTTTTCACAAAATTTCCCATTCACAGTGTTAACTTTCAATTTCAGTGTACTATATGTGTGTGTATATTCACCGTGTTTCAACCAGCGCACTTGCTGAAAATGACAGGGATGTAGTCGAGTCCATCGCAAGTCCCTGCAAGTCCCTGCAAGTCCAGACCAAGAATTGCTTCATAAAATGTACATGTACATGTATCAGGGTTCCCACGGGTCATGGAAAATCCTGGAAAAAAAGTTGTCCTGGAAAGTCATTGAAAAGTCATGAAAAATTGGGGAAAATAGAAAAGTCATGGAAATCAAGATCATGCAAGGGTTATTTTTTATGGGCCGCTTTTGATGTGAGGAGGAGGCCATTATTGATTAAAACTTATTTTCAAAAGCTAACAAATGGTTAGCCCAACATCAGCGGTTCATCAGTATCATAATACCAAACAACTTTTCTCTACAAAATGGCGTTAAATGTCATGGAAATTGTCATATTTTAGTCCTGGAAAAGTCATGGAATTTGGTTTTCAGATTTCTGTGGGAACCCTGATGTATGTATTTGCTGGGTTTTGTTTCTGCATTCATTTCTATTTTTCACTCCCTACAGGTGCTAATGTGGTGTGTCTACGCCTCTGGGGAAAGCGTTCCTCTCCCTTTTTACAGGCCCTCCACTTCTGCTTTGCGGTCGGAGCATTTATCGCTCCCCTGCTCGCTGCTCCGTTCATCGCAACCAGCCCGAACGCCACAACCACCCCATTCACCACAATCACCCCGTTTAATGTAACCACCCCGTTCGATGTAACCACCCCGTTCGATGTAACCACCCCGTTCGATGTAACCACCCCGTTCGATGTAACCACCCCGTTCGATGTAACCACCCCGTTCGATGTAACCACCCCGTTCGATGTAACCACCCCGTTCGATGTAACCACCCCGTTCGATGTAACCACACCGTTGACCAAAACCAACCCCTTGACCAAAACCAACCCCTTGACCAAAACCAACCCCTTGACCAAAACCAACCCCTTGACCAAAACCAACCCCTTGACCAAAACCAACCCCTTGACCAAAACCAACCCCTTGACCAAAACCAACCCCTTGACCAAAACCAACCCCTTGACCAAAACCACCCAGTTGACCAAAACATTCAGTGTAACCACCCTGTTCAACACAACCACCCCGTTCAGCACAACCACCCTGTTAAATGCAAACAGGTCGTTCAGTGAAACCAAGCTGTTAAATGCAACCACCCTGCTCGATGCAACCACCCCGTTCAATGTAACCACCCTGTTCAATGGAACCACCCCGTTTAATGCAACCACCCTGTTTAATGCAACCACCCTGTTAAATGCAACCACCCTGTTTAATGCAACCACCCTGTTCAGTGTAACCAAGCCGCTCAGTGCAACCAAGCCGCTCAGTGCAGCCGCCCCGTTCAATGCAACCACCCTGTTCAACGCAACCACCCTGTTCCATGCAACCACCCTGCTCAATTCAACTGCCCCGTCTTATGTAACCACCCTGTTCAATGCAACCACACTGTTCATTGCAACCACCGTGTTCAATGCAACCACCCCATTCAATACAACCACCCCGTTCAATACAACCACCCTGTTCAACGTAACCACCCCGTTCAATGCAACGGCCCCGTTCAATGTAACCGCCCTGTTCAATGTAACCGCCCTGTTCAATGCAGCCACCTTGTTCAACTCAACAACCCCGTCCAATGTAACCACCCTGTTCAATGTAACCACCCTGTTCAATGTAACCACCCTGTTCAATGTAACCATCCCATTCACTGCAACTAACGTCTCGACTGGTACTACAACACCTATGGATTCAACGAAGCCAACTAAAGCACCAACATCAGCAGCAAGTAAACTTGGATTCTTATTTATGTATAAATCAGTTTAAAGGTAGTGTACACGATTGGTAATTCTCCAATTGTTTTTACTGAATTATTACGAAATACCTTACTAGACTGTAAGTTAATAGTAGCCTCAATCATCCTGTGAAATTATGGCACCAGGTGTGCTGTCGTTGTCAAGAAAAGTGGAAATTTATATCATCTTCCAACGATTTCCAGCTGGAAATCGTTGGGAAAACTGCCCTGTAGCTGTTAGTCAAGGCGCGCGTGGCTACCCGGACGAGTGGCGCGCCCCGGACATGCTGCCATTCAAGGCGCGTCACGTGTCCAGGTAGCCACGCGCACCTTGACTAAAGGCTATCATCCACCCGACGGTTGAAAACGAGTGCCGTTTTTCTCTCGTTTTTTTCGCCATCAAACAACGCGAAACTTTGAACAGGTCAGTGGAACGATATTTCCTATAACATACTAACCCCCAAATCCGCCCATTTTTGAAAATTGCAACAATGACCAATCATGTACACTGCCTTTAATATTAAGAAAACTCACTTGTAAAATTACCTCGCGCTGAATCAGGCTAAAATAACTCAAAAGTGCTCTCTGTGTATCTTTGTCACTAAAGTATAAAAAAAGTATAATTTGGTTAAACAATCCAAAATGTTGTGTTGCCCTCGGACAGCTAAAATTGGAAAAGAGGGTCGGTCGGTCGGAAATATTTTATTTTTGCATATCTAATACCATTGAATATTTTTGCATGGCAGAGATGAAACTTTTCCGATTTTAATCGGAATTCCGACTTTTTGAATTTTCCATAATTTTCCATATGCATTTATTGCGCTATGCATTTATTGCGCTATGCATTTATTGCGCTATGCATTTATTGCGCTATGCATTTATTGCGCTATGCATTTATTGCGCTATGCATTTATTGCGCTATGCATTTATTGCGCTATGCATTTATTGCGCTATGCATTTATTGCACGTGACGTCATGGTGTGTAGTCCGATCGTTGCACTTTGTACAAGTTCATACATGAGTACGCGGTATTTACACAGAATATATGTTGACTTAACTTCGTCTCTGTATCCCATCATGTAAGCCTACTATTTCAATTCCAAATCTGAGTTTAGTCTGGATGACTACACACGATGACGTCAAGGCTAACAGCGCGCCGCCGACGGCAGCAGGGAGAGAACTTGGGAGTAAGCGCGAAATTTGAATATTTAATTAGCATTTTTCTCTCGTTCGTTAATTAATAATGATGGATAGAAACTGACAGTATTTAGTCACGAATTTGGTTTCTTGTAATTCATAATCAAGATACTAATCTTTTTTAGAGAATTAAACTTTGGTTATGGTAGGTCTTTAAAGGTGCATTTTTGAAGGACACATATCTTGAGAACCGTAAGTCCGATTGTATTCAGAGTGAGTATGCTGGTAGGCCGGCACGTGTTATAGATGAAAATTGGTGTGACATCATGATGACGTCATACGATTTTACAGGAATTTTTTTATTGTTGGACCTTTAAGCCATATCTCATCAACGGAACATGCTAATTTCGAAATTCTTTTTGTAATAGGTTTGTTAGGTCATAGACACCTACTGATCAATGTAAAAAATGTGTGACGTCATGGTGACGTCATCAAAAATGTTTTTTTTTTTTTTTTTACACATATGTCCGATCGTCATAAAAATTGGTGGGTAGGTACAGGTATTGTCACTAGCATCCAAAATCCAAAGTGACGTCATGATGACATCATCGGCTGATTTTCTGTGATTTTTTAAATGTTTTAAATTCCATTGTACTCTAAAATGTTTCCACTGTCATTGACCAGATTGACTCCAAACATGACAGAGACCAAGACCAGGCAGCAAATGTTTGTTTTGACAAGTGCCGTCGTAATGATGTCATCATGGGTCACATGATGTCATCTTAAAGGTGCATACTTTAAGGTCGGATATCTAGAGAACTGTTGGTCCGATTGGGTTCATATGTTGGTGTGCGGGTAGGCCAGGCTGTGTTATAGATTTTGCTCTACCTAAATCCAAATTTTCATGATCGTGTCTCACTCAAGTGTAAAATAACAGCCATTTCGATATTTAGATTAAAAATAATACAAAACAAAAGAATTCTGGGAAGGGCAGAAAACCGTGCATCTCGTGTAGCACGTTGAGAATTTATTCCCCACTCGAACGCACAGTTGTGTGTAGCCCGGCGGGGTGCGATACAGAGTTCCATATGTTTGTACGGTACGTATGCTACAGCATGTACATCATGTACATGTACCAATGGTGTATGGTGGCTCTGAAGGGACATCGCAAATCGTGCATATCGAAGTCAATATTCCCGTCCAACAAATCACTTCAAAATATTATTGACAGAAGATTTTCGACAGTCTGATTTGGTTTAAAGTTGGTATGATGGCAGACCGTACCGGCATGTGTTAATGATGAAAATTGATGTGACGTCATGATGACGTCATCATACGAATTTATATTGATAGTTACTTTGTTTACCCTTTCTGCCATATTTTGTCAACAGAACATGCTAAAGTCGAAATTCCTTTTGTAACAGGTTTCTTAGGCCGTATATATTTTTATATCATGTGAAAAATGTGTGACGTCATAAGGTCATAAAAAATGTGTTGTTTTTTTTTACTTATAAGCGTAGGTTCGATCGTCATGACAATTGGAGGGTACATGTAGGTAGATATTGTCACTAGTATGCAAAATTCAAAGTGGCATAAAAATAATGCGGAAAAGCATGTGTTCTGTTTCAAAACAGACACGTTTCTAGTTTTTGTGTGTGTTTATTTTGCTTGAAAGCCTGTGTACATACAGTAGTACTCTCCCCACCATCCTGGTCAGGACTTTCTATTGTTCATACACACTAACCCATCCCCATAGACTAAGCACACATTTACTTGTGAGCACCTTCCGGACAAAAGAAATACTTGTGAGGAAAATATTGTTACCTTTGTTATACCCTCTTTTCTTACCTCACTAGAATATCATTATAAACAATACACATAGTCGTACTTCCCCAATACGTCCGAGGACAATGCTTTGTGTTTCCTATTGTTCCTTTAATATAACCAACCCCCATAGACTAAGCACGTATCCTTACGTTCGAGGACCGATTTCAACAAAAGACTCTACGTTCGAGGACTGAAAGGTTTCTTTGTGTTTCCTTTCTTCTCTTGTCCTCGGAGATATATACAGTGCACGTACACGTATACATGTACATGTACGCGTACATGTACTCTATCAGCTTTGCACTTATGTACATATATCGTACCATGCGTGAAGAGTAGTCACCAACAAGATTTAAAATCTGTCAGTCAAGTGTACAATTCTAGGGGCACTTCCTGTATTCTATTGGGTAATTTTTGAATTTCCAAATAAGTGAATACCACAATTATCATCATGATTACGTTTAATCAGAGCTAACTTGTCAAAAAGCTAATTGGGCTGATTCTCAAAATGTCAGTGTTTTTAACAAAATGGTTTTAAATCGGTTTATAGCACCCTCCATTGGTACTTTTTGTACGGTTAGCAGTACAACGAACAATTTTAACCAAGTGAGTTTAAAGACGTCTTCAGAAAAGATTGCAGAAAATGCACCAAATATATGGTTTCTAACCAAGTATGGGCAAACAATTAGGAAAACACCCTTCGTGATTATACTGTCATTACAATTTCATCAAATCACAGATTGTAGGCTAAGCAACATCTGTTCAAAATTTCAGGTTAATCGGCTGCAAAATGGTGAAACTACATGACCCTGAAGCCCCATTGATCAACAATATTTCATTCCCTAAATATCTCTTATAATACACATGTACACGTACATGTATATCATGTACATTTTATGCTGTGGTTTTTGCTTGTGTGATATTAGGTGTCATTTTACCCCCTCTGTAATTTCACCATTTTGCAGCCGATTGATCTGACATTTTGGAGAGAAGTTGCATATAGCCTACCATTTTTTTGTACATGTATGACTTAATGACATTCAATTGCAGTTTTTGGTACTTTTTGGGCAATCTGTATGCAAATGTTTTGAAACTTGGGTGAAAATTAGTTTATTGTTAATATCATTTGTCAGTGTGTATTACTAATATAATTGTTGTACATAACAGTAGCAACAGAGGGCACTGTAAACCCATTTGAAGTCTGGGGAGATTTTGCCCAAAATGTGACTTTTTGGCAATGAGCTCTGATGAAAAGGAGTCATGATGTTAATAACGTCATCAGTTAATATTTTAAAATGAAAAATTAACAGGGCTGTAGTCGAGTCCCTGCAAGTCCTTTCACAAGTCCTTTCGCAAGTCCAGTCACAAGTCTTTTCATAAAGCCGGTCACAAGTAACTGGATGAACAATGACAAAGGAATGCCTTTGTCAAAGCTCATTTGAATAGCTTGTGGTTGGGATTAGGACTGGAGGGCTTGTGATGGACTTGCAGGGACTTGTGATGGACTTGTGATGGACTCGACTACAGCCCTGAAAATTAAACCCTAGAAATTACCGTACATGTAGGTGTTTATGACTGTTGTCCCTCCTCCACCCCCCACTGATACCCCGCCCCAAAAAGAGATCAAAAACAAGTCGGGAAAAATAGCACCATCAGTTATTAGGACTCAGACAAATGCAGTTATAATGGTTGCCAAAATTAACATGCAGTACAGATGTCCACATTCACTACCCCCCAACTAACTCGAGAGAAGTGTTTGGCTAAAATTTGAGATATATCCGGAAACACGCCAAAGTGTTATTTTCTTTAGGTTTTAGCAAAAAAAAAAAATGATTTCAAAAACAAAACCTGCATGAATCAGTGGATCGTATAGAGGAATTTAACATTAGCCCCGTCTGCGCAATTCCGGGTTGAAAGTCGGGATGTCAGTGCTAAACAAAAACAGCTTGCTATTCAACCAATTCATTCATGCATGAATGAATCACGCCATTAATGGCAGCACAGCGCACGTTTAGCACAGTCAGCTGTTTACTTAGCACTGAGAGCCTCTTTTACAAACCAGGAAGTGCTATTTTCATCAATTTGGAATATACAGATACATGTACATGTACATGGCAAGAATCCGAATTATAACTCATGAAATGAAGATTACTCCTAATGGGCAGCCAATGATGTACAAAGTGATGCCTTCTGTTTGTGTACAAACCTATATATGGAAAACTCGAGAGAAAAAATTATGGCTTTTGTACGGCTATTGCATATCTGCATTTGTATTCTATAAAGGTGTGTTAATATCGAAGCCAATACGCCCAAAACCGAAACGCAGAATCAGTAAATGAGCGTTTCATTTTGCTCTGCGCAAACAAAGCAAACGTGTGCGCGTATCCGCTGCAGATGATTTTTGCCGTGACGTTTTAAAGCCGGTTCATACTTCCCAAAATTGTTAGGATGTAACGTGGGACACCACTGTTACATCCTAGTCCATTTTGCCCCAATTTTGAAAAGGCAGTCTAATATATTGACTCTACAAGTTAATTTTATTAAAACGGTAATCACACAAAAGAAAAGAAATTTAATTCAGACTTCATTTGATGAAAAGTAAGAAAGCTAGACATGCAGGCAGGATGTAACAAAATATAACTGAGTGGGGCACCATCCGTTACCTCCTTAACCACAGATTTGTTAGCCATTTAACAGAAAAGATGTAAGAGATACTGAAAACATGATTTGTTGTTAAGTTACATGCAGTTTTTCCTAACTTCTCATGTAAAAGAAAAAAAATAGTAATTTTTTTAACCTCTGATGAACCCTATTTGTACTTTGTAAGTTTTTATGTCACAAAATTACCCCAAAATTTTGCCCGGGACACCATCACACTTGGTGACAAAACATAAATATATCACATATAATGCCCTCATGTTTTGTATCATTCAAAAGCCTTCCTTTTACTCTTCAAGTTCATACCATAATCACCATTAAAGTCAGTTTAGTTTAAACAAGAAAAACAATTACATGATCAAAGAATGCCAAAATGTGTGTGTGTCTCAATTTCATGGAATAACCCAGATGTGAGTCCAGGCAGAGACCGATAATCCTGTGTGGCTCCTGTTAATATTGAATTCCTTTATTGTTGATTCTCTAGAAAGAGATGCAGGGGAAGCAGGTAATGAGGAGAATACTCCACCAGGTAATGAGGAGAATACTCCACCAGGTAATGAGGAGAATACTCCACCAGGTAATCATTAATTCAATCTTGAAGAGACTGCCCAATTTGCAGAATACATGTAGTTGTATTTAAAGGGACACAATTAGCCTACAAAAAGCGTCCTAAAATGCTTTGGTGGGAAAGATCATTCAAAAGTGATAATGTGCAAGTACATGTCCATCATCATCCCTTGAAAATGCGCTACTTGAAAATCATTGATGACAATCGTTTTGGTGGATGCCAGTTTGGTTTGGAAAAGTCAACATAAAAATAACTACATGGGCTAGTACTTTGTGATACCTAGCACGATATGGGGGGGGGGGGGGGGGGGGAGGGGGGGTACATGCACGCTCCAGACTATTGTTACCTAATACATGCCCCCTAGACCTCTGAAAAGAATTCCTGAGATTCCGGGAACACAATGACCAATACAAAAGAGGGGTGGGGGGGGGGGCCCATTTTCCCCCCATATCTTGCTTCATATGTAATTTGTGATCATGGGAAATAAATAAAGTGGAAAACCGCAGGGACAAGTGAGATAAACATTTCAGCGAGGGGTATGCAAATGCCTGAGGCTGTAGGCGCAGGAATTATTCATGATGAAATATTTGACAGCCAATACATCTATGCTTTGTCACCCCGAACAGTATATTTTTCAAATTGAAATGCTAATTTGTTTGCGTTTTCCAATGAGACATTCCGCCCCAAAAAAGCAACCGGTTTAATAAGTTTGAAATTTCAAATTCTTACAGTATTTATGTATATTAATCTTTTGCGCATCGTACATCATAAAACAGCACATTTTGGGACGGCCAAATCGAGTGCATTTGTAGTAAGTGCTTTTTTGTTTAAAAAGTTGTTTTCTTCCATAATGTGTCACTGGGGGAAATCCATTAAGTTGCAGTGTTCGACCATATATATAGCAGTTTTAATTCTTTGTCAACCAAGGTTTCCTTAAAAGTGCATGCTTTGAGGACCAGGCAAACCTGTGGAGAGAAGACGGTGAACAAAATTCAGTCGACTCTCGTTAGTACGAAAACGGATAGGACGAAATTCCGGTTATAACAAACACATGTCCTTGGTCCCGGCAAAATTGTGCACATTTCTATGGGAAATTTTTTTGTTGTTTTCTGCTGTCGTTTCACGTTGAAAAATGACAAATGATGCAACAAAATCAAAAACGCTATTGCACACACTCAATGACCTTCCTTCCACTGTAAATGGTGGATCGAAGCCAGATCGGGATCTAGTGTACATTTGAACGCGGCACAGTTTATTTGCGGTTAAGCTTCCCTGTGGTTTTATTACCCCGCAAATCCTGATTCACCTTTGCCGGATCTAGTGTAAACGCGGTCTAAAGTCCCAAGGCCTTCCTGACCTTGGGTAATGTGACTGATGAGCAGTGATGATGCTGCGGCGAACGGAGACTACATGCCGAGTCTCTGCTCAATTGCGGCTTCGTGGCTTGGTCAAATTCCCAATTCTTGAGGGCATTGAAAAAAGGCTAGACTTTGGGATATTTTTGCCAAAATGTGACTTTTTGGCAACAAGCTCTAATGAAAAGAAGTCATGATGACATTGGCAAGGGCGTGATTTGAACCTGAGACCTCTTGATCAACATACATGTACCATAGCTCTCTACCACCTGAACTACATTGTACCTTTTCTTGTGCTGCCAATCTTTGTTCAAGGGGCACTTGTCATGCATTACACCCCACTACATTATTCACGATGTAAACATTGGTACATAGAACTCGTATCACTGCTGTTGTCAATTTCAGTTCCGATTGCGAGCCCAAAACAGTGAATAAGTTGACTTAGTTCGATTAGGAGTCTTAAACTAGGACACAACAATCAAATCTGGACTTGACTACAGACCCCTATCTGGGGCAGGTGGGGGGGGGGGGGGGGGGGAAACTGTAGCTGTAAATGTACAAACAAAAAACATTCAAAAAAGAAGGTGGGGTAGGGCAGTGCTCGACCCCGGATCCACGTTTGCTTACTACTCTTACTTTTGTTCTCATATTTTCAAACGTCTTGCAGATGGTGGTAATGGAATTCCTGAGGGTTCTGGTGACCATAACTTAACAAGAAATTATTATCAGAAAATGGACTGCCCACCGGGGAGGATATATTTGAATTTAAATATTATTTTTCCCTATCACCATTGCTTGACACCAAGAGTAGGGCTAAAACCCCATTGAAATGAAGTGATCATTACATTGATAAGACAGCACCCGTTCCAGAGATGTAAGAATACGTATAAAAATAGTTTACAAGGCTTCATTTCCGGCGTTACTGAATGAGTTTCTCAATTTTTATTTGTCTGATTTCCAGACATCGGTGATTGTAATCCCAACCCCTGTATGAATGGAGGAACGTGTATTGGTGACGTCATCGCCTACGTGTGTACATGTGCCCAAGGATTCACAGATGAAAACTGCACAACAGGTGTGTTAACTTTTGGGGGTCGGGGTACTACTATCGCAATCTCATTACCGCAGTTCTACTTTTAGAAAGGTATGCCTTGTATTAAATATAATCTGAGGAAGTTTCAGTCAATTATGAATTCCGCTGCCATACATCGTGACAAAGGGACTGAATAATGAGGTTTCCATGATGGTCTTTGACGGGTACATGACAAAAATGAATTTTTTTTTGTAGATTGTTGAAACAAGGCAAAGGAAATATCTGCCTCGAATGGATATCGACATATTTTCAATTGCTGCATTTATCACTCGGCATCCTTCAACATGCCATAATTTACCACAAACTAAGCAATTAGTCATGATCATTTCAATCAACAGGTACATGTAATTATACATATATTTCTACTGAGATTGCGATAGTAAGATCTAAAATATCAAACTGTGCTTGGTAACATATCTAGCAAATTGAATTTAAAAACCGATATTCAGGGGTACTGTAGTCGGCAGCAGTCACATAAAGCAGTATTTTTAGCTATGATATTTTCAGTTATGATATATTGAAAACGTGACACTTCATCTAATGAAGGTACCGTAAATTTAAAAATTAGTAATGGAACTTATGCCCAGTAATTTCATCGCAACAAATACAAAAAAAGAATCAGTTTGCATTTTTACACTGTTTTCTGTTCCATCCATTTTGTGAAATAATAAGCCGTTTTATGAATACATGGAACAACACAGTTTAGTGTTCTAAAACTTCTTTTAACAGCTACGTTACCGCGAGTCCACATTAAAAAGTCGAAGTCTTTGAATAAGATTCTGGAGATATTTGAGCTGATACCATTTCAGTGGTACCGGTACACATTGTGACAAACAAAGTGAATACAGAGGTTTCCGTGTTGTTCTTCGGTTAGACTTGGTTCCAAGTCTGTGATCGTGGTTTTTGTCGGCCTGATAGCCAATACAGTAGTGCCGGAAATTGCGCCCTCTTGTGTCCTCTTGTGAGTTAGCCTTGGATCACGATCACAGACTTGGGAATCTCGTTCATCGGTTTGTACACACACCCTATGGCGAATTAGTCCAAAAGTGGACGGAACAAGCTGATTGGTCGGAATCGCCAAAAGCCTTCTATAACATGAATATTCAAACGAGGAGAATTACTGGACGATTCCACTAATCCGACGAACTGTTAGAAGCCACCCAATTGGACGGTACAGCGCTCGCGCGCGCTTCATAGGCGTGCTTAGTACATTATTATAAGGCGCGTGTTTACTTTGGAGTGTGTTTACTTTTGACCTATTGGTCAAAGGTGTAATGAGTGCACGCGTATATGGTACCGTTCGATTGGGTATCCAAAGATGGCTTCTAATTGGCTTTTCTGACAATCAGTCGGAAAAGGCTTTGTTTTTGTTCTGATTTTGTTTCTTCTTCTCGATCTTTTAGTTCTGACCAAAATCCCATAGACTTTGCACATGAATTTTGTCGGCGGCACTTTAGGTCTTAAAAAACCTCAGTTCTTAACCAAACTTACCTCAAACATAGACCCTAAGCTGAAATTGTATATCGAAGAGTGACGTCATGATGACGTCATCTTAAAGGTGCCTTTTTCCAAGCCCCATATCTAGAGAACGGTACTTGTAGGTCCGATTCCCTTCAAACCTGGTATGTTGGTAGGCTAGCTCGTGTTATAGATGAAAATTTAGGTGACGTCAAGATGATGTCATACGATTTTATAGTAATTTTTAAGTTTTTGAACTTCAAAGTGTCTTAAAGCTATATCTCACCAAGAGAACATGCTAAATTCAAAATTATTTTTGTAATAGCTTTGTTAGCTCCTATGTTCTTTCACATAAATGTGAAAAATGTGTAACATCATCATGATGTCATCAAAAATGTTTTTTTGAAACACATATAAGGGTACGTCCGATCGTCATAACAATTAGTGGGTAGGTAGTGCTACTGGCATGTAAAATCCGAGGTGACGTCATGATGACGTCATCAGCTGATTTTCTATGAATTTTTTAGTTCTATCCCAAATCCCATAGACTTTGTACATGAATTTTGTAAGAGCCACTTTGGTCACTAAACAACATCAGATCTTAATCAGGCTTAACACAAACATAGACCCTAAGCTGAAAATGTATGCCGAAACGTGACGTCATGATGACGTCATCACGTGTCATGTGACGTCATCTTAAAGGTGCATTTTTCAAGGGCCCATATCTAGAGAACTGTAGGTCCGATTGCATTCAAACCTGCTATGGTGGTAGACAAGTACGTGTTATAGATGAAAATTGAGGTGACGTCATGATGACGTCATCATACGATTTTACAGTAATTTTCAAAATTCTTTTTGTAATAGGTTTGGTAGACCATACATATAAATGCAAAAAATGTGTGACGTCATAAAAATGTGCTTTTTGAAACACATACATGTACAAATGTAATAAGGTTCCAAATATTTGCTTTGACAATGGTCGTCGTGATGACGTCATAATGGGTCACGTGACGTTATAGAAAGGCAAGTGTTAGAGATTTTTAAAAATTGTGACGTCATGAGGACGCTATCTGACGATTTTGTGTAATAATTTTTAGGTTTTTTAATTTGTCATGCAATTTGTAACCGGGACTTGCGCCATTTAACAGCCTAAGGTCTTAAACAAACTTAATTTGGTATTGTTTCTACTAATATAAGATCTAATATGATTTAGCTATAGGTTTTAAATACCATTACGTGCCATTGTGCCAAGTATTATACAAATCTGAGACTAAACAGTGTAACAGAACACTGTATTGTAACCTATTGGTAATGGACGCAGCCTACACGGTTTTTGTGTCCTTCTGATTGGCCATCTCTATGGCCTCCGTTTTATTATGTAAATTTAGTTATGAATATCCCATATGCACGTAAGGGTCAAGTCCGAGATCGCGAGTTAGTGTGTGATAACCAATAGGGGTAATGACGTTTAGCGTGGCTTATGCAGACAAAAAAATAACCGCGATCTCGGACTTGAAATCAAGTCTAGTCTTCGGTAGGACCAAAGGCTTAAAAATTGAAGTCAGGATTGAAGTCAGGATTGAAGTCAGGATTGAAGTCAGGATTGAAGTCAGGATTGAAGTCAGGATTGAAGTCAGGATTGAAGTCAGGATTGAAGTCAGGATTGAAGTCAGGATTGAAGTCAGGATTGAAGTCAGGATTGAAGTCAGGATTGAAGTCAGGATTGAAGTCAGGATTGAGAACAGAATTGAGAACAGAAACCTTCCTTGTACCCATGTATAATGGGATTGCCACTTCCCTTCCCCGTAAAACTGCCCTTTACTCAACAGTTTATCTCAGGCATGCAACTTTTCCGCGGATCCGAGGATTTCCGCGTTTTTTGAAAATCCGACCGTGAAAAAAATCCGCTTCAGCTCGTTTCCCGCCGTGCCGACCGCGGAATCGTCCACCAACATGACCAATATTGCTAGCGCACATCGTCTGGCTCCGTATTTTGTATACATACATTACATAGAAAGGTGCAGGACACAGTCCGTACACATTCTGTCGCGTACATGTATAGTCTTGCCGTTGTATGAACTAGTCGCTATAGCGCCCTCAATCGACTATATACGGATAGTCTGGTTCCGCATTTTTTTTCCCGCATCAATGAATACAATACAATACATCGGGATACGGACACTATACCTACACGTATGTACATGTTTGCACGACGTCGTAAGAGCTTCACGCTAGCGCTACACGCTCGTATTTTATTTACCGCGTTTTTGGAAATTGAAGAGTTGCATGCCTGTTATCTATAGAGGGTGAAATTCTAAAGATGTACATGTACATGTATTCCCCGTCCACTGACCCACCGCTGACCCACCGATCGTCAACCAAATATTCCAATACCTTTTTGCCTGTTGGAATATGCACATACAGATAGGACTCTGATATTATTTTAATAGACAAGGTACAGCGCATAGCAGTGTCAGATGGCGCTTGACACTTATAAAATAATTACTGCAAAAATTACAGGCTGGAGTTTGGTTTCTTGTTAATATCAGAACGTTATACGTACTCGTAATGATCTTGATACAACAGGCGGCATGCTGTTGCAACTGACGCATGAAAAACTTGATTGGCGAGAATCAAATATTCGGTCAGACCCACTTTTAAATAATTGAATACTAAAATATTCGAAAATGAACAACCCTACTGTGATACATGATCAATCATCCAATCCCATTGCCTGCTCCAGGGCTATAATTGAAAGTGTCTGGGTTTTTTATGCCTTACATAATGTGTCTTATAATTTGTCTTGTGGGCCTACTTTTGTCCGAGTATTAAGGACGCTACAGCTTTGATCAGCATTTTGATGAAATAGGTCATGGATTTTCATGATTTAGTCATGGAAAAGTCATGGAATTTGTATTGTCCTAAAGGTGCAGGAACCCTGTAGAGCTATCAAGTAATTGTGTTTTTGTCATGTTACCATTTTTCCTTGTGCAGCTTCCAGTGAGGAGAATACCGACCAAGCAGATGGCTCTGGTACAGAGACGAAAGCGGTTATCTCCTCGACTCAGTTTAAATATGTATACATCATCATAGGCACTTTCAACATGCTGGTGTCTTTCAGTTTCTTCTACTTATTCTGCACGTCGCCCGTCAAACCCTCGCCACCTCAACCCGGTGTGAATGGAAATGGAGACTCCAAGAAGAAGGACTTCAAGAACACCGTGCTCCTCCTGATGTTCTTCTTCTACTTCCTGTACGTCGGGGCTGAGATAAGCTTTGGAGGCTATATCTTCACTTTTGCCAGGCAGTGTAGCCTGCATTTGGACGAGGGCAGCGCCTCCCTGCTAAACTCGGCCTTCTGGGGAGCGTTTGCTGTAGGCCGTGGCCTGTCCATCTGCCTCGCCAGCGTGCTCTTGCCCCACGTGATGCTCATCCTGGACATGGTTGGCTGCATCCTGTCCTCGGTCGCCCTAGCTCTGTACGGGGACAGCTCGAGCTCGGTCCTGTGGTTGGGGACCGTAGTCCTGGGTTTATCCATGGCCTCTCTATTCCCGGCCGGCATCTCCTGGCTGGAGTCCTACTACAGAGTCACGGGGAACATGGCATCCATCCTGATCATCGGCTCGGCACTGGGTGAGATGGTCTTCCCCATGTTGATCGGCTGGATGTTCAGAAGCGACGAAACACTCAAGCAGGGTGTCTTCAACGCAGGGCCCATAAGTCTGATGTACGTCATGCTGGCCGCCTCGGGTGTGACCGCTATCATTTTCCTGGTGATGCAGTATCTTGCCAAGCAGCAGGGAGTGAAGCAGGTCCTGCCCGACCAGTTGTCCAATCCGGCTGAAGCTCTCAAGGAAGGCGTGCACGAAGCCTTCAGCATGGAGGAATTTGTACCCCGAGGGAAGACCAAGCAAAGCAGCAAGATAATCACTCCGAAACCACTACGCACCAAGAAACATACAGCGTGAATGGTTTGTATTCATGATGCGAGTCCAGCGTATATATCCATGTAGGGAGTTTTCATAATGTGTATAACAGTATGCAGATTTCAAAAAGTTTGTTACGCAGCATTGGTTTTAGGGAGCACTGCCTTAACCCATGGTCGGGCCAGGCCGTTGAAAAGCCTGGGAATGCCCGGGCCTTCGGGCTTCTATAATAACCTGGTTGTACACAGTAAGCGGCCCACTAATGTTGGAGTCCAGCCAGCTCCCATTGTTCACCCAGACTTGATCTCCGGCCCATGATGAATGGAATGACAACAAAAGCAATCACTGCAGATTTCGGAGGGGCTACAGCCCGGCCTAGCCTGACAGAGGCCATACTTTTATCAATTAGTAGTTGCTCTATTGTTAGGTGATTTGTGGCTCACAATAGCAAGACTAAAAGCCAGAAGGCCCGGGCGTGGCCAGGCTTTTCAACGGCCTGGCCCGACCATGGGTTAGGCAGTGCTCCCTAATTAGGCAAGTTGGTATATAAGGTGTCCCATAAAAGGTAACCCACAAAGTGAAAATGTGACCCGAGCTTTGTAAATAATGAACATTATTATTAAAGGTTTAATCATAAACTAGGGGTGAGATTTGTCAGAATGTTTTTCCTGATTTCAGGATTTTTTGTCGGGATTTCAGAATTGTTAAAGAATCTCTTTGACAATCTGGAATTCCTGAGGTGTCGTCCGAAAGGTGTTTTTACCTGTAAAGGTGGATATACATTGTAGACCAATAAAAACATATATTTTAAGGGGGTGCCTTCAGGCAAATGCAAACTATATGTTGATCTGGGGTGCTCGTGGATTTTTCGTGGAGTTCGTGGATTTTTCATTTTTGGCCGAGCTGCCACACCCTCAAACATTTTCTCTTGGTAATTACATCCGTAATTTTCACGAGCTACCCCAGGAAGGTTTTTACATACCATTTTGGCGCATGACCAGAGAAATGCATCCAAGATATCAGTCATGTCAGTGGAAGTCATTATTGGCCTAACTTTAACCCTGTGAACCACCACTGGGAGTACTGTTTTTTTTTTTTACAGTACATGTGTATATTGTGTACGCTGTGTGTACCTCCCCCACCATCAAGCGGTGGTTCTGGGTGTTTTTTACAGACCATTGGTGATGTTCATGACTTGTACAGTAAGCTTGTTCACCTCTCCACAATCTCAACCCAAGGAAAGAAAAACCAAGCAGGTTTATCCGTCAATTGCCTTGCCAGCTGCGGTTTGCTGTTTTTTGTACACAATATGGAGAGTCGCTGGATGGGGACCTCTGGCTTTTGGCTCATAAATTCTGGGTCAGGAGTTCCAAAAAATGACGGAGTTATAAAAAAAAAGGCACAATGGCCTGTTATCTCTTCCGCTAAGGCGCGCCGCTCACAGCGGCTCGAAAAAAGCCTCTTCCTGCCGGCAAGCCGCTCAGAGCGGCTCGTTGTAAACATTCTGTAAAACAATTACGTCACAGCACCCATTATAATACCGTAGTGAAAGAGTTAAAAATGGTACCATGGTAATTCGCATGGTTAAGATTGTAACCGTAATAATGGTCAATATGTACATAGCTTGGTTATACTTTCCCTTTACCTTATTTTTGGAACAGCCTGTAAACCTGTAGACTGAGTATCATACGTTGCATTGCACCAGCGTCTGATATATGTGGACATGCTAATTTATGCGATCCCGCGCGCCAGCCAAACGGAGTGGACTTTGCAAACTTGTGACGTCATTTCGATCAGAAATGTGCACAAAGGTACTGATTGGTTGATAGGTGTCAGCTGACCCGTTTCTCAGTATTCATCATGGCGGCCTCCACGGAGCGAGAGTCGGGGGCAGGGGGGGGGGGGGGGGGGTGTTCCAAACCCTGGCTTCGTCTGCGACTTCGTCTCCGACTTAACAGAAAAGCAAACCGAATGAATGTTCCTGGAGCAGAACGTACACCAAAATTCAAAATATTTCCATTTGGTTTGCTTCGTCAAAGCTTAAAGGCGGAGACAAAGCCATGGTTTCGAAAACCCCTTGTGTCTGATCAGCGGTTTGCCGAAGGTCGAAAAAACGAGCAGGCGGATTGGTAAAAATCTAGAGGTCAAGAGGCGGGTTGTCTTGCATAATTAATCGCTGGATCTGCACACATATTATAGATGCTCGTCACGTTGCACGAGCGGATATTCCATAGGCTAGTTAAACCTGCTGATTTGGTGAAAAATAGGGAGGTTGCTGTTAACTTTCTTTCACTATGAATCAAGAGTGTCTGATGTGTTTTGTTAGTCAAAATGTCTGAATTGTAAACCCTGATGTTTCAGACATCTATAGCCGTGTCCGCATTGGACTTTTTTTTTGGTAAAACGTACGGAGACTGCTGTCAACTTTACCAAATTAAGTCCAGCGCGGACAGCCGGTAAATTGTCCAAATTGTCAAGTGTCGATCGTCGGTTGTCCGTTTATCCCTCCGGAGTGGGAACTTTTACAGGGCCAACCGTGCAGCGGAAGAGTTACGTGGCAAGTTTTACTTTGCTGAAAGTCCAGTGCGGACAGCCACTGTAAATGTAAAACGTGCATTTTGAACACTGCAAAATTTACGTGCCAAGGACTTTCCCGCGAGCAGTGTAATCCAAGTGCGGACGCACGGAAGAATAACCACAGTGGAATGTTAACAATTACGCACGGTAACTTTTTACAATTGTAAGTCCAATGCGAACGCGGCTTAAGACGTAATAAGAAGGGATTACAATTCAAAATGCCTTAACCCTAACCCTGCCAGACGCAGCACAGTGCATCTGTGCTGACAGCTCCACTTTGCTGCACTCTGCACACAAGTCAATGTGACAAAGTATGCAATCTGATGTGTCTGGCAGGGTTTCTAGCCAAAATGCCCTGGAGGGTTAGGTTTAATTAAGCTGAGATTCAACCATTTAAAATCATAAGTGTTCTGATATTGTACATGTCTGAATCAATGAGGCTTCAGAATAACAAATGTGTTTCAGACAGTTCGGGTCCATAGTGCTCAAATGGTCTTGTAATTATAAGCTGCTACTCGTGTTTATTTTGAAGACAAAAACATGAGAGAGAAGATTAGCCATCAAGATGTGTTACTTATGTACATGTATATATATACTGAAGTGTAACTACACAAATGTTATACACAAAATTTGACTTCTTTCTCTTTTCTAAAAAAAAAACGTAAGCATTGTGACGCATTAACTTTGTATGGTTTAATGCCATTGCAGACTTTCTGAAAGGATGCTTTTTGTAATTATTTCTCCAGGTTGAATTTTTATAATCGGTGATGAGATGCCTCTTTGTACCAGTGGTCGATGGGACAGAAGTCGACTTTAATATTTGACCTTAACATCAGAATCAGAATCTCAATTTAGTTTTTTTTCTTTTGAGGAGTCGACTCCTTGAAGCTGCCAATTCCTGCTTCATGGGAGTACATTCCAGCCATGACAGATCAATCTGAAACTTGCTGTCTCAAAAAAAAAACTGTATGCAATATCTGGGGTTTTTTTTCTCCTAAAATACATGTAGGGCAGCTGATCGATAATCTTGAGTATCGTTGTTTGTTTGTTTGTTTGTTTGTTTGTTTGTTTGTTTGTTTGTTTGTTTGTTTGTTTGTTTGTTTGTTTGTTTGTTTGTTTGTTTGTTTGTTTGTGTGTGTGTTTGTTTGTTTGTTTGTCTGTCTGTCTGTCTGTCTGTCTGTCTGTCTGTCTGTTTGTTTGTTTGTTTGTTTGTTTGTTTGTTTGTTGGGGTGTTTGTTTGTTTGTTTGTTTGTTTGTTTGTTTGTTTGTTGGGGTGTTTGTTTGTTTGTTTGTTTGTTTGTTTGTTTGTTTGTTTGTCTGTTTGTCTGTTTGTTTGTTTGTCTGTCTGTTTGTTTGTTTGTTTGTTTGTTTGTTTGTTTGTTTGTTTGTTGTTGTTTTTTCTGGGGGGAGGGGCTAGTCTGTTTTATTTTGTTTTTTGTTTTGTACCGGTAATTAATGTCCAACGATCAAACGATGTCACACTTTGTTTATGGTGCCTGTTTAAAACCCCTTCAGCACGGAATTTTACGGGAGACGTCGGGGTGTTGCGGCGGTTCTGGCAGCCAAATCGAACCGCTACAATGTGTTTGTGCAGTCAAGCATGACATAAACAATAATCCAACAATGGATTGAAACTGCACAAACAGCGGCCACTGGCGTCATTTTCTATTTTTGTTTTTGCGCCATGTGGCGTCTTTCGTACGCAAAGGATTAAAAGTGGAGGAAAAATGATGTCACACTTTGTTTACCTGCGTGTTTTGGATTGTTGCAAAGTGGGACAACGTCCCCCACCTTGCTCCTAACACGCACAGAAACAAAGCCTGATGTAATTTCCTTGTAGTTATGTTGTAAAAAACAAAATATGCGTTTCTGAATTATACAGATCGGGATTTGAAGTGACTCCGTTTAAAAAAAACATTGTATCAGGTATAAAGCTAAGTTTAACGTTTTGAATTGGATACGTTTTTGTTTAAACCGGGGAACAAAATTACATTGTAGATTGAAATTTCACCAAGGATGAACCTAAATTCAGTGACTGTATAGTTTACAAATTAACATTTTTATCCGGAACATGTACATGTGCGAAGATGAGTGTAACATTGTGGATTGGATTTTGTTTAACCGGTAAAAAAATTAGATCCTAGGCCAATTAAAAAGAAAAAAACATGTTTAGCGTCCGGGTTTTTTTTCCCCCCAAAAAAGGAGGAGGGGCTTTTTATTTTTTTATTTTCAAGATGGCCGCCATTCTTTTCTAAATTTCCGACAAGTGCAGGTTTTTCAACCGTTCAAAGACACAAAAATGAAAGAGATATGTTGGACAAGAGAATTGAACATGTTTATAGTATTTCGTGTGTTTAGTTCTGACCGATGGATCGGTGACATTTTGGGGTTTTTATTTCACCATATTTTCCACTGGTATTTTTTTTTTAATCCAGGCAGCTCCCAAAAAGGAAGCGGGCGGGGACGTTAAACATGTTTTTTTTTTACCGGTACTTTGCCTGAAATAAAGATTTCACAAAGGATGAACCCAAATTCAGTTAATGTATAGCTTACAACTTGAACATGAAGATTTCAGGCGCAAAAGCCTCTAAATGCCACTTCCCAGAAAAATGAGATAACGATATCAAGTGAAAGCGCTTTCACTTGCATGACTTGATATCGTTATCTCATTTTTCTGGGAAGTGGCGTTTAGCGGCTTTTGGGCCTGAAGTCTTCACATGTAAACATGCATGTTTTAAACATATGATATAGCTTTGATAATGCTTTTAAAAAATTACTAGTTATAATCCGTTTATAATGTTTATAAATGTTGCACCAAAACGAATTCTTCAAAGTTCTGTATTTCAGTATGTAATGCTGACATCTTCGTGAAAATTTATTCCAAATTGCATTTTGATTGCCCATGACATGAAGCACATGCAGTTTTGCCTTTGTGTCCATTGCGATTTAATCATTCTGCTACTGAAATAACTTTCTTAACTTGTTCATTTTTGTAATTAAAGGTGTCGGTACATTTCTGACGTTAATTTTATAAGCAATCTTTATACAGAGCCCGGTTTTGTGCAAAACCACTGGGTTTACCAGCCCGAGAGTTAAAGATACACTCACTGTCTGTGCTCTTCAACAGATTTGATAGTTTTTACGAAGAAACCTCTGTGTTTGTTTTGCCCCATTTTTGAGCGTCTGAAACTCCAAGAAAGGCATTCCCTCTCTTGGCTGGTTTCGCGCATGTAATGCACAAAAAGATACGCCCGAATTATTGTTGACGCGCGTATAATTTCAAATTTGTAAAGTAATTAATCGATACCTAAACGTGGGTGTTTTTTTTTTTCGTGAAATGTCTTGTTCAAAAGTGAAAAACTTTGTGTTGCTATAGAAGAATAGCAATGTAAACAATAAAATATTTTTCCTCGGGTGAAACTCGAAAATAGCACAGACGGTGTAGTACTGTAGGCCTACATTTTTGTATCTTTAAATTTCATTTGGTATATCCTAGATTTCTCACGGAAGATACGTATTATATTGTACATAACGCTGGACTCGTTCTAAACGGCCGTTATTGGTGGTGGGAGAGTGTATTTTTTCTTGATAACACAGACATGACAGAGGTACATGTTAGGATACATTGAAATTTTGTATTTTCCATGAAGATATCAAGCAATTGTATTTAGAAGTTTTCTAGTTCCTACATGTACTTCCGAATACTCTTTCAGATTTAAGTCAAAACTCCTGGGAAATGAAAATATACTATAACAGTTGAAAAATGACAAAAACATCGCAACTATTAGCCAAAAAAATGTGTTTTTCTCAAAATGGAATTTTTGCGTTAGTTGCCCACGCATTTTTCAAACACCATAACTTCTGTGTTTGTTTAGCAATGTCCGTGAAACTTTGCGGAATTACATTTGAAATGATGCTTTGTGTCCTAAAACTAAATTCTCTTTGACTCGAGCACTTTACATAAAATGTTTCCCGGTGTGAATAATTAGGTTTAACAAAATGAACATTTTTGTGAATACTTCTTAATATATAGAACATTACCTTTAATTTTGTTTTCATACTCGGGCCACTCTTCTTACTTCAAAGAACAACTGTTGCAAGTTTGGGATGCAATTGTGAGATATTGTGCTTTGAAAATTAATACATTTCGGTCGTTAATGTTTGACCTTTGACCCTAATTTGCATAATGGTAAAAACTATTTTTTTTCCCGCAGTTTTGGGTCAACATTTTTGTAAATAAAATGAATTTGGGTTACCTGTAATTAAACCAGTTTTGGTAAAAAAAATATTTCCAATGTATCCTAGCTTTATAATGCGAAGCGAATTTGTTATGTTAACGGAGAACGTCACAATGAAACATAAATTGTTGACGTCATGAAATTCGCTTCGCATTCGTATTCGCATGAAGTATACCCAGGCTAGCTTGAGGCCTAAGCTTTGTGTACGTGCATCCAATTAGCGCGTGGTTGAATGCACCCGACACCAACACACTTCCAGCTGTAGAACAGAGATTTTCTCTTCAGCCCTTTCGATGCTGCAGTTAACAATTACTGGAAGTCTGCGGTGGCGATCGAAGGGCTCATGAGTTACCAGCTTTGATGTGTGTAAACACGGCTGTGTGCAGAAAGGGCTCATGAGTTACCAGCTTTGATGTGTGTAAACACGGCTGTGTGCGGAACGTAAAAAATCGGATTTTATTTTGTAAAGAGAATAATGACATGCCTATTGTGTAAATGATTTTTGTTGCTCTGCGTGGTGGAGAGAAGTAGATTCAACCTGATATGCTAGCCCTATAAATAGTGCTGTAGATGGTTCCTTTTTAAACTTCTGTCATTTTACTGTAATGGTGACAGTAAAATGGCATAAGTTTAAAAAGGAACCATTTACAGCCCTATTTGTAGGGCTACCTGATGCCTGCCCCTCAATTTTTTTTTCTAAATTATGTAAAGGCGTCACAAGTAATACAGTAATAATCAATAGTATTGGATAAGTCCATCACAGGATATTTCTGTACTTGTTTCATCCATGGAGGAATGTTTCATCCCACACAAGCCATTAGCCTTTTAGAGGTATGGTGGACACAATAGGAGGGCGCTATTTGATTTGGGTAAAACCTTTGTATTTATACCCAAATCAAATAGCGCCCTCCTATTGTGTCCGCCATACCTCTAAAAGGCTAATTGTATCCTCAGCTGTCTTCAGTAAGACGATTTTCCGACTGAATGATATACAGTCGAACACCTTTATAACAAGGTCCTTGGGACTTTACAATTTACCTTGTTATAACAGGTATTATCAGTAATGGAAAACAAAGAAAAACTAAGACTCGTGACCTATTTTTGTCCTTGTTATAAGCAGGATGTTGTATTAACAGTGCTCTTATTATCAGGGTTCGACTGTATTTTGTATGCCCCTCATACTTCGGAGGAGCTACCTGCACAGAAATGGTACAGCGGGGCATGTGAGGTTGAATCTGTTATAGCGAGGAATTTTGCGGATGCACAATGTGATGTCACTAAATGTGATGCGATCAAGCAAAATCCGTCGGAACTCGGCAATCCTTGTTTTGAGATATGGGCCAAAATATGTTCTTAGTGGAAAAATCAAAAGCAGAAGGGAAAAACATTCTTCTTTCACATGAATATATGAAAATAGTATAAATGTGCTAAAAATTACTCAAAGTACTGTAACTTAAAATTTGATTCTCTCAGTTTCTTTCTTTTTAATGTGCTGGTGTTCAAATACTTGTAACTTTTTAACCAAAGGTCGTATTCACATGGGGTTTTCGCTAATATGGAGCTTGAAGTATACGCTACAAATGAATATAAAAATCCCAAAATTGACCAAGGCCTACTTCAGACTGATTTTGCTTGATCGCATCACAAATGCTAAAAGCAGAAGTGGCGTGCTTGATGATGGTCAGAGCATGCTAACCGAAACGTCGAGTTTCTATGTCTGGTTCTTAGAACCACTTTTTCGTTTTCAAGTTCGTTAGGGCCTACCTCGTCACATAGTGTATCCGCGGAACTGTGTAGCCCACCTATAGTATTATGAAATTGTTGATGATTGATAATGTATGTAAGTGCAAATTAAATGCTTGAAGCATTAGTTATTACTGCTGTCGATGTCATTTTTATTCGATCCACTTGGACACTTTTTGAATGATCAGCAACAGGTACCGGTTCCAGGTACGACTGTAAATCATGCGAGGCATGCAATGGGCCTGTTTGTTTCACACTGATCCGGAGTGTCGAAAGCTGCTCCGGATCACGTTTTTAGGGATCCTGCTCGCGAGGTGGGTTTGCAAGATCCAAGATGGCGACGTGCGAGACGGACAGAGAGAAAAGTGAATATTTTTTTCGTAGATTTGAAGCATTTAACGAGCTTGCGTGACCGCATTTAGTCATAATTTTTGTACAATGTATTTTTTGTTATTAAAGCTATATGCACGATTTATTTACTTTTTCTGAAAAAACTAAATAGTTTATCATAAAAAATAACCCTTCTGCTTGCAAAATCTAAAGCAGACGACATTTGTCGCGAAGTACAAATTCTCACAGCATGCAACATATAGCGAGAGGGCACCCTAAAGGATTCGCGATCCTGTTTGTTTTCGTCCGGCTCTGATGGATCACCTCCCGATCTGTGTGAAACAAACAGGCCCACAGTATTTTCCGAAATGGCCGCCCTTATTTTTCTCTCGGTCGTTGGAATCCCCTAATTAAAATCGATTCAAAACGGTGCAGCAGATCGACTGGAGTTTTTTTTTTTATATATATTTTTTTCCCGAAAGGGAACAATATTAATAGTTTAAAGAATCCCTTGACACAAAGAGTTCCCCTTCACCTCCGTCAACCGGTAAACATTCGTTTACATCTGTCGCTCAATAAATGTATAGTGTATTTCAGACGGGCGAGGTTTTTTTTTTAAGTAAAGGTATAACCACTTCACCTTTTGAAAAGCAATTAGATATTCCGACCGTGAATATAATGAGCAGAAAAATCTGCGAAAAAAACTCTGCAAATCTCATTCTATCAAGCTTTTTTGTCGACACTTTTTCTGTGTATTTTTATTTCCCATTCCCGCAGGCATATTACCTTGGTTTGGTTTGAGCGGCTTTTTGTTTTGGGCTATTTGTTAATTTTTTTCACATTTTGTCTTAAAACTCAAACCACTCGACTGAATTTGAGAAAATTGCACTTATATATGATTGATAGTTGGGGGTTGCTCGAGGAACAGCGACAAAAACCCCGACCTATCCTTCCTGCGATTCCCATTGCTGAATGGAGTTCAAAGGCGACAGTGGATCCGCTTTATTGTACACAATACAATATATTTTCGGCTGTCGAAATCATGGTCGAAAATATGTGCAGAGCATTTCGCCAAAGACTGTATTAATGAGAGTGTTAGTATAGTATGAACTTAAACTCAGCTGGGTTTGAAGGCACAATTCCGTTTGAAGGCTGGAGCCATTCCAACTCTAAAGGCACCGAGCATTCCAATCATGTCCCGGACTCACGCGCCCCAGACCACACGATGTTCCCTGCGGTTGCCGGCTCGAGCAGCCAGAGCCCGGCCCGGCCGTCTCCCTGTCCACGCTCGCTTGACTCAACATGCATTGTACAAGGTACCCGCATGCGCTGCATGCGATTGAGTATGGTGCGCCCACCCGAACAAAGATACTGACAATTTGGGAGACCGCCAACATAGGGCAAGATAGCTCAGTTGGTAGAGCGCAGGTACGGTATAACCCGGAGGTCGCAGGTTCGAATCCCGCTCCTGCCAGTTCTTTGTTCACTTTGAAAATGTATTCAAATTTACCTAGTCATGACAGTTTCCCTTGTGGATTGTTTGACGAAGAAATTGTGTGTATAGTTTTGAGAAGGTGCGGGTCGTTATAAGAGGGCTGCATAAGCAAAGTCGCCAGACTAGAGTATAGCATCAGCTCACACACAACTCACCGCGCAGGTCCCAATAAAAGCCGACTGCAAACAAAGGAAAGTATGACTCATGTGTCTCACAAAGATGTCAACACTTTAAAATATGTTTACTGTGGTGTTACACCTGAATCATCATGCAAAAAGCGCATCAAGTAATACTAGCCTATATAGCTTTTAGACAAAAAAATACGTACAGACTTACGTAAAACATTGTCAAATAATACAGTGACGCCATAATTCTACACGTATACGTCATCACTCGCGCGATACGGCACGCCGTTGACCTCGGCCTTTTCTGAATCGAGTCAAAGTGGCTCAGAAGGAAAAGGCTCAAAAACATTTTTTTTTCCAGACTCATGAAACTTGTTATATTAGTTTTGGGGAGGCATTAACTATCAGATAAGTCCAAAAAGTCAAAATTGTAATCGGCGTTTTAGTTGCTCTCTAACTTCAGTAATGTGCCACTTGCTCTTCCACTGAGACAACAATTGTTTTTATTATTTTGAACAATGAGAGTGCTTGAATCCAGCTCCCTCCACACATTCGACCGGAGTGATTGGAAAGGGCATAGATTCATATTTTTTGCACAGCTTAGAATTTGGCCAGCTACAGTGACTTTAATTGCCGACTCGGGTCTCGATTTTTTTGACTAACTCGAGACTTGACTTGACTTGGAAAAAAAATGACTTGGGACTTGACTTGACTTGAAAAAACATAACTTGTGACTCGACTTGACTTGAATGAATTTGACTTGCTGACATTAAAACTTTTGTTAAAACAAACACAACTTTGGGGCCTATGCATATATATCAGTTGAAAAAAATGCCAAGCCTACGGCGCATAGCGAGCTGGGTGTCCAGTACATGTACGTATGCGGGGCTGCAGCACTGGACGATTGCATGGAGAATCGTCAAGACGGCATGCATGGTTGATTTTGTACAGTGCATGCGTGCCGTGCCGGCCTACACGTACTCATTTGTCATTAGAATTGGAATTTACTATGTGTAACTCAAATACCCCCTTACGCCCCCCCCCCCCCCCCCCCCATACCCCGCTGGCTACGCCTATGACCACGGTTTAAAATAGATCATGAAGTACAGTGTTAGTCCGAGTGACGTCAGTGGCATCATTCAAATTTAATATTCTTGCAAAATCCAGTCGGTAGAGTGTGGCATTGATTTTTCAGATTTTATATATAATTGAGAATTCAAATTCCAGGATCTGTAACGGGCCATATACTATACAGACATTTTGTTATTGCGAACATAACGTTAACAGCCGAATGTTACCGAAAACAAGTTCGGAAAACTTCGGAAATTTTCGGAAACTGGCAGAATTCTGCCAGTTTTCATCACGTGACATTCATCAGAAATAAATACAAACACATGTAGTCAGAATATTTTGGTCTGGGAACCAGACTATAGTTTATTCATGCGGATTGTTAGTCTTGGTTCCAAGACGTATTTAGCAGTGCGAATGGCACGCTGGGTGCGATGCAGCGGTTGTCGGTCACTTCGCCCAAAAACCACATCGCCCTCAACCACTTCGCCCTCAACCACTTCGCCCAAACGCCACTTCACCCAAATCCCACTTCGCCCAATCACCCCTTCGCCCAAACGCCACTTCGCCCAAAAACCACTTCGCCCAATTACTACTTCGCCCAAAAACCACTTCGCCCCAAAACCACTTCGCCCAAAAACCACTTCGCCCAATTTTTAAGCACCCAAGATTTTGTTCCCAATGTGTTCGTTTTCGTTTTCTATTTCGTTTTGATGGTGCATTCAAAACTTTATTTGCGTTGTGACATCCTTTTTGTGACCATGCTTTTATTTTCTTATTAGTTTATAGGCAATTGACCTGTCGCCGTTTACGAGTTAACCACGCCCCTTAGACAACCCTATGGGATTTTTGTGTGGTAATTTTTGTTTGTCTCAGATTTTGCGCGTTCCACGTGGAATTTTAATTGATGTGATTGGACAATAATTCATAAGCTGCGTTGACGCGATTCCACCGCGATAGGTCAATTATTTTTATCAAGTGGTCATTCAAATTATTACGATTTTATGACTTCTGACTAGCGCCCACCCAAACAAAGATACTGACAATTTGGGAGACCGCCAACATAGGGGGCAAGATAGCTCATTAGTTGGTAGTATATACCATGGAGGAAGGCTTCCTCCATGGTAGTATAGAGCGCTGGTACGGTATTCCGGAGGTTTTTATAAAAAATTCGTAAAATTTATAACGTAATTTTTTACAAACATTTATATTCTAACATATTAACTGACATGAGGGATGATGTACAATTTATGTAACAAACTAATGAAATGAAAAAAAGGGCATACGGATCGGGCATGGGCGAAGTGGTTTTTGGGCGAAGTGGATTTTGGGCGAAGTGGATTTTGGGCGAAGTGTTTTTTGGGCGAAGTGGCATTTGGGCGAAGTGGCGTTTGGGCGAAGGGGTAATTGGGCGAAGTGGCGTTTGGGCGAAGTGGCGTTTGGGCGAAGTGGTTGAGGGCGAAGTGGTTGAGGGCGATGTGGTTTTTGGGCGAAGTGACTGTAAAGCGATGCAGCCAATGATCTCCATAAAATTCTACACACACACCCACACCCACACCAAGGCCGCACAGTCGTACTTTCCCGATACTTCGGAGGACAATGCTTTGTGTTTCCTATTGTTCCTTTAATATAACCCAACCCCATAGACCATGGAGGACTGAGCACGTATGTATACGTCCGAGAACCGATTACAACAAAATACCGACTTGTACATATATACATGTAGTATGTGGTGTGCGTGTGTAGAGGGCGCTGTACAGCACCACAGCGAGCTAGCTAGGACGTCTTGGAACCAAGACTAGCAGATTGTGTACATGCCGCTCCCGCGGTGAAGCTGTGCTTTAAATCGTCTCAGTGATGGCCCGAATTATGCCTTTAAATGACCACTGCTGACAACAACACCGGGCCTAAATGAAACCATAAGCATGGGTTGACCCGTGTAAGGGAAATTGGGGGTTACTGCAAAACCAGCTAGTCGGAAATTGTCGATGAAACGAAGTAGTGTTGGACAGGAAAACACCAATTGCGTAGTTATACAGTGCATGCACGCTGCATGCACTCATCGCATCCCCCGGTGGGTGCACGGTCAAGTGCAGTGCATGCAGAGCTAGCTGTGTGAAGGCAGGTTGTTTTTCCAGTATCGTCGATGTGATCTTGAAGAAGTTGCCTTCATAATGCCTGATCCACAAGACGACTCGAGTGTTCGGGTGGCTTTGAGGTGAGACATTTATGCCATATTTACTGTAGGCCTGGGCAAATTAATTAGTCTTGTTTATCATTGTCAAAGTCAAACTGTTGTGTTGATGTGATGACCCTTTTGGGCATGATGTTGGGGCGTGACAAGGCATTTTCCCCAGACCAGTTTTCGAGTAATCAAAACTTGAAGTCATGTTTATGTAAAAGTTTCTGACAGAATGAGAATCAATTTTAAAAATTGTGTATTTTTGAAAGTGAAAAGACTAGGCTACATGTATAGTCGGACTCCCTATTATCGCGGCAACTCTATTATCGCGGCAACTCTATTATCGCGGCATCGGAAATTCCTTTTTTTTTCGTTGCCAAAACTCCTTCGACTGGCAATTTTATATCCAATTCATCAAGCATTACGGACTTACTCAAGTTACTGCTGATTTATGTAAAAAAATGACGATTACAAAATGTTGTGTCGGGATTTTTAACGATTTTAAATAAATATTCACGTTTTCCAAAACTTGTACATTTTGCCTCACCGTGTCTGCTAAAAGGTACCGTCTATATTTAAACATGAATCTTTAATGGTGCTCTGTCCATGGAAGTTTCATTGTCTGGTTCCCATTCTACAGCTGCAAATGCAAAATGACGCCGAAGGACGATATTTCCACCGCGAAATCGTAGAAACATTTACGGGATCAAAATAAGGACAGTGCGGTAAAACAAATAAAATGACGCAACGTGTAAAGTGAATGGCGCCCCCAATCGTCAATCAGTAGACTTGTCTCAGTGAATTTTGTCGCCTTCGAGGGGGGACAGGGTGTTAAGAAATCATCTTGCAAGGCCTAATCGTCTTTCAACTTGAACTTTACAGGGAAAATATCAGACTTTATTCAGGGGATGTTTTGGTCAAACATTAACCATAAATAATAAAGTTGAAATCATTGTAAAAAACACTTCCCACATACCGCGATAATACAGAGTCTGTACTCCGCCGAGCAATGACGAGCAATGACGAGCATGTCTATTTTCACAGGCATCGCATGGGAATAAACCAAACCACCGTCGGATTTTTTATGTCAGTTTAAAAAAAGCAAGAGTTATACAACACAAAAGACAGGACAATTCAGGAAGGTTAGTGAGCAATCTCTAGTCCGATCGGGAAACGTGATATCACCCTGATAAGTACCGCGGTAATACAGCGTCCCATCCTACATGTATTCAACTTTCAAATTCAAGTGAAGGGTTGTTGGGTATACATGGTATACCGGGTAGGTAAGTGACTAACAAAGTAAAAAACAAAAAAGGCAGTAATTACAATTACATATGTAGGCCTAGGCCTATAAATTTATACAATATACAAAAGGCAATAAAACAAATACATATAGATTAGCAGCACTTCTTGCACGGGTCTTTTTGGATTTTCCCCCTAGGCTAGTATTTTTTTTATCCTGGTATCGAGCAAAGATGGCGGTATCCGTGAAACGGCTTGTGACATGATGGGTATGTCAACTCAAGCGCAATCTGGAGTTTTGTGCAAGTTTATTGTATAGTCGGACTCCCTATTATCGCGGCAACTTTACCCTTTGACTTAAGCCGGATGACGTCTATATACACGTCAAAACAATTTTGCCACCTGGCCGGATGACACGTCATTCTCTGTATTTTCAATCCATTGTTGGATTATTGTGTATGTTACGCTTGGGTGCACAAGCCTCTTGCGTCCGTTTAACTTGGCTGCACGGGCTGCCACTTGGCCGGTTGTCATAAGCACATTCCTGTGCGTACTCAATTAATTCATGTTTGTTCGTGAATGGGAGTGTAATATCGTTGGTTCGATTCACACCCATGTGATTTTTTTCTTCAAAATAATCTTCCTGGACAACACTAAGCATACAGCGTTAATAAAATTCGTCGGTGAAGGGTAGCCCTAGAATGACGCTATGATATAGCGTCATAGCGCCCAAGTATGCAAAACAGTCCTATGCTAGAAACCGAAGATCAAAAATCACACTTTACCTGCATAAATATTCTTGACATTATTTTATTCAAACAGTTCAACAGCCCATCTCCCTGTACGGATAGAAATATTCCTCCTAGAATGTCAAGAACAGGAGATATTTGCAGCGCAAAATCGTCTCCACGCGACGCTGACTTCACAAACAAGAGGAGTAATACGCGCATTTAGAACGTTCATCAACAGAGGGCGCAATTTACAGTCGCCGCGTGCACATAGACATGGGTTATTTATTATGTCTGTGGCGTGCACGGCCGAAATTGCGCCCTCTGTTGATGAACATTCTAAATGTGGGTATTACTCCTCGTGTTTGTGAAGTCAGCGTCGCGTGGAGACGATTTTGCGCCGCAAATATCTCCTGTTCTTGACATTCTTGGAGGAATATTTCTATCCGTACAGAGAGATGGGCTGTTGACCTGTTTGAATAAAATGATGCCAAGAATATTTATGCAGGTAAAGTGTGATTTTTTATCTTCGGTTTCTAGCATAGGACTGTTTTGCATACTTGGGCGCTAGGACGCTATATCATAGCGTCCTTCTAGGGCTACTTAACCCCTTGAGTACGGTATTTTACGGGAGACGTCGGGGGCCGCGGCGGCTCTGGCAGCCAAGCGAACTGCTACAATGTGTTTGTGCAGTCAAGCGTAACCTATACACAATAATCCAACAATGGATTGAAACTGCACAAACAGCGGCCAATGGCGTCATCCGGCCTGGTGGCACTGTTTAATCCAACAATGGATTGATGAAACTGCACAAACAGCAGCCAATTGCGTCATCCGGCCTGGTGGCAGTTTTGTTTGCGCCATATTCCATTATCCGTACGCAAGGGGTTAATTATGATGGACTTATCATTTTGTTTCAAATTTTTCAACCAAATCATGAATGTTTTTATTACTAGAGGATATTACACAAATGACTAATCAGTCATTTCTTTGTCCTCCAAATACATATTGTACATATTGTACAGTATAGCTCCAGAGACCAAAAGTTACACATAATTTTTTTAGATACTCGAATACACAATTTTTAATAGATTTTAACCCTAACTCCCTACATCATTTTCCCCCCATGTAACCTGAATCCTCTAGCATCCTCTGATTTCAAAGTGTTAAAAACTCCATATAACCTGAATCCTCCAAAATCCTCTTATGGGGACCATAGCATGAATCCTCCAAAATCCTCCAGGTTTTTTTGCATACCCCTAGTAACCTCAATCCTCCAAAATCCTCATGTATCACATTGAGCCTGATAACCTGGATCCTTCATATTCCTGCAGGGGCAAAAACCCCTAGTAACCCCAATCCTGCAAAATCCTCCGATGCATCAACTTCCAAGTGCCCTCAATCCTCAAAATTCCTCCATTTTGCAAAGAGGATTTTGGAGGATTTGGGAAGGTTAGGGTTAATCGGGGTTGACAAAAATCATGATTTATAAAAAATCGTACCATTGGCATAAAACATTTGTTTCAAATAAGTCAATTTAAATGACCATCATTGAAATTCAAGTATAACCACACACATGAAATCAGTACTGAAATCCCTTTCATTGATCATATTATTTTCTAGAATACAAAGTTTGTCTTAAAATCTCTGTTACCTCATCACCATCATACTGCACATTTCTAATCCAAGTTGATAATAGGAACCCCCTCCTCTCTACACACAACCATGGTGGAATAAAACTATTTAATGCAGCCACCATATTTCTTTAACGCACTGTCCTTATTTTGATCCTGTAAAAGTTTTTACGATTTTTGCGGTGGAAATATTGTCCTTCGACGTCATTTTGCATTTGTAGCAGAAAGTCCTTAATGCCTGATGAACTAGATAAAAATCACCACTCGGGGAGGGGAAGGGAAAGGGAAGGGGTCGGGGTTCAGGTCTGGTCGGGGTTCAGGTCTGGTCGGGGTTCAGGTCTGGTCGGGGTTCAGGTCTGGTCGGGGTTCAGGTCTGGTCGGGGTTCAGGTCTGGTCGGGGTTCAGGTCTGGTCGGGGTTCAGGTCTGGTCGGGGTTCAGGTCTGGTCGGGGTTCAGGTCTGGTCGGGGTTCAGGTCTGGTCGGGGTTCAGGTCTGGTCGGGGTTCAGGTCTGGTCAGGGTTCAGGTCTGGTCGGGGTATCAATTGATAGGTGCATTACAACATGCATGAGTTATTTAAACCTACAATGTATACTGTACATGTACATGTACATGTATGAGAGGAATACTGTATCATGCATGCAGGTAGTACATTAACCACAATGTACTTCAGAATCCTATGCATTGTACACAAGATAAATGTAGTACACTGTTCAGGAAACTGGCCTTATACATCCCTTTAGAGTGAGTATAAGCGATTTAAAGTTAATGACAGTCGGGTTTGAATAACAGAAATTGTTTTTACATTAACAATTTAATAACAGAAATTGAAAAAAAATCAAAACGTGATTTTTATTAGTGATTTTTTTGATTTTTTTCCAGTGATTTAAATCGAGTGATTTAAATCAAACAACCCTGAATTTTAAATGTACATGTACATTTGTAGAAAGTAAAACAAATGTACATCAATACATGTACATACACACACAATACTGTTTGTAAACCTTGAGCACTGGAATTTAGGTTACATTGTACACGTGTACGTGTATCAGCTTAAAATTGTGGCACACACTCAATGTGTAATGAATTTCCAGGGTTAATTGTATAAGTTTACAGGAACTGATGGTGGGAAGTTCATTGTTTTCAATTTGATGAGCAAATGGTGAGTCATACCCTGTAGAAGAACATGTTCATGTGTACAGGGTACAGTACTTGTACATGGTTTATGTACAGTGTACGTACATTGTACGTTAGTTTGATATTCGTTGTTCACATACATTTGTACCGTAGGTTTGTGCACCGAATATGTTTTTTTTTTTTACTCATAATTCGATATTCAATATTCACATCTATTTGTACATGTATTTGTACCTGTAGTGAATGTGTGGTTTCAGACATTCACATAAAAAGTCATTCTATAAATTAGGGGTCCAAGGTGTGACATTTTTTGCTGTCCCTGTTACACCTGACCTGTGTAATTTCCCATCAAGTATCATTAAAATTGACTTCACACTATTTTTAATTTTTTTGGCAGGTACTTTGCTTTACACAATTACTCTTGGAGATATAAGGCATTAAAGAATGTGTCCTGAATTGCAAAATCTTATGTCAGATGTAACAGGGACACCAAAATTGGACCCCTAATTTATAGAATGACCCATATGTATACATGTACATGTACATAACGAATCAATATGAGTGTTTCAAAACAGTACATGTACATATGTACATGTATGGAGCTTCGGTATGTCACAGTACTAGATCGTGCACCAAGATACATGTGTAGATGAGTCATTTGTGTAATTTCATCAAAATTGTTGGATTTGGTTTGTAGCCTTAATTGGAATAAATTCGGAATTTGCTGGTATACAATGTATAGGACTACCATTACACATACACATTTTAATTTGTAAACTTTCGAAAGGGGTGTGCATTTATGGGTAGTACGGGAATCGGGTACCCTATTAAATGAAAAGCATGGTTACCCGGGTACCTATTAAAGAAAGCCAATACCAAAAATCAAATCCAGGTTCGTGTATATGTATACGTACATGTACAGTATACATATTTTACATCACAGAAATGACTACCACATCGTGCATCAATGCAGCAAGGTGTCGAGTGAACATTGTACATTCGCTTGAGTACGGTGTAAATTGCATTTTCGCAAAAGTGTCATAAACGTTTATTGTTTTTCCATTTTGTGTACACGTACCCTGGTTTTCAATTTGAAAATTCCTTACAAAAGAAATTTAAAAACGTTGAACCCTTAATTCCCTTGTCTGAGAAATTACATAGTACATGTTTGTAATACATGTACATGTATGTTAATTCGGTTATGTTTACTCGATTCCATAATCTGGAACCGGTTCCTGATATTAACGATCGGGTACCCGGTATGGATACACAGTCCTACATTTGTACATATATGTACATCATGTACTTTACTGTACGTGTACACACAGTCGTACTTTCCCAATACTTCCGAGGACAATGCTTTGTGTGTCCTATTGTTCCTTTAATATAACCCAACCCCACATATTTTTACTTCCAAGGACCGATTTCAACAAAAGACCGACTTGCGAGGACTGAAAGGTTCCTTTGTATTTTCTTTCTCCTCTTGTTCTCACACATAGAACCTGTACATATGTACATTGTATAGTGTGCCTTACACACAGTCTGTAGTCTTGCTTTGTACACGTATTTGGGCATTTCCACACTAACGGGGTACAATTGATAGCAAATTTTGGATTTGAGAGAGGGACACTGGAGGGTACAGCAAAGCAAGATATTTTGTTTAGTTGTTTCCTGTACATTCCTGAGGCCTTAATGATCATGTGTACAAAAAATATAGAGCACTTCCTCTGTACTTTAGAAATTACAGGGGTCGTCGTAAATAATTACGTACATGTACGTAACAAAGACAGAATGTTTACTACAAATTGACAGGACACTAATCATCATGTGCATGAATCTACCCAAATGTCATCTCATTCATATTAATGACGCATAGGAGTGCTAACAGCCACAATAAACACAATTTTGGTCTTTTAGACACTTATAAATATAGGTAACGTACGTAACGTGGACAGAAATGTTGTGACAAATTTCTGTCCATGTACGTACGTAATATTCTGAACATAATAACCTGTAATATCTGAAATATACAGTAGATTGTCTTGGTTTTTACAGGTAACAATGCTGTAGGGATAAGAATGAAAAGGCACAATATTTGATAAAGACATTTATTGTAATTGTAACTTTCTATATCTACATATTATGTACATATTAACAAACTTTCTGTCCATATTACGTACAGCATTCTGAGCATATACATGTAGGCCTACATGTATACATTGTATCTTGTAAAATTTGCCCGGAAAGTCTTAAATTCTCGGTGAGCACAATCCTCAACGATGGGGTGGGAATGTACAAGGGGAAAAAGAGGGCAAACAACTGGATATTATTATCCTGCTTCGTTTCCCAATCCCATGTCACACTTTTGTACCCCTTCACTGTGGAAAGGCCCATTTCTTCTTTTCACCATGTTTATTAGGCCAATGTTCCTTTGGTCTCCCATTCTTGAGGCCATGCCCTATCTGCACTGTACATAATTCACATTTTTTTAGAATTTATTTTTTCATTGAAATCACCCATACCGTAGGCTAAAAGCCACTCTACCAGTAAAGGGCTACGATCAGACGGGGTAGGGTTGGCCTTGTGACATTTTGAAATGCCAGTCCTACATGTGTAAATGTACTGGTTACATGTACATTGTATGTACTACCCTCAAAATGTTGCTGGGCTTAGACCTAAACAGATACATACCGTATGTAATTCGTCAACAGTTTCCAGAGAAATTCACCGTTGGTGAGACTAACTCACCCCCCCCCCCCCCCCCCCCCCCCAATGTAAAATGTATACATTGAACCTCTTGGTCATTGCTCTATGCCCCATGTACTGTACATGTACCTAAATTGCCTGAGCGCCTCTCCCTAATCTTACACGTAAAATGTAGATTATTCCTGGCCAACCCCTACTCATGCTTCCCCTTCCCTCTCCCATGCACTCCCCCCCCCCCACTACCACCCACACCCTCCGCCCACAATCTACGCATACCCATGAACCGCCCCTCCACAACAGCACTCGGCATTCATTTTTGCCCATTTGATATGTACACATGTACACTATACATGTAAAGGACAGTTTGTACACGTACATGTATGCAAAGCGAATGACATCGACGCCAAATTATTCATGCTGCATATTCGCAAATTCGCAAATGTTGAACACATTTCAACTGAGTGCAAATCTTCTCCGTGAATGTTTCTTGACGTCAAATTTTGTTTTGCTCTCATGTTTGCATGAAGTACACTTTCATACAATGTATGAACCGGCCTTAAGATTGTTGTTTTCTGGATACATTTTGTAGTTTCACTTACATGTAACCCCTTGGGCACGGTATTTTACGGGAGACGTCGGGGTGTCGCGGCGGTTCTGGCAGCCAAATCGAACCGCTGCAATGTGTTTGTGCAGTCAAGCGTATCATAAACAATAATCCAACAATGGATTGAAACTGCACAAACAGCGGCCAGTGGCGTCATCCGGCCTGGTGACACTGTTTTGTTTGCACCCATGGGCGTCATCCGTACGCAAAGGGTTAAACTACATGTATGGAGGCATAACTATTGCAAGCTCAATATGGAATTATGCAAATCTGCAATTGTTAGTCTTGATTGGGGCTCAGTACATGTATGGCCGACACAGCTGTTGTCCATGTATAACATTCCACAACAATGCCTCATACAATCCTAGGGTTACCTGTGCACAGTAGTGTGTACAGTAAATAAATACAATGTACAGGTTCTGTATACTTCCGAGGACAATAGGAGAAAGGACATTTATACAAAGAAATCTTTCAGTCCTTGCAAGTCAAGTCTTTTGAAGTACATTGTACGTGCTATAGTCTATGCGGTTGGGTTAAATATTAAAGGAACAATAGGAAACACAAAGCATAATAAGCATTGTCCTCGGAAGTATTGGGAAAGTACGACTGGATGTACAGACATGTACACATGTACATGTACATGTACGTACTAGGGCTGTTGTCGACAGGCCTTTTGTCGACAATGTTGGCGACAATGGCAGTTTTCCGACATATCGACACAGATGACTCATTGTCGACAAAAACAATAATAAAATAGAAAACATTGCACGCAATTTGTGTGCGATAAACTCCTATTTTTTGTCACAAGTTACACATAAACTAATGTGAGACCTAGCTTACTATAATGTTCTAGTATGTATTAACAACCCATGTGTTATGTCCAAAAACGCTGACTTATATGCGGTGTATTTAGCTCGTGAGTTTCCCCGGACACCACCATTTTCTTGACCTATCTTTCACTACACGAAACAGAACATTGAGTTCAACGCACGTCGCGTCGATGGACCCAAGCTAGTTGCAACGTGATCCCCGTCACGTACTGCGCCGGCCTTGGCTAGTTGTCAAGTTGCAAACCAACTTCAGGTCGAGACCATTGTTTACAGGGTTCGATTTATTTTTTCTCAATTACAACAATTGCTAAATGTAGTTATTAGTTGTAAAAGTCAAGCAGACTGAATAAAAACCTATATCATTCATTAGGGGTGTAACACACGATACCACTTTTTCATGATACTAAGTTCAGTCACGATACAATACGTATCACGATACGTATCGTAAATACAAAAACAAACAAATAACCCCATCAAAACCAAAACATAAAAAAGACCACCCCTGCCCAAAAAAATCAAATTGAACCTTTCCAAGCAAGTGTTCTATTTTCACACGATATAACAAATGTTGTTGCATGTACATGCTCCATTTCCACATAATATAGTATGAATTTTTTAAGCACTAAAATAAAAACAATGTAATCGTGCAAACAAAAAACTAAGAGAGGATTTTTTTAACTTGTGTTGCAAAAATATTAACGATCCGAGACGTACATGTACACTTAATCATGGAGGAAGGAATCGTGTGTACAGCGTTTGGAAGTAGGGTGATTTTGCCGAATTCTCACTTCATTATATCCGCGGTTGCTGTATTATGCGTGCCAATCATCCAGTAACCACGCCCTTAAGTTCCATATAAGGTCAATGATGTAACCGTTTGATGTCACGTGTAACCGCAATTGCCCTACTATTGGCCGATAACGAACATGCATGATGCATATATCGCATACACGTGAGCGGGCATGGCACGCGCATCAAGTCTGTGGTCTGCATGCCAAACGTGAGCTGGAGCTGCATGTACAGTGTACATTGTAGGATCGTGGATCAGGTTTTGCCAGCTAATATAAAACTGATTCTGGACAGCAAATGACGCAATGTATAATATTTCTCCATGGTACATGTACATGTATGTGGTCGGAAAATGCCCGATGCCCGATCATAATGTCATCGTTTCTGTAGCGTCCATGAATGCAATGGCATTTGGTGTTTTTGATCAGTCCAAACCGCACCGATTTTTGTGCGAGCTGTTCTAATAACATGAATAATAGCCTGGGGATTTTTCGGTCATGACTGCATATGCATGGCCGGCCCTGGCATTATATACATGTACATGACACGTAATAGTTCCAAATTAAAACATTGCTAAGAACGGGATCGGGGCTTGCAACAGAACAATGTTTATTGTTTTAAATAATACATTTAATTTACCTTAAAATATGAACGTCAAAATGGTCAGGAATGTATTGTTTCATATTCAACAATTATTAGTAAATGAGAAAGGTAAGAAATCGGACTTCACGTACGCATTTCAGTAATACACGTATAAACAGACAAGTTTTACGGTAGTCAATGCGTAATGTATTTACCCCGACTCGGAACTTGCTTTTGTCGACAATTTGTCGACGTCAGAGTTATATTTTGCCGATGTGTCGACAAGAAAAATTGCCAATGACAACAGCCCTAGTCCGTACACAGCTACAGAAAAGTATTTTTGTAAATTGTATACGTGTACACAAAGTACATTATATAATTATCCCTAACCCTGCTGAATCCATCAATATGAATACAAATTTCCACACACCCTGGGGGGTTAGGGATGTTATAAGAATTACTGCGCATTCATGATCATGGAAGAAGGAATGTATACATGGTGATTGTACTGCCTGATTGTACAAGCTTACAAATGTGCAGCAATGAGCATGACTTGTTGAACTTGAGCCAGAGGTCCACAGGGTGTAATTAAAGTGCCTTCCATACCCTGCTGGTGTCCCATGGGTCCTTGGTAGCCAGGGAAGTTTAGAATAACATTGGCTGTGGTTATCCTACCCTTGGAGGAAATTGGCATGGGGAGCCAAGGCAAAGGATTGTGAAAAGGGATATGTACACGTCCTAGACCCCAATGGTTATTATTTTAGAGTGGTTCATACATGTACACATATGTAAATCGAACCGAACCGAACCGAAGCTGAAATGTTTCTCGGTCTTAACTTGGTGTTTTTGATCATCACATAGTATACAAATAATGAATGTTTATGAGTGTGATGGTAAGAATAATTTCATGAGGTGACAGATGGCATGTTCTATTGTGAAACATTCATTATTTGTTTTATACAACGCCTGAATAAATTCTCGTCATCTGATTGGTAACTTGTAAACTGGTGCTTACATAAATGTAAGAAACATGTAGTAACACTGATAGCTGGGGGAACACTTTCAATGCATTTTATTCAAGTTAAAAACTGTTCAGAATTGTAAAAAACTGTTTCACAAATTCAGAACTTCCAGTAACCAATTACTGTCTCGAAAAGTCTCAAACAAATGTTCACTGTTTTTCAACAAGTTCAGAAGAATTATTCCCTTCAGATGCAGAATGTCATCTAAAAATATCCGTTCCGAAGTGTTGAAGATCAAACTGTTCAGAATTGTTAAAAAGCTGTTTCACAAATTCAGAACTTTCAGTAACCAACTGATGCACTTTCATATCCAATTTATGGAAGTTTACAACTGTACTAGTCCAGAAAAGTAAAAAATGCGGATTGCATGCATGGATTTCTTTGTGTACAACCGTGGTACAACCATGGAGAAATATTATTTCTCCATGGTACAACGTGCCGTTTTCCTTTCTCAGTCCCGCATAAAACCGGGACAAAAAATTGTCGAGTTCCGAGATAGTTAAAGCTTCAATTGTTGTTCCTGCGTGTCTAGCAAATTCATCTAATCGTTTCACTGCATATTTGATTTGTCTCTTTGTATTTGGAGCGTCAGCATTGCTTACAAGTTCCAATATTTCGTCGTCTGTTAGGGTAACTTGGCCGCCATGTTGTGTGAATGACAGCGCTGTTGCAGCACCACCTAGTGACCGTGAAATTAGAAAAGTTTTTTTTGGTTCTATCAATGCGCGCGCACCATGTGATAGACCCATGTGATAGAACGTATTGGGCGTCGTGTGATGGGTCGAATAATTCAATGCACGTGATCGACTCTCCACCAATCGGATGGCGGGGATTTATTCAGGTGTTGTATAATTTACAATAAATGGTGCCAGCTTTATGCATTCTTCCCAATATGCTTTTGACCGTTAACCCTAACGATCCTGAATCCTCCAATTTCAATACGATTTTTCACACCACCTTGGGATTTGAGGATAACCTGTGCATGTATGTATGTACATGTACATACAACATGTGCAAACATAAAAAATAAAAAAAACTGAAATACAATGTACCTTACTAGACTGTAGTGTAAGTACATGTACACTATGAACATCTAATCCCTTAAATTCCCATTAAAAGTCCACTTTAATTAATCCCTAAGGGATGTTTCACAGATATTTACCTGGGGCTTAAGTTATAGCACTAATCCCGTAAGGGTTTTTTCATGTTTTTTTAATGACCCAGGCCACTGAGGATTATCATTGGTCATACATAACGGTCAATAAACTCTCTATTGTAAACATTCTAAACACTCTGGAGGGCCATACAGGCAGCAGACTTGCCAAGCTCAACCACAAGATTAAAATACAGGAGTTTTCACGGATTCCACTACACAATCTGGTGCTAGTGGCTGAAGTCACCAGATTTTCATGGATGGGTAAACAAAGGACTTTTCTAAGGGTGTTTTCACGGACTCCTAATCTCCCTTACTATGTTGAAAAAAACCGTGAAAATGTTGGTTCATGATAAATCAAAGGAAAAGTGGCTCTTTAACAAATTTTTAAGGGATAAAGATCGATGTTCATAGTGGTAAGGCCAAATAAAAAAAAAAAACATGTTTAGCGTCCTGCCTTTTTGAAAAATAGGAAGGAGGAGGCCTTTTTTTCAAAATGGCCGCTCGACACATTTTCCAAGACGTCCGGCTGGGCTATTTTTCAAGGTGATGCTAGAGTCTAAAAATACGACTTTTTGTTTTGGGATTTTTTTTTTTTTCGAAAAAGATCAACTATATTCTTTATTTTTGTTCGTGTTTTTTCATTAAAAAAAAAAAAAAAAAAGCAGGCGGCTTCAAAAAAGGAAGCGGGCGTGACGCTAAATATGGATTTTTTTTATTTGGCCTAAATACATGTAGCAGTCTCAAACATCCTGTGAAATCATGGCACCAGGTGTGCTGCCCTTTCCAAGAAAGTGGACATATACACTGTACTTATGTACATGTAGTTTTCCAACTATTGTCATGATTGTCGGCCGACAATCGTTGGAAAATAGCTTTTCCCAATTTCCAGCTACTCGTTATAACGCCTAAGCCTATCTGAATAATGCAGATTCCCCGGACCACACTCACATGATTTTCACCGTCCGAGAATCGAAAAAAAAAAAAATGAGAAATATAAACAGAACAAACTACGCTAAACGGGCTTTGCCAATGTGCGGCAAACAAAATTAGTGTATGAAAACGTGATGGGCTGGTTGAGCGTTTGCGTTAAATTGGACGTGTAATCGCGTACTGCGTTTCAACGAACAGGGCGCACATGCGGCCGAATGATGCGCGTATTTGGAATGTTTTTTTGTTTGTCCAAGATTTGGAATAACATGTGATGTTCAACAGATGCTACGATTGGATAATGGTCATGAACGGCGATAGGTCAATTACCAGCAGATCACGAATTCAGTGCTCCAAACCACGAGGCCACATTCGTTGACGATGGAAACAATTTTTGTGTGCTGTTTTCCTTTACGGGGCCTTGAAAACTTTGGCCCAGTCTGTGTTCAGTGGCCCCATTTCAAATGATATTGTTGTATTTCTTCCCACCATTAGGGTTCGCCCACAGTTGGCTAGAGAGAGGATCGACATGTGCCGCGTATGCACCACGGTGACCCCAGGCGAGAACCAGGTCTTGCTGGGTCAAGACAGGGCATTCACCTTTGACCATGTGTTTGACATGGATAGCAAACAGCAAGAAGTTTATAACTCGACTGTACACTCTCTGATAGAGGGGTGAGTACATATATGTAGACCAATCCATTAATTACATGTATGCATTTTTAATAGGAAGTGTCCTCAACCTGTCAAAATCCAACACTGTGCAGTCTACATGTATGGCACATTCTTTGGACTTAGACAAATTGGGGCTCCATATTACATACATAAAGTAATGGTCCAAGGCGCTACAGTCCTGAAACCATAACAAATCAACACAACCTGCTGTTGGAGTTTGTAAGGCTGTGGGTATTTAGGGTTAATGTACTTTCCTACATGTACAGTTAGGGTTGTTTTTGGCAAAAATTCACTATTTCTTTAATTTGTCATCACATTTTTACTATTTATCACTTGAGAAACACTTTTTACAACTTTTACCTTATTTGGGTACACATAATTAACGAGTTCATTTTTTGTATTAATTTACAAAGTACAGGTACAATGTATATATTGTTTTTAAAGTGTAGCTCGGCAACCATTTACACCCACCATGGCCAATGATACCTAAATATCAAATTAGAGGTTATTAACCCTAACTTTTTAGTGTCTTTTAGTTTTACTAAGTACTGGACCAAGTCCGCCAAAATCCATCACTGACTGCTTCCCATAATGCTTTAGGACCAAATCCGCTGAAATCCACCACAAGACCACCACTACTATAGGTGGATTTTGATGGACTTGGTACTAATGGCTTGCCAACCAAATTCCCCAAAATGGGAAATGGATTTTGATGGATTTGGGGAGGTTAGGGTTAAAGCAGCAATCCAATGACATTTAGTGATTGTCAATATTCCCAAATATGTACATGTATGTGTGTACCAACTGTTCAAACATTTTCAATTCTATTTCTGAGAATTATAGCAAAAGCAAATGATGTATACCGTAATTTCCGGAATATAGGCCGCGGCTTATACGTTGATTCTCACGCTGAAAATTGTTCATGCGGCTTATACTCCGGGCGGCTTATACGGCAACATTTGAAGAATAAAATCAGTCACACAGGGTTCGAAATTCACGGCGGCCAGTGCCGTCGATGCCCATTTAGTTGCCGTGATGCCCCTTGTAAAAATGCACTATTCACGGCCAGTTGTGCTGTGCCCCATTAATACTTTAGCCGTAATTGTGCCCTTCTTGCCGAACCAAGCCCTACATTTTTCAGTACTAAACCATTGCTGGATCCTATACAAAACGGCGCTTTTCGATCGCGTTGGTAATTGCCCGTGCGCGTGATGAGCGATCGTGCCAGCTAGCACGGCCCGTGCGCCCCATGTAAAAACCTTCACAAAACCTCGATTCCGCAAGCAGACTGGTTCCCGTCCGTGCATTATTTTTCTTCTTTCTCACTGGGGCAGGAACCAATCACAGCCTAAAAACAAGCTCTGAATCCGCGGCCGAATCCGCGGCTAGCTTTAGCCAGGTAGCTCTTACTACAGTAACCTGAACCCCCCAAAGGGCTGCAAAGCCGGCTAAGCCATGTGTGCGGTTTAGCGATGGTCCAGAGGGAGTAGCGTTGCCTGTTCAACTTAACACAACGAACTCCCCTCGTGCAAACGATCGTGCAAAGTGCATGTGTGCTGCGCGATGCGATGTACATGCATTGATGACTCGGACACGTGAAAACCGAAGCGCTTTCTGTTTGCGATTTATTCGAAAATTATGCCTCGCATCGCTTAATTATTTAAAACGTTCCAGACAAATTGAACTCGACAAGTCGGCTATTATTAGTGCAAGAATGACATGAATCATGATAAAACTCATTTTTGCCCCACGGAACCAAACTCATTTTTACTGTGTGACTTAGTAAAGGAGATCGACAATGACGCTTTTTCCGCCAGCGATATAGCGCACCGTGATTTCTCCGAATGGCCCGTGCGGGGCGTGAACGCAACATGGCTGGTGAAGATGGCGGCAACGCACGGTGAAACCACTCATGCCGTTGCGCGGTATGCCCGGCACGGGCCGTGTTTCCTCCATGACAACAAGTTCAGGCAGTGATGGAAATAAGAAAAAAAAATGATTAGCAAATTATGCTAATCATATTGTCATTTGATTAGCAATGTGATAACATTGACTAGCAAAAGAAAAACCGCGACAAACTCAATGTTATTATTAAGATGAATACATTTTTATTAATATTGATCGATGGGTGTGCTGAAGATATTAAAGCAACGTATTGAACAGTGCTACGCATTCCTTACTCTTTAATTTCTAAGTGGTTAAAATAAGAAATACGCAAGCCGTAAGCTCAGTTTTCATTGTTTCTTGGCACCTTAGACATGTCTAAAAGTTTCGCCAGTCCAGAGGGACCGAATAGACTTGCAAATGTACCGTAAGTACCGTTCACACCTCACAAATCGTGTGGTGCGTCTGTTCGTTTTTGTCTGTTTTATCGTTGTGTAATCCATGTTGTTTATTATTTCACTGGTCAATTGGTGACTGTTGAGCTGAGATTAGTGGTTAAAGTTGTCATTTTCTTTTTTATCCCCCCCGCGCCCCGTCCAAAAAAAAGAACAAGAACATGCCGCGCGGCCCACAGCCAGGACACTCATCCAGCCCGCCAAAATTGGTAATTTCGAGGACTTATGAAAGTTTATTGGGCTCCGTGCGCGTCGAATGAGGGCGCTGTCCAAATAGCAACCGCACTTCCATGGGCAGTACGTCGCTGGTATTACGCACCGCGCTCCTCGTTCATTTGATACTCGTATACCAGTGGGATTGCTTTGTCTGTTTGCCGACTCTCGATAATTGCGTTTTCAATAAGAATATCATCACGGGAACCAGACACTTAAATTGAAGTCGGGTAAGACGGCATCGATATTGATCCCCCAACTCGCCTTTTCTTTCTGCTGAGATGAGGGGGTAGTTGTGCACGGAGCCTAGTGACACTCGTTCGCGCGCTGCTTACACTATTTTTACATACTAGCGCTTCAGCAAGCAGCACGACTTTTGCGGTTAATACGCCAACTTTAAATCTCAATTTGCAGATTTTTGCTTGCTGCGGCTTATACCACGCGCGGCCTATATTCCGGAAATTACGGTACTACATGTACAAAAAAAAAAAAGAGTACGTGTACGTTTAAGATTTGTATTAGGCAACTTCCATACAAAAAGAAATTATGTAGTTCATGTAACAGCACAGAATGTCCTTAGTGTGAATTTTCCTCAATTGGCGGTTGGGGCGACACATGATGCTCGAAAAGAGTGGGTTCGGGCGACGCGGTCGAATAAGGCGACACATAACTGTCGCCCCATTGTGAAAGTCGCCCCTTTGGAGTGTTTTTTAGTAGGGTGTGTGGGAAAAGTGCTCTAAATGGGCGACTCGCCCGTCGCCCTTTTGGGGTTATTTCAGGCAGAGTCTCCCGTTTTCCGCATCTACAGGAATTAGAATTACTCTGGTCTCATGTTATGGATCACTTTTACCACTAGCCGAATAGTCTAGTGGATGTCTGTAAAGTCAAGCCATGTTAACCCTAACCCTCCAGGGTATTTTGACTAGAAACCCTGCCAGACGCATCAGATTGCATACTTTGTCACATTGACTTGTGTGCAGAGTGCAGCAAGGTCAAGCTGTCACCACAGATGCACTGTGCTGTGTCTGGCAGGGTTAGGGTTCATTAATTAAGATATTTCTGGGAAGGTTTTATGGAATGTTAAAAATTGTTTGCGATCGTGACAGGGCAACTGTTATTATTATTATTTGTACTCACGAAATGTGATTTTTTGTTTTATAGCTGCTTTGATGGGTACAATGCGACTGTCTTCGCCTACGGCCAGACGGGATCGGGCAAGACCTTCACCATGGGGACAGGATTTGAGCCGGGGATCAACGAGGAATTGCAGGGGATTGTACCCAGAGCTGTCTGTCACCTGTTTACGGGCATGGAACAGCGGCGGGTAGACGCCCTGGAGAGGAGCGAGCCGCCACCTGAATTCAAAATCCACGCTCAGTTCATGGAGGTGAGATAGTCTTGCTAGCTTCTCAGGCTAAAACTTGGGCTTTAGATTGTTTCACAAGCAATATTTCCCCATTTTTAAATATTGTTTTAAATTTTTTTTTTTGGGGGGGGGGGGGTTGTGGAGGTGGTGGTTGTATGACTCCAAAACTTCCATGAAGCTGGCCATGAGAATCATTGTTCTGTAAAATACAGGTAGTTGAACATCAATTAAGAATGAATTTGCATGATGTTTGTCGTGATGCTGTCACTTGCTGTGATTTATTAACCCTAATAATCCCCCTAGGCATTTTTACTAGGAAGCTTCCTCAACCTGTCAAAATCCAACACTGTGCAGTATGGCATATTATTTAGACTTGGACAAATTGGGGCATATCGTAGCTCCATGTAAAGTAATGGTGCCAAGGCCCTGCAGTACTGAACCCATCAAAACTTGACAAAACCTGCTGTTGGAGTTTGATGAATGGCTTTGGTTAGTTGGGGTAGTTGAGGGTTAATGCATGAATGCATTTGTTTAGAACTGAGAGCTTCGCTGTCAACCTGGAAGTGCGCAATTTGATAATGCACTCACATCAGAGTGATGTAAACAGATACCAACTTAGGTTGTTACTTTTTGTTTAGGGCACAAATCCCTTATTATTATTATTATTATTATTATTAATGGTTTATTTTAAAAGAAACCTTGCATCCAAAGGCCGAATTACATTTCTTTTTACAATAATTTTTTAAAAAGATAAAACAACAAATTAAACACAGTGCACAACAACAATAACAACAACAACAACAACAACAACAAAAACACCACCAAGGCAAGAAAAGGGCGACCAAACAGAAAAAGACATGGACATGAAAAAAAAGAAAAAGAACATCATGACTAAAGAACACATGTAAATAGACACTAATGGTAATTGATAGGCACGTCTTTAAATAAAGCACTACTGGTTATTTAGAATTGAAGTTAGAAATGGGATGGGACTGCATTTATAGTGATTACTTCTGCAGCCAATGGCTGAATTACATTTCTTTTTACAATAAAAAAAATGTTAAGATAAAAACAACAAATTTAACACAGTATACACAAAAAAACAACTACATGTAAGTCACCAGCGACTGTCTTTAGGAGTGACTGTGTTTCCCTTACCATTCCCTCACAGGACTCAAATTTCTGGAAGAAAATAGGAACTTTCACTTGTATCTTTTTTGCATGTACACAATTGCAGAACTTCACACTGCAATAGCAAACATGACACAAGCAATTACAACTTTCGTTCTGCAGTTATTTATGTTTTAACTCTCACGACTCTCATAGTAAACGTACATTGTTAGGGCCAATGATTTTCCGTTTTAGTGGAAACCAAACGGAATTAACGGAATTGGCCTCTTTCATTGTGCATTCATTTACATGTATGAAATAATGTCAGATGGAAATGAAACAGATTTGTGTACACTGTTCTAATGGGCGAAACGGAAATGAAGATTTGTCAAAACGGAAAATTGACTTTTCTGAAACGGAAAATCATTGGCTCTACATTGTACATGTATGTCGCCTGTTCTCACTTTTTTTTATAAACAGGGACTTGTGCTACATGTACATGTAGTATCTGGGAAAAAAGCCAAGGTTAATTTTCAAGCTACACTTTTATTGCCATTGAAGATGCTAGAGTTGTTACAGCCGATACAATGTGTGTACTCCATTGTACTTTCAGAATTGCATGCAGTGCGCGGACAAACGAAAGCACGATTGACAAAAGCTAACTTTTGGTTTCATTACCTCTATTCGTTTCACAGTTATACAACGAGGAGATCTTGGATCTGTTTGACTCCACACGAGATGTCGAAGGCAGTCGGGTACGGATAACATTCAGAGCTTTCATTACCACAATAAGGCCGTGTCCGAAATGGGCGTCTAGAGCTACAGCTACGGCTACGTGACGTGTAGTTGTAATGGACGAACACCTAGACAATAGCCCTAGACAAGTGATTCGGACGCAGCCTAAGCCAGTTCGGTATTTCAACTGCGCATGTGCACAATGACATTGTATCCCGAATGACCCGCATGACCTACTGCGCGCCTGTGGAGAGATATACGGTACCCTGTGGAGACATGAAAACAATAGAGACAAAGGGACTGAATAGGTCTCCACTAGGCAATTGTATGGGTTAGGTTGTCTCCACAAGGAATTTTGTGTACAAAGTCTATGGGGGTTTGCTTAAGTACAGGGACAAAGGGGAGAACAATGCCATGTCTCCACAAAGATGCAAAAACGCGGATGGGTGAACGCAAAAGGTGTGAACATGTAAATTCAAAGAGAATGGGCATTTGCGTAGCATGGCATGACATGATGTCAGTAACTTTATCCCAAATAACCTTTGACCTGCCGAACTGGCTTATTCTGTCCTACTGTAAGGACCTCATGCCTGGCAAAATCCACAACCTGGCATTGTTGTGTTTTGATTAATATTATATATCCCGAACCCTGCCAGACGCAGGACAGTGCATCAGGTGAAAAGGTCAGTGCACTTTGATGCAAAATGCAGCCAGTAACTGGTATGAGGTTCGTAGCAATACTGATGGGAACCAGCCAAGTGTTGTGGGTTAGGCAAACCTACCAGCTTCCCAGCAACTCTGATGCCTAGCTCGGTCCAAATCCATGGCCCCAAACCATGTATAACTGCCATACAGCCAGACAGCTATAGCCAGCCAACCAGCAACCCCTGAGGCCATTACAGGTCATCAATTGGTTGGAAACAGCTGTGGTTTACCCAAGGAACTGTCAAAGTAACAGTGATTGATTGCCAACCTTGATAGCCAGTGGCAAGAGTAGCTGTACACAAAGGGATCCAATTTGTACACAATTCCATATGGCTTAAAGGTGACCAGAGAACCTCAAACTAGAAGCATTGATTGAGGAATACATGGAGTGTCACCCTTATTGGCCGAACAAATTTTTAGTAATTAAAAAACAAATTATTTGTCATGTTGTTACAGTCCGTTGGTAGCTCCGAGAGTTAATAAGCTGTGGCTGGCTGAGTGTGTCACAGAATGGCGATTTCCTCTTGCTTTGGTTTAGATATTCACACTCTACGTTGAAAGGAACCCTCTTTTGTGGAAGTGCCGTGGCCTAGTGGTTTGGCACAATGAATTCAAGGTCTGTGGGTAATTCTGCAGGTTGTGGGTTCGAGCCCAGTCCTGGGCTGTAGCACTTCTACGCTTAATATGGGTAGAGGCATTACCCTCCTGCTCTTGAGGCAATTTATAAGAAAGTTTATTCACCATACAAAACCATACAGTGAGTCACTGAGCGTACAGCAGGTATACCTGACAGCTGTCTGGTCTTGTATGGTCAAACACTTGCCTGTACTGAACTATGTAAGGTGATGAATGGTAAATCAACTTGACCTCTGTATGGCACTGCAAGGTCTTGTATGGTTGTACGTAGAGGCTGTTTCTGCTGGCAGGTGCAAGGCTTTGTATGGTGAACCAACTCCATTGTGTACTGGGGAACATTGATGAATACAGTAGGCCTTATACCATTTTAGAATTAGGGTGGTTTGGCTTTATACATTATATATAACTCACCATAGCCCCACCACAGTGAAGCATGTTTACCATACAAAACCATGTGTATGGTTTTGCCATGTCTATAAGCTTGCTATAGCATTACACTGTATGGTTTTGCCATGTGTGTGTTAATGCTATGGTAAACATTGGATATGAACATTTTGTAAGGTTTTGTATGGTGAAATAGTAGGAGGGTTAATGTCTTGCAGTGGACTAGTTACCCATCCCGACCCTATTCATGCTGTGAAGAGATTAGCTGGTCTTGTTGAACTCAGTGTGAGGGGCTGGTTCTTCCACATAATCCTCTGTAGCTCACACCTCGAGTGCCCTTGGGCTTGTGATGGGCGATTTGCATAAAAATGACCAACAAATCATTTGTGTGGAGCTTGTTATAAATATAAAGATGTTTAGTGGTAAAACAAACACTACTGCAGGATATTACTTAGTATTGTGTACATGGGTCATTCCATAAATTTGGGGTCCAATTTTGGTGTCCCTGTTACATGTACATGTAGTGATAAGATTTTGCACTTAAGGACACATTCTTTAATGCCTTTTATCTCCAAGAGTGATTGTGTAAAGCAAAGTACATGTACATGTACATGTACCTGCATGTAAAGTCAATTTTAATGATACTTGATGGGAAATTACACAGGTCAGGTGTAACAGGGACACCAAAAAAATGTCACGCTTTTGGATCCTAAATTTATAGAATGACCCATATGCATATTGTGTTTCTGAAGCTACAACAATTTATATTAACCCTAACCCCCTAGGTCCTTATTGCTAGGAACCATCCTCAATCCTCCCAAATCCTCCTCAATCATCCTCAATCCTCCAAAATCGCCCGGTGCTTCAATCACCATTCATCCTCAATCCTCCAAAATCCTCCTGTGCTTCAATCACCATTCATCCTCAATCCTCCTAAATCCTCCTGTGCTTCAATCACCATTCATCCTCAATCCTCCAAAATCCTCCTGTGCTTCAATCACCATTTATCCTCAATCCTCCAAAATCCTCCTGTGCTTCAATCACCATTCATCCTCAATCCTCCAAAATCCTCCTGTGCTTCAATCACCATTCATCCTCAATCCTCCAAAATCCTCAATCCTCAATCCTCCAAAATCCTCCTGTGCTTCAATCACCATTCATCCTCAATCCTCCAATATCCTCCAAAACTACATGTACCATGAGCATTTTGGAGGATTGAGGAGGGTTAGGATTAATAATGTTGTACATAGTGCCTGTAACAGCATCCATTTTGGTAGATATGTGGGTATTATAAATTTACATTGGGCCAAGTAAAAAAATATTGTTCAGTATCCCCAGTACATTTTAGAGGCCCCATCTTTTCTTTTCTCCCAAAAATGATTAATAAAGTAAAAGGAGAAAAGAGAAACTCCACATGTGTTGTGTGTTTTAAATCAATTTTATTTAATGCCACATCAGCATTTAAGCCATCTTGAGGAGGGAAAAACAACAAAAAAACCGATGGCAACCATGTTTGAATAATACTGCCAGGCAGGATCTAAAAATAATATTTAAAAAGTGCAGCCTCGTCCTTTTTCAGAAAAGGTTTGCTGCTAAACAAGTGTTCCTTTATAGTGTACACGATTGGTAATCCTCCAATTTTGTTTTACTGAATTATTATGAAATACCTTACTAGACTAAGTTAATAGTAGTCTCATCCTGTGAAATGATGGCACCAGGTGTGCTGTCCTTGTCCAGAAAAGTGAAAATTTATATCGTTTTCGAATGATTTCCAGCTGGAGATTGTTGGGAAAACTGCCCTGTAGCCTTTAGTCAAGGCATGCGTGGCTACTTGGACAAGTGGCGTGCCCTGGACATGCTGGCATTCAGGGCGCGTCACGTGGACATCCAGGTAGCCACTAAATGCTATCATTCGCCCGACGGTTGAAAACGAGCACCGTTTTTCTCTCGTTTTTTCGCCATCCAACAATGCAAAACTTTGAACAGGTCAGTGGAACGATATTTCCTATAAAATACTGACCCCCAAATCCGCCCATTTCTGAAAATTGCAACAATGACCAATCATGTACACTACCTTTTAATTTGAAGCTGTGCATGGTGGAAACGATGAGAAATAAATGAAGGATTGAAGGTGACACCATGTGAAAATATTCTCTCCTAGGAAGATGTGTGGTTCTGAAAAGAACCGGGGTGAGAATGGATCTCGACGTTTCGGACAGTTTGCTCTGTCCTTGTGTCACTCACTCTCCTGAGGATGGACAGAGCACACTGTCCGAAACGTTGATATCTATTCTCTCCCCGGTTCTTTTCAGAACCACACATCTTCCTAAAGAGATTATTTTCACATGGTGTCACCCGCAATCCTTAATTTATTCCTCATGTGTTTTTTTTGGGTATTATTATTGGTATCAAATAGCTGTTGAGTTTGGAAAATGCTTGAATAAAAGTACAAAAAAATAGTAGGTTTTCACAGTGCTTGTTTTTTTGGGTTTTGTTTTATGCAGAACAAGAAATCACACATCAAGATCCATGAGGATGCTCAAGGACTGATCTACGTTGTTGGTGTGACAACGAGGACGGTTAGCTCAGAGCAGGAGGTAACTATACTGCAACCTCCAAGTCCTGGCTTTACCGTATCTGTTGGATTCAGGCCTGAAGAGCCCAGCTACTATCAACTGCCCCCCCCCCTCCCTGGGTCTCCCCTACCCTCTGGGTCTCCCCTACCCTCTGGGTCTCCCCTACCCTCTGGGTCTCTCCTACCCTCTGGGTCTCTCCTACCCTCTGGGTCTCTCCTACCCTCTGGGTCTCTCCTACCCTCTGGGTCTCTCCTACCCTCTGGGTCTCTCCTACCCTCTGGGTCTCCCCTACCCTCTGGGTCTCCCCTACCCTCTGGGTCTCCCCTACCCTCTGGGTCCTCCTACCCTCTGGGTCCTCCTACCCTCTGGGTCCTCCTACCCTCTGGGTCCTCCTACCCTCTGGGTCCTCCTACCCTCTGGGTCTCTCCTGCCCTCTGGGTCTCCCCTGCCCTCTGGGTCTCCCCTGCCCTCTGGGTCTCTCCTGCCCTCTGGGTCTCTCCTGCCCTCTGGGTCTCTCCTGCCCTCTGGGTCTCTCCTGCCCTCTGGGTCTCTCCTGCCCTCTGGGTCTCTCCTGCCCTCTGGGTCTCTCCTGTCCTCTGGGTCTCCCCTGCCCTCTGGGTCTCCCCTGCCCTCTGGGTCTCCCCTGCCCTCTGGGTCTCTCCTGCCCTCTGGGTCTCTCCTGCCCTCTGGGTCTCTCCTGCCCTCTGGGTCTCTCCTGCCCTCTGGGTCTCTCCTGCCCTCTGGGTCTCTCCTGCCCTCTGGGTCTCTCCTGCCCTCTGGGTCTCTCCTGCCCTCTGGGTCTCTCCTGCCCTCTGGGTCTCTCCTGCCCTCTGGGTCTCTCCTGCCCTCTGGGTCTCTCCTGCCCTCTGGGTCTCTCCTGCCCTCTGGGTCTCTCCTGCCCTCTGGGTCTCTCCTGCCCTCTGGGTCTCTCCTGCCCTCTGGGTCTCTCCTGCCCTCTGGGTCTCTCCTGCCCTCTGGGTCTCTCCTGCCCTCTGGGTCTCTCCTGCCCTCTGGGTCTCTCCTGCCCTCTGGGTCTCTCCTGCCCTCTGGGTCTCTCCTGCCCTCTGGGTCTCTCCTGCCCTCTGGGTCTCTCCTGCCCTCTGGGTCTCTCCTGCCCTCTGGGTCTCTCCTGCCCTCTGGGTCTCTCCTGCCCTCTGGGTCTCTCCTGCCCTCTGGGTCTCTCCTGCCCTCTGGGTCTCTCCTGCCCTCTGGGTCTCCCCTGCCCTCTGGGTCTCCCCTGCCCTCTGGGTCTCTCCTGCCCTCTGGGTCTCTCCTGCCCTCTGGGTCCTCCTGCCCTCTGGGTCCTCCTGCCCTCTGGGTCTCTCCTGCCCTCTGGGTCTCTCCTGCCCTCTGGGTCTCTCCTGCCCTCTGGGTCTCTCCTGCCCCCTGGGTCTCTCCTGCCCCCTGGGTCTCTCCTGCCCCCTGGGTCTCTCCTGCCCCCTGGGTCTCTCCTGCCCTCTGGGTCTCTCCTGCCCTCTGGGTCTCTCCTGCCCTCTGGGTCTCTCCTGCCCTCTGGGTCTCTCCTGCCCTCTGGGTCTCTCCTGCCCTCTGGGTCTCTCCTGCTCTCTGGTTCTCTCCCACCCAGGATGTCGGGATTGATTAATATTTTCATGCCCAAAGATGATCTTTCTTTAAATGCAATAAAAATTGGCATTATACTTTTGTACAGGGGAGTGTTGCCCCATGCAGTGGGTGTTTTGGTCACTTCTGAAGTGACAATCCCCACATTGGGGGTAGGGCAGCCGGGGGGAGGGGTGAGAGAAACAGTTGAAATGGGTAGATTACAGTACATTGCAATTGAAAGTTAACCTCAAAATGGGAATTTCTCAAAACACTTTTTCTCTTCCCAGAGAATTAATATTAATTTCACAAATTGTGATTTTTTTTCTCCAAAACTGGGAAAACATTTTCACGCCTTTCCACACAAGTGGGAAAACATTTTCACGCCTTTTCTCAAAGTGGGAATATAATTTTCCACTTGAATTCACAGGGGGAAAAGTTGTCTGAGAAATGTGAAATGTGCAGGGCTGTAGTCGAGTCCCTGTAAGTCGTTTCACAAGTCCTTTCATAAAGCCAGTCACAAGTAACTGGATGAACAATGACAAGGGAATGCCTTTGTCAAAGCTCATTTGAATAGCTTGCGATTGGAATTAGAACTGGAGGGCTTGTGATGGACTTGCAGGGACTTGTGATGGACTCAACTACACCCCTGGAAATGTGATTATTTTCACCAAATTTCCCATTCCCATTCACAGTGTTGACTTTCATTTGCAATACACTGTATACGGGGCTTGATGTCCGTTGATTCATACAATTATTTTAAGTACATGTCTACAGATATTTTAAAGGGAGATGGTCCTCCGGTGTCGTAGCCTTGGTTCTTACCAAAGACGCAAATAATAAAATGCAGTCTTCCAAATACAGGTAACTTATGCCAAAGGTACATATATTTCTGAATTCTTGTTTGTATCTCCACAGACACTGCAGTGTCTTCAAGGAGGGGCGCTCTGCAGAACCACCGGCAGTACCAACATGAATGCCCAGAGCTCCAGATCACATGCCATCTTCACTCTCCATATCAAACAGCAGCGGCTTGTCAAAATGGTAAGGAAACGACCTCTTAAAAACCCAATCAGGAAAACCCAACTCGATATGTACGAGTTGAGTGCATGTACATGTACTTCAACCCTTGTTTTGTACTTTAAGTACTTCTGATTTGTGGCGACACGCTTTTTGAGTTGTTCCTGTTCAAGATCAAGTACAAATACAATAAAATGTATTCAAGTGCAATTACTGTCGATACCTACATGTATGTAGTATGACTACATGTACTTTAGCCCTTGGTTTATAGTAGTTTTTTGTAAATGTGAATTCAGGTTCACAGCAAAGTGCTCAACTATACATTTACTACTTTAAAGGCAGTGTACACGATTGGTCATTGTTGCAGTTTTCAGAAATGGGCGGATTTGGGGGTTAGTATTTTATAGGAAATATCATTCCACTGACCTGTTCAAAGTTTTGCGTTGTTGGGTGGCGAAAAAAAAACGAGAGAAAAACGGCGCTCGTTTCCAACCGTCGGGCGGATGATAGCCTTTTAGTCAAGGCGCGCGTGGCTATCTGGGTGCGTGACGCGCCCCGAATGCCAGCATGTCCGGGGCGCGCCACTCGTGGGTAGCTACGCGCGCCTTGACTAAAGGCTACAAGGCAGTTTTCCAACGATTTCCAGCTGGAAATCGTTGGAAAACTATATATATATTTCCACTTTTCTTGACGACAGCACACCTGGTGCTATAATTTCACAGGATGATTGAGACTACTATTAGCTTACAGTCTAGTAAGGTATTTCGTAATAATTCAGTAAAACAATTTTTTGGAGGATTACTAATCATGTACACTACCTTTAACCCTAACCGCCTAATGGTTTACCAAAATTACACTGCTAAATCCAACAGAGTCCAACGGTGACTCATATATGTTTCCTGCTCAATCCAACACAGTCCAACACAGTCCAACATGCCAAGTCGCTGGGTAACTAAAAATACAAAATGACTTGCCTGCTAAATCCAACAGAATCCAACAGTGACATATTTTTCTGTTGCCTGCTGAATCCAACAGGATTGTAACACTATGAGTTAGCTGCTCAATCCAACAGGGTCCAACGGGAATATCAAATTGTTGGATCGTGTTGGATTCAGCAGAGTTTAATTCATTTGATTATGAATGCAGACAAAAAGTACTCAATCACGTACATGTATGACAGTGAGTTTGATTACATTTGATTAAATTTGATTTAAATTTCTGGTTGATTAAACACAAATTGGGCTTGTAGCCAATGACTAAATTATGCCAGTTTTTACCAAATTTATAATTACTGCTACTTAAAACCACAACCAGAATCGGTTGGTTAAAATATGAACTTAAAATATGAACTTAAAATACCCCCAAAAGAAGAAAATAGCAAGAAATCACGAAACGAGTGTTTCTGACGCACCTAGTAGACTCGCCAATGGAAAGACTCTCAAAAATACACACATCATATTATCAGTAGACATTGTTCATATAAACAAACAGATGGAGAACAAAAGTATTATTGCATTATACCACATACATGTCATAAAAGTGTTGTAACACTGTACTAAGTGCTATAACACTGTACTAAGTGCTATAACACTGTGTAGTACTACATGCTATAACACTACTAAGTGCTGTAACACTGTGTACTGTACAAAGTGCTGTAACACTTTACTGTACTATCAAAGTGCTATAACACTGTGTAGTGCCACATGTAAATGCTATAACACTACCAAGTGCTGTAACACTGTGTAGTACTACATGCTATAACACTACTAAGTGCTGTAACACTGTGTACTGTACAAAGTGCTGTAACACTTTACTGTACTATCAAAGTGCTATAACACTGTGTAGTGCCACATGTAAATGCTATAACACTACCAAGTGCTGTAACACTGTGTACATGTACTAAGTGCTGTAACGCTGTGTACTAAGTGCTATAACACTGTACTTAGTTTTATAACACTGTGTAGTACTACATGCTATAACACTACTAAGTGCTGTAACACTGTGTAGTAAGTGCTATAATATGGGGAATCAGGTTGGTGCAGTAACCACTGTCACCGCCTTTCACCACTGTGGCCCGGGTTCGATTCCTTGTCCACATGTGGATTGGGTTTTCAGTCCCTACCTGATTCCGTAGGTTTTCCCCAGAATATTCTTCTGGGGTTTTCCTCCCACCTCTAAAACTGTAACTTCTTCTCATCGTCTTCTCTCTACAGGTTTCTTCAGGCTTTCGAGCTACAGTGCCTGGGGCACTTTTGAGGAATCCTTGGTTTCATTACCAGAAAGAATTAATAATAATAATAATTATTATTATGATGTAGTATAGTACTACATAAACACTGTGTGGAAAGTTCTGCTTTTTGATGTGAATTGCATGTATCAAAATTATGTCAAAATTATGACAGGTGTTGCGGTGTTTTCCTTTGCACAAAAATTTAATTTTTTTTTTCCTCAACAGTCAGATGAGGAAAACGAGGATGAGCCACCGAAGGAAAGTGATGACAACTCGGGCATGAATGAGTTTGAGACGCTCACTGCCAAGTTTCACTTTGTAGACTTGGCTGGCTCTGAGAGGTTGAAGCGAACCGGTGCTACAGGGGACCGGGCAAAAGAAGGCATCTCAATCAACTGCGGACTGGTACATTTGTAGCTAGATTGTTCAGTGTTATTAATGTCTCCTGATTCAGTGCAAACATTTCAAGAAAAATGCAGAATTTGATGTACAGTGAAATCTCGATAAGTCAAAACCGGTTAACTCGAAAACCCGGTTAACTCGAAGTAAGATTTTAATCCCCGTGAAAAGAATAGCAAATCATGTATGAACATGCCCACACTAACTTGAAATTTTGGACCGGTAACTCCGGATAAGTCGAACTTCAAATCGCCAGGTGCAGAAATAAACTTGCATAATTAGGCCACAGAAGAAACTGGAATCCTTTTGTTAGGTTAAGGAATCTCCCAGGACCGCAATCAATAAACCTAAACTCTGGTATAGATAAGCAACAAAGAGGCTATTAGGGTCCATACATGTAGTATCATTGGAGCAGCTGCCTATTCGCTCCGGTACAACTTACAATGATCAAAGGAAACTGCTGGTGACCCGCCCAGGAAGGCCAAAGACGCAAAGCCGCCTTAATTATCACTGCAATCCTTTGAAGAAGCGCCCACGCAACCACGATGCAGTTGGCAATGATTCAAGTGAACTGCTGACCAATCACACAGTCGCACGTGCTTGCTGCAGTGACGTATGACGGGTGGCTGGATCAAGGCACGCCGCACTGAGCCGCGCCGCACAGGATCGTTTTCTTGAGAGAGGGCGCATGCCATCTCGAGAGAGGATGCATGCTATCTCGAGAGAGGGCACTGTGTCGTGAATACGGAGATGACAGACGAATGGCTAGGTTTTGGCGGAAGAGACATCTTTAACGCCGATGAAACGGGCCTGTTTTATTGTCTCTTGTTGGACCATTCCCTCACACTAAAGGGGGGGACCTGCAACAGCGGAAAGCGAAGCAAAGATGGCCTGAAAATGCCATTATTTCGTACTCTATTTCTCGCCGTTACATTGGATATTCGCTTGGTATTCACGTACGTAATCTTTTTGGGGGAAAAGGGGACCTTGGGTAACTCGAAACTCCGCTTAATTTGAAATTGGAGCCTGTTCCCCTGAGGTTCGACTTATCGCGATTTCACTGTATATCCACCTGAATATTTTGTTGTAACTTTGCTATGACGAACAACACTATACCGAACATTTGGCTATATAAGGAATATCGTCATTGGCTCCGAAACTGTTGTATTCGGTACATACCATTGTTCACTATAACGAACGACCACTTTAGTTAACATTTTTTTGTGAATCCCATGAGATTCGTTATAATTAGCCTTTTAGAGGTATGGCGGACACAATAGGAGGGCGCTATTTCATTTGGGTAAACATTTAGTGAAAACAAAAATTCCAGTGAAAGTCAGAATCAGATATTGTTTTGAGTTAAAGTACAATCCATAGTACAATCCATAGATCATGCCTAATCTTCACCTTTGAAATTTCCTGTGCTTTCACAAAAGGTATACCCAAATCAAATAGCGCCCTCTCCTATTGTGTCCGCCATACCTCTAAAAGGCTAATGGCGGTCTACTCTAATTATAAACTTGATTGTGTTCTTTGTCTAAAGCTTGCACTGGGTAACGTGATCAGTGCATTGGGTGACCCAGCCAAGAAATCCAGCCACGTTCCCTACAGGGACTCCAAGCTGACCAGACTATTGCAAGACTCACTGGGTGGCAACAGGTACCAGACCAATCATTAGCACAATCGTTCAAAACACTGTGTGTTCTTATTCTTGTGAAATACAATGAAAGTAAAATGTTTTGTTCTACTAGCCCAGATGTCTAGTAGATTTGTAACTGAAATTCGACCTTTGGAAGATCTATTGGTCAGCAAGGCTTCAGATTTCAGAGATAGGAACGGAAACATAAAATGATCTGTAGTCTTATTGATGCAGACTATCTCTCTAGTTTCTATTTTTGTTGTTATTTTTGTTTTCAGTCAAACCCTGATGATAGCTTGTGTGAGTCCCTCGGATCGTGATTTCATGGAGACGCTGAACGCACTGCGTTACGCAAACCGAGCCAAGAACATTAAGAATGTGGTTGTGGCCAATCAGGACAAGACCAGTCGCCAGCTGGCCACACTCAGGAACGAGATCAGAGAGCTACAGGAAGAGCTCTTCGATTACAAACAGGTTGGTTCAGAAAGACTCTGATGTGACAGCGAGACCCTGGCTCAAAATCTGTAGTTGTTAGTCTAAGAACCGGTAGGGAGGCAAGTAAGCCCAGTTAAATCCATTCTGTCCGGCTGTTATGAACGTGGTGTTGGTATGCCGTACGGGCCTGTGCAGCCAAGCATAACGCACATAATAGGCAAGCAGGAATGCGCATTATAGACGACAACCGGCCAGGTGGTCTTATTTAAACAGTGGCTATGACCGTCATCCGTATTCAATGTTTTAACCCCTTGAGTACGGTTATTATCAGGAGGCGCCGGGGTGGCCTGTGCAGCCAAGCGAAACGGACACAATGTGCATGTGCGGTCAAGCATAGCGTACACGATGATCCAACAATGGATCGAAACTGCACAAATAGCGGCTGTCGGCGTCAACCGGCCTGGTGGCACTGTTTTTTGTTTTTGCGCCATTTGGCGTCATCCGTACACAAGGTGTTAATAATTGATAACAAAATTGACAGACAAGAAGGCAGACGAGGTATTCTCTGAGCACCCTGCCAAATGCAACACAGCTGAAATAAGAACCCTGCCAAATGCAATGTTGCACTGTGCAGTGAACTCATCTGTACCAGCCTTGTTGCTGTAGGCTTAATATAAATACATGTATAATACTAAATACAAAAGAAGGCATCAGACCGGGAGACATTTACCATTGGTGCATTCTGTTGCATTTAGCAGGGTTAGGTTTAAGACATAATACATAATGCAGATAAACTGTTTTACTTGTGATCGTTTTTATCAGGGTAAACGTCAGGTTAACGCCGACGGTGTCGAGGAAATAAATGACCTCTTCCACGAGAACACGATGCTGCAGAGCGAGACGGAGAACCTACGTCAGCGGGTCAAGGCCATGCAGGAGACCATTGATTCGCAGACATCGCGGATATCGGTGCTGGTAGCGGAGCAGGCACGGTGGAGGCTGACCAGTGGAGGGACGGGGGATGGAGGGGGAGAGGAGTTGATCTCCATGGTGGAGGGGTATGTCAAGGAAATTGAAGATCTGAGGTGAGTACTGACAAAAGGAGAGTTGTGTAAATAATGCGCCTATCAATTGATTACCCCTCCCCCGGGCTACCTCACCTCTGAGGTAGGGATTTGGTCACATTTTTTAAGCCCCACGGTGGGGATTTTGGTCATCATACACTGGGGATGAGGTACATGTGTGTTGTATTATAATATAAACTTGATGGCATTTTTTTTTTACAAGCCCTACAGTGCGTACATGTTTGTTTGATCCTTTTGCAAGGCGTTTTTTAAACAAAACATAAATCATACATGATAGCATCAAAATTCTAATCCCCACCCTACAAGGTGGGGGTGTCTCCACCCATTTAGGTTGGGATTGTCGCTAGATTTTTGCCCCAGTGGTGGGGATTTTGTCACTTCAAAAGTGACACCTCAGAGGTTGGGTGGCCCGGGGGGAACAATTGATAGGCGCATAAGAGTGAAAATAAGCATGGAGTATGGGAGGGAAAGGATGTTTAGAGGGACGATAGAGAGATGAGGAATTAGTTTAAATCAAAGAGACACGAGATCTGAAGTTGGTACTTAACCAGTTCGCGTCGGATGACGTGTATACACGCAAAAGTTTTGCTGTGTTCGGAACGGATGACTGATAAACTGGCACTCGAGCGAGGCAGGAAATATCTGTCGGCGACCCGCTCGCAGCGAGTGAGGCCAGAAATATCAGGGTGTGCTACCCGCAGATTACGGCCTGATTCCGACTGAACCCGGCTGGCATCAAGGTTCGTGAAAAATAATCCCGCGCTTGGGTCCGGTTAATGTCAAAATAATCCCGGCGTGAACTGGTTAAGAATTTCAGGGTTGAGATTTGTCACGATTTTTCCTGATTTCAGGATTTTTTTGTCAGGATTTCAGAATTTTTAAAGAATCTCTTTTGCAATCTGGAATTGTTGTCCTAAATGTGTTTCTACTTGCAAAAGTGGATATAGACTAATAAAAACGGATATTTTAAGGGGGTGCCTTATAAAGGGAAATACAAATATGTTGATCTGGGGGTCCTCGTGGATTTTTCATGGATTTTTTGTGAATTTGTTGTGGATTTTTCATTTTTGGCCAATCTCACCCCTGAAGTAGTGCCCTTTCATGAAGGATCTGTGAAAGAAATGGAGGATGAATCCTGTTATCACAAAATGTTGCAAATTTGACAACTGCCAGTCAACTGTGTTGATGCTAGCTGGCCAGCAGTATTCAGAAATCTCAACTTCATTTGTCTTCTTTCATATTGCAGAGCAAAACTCGTGGAGAGTGAGTCGCTCAATTCCATCCTGCGTCGTAAAACCATCCATGAGTCTCCAGTGAGAGTCCCCTCACGGGCTACGATGAGCCCAAGTCACATACCGCTAACCTCAAGCGGTGCTGACTTCAGGTATGTTGAAAGTGTCATTTATAAAGTGTCAGTGAAGCGATGTAAAAAAATTGTGGATATCCGTACTACTTTGTAGATCAAACAAACTGAAAGTCGCCCAATACAAGGCTAAAAGTTACTGATTTTTCCTGATTTCAGAAGTCTTTTTCAGGATTTTTACTGATTTTAGAATTTTTAAAGGATCTCTTTTGAAATCTGGAATTCCATAGGTGTTTTTACCCGTAAAAGTGGATATAGACCAATAGAAACAGGTATTTAAGGGGTGCCTTTAGGACAAAAAAAACCATAGACCCTACGTTGCTTCTGGGATCCTCAGCAACCCTTAAACACTGCAGATTTCATGGATTGTTTCATTTTCGGCCAATCTCGCCCCTGATAAACAATGAGTATCGTTTTTTTGACTTTTGACATTGAAGTTGATTGACCAATCAAAATCTTGAAATCATTTTCTTGGCCATTCAGCAGCAGGCAGCGTCATTATTCAGGAGAGCGGTGAGTGAATTACAGTCAGTCATGTCAGTGTTTGCATGATTAGATGATAGACCAACATCGCTGCTTGATTATTAGACATATTAAAGAGAAGTTGATATCATTATCATACTGTTGTCTTTTGCTATCAGTCAAGGCTGCCCTTGCTGTTGCATGGACTGTCTTGGTCTTCTTCCATTAGACGATACAATTTATGTAAATTAGAACAGAGATTTTTCTCCTTTTTTTTGTTGCCCATCCCGACGTAATGTATTGAAGCACTGTATACTCCGTGCTTTCCGAGAGCCTGTGTGAACAAATTCACAGTGCTTCATACATTACGTCGGGATAGGGCAAGCAAAACGGAAAAAAATCTCTGTTCTAATTTACATACATCATCATCCCCAATGCAAAAATTCCATCTTCACATTGATACAATTTATGTTGACAAATACATTCATAGTGTTAGATTGTACTTGCATGACGAACTGTATGAAAGTCGGCCAAAAAGTTCGTAGGTTGACGCTGAAGGAGTAATGCTAGATCAATAAAACTTAAAATGCATGTATTTCAACGCTTTTGATTACTAATTGTAAGCTGTTGGAATCTCCCGTGAGAGAGTTGCGAACATTCTGAGTACAGAACTTGGAACGTCAACGGTTTCTGCTCGGTGGGTGTCGCGTCTTCTGATCCCTGATCAAAAGCGCACCAGGCTGGTCATGTCAAGGGATAACTTGGAGCATTTTGAAGCAGATCCAGCTAATTTCATCGAACGTTTCCTAACCCAGGATGAGTGCTGGGTCCATCACTTTGAGCCAGAGACAAAGAGGCAATCCATGGAGTGGAAACACAAGTCCTGACCCCCTACAAAGAAGGCCAAGGTCGTTTCGATGCCAAATTTTGTCAATTTTTACGAAGTCGTCTATGAACCACCAAATACGGCCTTACCTGGAAACAAACAATGCAACTAGTTATCAAAAGGGTTGAAATAAATGCATGCTAAGTTTCATTGATCTGGCATTACTCCTTCAGAGTCAACCGACGAACTTTTCAGCCGACCCTCGTATACATGGGAAGCTACAGTAACGACCCTGGTATACATGGGAAGCTACAGTAACGACCCTCGTATACAGGGGAAGCTACAGTAACGACCCTGGTATACATGGGAAGCTACAGTAACGACCCTCGTATACAGGGGAAGCTACAGTAACGACCCTGGTATACATGGGAAGCTACAGTAACGACCCTCGTATACAGGGGAAGCTACAGTAACGACCCTGGTATACATGGGAAGCTACAGTAACGACCCTCGTATACATGGGAAGCTACAGTAACGACCCTCGTATACAGGGGAAGCTACAGTAACGACCCTCGTATACATGGGAAGCTACAGTAACGACCCTGGTATACATGGGAAGCTACAGTAACGACCCTCGTATACATGGGAAGCTACAGTAACGACCCTCGTATACATGGGAAGCTACAGTAACGACCCTGGTATACATGGGAAGCTACAGTAACGACCCTCGTATACAGGGGAAGCTACAGTAACGACCCTGGTATACATGGGAAGCTACAGTAACGACCCTCGTATACAGGGGAAGCTACAGTAACGACCCTCGTATACATGGGAAGCTACAGTAACGACCCTCGTATACATGGGAAGCTACAGTAACGACCCTCGTATACAGGGGAAGCTACAGTAACGACCCTCGTATACATGGGAAGCTACAGTAACGACCCTGGTATACATGGGAAGCTACAGTAACGACCCTCGTATACATGGGAAGCTACAGTAACGACCCTCGTATACATGGGAAGCTACAAAACCATACACTTGTACATTCATCTTAGGGCTGTTCATTTTCAAATAATTTAGTATTCAATTATTCGAAACTGGGTTTGACCGAATATTCGATGCCGATACGGCGCTGATCAAGTTTTTCACGGGTCAGCTGCAATTGAATGCCGCGCCGGTAAAAAGATGCACGCAAAGCACGCTGGTGTTTTATGTGCACAATTACTGGGGTTTTGCAGCAAATTATTTATTAGTATTAGAGGTTTTACGGACGGGAACAATAAACCTCCGTCCACAAAAAAAATACTGTCGACAAAAATGCGGAATTTGACACAACTACATGTAAGCACCGTACCTTTTCTATCAAAATAGCATCAGAGTTGTATCTGTACTTGCATATTTTTTTTTATCGAATATTCAAACCGGCAAAAAGGTATTCGAATATTCGGTTGACGGTCGAAAATTTGAATATTCGGGACAGCCCTAATTCATCTGTACGATAAATCAAAGGCTATATTTTTGTACATGCATCTTACGCCATGTTAAGTGCAAGTCCTTTGAATTAAAAACTTTCACTGCACACCAGTATGACAAGGCAGTATAGTCTGACAACAGTGTCGTCTGATTATGGAAAAGTGCTCTTACTGTCTGACCTTTCCGTTTGTCATCTTGGTCTGATACCTGGAAGTCAACGCATATATGTACATGGACGGAGCTGGTCACTGCATGATTTGTACAAGTGTTAATCCCCTTCCCAACATGTACAATTACATTCACCTGCATGCAGCCTTGCACGAACTCGGTGTATCAACTTTGTATTACATTTACATAGTGATGCCGGTGGAGCTTAGGGAAATTTACGCATCACTGATTTCCCCCATCACTTTTGTGAATGGTTGTACGTACATGTACACTCAGGGTTCCCACGGGTCATGGAAAATTCTGGAAAATCCTGGAAAATCCTGGAAAAAAAGTTGTCCTTGAAAGTCACGGAAAATCATGGAAAATTGGGAAAAATAAAAAAGTCGTGGAAAAGTCATGGAAATCAAGATCATGCAAGGGTTATTTTTGATGGACCACTTTTGATGTGAGGAGGAGGCCATTATTAATTAAAACTTATTTTCAAAAGCTAACAATTTGGTTAGCCCAACATCAGCGGTTCATCAGTATCATAATACAACTTTTTCTCTGCAAAATGGCGTTAAATGTCATGGAAATTGTCATGTTTTAGTCCTGGAAAGTCCTGGAAAAGTCATGGAATTTGGTTTTCAGATTTCGGTGGGAACCCTGGTGATGCTGGTGGAGCTTGGAGATTTCTTTGCTGATACGTTGTATTATGTTGGAAGTACATTTAACAATAACCATGCCGCATGAAGTATTTATGAAATAAATCATTCATGAAATAATTCATTTTAATTAATCATTCAAATTGTTAGTTTGTATTTATTTATTTATTCATTTCTTTTTAGCAACCACTAATACTAATAGAATGGTTGGATCAAAACACAAATTAAAAAGACTAATTAAAACACGTTTTAAAACAAATTTTAAGGTTACAAAACACCAAAATTACAAACCTATATACAGTCAAATCAGTCTCTCCTGCTAGCATGTGTTTATTCCATGTCATACAAACCTGGATCGTATTAACTACACAAGAGACTTGGTCTCAGTCTGTGCTTCCAAAGGACTCACTGATGAATGCTGTGCATTGATGATCAGGGTTGTAGTCGAGTCCCTGCAAGTCCTTTCACAAGTCCTTTCGCAAGTCCAGTCACAAGTCCTTTTGTAAAGCCAGTCACAAGTAACTGGATGAACAATGACAAAGGAATGCCTTTGTCAAAGCTCATTTGAATAGCTTGTGATTGGAATTAGGACTGGAAGGTTTGTGATGGACTTGCAGGGACTTGTAATGGACTTGACTACAGCCCTGTTGATGAGTCCAAATTTATGGCATATGACAATGACTACCCGACCAAGATTCCTTCGTAATATAAGCCTGCAGCATCCTACCTCGCGTACAGTTCATGTGATCAGTAACTGCCATGCATTTGTCACTGATACCATCTAGGGATGTATTTGAAACCTCGTTCTTGGGTAACCCGTGTTCTCGCAGGCTGGTTGCTGATTGTGAATGCCAAAGTGCCGCAATTTGCCATAAAAAGTGCCGTAATGTTGCTGTGCGTGCTCCTGGCCTGTTTCTTTTATTTCATGAGATTTTTGAAGACAAGTCGTTAGACGGTCGTGTTTCGTCCACAGGCGGCGTCATAATTACCAGCGTGGCACGTTACATGTATGTTAATACGCCAGTGAAGCACATGCATGTTGGCAACTAATGCGTATGTGCTATATCCCGGACGAAAATAATAAAACTGTCCAATTACCGACTTGATTTCAAGTCTAAACTCGCAACACGCGACCCTCGACCGGGGTTTCGAATATGCTCTTAGATTGTGTGTACCAGTGTGCAGAGCCATAGCCATATTGTATGATCCCATCCATTGTGCATGATTGAGATCCTTAGCCATATTGTATGATCCCATCCATTGTGCATGATTGAGAGCCATAGCCATATTGTATGATCCCATCCATTGTGCATGATTGAGATCCATAGCCATATTGTATGATCCCATCCATTGTGCATGATTGAGAGCCATAGCCATATTGTATGATCCCATCCATTGTGCATGATTGAGATCCATAGCCATATTGTATGATCCCATCCATTGTGCATGATTGAGATCCATAGCCATATTGTATAATCCCATCCATTGTGCATGATTGAGAGCCATAGCCACATTGTATAATCCCATCCATTGTGCATGATTGAGATCCATAGCCATATTGTATGATCCCATCCATTGTGCATGATTGAGATCCATAGCCATATTGTATGATCCCATCCATTGTGCATGATTGAGATCCTTAGCCATATTGTATGATCCCATCCATTGTGCATGATTGAGAGCCATAGCCATATTGTATGATCCCATCCATTGTGCATGATTGAGATCCATAGCCATATTGTATGATCCCATCCATTGTGCATGATTGAGATCCATAGCCATATTGCATGATCCCATCCATTGTGCATGATTGAGATCATAGCCATATTGTATGATCCCATCCACTGTGTATGATTAAGAGCCATAGCCATATTGTAGAGCTGCTATCGGAGGGAATATTTACTTATTTTTAGTCACAATACATGCAGGTGGCTTTGTTTTTTAGCCATAGTACATATATAACACAATTTTGACTAATTTTCAGCTATATGTAATTGCTTCCGTATTCTTGTTAGTTCATCAACCGTAACCTACCTGAATCCATCAAAATCCATACCCCTGTTTTTGAGGATTTCGGCGGATTCAGGATACCTCCATATTGAAAACTGGGGGATTTTGATGGATTGAGGATTGTATGCCTAGCGGTACTGCAGGATTTTGATGGATTCAGGATACCTCCATATTGAGCAGTCACCAAAACCAACTTTTTGTGCATGACAAAACAGGTGGATTTTGGCGGATTCAGGATACTTTCTAGTCAAGTTTTATACCCAAGGGGTTAGGGTTTTGGGTTAAGCAGTAAATTCTGCTACACAATGGATCAGTTCAGTTAGCAGCTGATAAGCATATATTTGCTGAGCAGAGCTTTGCCTTGCAAAACAGGTTGCAAGCATAAATATTATCAATTTGTGATTTATACTGCTTTTGATGAATACAGACAATGAAAAAATAAATGTTGATAAAAGTTACTTCTACATTATTTCTTTGCACTTTTTGTGTTTAAAGGCCTATATCTCGAAACGCACTTCCGTTAACTTAAAAAATAGGAGAATACTACAGGGGTCAAACCTACACCAAATTAAAGCTTAGGATGTTGCAAATTCAACCATGTATATAACTCATTTTTTTCAAATTTTGCAACATAATACATGTACCCCTTTTTGCAGAGCCGGTCACAATTGTCGAAGCCTTTTGGTAGTAAATAAATGTATGCACATGTATATACATGTATGATTGGTTTTTGTTTTTGGTTTCAGGATTGAGGCTGAAATTCCGGAGAACAGTCGCGTGGCGTCCATCCTTGCCCAAGCTAAAAAGCAGGTGGAGCACGACCAGGAGAAGATGAGATTAGTAGAGGCTTCCAAAGAAACACGCTCCAAGTCCAGATTACACAGGTGCATTATCCATATTATGCAAGATCTTCAATGGTTTCTGAAAATTGATTGAAATTATTGTTGATTTAGGAATCGTGATAATGATCATCAGCATTGATACTGCTGCTGCCTTTTCACACTAGAGTGCCGAACCCCGGGGGGAACTCAACCTGGTGTGCTGTTGTTTTCATGAAAAAGGGAAATTTATATCATTTTCCAACAATTGTTCAGCCGAACAATCGTTGGGAAAAAATAACTGATTTGTTTAAATACTGCCCTCTATTGACCGAATGTAGTTAGTCCACATTGTTTCTAAAATAGGTTAACAATCTGAAAACAGGCGAATGCGTAGCGTACCGAAGCAACGCGTTGTTGGCCGTTCGTCGCACAACACAAGGACCGCTCGGCCTTTGTACATGTTATGTGACCAATTGAAAACGATCCCATTTACAAAAAATGGGCTTACATGTATTTTACAAGAGGGCGCTAGAACAAATCCAGTGAGCTTACCGCCTGACGGTTGAAAACGAACGCCATTTTTCTCTTGTTTTTTTCGCCATCCAAGCGCGCAAATCTTTGAACAGGTCAGTGGAACGATATTTCCTATAAAATACTAACCCCCAAATCCGCTCATTTCTGAAAATTGCAACAATGACCAATCATGTACACTACCGTTTAAAACCTCAATAAAAGTGAAAGTTTATCCCATCAAAGTTAAGAGTTAGTGTTCCAAAGTTGTTGATAATGCTAATTGTTCAAACATTCTTCCGTAGCCATTCTTCTGACAAAGATAACGAATCAGGGGATGAGAAAGAGGACTTGGTAGAGAAAGAAGAGAGGACGGTTGAGAGGCAGGAGGGAGAAGACGACGTTGGTGAAGAGGACGGCGGAGATGAGGACGGGGAAGATGATGACGAGGAAGAAGAAGAGGACAAGGACAGCAGTGACAGTGACTCTGAAGATGAAGATGAAGCAGGTAAGAAGACACCACCAATCACTAGGAGGACATTCAGATTACTTTATGTAAATGTGTTCAGTAAGGTGATTTGATTTGATTTGATTTTACTTTGATTTTACTTTGATTGTGATTTTTGAGATTGTGAGATTGTGATTTGTGAGATTGTGATTTTTGAGATTGTGATTTTTGAGATTGTGAGATTGTGATTTTTGAGATTGAGATTTTTGAGATTGTGAGATTGTGATTTTTGAGATTGTGATTTTTGAGATTGGGGATTACCACACACAAAAATATAAATATAAATAAATATACATACAGTGGTGTGCAAAGTTATTCAAACACTTGACATATCTGAAGAAATAAATATTTTATGCCTTACAATGCCTGGTTTACATTTTTCACCTGTATTAAATAGAAAAGGTACATGTAATTGTTGTGAGCATGTACAATTGTAGCTCAGATTAGTATCTGCCAGTCCTACCATCTGTTTTTATCAAACTTGAATCTAATACAACTAAAGTACCTAAAATATGCCAAGTGTTCGAATACTTTTGCACACCACTGTGTATAGCCCAGGGATAGCCCATCAAAATTTTCTAAATTGTTTCCAATGGCCGTCCCCTTATTGCACAAAACATACCAAATACAAATAACAAAATACATGCACTCCTTAACAGACCTGGCCTTTTTGACACTTTGGCCTGCTCTTTCAAACCAAGTCACATATGACTCGTAATCACAGGAAGAACACAACCTTTTGATAAATTAACATTGCTACCTAATCTTATTTCCTCCTAGCTCATTCACAGCTTCAGGATGACCTAGCGAACAAGGCCTGTTTGACACTTTCACCTGCTCTTTCAAACCAAGTCACATATGTGACCGGCTCTGCAAAAAGGGCTATTATGTCGCAAAATTTGAAAAATGAGTTATATACATAGTTGAACTTGTCACATCCTAAGCTTTAAATTGGTGTAGGTTTGACCCCTGTGGCATTTTGTGTTCTTGAGATATCGTGACATTTGTATACTCATATTTTCCCAATTTAATGGAAGCGCATTTAGAGATTTTAAGGCCTTTAAACACAAAAAGTGCTAAGAAATAATATAGAATTAATTTGTATCAACATGTATTTTTTCATCTTTATTCATCAATATTAATAAATTATGAAAATATAGATAGAATAGAAGCCAACAAACCAAACACAAAAAATCACTTACGCGAAGATTTTTTCGCCCATTTCACATAGAACTGTCCTGTGTGTGTGTTTTCACATAGTGCGACATAATACCCCTTTTTGCAGAGCCGGTCACATATGACCGGTAATCACAGGAAGACCCACAGTGTTTTGATTGATTAACAATTCCCTCCCCTATCTTGTGTCCCCCCAGCTCAGTCACAGCTTCAGGAGGACTTGGCGGACCTGGCCTGTGAGATCAACATCAAGCAGCGTTTGATTGAGGAGCTGGAGACCAGCCAGCGCAGGCTGTTCACCCTGAAGGCGCAGTACGAGGAGAAGATGATGTCTCTGCAGAGCAAGATCAGAGAGACGGAAATGGAGCGAGACAAGATACTCACAAACATGGGTCAGGGAGAATAATGATATGAACATAATCAATGGATGAAAATGTAATGGCCCAATCTTATCCATAATGGCAAAGGATATGTGTGGCCACTTTAATTTGGGTTGGTAACACTACATCCTATTAGTAAATGGTACATGTAGTAGCAGGCCCCAAGTACAAATAGGGCCGGTATGTATACCGTCTCCCAATATGCAAACCGGTTCATTTTAATCCTCACAAACCGGGTTGGATACTGTCCAAGCCTCTACTGGAAGGCTGGCCCTGTTTAAGAGTCCATTGTGTCCAATTCCTTGGCTGGTGAACTCCTTTTAAATGCAGACAATGGGGTGACTTTAATCCGATAATAATCTTCCACTGGTTAAAGGTCCTAAACGTTTGCTCAGTTTCAAAGAGTTTGCCTCTGGACAGATCTGACCACCCAGTATTCACACTTCGGTAATCACTACACATACACATATATACTCAGTCAGTCAGTCAATAAACTCCCATTGTCAACACTCTGCAGGGCCATCAGGCAGCAGGCTAGCCAAGCTCAACCGCAAGTCTATTCATTAAGATGGCTTTGAAATGCCGACGAGCAAGTGGACTTGTACCGTCCGGGGAGGGGTATAATACCGTCCGCGGTTTATACCGGTCTGATACCGGGAGCCGGTATGCAGACCGGCCCTAAATGGAATTCGGGCCTAACTTGCCTGTATTACCACTATCACATACAAGTAATGCCCAGGCATTACTTTGGTATAAAGAACTGAGTACTACAGAATACTACTGAATATTTTGTAGCACTGAGTCTCTCTGTGACTGATGAATGGGTCTGTAATGACAGCAGTCTAGATACTGGCAACTACAAAATACTACTTGTATGTAATAGTTATAATACAGGTAAGTTACTGGCTACTACCATTTACTAATAGGATGTAGTATTACCAACCCAAATTAAAACAAATGTATCATCTCTGAAAACCAGTAATTCATACTGTGTTTCCGCCTTAGATGATAAACATTTTTCCTCTAAACCCAGCAACCTTAGTACTGCATATTACTACGTACACTATTTGGGGTGAAGTACCAAATACTAAAAATTACTACAGGCATTGCACACAGTACTGTATACTACATTTTACTGCTAGTAGTATTTTGTAGTATTAGGTGATGTTAAGGCCGGTTTATAGTTGGTCGCGCGATGAAAATCGACGCTGATGGTCGCTGGACGCTGGACGCTAGGCCTTTTTTGTGCAGTTTATAGTTGTCACGCGACGTTTGTAAACACACGCACAGCATACGCGCAGCGCGTCTGGAATTCGAATGTGACTATCACGCATCGCCATTGCTGAATGTAAAATTATTTTAGCTGCGATAATTACTTATCAGAGTTAGCAGCTTTTCTTAATGTGCGATTAATGTCTGTCCCAGCTGTTTTAATAACAATAAATATTAAAACGCATAAATACAATATAGGACGTTTTCGATGCTTATTGATAGTGATATTTATTTTTTATGCCGTGTGCCATATTTACATATTCATCGTTTCTTACCGATCAGGCAATTTTATTGGCCCATTGAAAAAAGTGAGGTCAGCGACCATGTCAGAGTTCAATTGATTGAACTCTGTAGCGACGTCGCCAGCGTCTTTCAGCAACTAGTCGCTGGTGCTTCCACGTCAAGTATAAACCCTGCGTGAGAGGATCGCGCGTCAATTTTTAGTCGCGGTGACCATCGCGCGACCGACTATAAACCAGCCTTTAGGGTTGAGGGACTGAGCCCGAATGCAACCACAACCCCACAAGTTGTGTACAGGTAAAGATTGGGTCATCACATTTTTATTCCCATTCATAAATGCCTTATGAAAAGGCAAAAACCTGTAATAAGAACAACTGATTTTTCCCCCCACTCTTTTTCTCTTCAATTTGTACAATAGGTTTTATACAACACCTGAATAAATCCCAGTCATCCGATTGGTGGATCGTCGATCACGTGCATTGAATTATTCGTCCCATCGCACGACGCGAACCCGCACTGCCAAAAAAGTTCTATCACATGGTTCTATCTAACGGTAACGCGTTTGATAGAACTTCCTCGCCGCTACAACACGGCTGTCATTGGACTGGTTCCCAGTCCCTCTGTTGTCCTTCGGACTTCAAATGTATATTATATACATATGGGGACCGGGAACCAGTCTAGGCTGTCATTCACACAAAATGGCGGACTGTGTTTCCGAACCGCGGTTTGTTTTCGTAACATACGACGAAATATTGGAACTCGTAGGCGATGCTGACGAAGCTAACACAAAGAGACAAATGAAATATGCAGTCAAACGATTAGAGGAATTTGCAAGACACGCAGGAACAACAATTAAAGCTTTAGGCCTAACTGATTCGGAACTGGACCACTTATTGTCGCAGTTTTATGCGGGACTGAGAAGGTAAACGGCACGTTGTAACGTTACACCAAGAAATCCATGCATGCAATCTGTTGAGGATTTATTCAGATGTTGTATAAAACAAATAATGAATGTTTCACATTCGTGCAATGGTAAGAATAATTTCGCCGAGTGGAATGGGACATTCCATCTGTCACCGAATGAAATTATTCTTACCATCGCACTCATAAACATTCATTATTTGTATACTATGTACATACGAGACCTGTGCAGAGTTTTGTCTGTCTGCCTTTTACATTGCGTACATACGCTCATGTGAGATTTTATGCCAGGGGTGAGATTTCTCTAGATTTATCCTAATTTCAGGATTTTTTGTGAAACGGCTTCCGGATTTCCAGAAGATTTTTTGGTCCTTAAATTGTTTTTACAGGGATGCCAGACTTCCGGCAATTGACGGAATTCCGGCTTTTTCATATTTTTGGGAAAAACCTTCGGCATTTGTGGGCCGGAACGACAATATTAATACAAATTACCGTAAGACCATACAGCGCTTTCCTACATGCGTGTACAACGATTCGATTTACACATGTAAAGCAGTGTCCTGCATATACACGCATACGTATGTATGCAGCGGACACTAGACTTACATACTATGTACACGCAACTGGTAAATTCCAGTCTGGGAGGAACGGTCACAATTTGTGTGTACGTTGCGTACACACAATGAGCGTGCAGAACAAAATGCAATCAATCGACGACTTGGTCAAGTTTAGTTCCTCAGAGATTGCTGATTTTGTTGATTCCCAAGCAACTGTATTCACTGTACGCAGTCAAAGTAGGAAACCAGTTATGTTCGTGCATTTCGCGAGCGTGTGCAGCGTGTATACAACATTGCGGAATAACAACAGCGGGGATCGTTTGTCAAAATGGAAGTTAAAATGATTATGCATAGCGTATTGAACATCTACGATGTGATTGCGTATACTAGTACTGTTCATTGTTGTACGATAGATCTACGTTCGCTTTGGAAACATTTATCGTTTGAAAAATAAATCGAGCACTTCGTAAAAATAAAGCAGAAGGCGGCGTCCGAAAAATTTGGCAAAGTTTATTGTACAACGGTCATGTATTACGCATATGTAATTGTAGCGTGGCCCAGATTCCGGACATTCCGGAAAAATTTGTGTCCGGCCCTGCAGCCAAGACCTACTGGCATTCCTGTTTTTAGCATTCCAAAATAACCTATGCAACCTGAAACGTTTTGTTTTTTCACTGTAATGATGCTATTTTTTGCTATTTGTATTCGTTTCTTTTGGTAGAAATGCTTTTTTGTCATGCATTTACAGCAACACCATACAAATCAAATTCCTTCAAATGTTTCGTGGATTTTAAATTGTTCTCAAATCTCACCCCTGTTATGCGCATATGCAAAAAATACAGGGTTTTTATACAAGCATCAGTGTTGGTTCTTATCTGAACTGCAAATGTCCTACTCACTGTGCATTGGCTGAGAATGCTTGGCTAGTCTTAGGCATGTGGGCAAATTACAAACGGTATGTGAATCGTTGGACGGTATGCAAATTAGGTCTTTAGACCTTTGAACGGTTTGTAAACTATTGTTTGGGTCTGGCTTTCAGACCCCTCGCTTTTTTTGTACCAGATTTAAGTGCTCAACAAAAGAGCGTCCTTGCCTGCTGGACTTCAATAGCTGTGCTGCAGCTAATCCTCCAGGGTTAATTAACCCTGGTGGATTAGCAGTAGCACAGCCATTTAAGCGACCACTGTTATCACAATGGAGGCTAATCCGATAAGTACTCTATTGTGCAGCCTGCCAACCTCCAAACCATGAGCGCTCAAGTGTATACTGTTTGGGCTAGGGATTCATACCATTTGGGCCCTCTTAAGTAATTTGCATACCGTTTCTAAATCGCACTGACGCCAATATGTATTTATACTGTGTGCACCAGACTGTTGGGCCAGGACACTTCACCGTCCTCACGCATACTTGTGTGTCCTTGTTCATTTTGCCAGCCCTTCCCTTGATACAGATTTGCTTGGTTTATTATAACATTTGCAGGTTCTCTGACTGAAACAAGAACTCAAGAAAAAGCCGAGAAAATCCGGAAGGAATTTGAAATCAAACTCAAGAAGTTGACCGGCGAGAAGGATCGGATGCAGAAGGCATCTAAGGAGCACTCCAAACTCCTGAGGAACAAGTCACAGTACGAGCGTCAGATGAAAATGCTCACCGGGGACCTGGCCAATATGAAGGAGACCAAGGTCTGTGGACTCCTACATTATTTTGCCAAGTCTATTTACGGGTAGTACGGGAATTGGGTACCCGATTGAAAACGAGCATGGGTACCCGTTAAAGATAACCAATCCCCAAATCTCGGCAATTGCTGTTCATATTGTTCGTCAAGGTCCGCACGTTAATTACTACCACATCGGCGCATCAATGCAGCAAGATGCAAGTGTGTACAGTGAGCTCTATAGCATTACGGAGTAAATTGCATTTTTACAAGCAGCATAGACGTTTCTGTTTTGAATTTAGTCTATGTCCTTTTGAGCTTCCTAGGGAACTACATGTACATTGTTCCCAGGAACACACACTGCTCCCATTGGGCGCACATTCCCAACAGGAACACACACTGCTCCCATTGGGCGCACATTCCCAACAGGAACACACACTGCTCCCATTGGGTGCACATTCCCAACAGGAACACATACTGCTCCCATTGGGCGCACATTCCCAACAGGAACACATACTGCTCCCATTGGGCGCACATTCCCAACAGGAACACACACTGCTCCCATTGGGTGCACATTCCCAACAGGAACACACACTGCTCCCATTGGGCGCACATTCCCAACAGGAACACACACTGCTCCCATTGGGTGCACATTCCCAACAGGAACACACACTGCTCCCATTGGGCGCACATTCCCAACAGGAACACATACTGCTCCCATTGGGCGCACATTCCCAACAGGAACACACACTGCTCCCATTGGGCGCACATTCCCAACAGGAACACACACTGCTCCCATTGGGCGCACATTCCCAACAGGAACACACACTGCTCCCATTGGGCGCACATTCCCAACAGGAACACACACTGCTCCCATTGGGCGCACATTCCCAACAGGAACACACACTGCTCCCATTGGGTGCACATTCCCAACAGGAACACATACTGCTCCCATTGGGCGCACATTCCCAACAGGAACACATACTGCTCCCATTGGGCGCACATTCCCAACAGGAACACACACTGCTCCCATTGGGTGCACATTCCCAACAGGAACACACACTGCTCCCATTGGGCGCACATTCCCAACAGGAACACACACTGCTCCCATTGGGTGCACATTCCCAACAGGAACACATACTGCTCCCATTGGGCGCACATTCCCAACAGGAACACATACTGCTCCCATTGGGCGCACATTCCCAACAGGAACACACACTGCTCCCATTGGGCGCACATTCCCAACAGGAACACACACTGCTCCCATTGGGCGCACATTCCCAACAGGAACACACACTGCTCCCATTGGGCGCACATTCCCAACAGGAACACACACTGCTCCCATTGGGCGCACATTCCCAACAGGAACACACACTGCTCCCATTGGGTGCACATTCCCAACAGGAACACACACTGCTCCCATTGGGCGCACATTCCCAACAGGAACACACACTGCTCCCATTGGGCGCACATTCCCAACAGGAACACACACTGCTCCCATTGGGTGCACATTCCCAACAGGAACACACACTGCTCCCATTGGGCGCACATTCCCAACGGGAACACACACTGCTCCCATTGGGCGCACATTCCCAACAGGAACACACACTGCTCCCATTGGGTGCACATTCCCAACAGGAACACACACTGCTCCCATTGGGCGCACATTCCCAACAGGAACACACACTGCTCCCATTGGGCGCACATTCCCAACAGGAACACACACTGCTCCCATTGGGCGCACATTCCCAACAGGAACACACACTGCTCCCATTGGGCGCACATTCCCAACAGGAACACACACTGCTCCCATTGGGCGCACATTCCCAACAGGAACACATACTGCTCCCATTGGGCGCACATTCCCAACAGGAACACACACTGCTCCCATTGGGCGCACATTCCCAACAGGAACACATACTGCTCCCATTGGGCGCACATTCCCAACAGGAACACACACTGCTCCCATTGGGCGCACATTCCCAACAGGAACACACACTGCTCCCATTGGGCGCACATTCCCAACAGGAACACACACTGCTCCCATTGGGCGCACATTCCCAACAGGAACACACACTGCTCCCATTGGGCGCACATTCCCAACAGGAACACACACTGCTCCCATTGGGCGCACATTCCCAACAGGAACACACACTGCTCCCATTGGGCGCACATTCCCAACAGGAACACACACTGCTCCCATTGGGCGCACATTCCCAACAGGAACACACACTGCTCCCATTGGGCGCACATTCCCAACAGGAACACACACTGCTCCCATTGGGCGCACATTCCCAACAGGAACACACACTGCTCCCATTGGGCGCACATTCCCAACAGGAACACACACTGCTCCCATTGGGCGCACATTCCCAACAGGAACACACACTGCTCCCATTGGGCGCACATTCCCAACAGGAACACACACTGCTCCCATTGGGCGCACATTCCCAACAGGAACACATACTGCTCCCATTGGGCGCACATTCCCAACAGGAACACACACTGCTCCCATTGGGCGCACATTCCCAACGGGAACACATACTGCTCCCATTGGGCGCACATTCCCAACAGGAACACACACTGCTCCCATTGGGCGCACATTCCCAACGGGAACACATACTGCTCCCATTGGGCGCACATTCCCAACAGGAACACACACTGCTCCCATTGGGCGCACATTCCCAACGGGAACACATACTGCTCCCATTGGGCGCACATTCCCAACAGGAACACACACTGCTCCCATTGGGCGCACATTCCCAACGGGAACACATACTGCTCCCATTGGGCGCACATTCCCAACAGGAACACACACTGCTCCCATTGGGCGCACATTCCCAACGGGAACACATACTGCTCCCATTGGGCGCACATTCCCAACAGGAACACACACTGCTCCCATTGGGCGCACATTCCCAACGGGAACACATACTGCTCCCATTGGGCGCACATTCCCAACAGGAACACACACTGCTCCCATTGGGCGCACATTCCCAACGGGAACACATACTGCTCCCATTGGGCGCACATTCCCAACAGGAACACACACTGCTCCCATTGGGCGCACATTCCCAACGGGAACACATACTGCTCCCATTGGGCGCACATTCCCAACAGGAACACACACTGCTCCCATTGGGCGCACATTCCCAACGGGAACACATACTGCTCCCATTGGGCGCACATTCCCAACAGGAACACACACTGCTCCCATTGGGCGCACATTCCCAACAGGAACACATACTGCTCCCATTGGGCGCACATTCCCAACAGGAACACATACTGCTCCCATTGGGCGCACATTCCCAACAGGAACACATACTGCTCCCATTGGGCGCACATTCCCAACAGGAACACATACTGCTCCCATTGGGCATTGGGCGCACATTCCCAACGGGAACACACACTGCTCCCATTGGGCGCACATTCCCAACAGGAACACACACTGCTCCCATTGGGCGCACATTCCCAACAGGAACACACACTGCTCCCATTGGGCGCACATTCCCAACAGGAACACATACTGCTCCCATTGGGCGCACATTCCCAACAGGAACACATACTGCTCCCATTGGGCGCACATTCCCAACAGGAACACATACTGCTCCCATTGGGCGCACATTCCCAACAGGAACACACACTGCTCCCATTGGGCGCACATTCCCAACAGGAACACACACTGCTCCCATTGGGCGCACATTCCCAACAGGAACACATACTGCTCCCATTGGGCACACATTCCCAACGGGAACACATAATGCTCCCATTGGGCGCACATTCCCAACAGGAACACACACTGCTCCCATTGGGCGCACATTCCCAACAGGAACACATACTGCTCCCATTGGGTGCACATTCCCAACGGGAACACATACTGCTCCCATTGGGCACACATTCCCAACGGGAACACATACTGCTCCCATTGGGCACACATTCCCAACAGGAACACATACTGCTCCCATTGGGCGCACATTCCCAACAGGAACACATAATGCTCCCATTGGGCACACATTCCCAACAGGAACACAGACTGCTCCCATTGGGTGCACATTCCCAACGGGAACACATACTGCTCCCATTGGGCACACATTCCCAACGGGAACACATACTGCTCCCATTGGGCACACATTCCCAACAGGAACACATACTGCTCCCATTGGGCGCACATTCCCAACGGGAACACATAATGCTCCCATTGGGCACACATTCCCAACAGGAACACAGACTGCTCCCATTGGGCGCACATTCCCAACAGGAACACACACTGCTCCCATTGGGCGCACATTCCCAACAGGAACACACACTGCTCCCATTGGGCGCACATTCCCAACAGGAACACACACTGCTCCCATTGGGCGCACATTCCCAACAGGAACACATACTGCTCCCATTGGGCGCACATTCCCAACAAGAACACACACTGCTCCCATTGGGCGCACATTCCCAACAGGAACACATACTGCTCCCATTGGGCGCACATTCCCAACGGGAACACATACTGCTCCCATTGGGAGCACATTCCCAACAGGAACACATACTGCTCCCATGGGGCGCACATTCCCAACGGGAACACATACTGCTCCCATGGGGAGCACATTCCCAACGGGAACACACACTGCTCCCATGGGGCGCACATTCCCAACGGGAACACACACTGCTCCCATGGGGCGCACATTCCCAACGGGAACACACACTGCTCCCATGGGGCGCACATTCCCAACGGGAACACACACTGCTTCCAAAAGGAGTGTTCCAAATAACACAAACGGTTGGATTTTTGAAACGCTGCTTCGGTATTACACAGATTTATAGCATGTTACACAACACATACGCAACAATACATTGGCTCTAGCCAGCAACATATGCATGCTACAAATGTATTGTTTAATAAACTGAGTTTACACAGTTTTACCTTGAAATAAGATTGAACATAACGGCCGGACAATTTAAATATTATGTACCTCAAAAAACTCTGAACAGATAATTTGAATTTCAAATATAGGACAAAAATAGACAACAAAATATTTAAAAACAAATATCAATAAACATCAGTTAAAAAAAATAATAGAAAGCCGTAAATAAATTGATAAATATATACACATTCATCCAAAGTGATATGACTAGGGCCATAGGATCAATGCAAAATGAAAGACAATGTGTAACAAAATGAGGTTTCGTGACTGTGAATAAAAGTATGATTAAAGCATTCAACTTTGCCTACAGCATTTGAAAGTCAGGGAGATTGATTGAGTTGACCTCTGGGTCACTCTACTTTGGTGCCATAGGTCAAGCTGATGAAACAGATTCGGGAGGAGCAGCAACGATCCAGACAAAAGGATGTGGCCAACAACCGAGCCATCTTGAAGCTCAAGAAGGAATCCCGCAAACACGAGAACAGGATCCGCTCGCTGGAGGCTGAAGCTAAGCAGAAGGAGATAGTCCTGAAGAGAAGGCAGGAAGAGGTATCATTATCCCTGATACATGTGTGTGTGTGTGTGTGTGTGCATTTGTTCTCCCAAACAAACGTGGACGTATAACAAAGGGAACAATATCGTCCGCGATTCCCAGAATACGTCCGTGATTGAAATCGTGTACAAAACCTATGGGAGTCTTCCGGAAAAGTTCAAGTGCAAACAAAAGAGGGAACAATAGGACGTCCGCATTTGGAGGTCGATACACGTTTGTGCGCGTTTGTAAATACCGGCAATCGTGGACTAGGGACAAAAGAGTTGTGATCAAGTCAGCTCACAAGCTACATGGGATGAACAATGACAAAGGAATGCTTTTGTATATATGGTGTGTTTGAAAAGCTTGTTACATGGCTTGAGACCAGAATTGTGAAGTGACTTGTGAAGTGACTTGTAAAGTGACTTTTGATGACTTGTGATGACTTGTGATTGACTTGATTACAACTCTGCCAGAGTTGTATTCGAGTCCCTGCAAGTCCTTTCACAGGTCCCTGCAAGTCCATCACAAGCCCTCCAGTCCTAATCCCAATCACAAGCTATTCAAATGAGCTGTGACAAAGGCGTTCCTTTGTCATTGTTCATCCAGTTACTTGTGACCGGCTTTATGAAAGCACTTCTGACTGGGCTTGTAAAAGGACTTGTGAAAGGACTTGCAGGGACTCGAATACAACTCTGAACTCTGCAAGCCCGTATTGGCATACTACATGTAGCACCCCATTAAAAACAGCCTGATAGGGGGTTAACCCTTTGAGCACGGTATTTTACGGGAGACATCAGGGTGTTGCAGCGGTTCTGGCAGCCAAATCGAACCGTTACAATCTGTTTGTGCAGTCAAGCATGACATACACAATAATCCACCAATGGATTGAAACTGCACAAACAGCGGCCAATGGCGTCATCCGGCGTGGTGGCACTTTTTGCGCCCTATGGCATCATCCGTACGCAAGGGGTTAATGCAGCAGATGACATGACCAGGAGAGTTCACCAAATACGTACATGTATTATGAGCTGATTAAACGTTTTCCTTTTAATAGAAATGTTGGTTTTTTGTTTGTAAGAGGCGCAGACTGAAGCTGGAAGGAATAAAAGCCTTTAACCCTAACTACTCAAGCCTTACAAACTCCAACAGCAGGTTTTGTCTAATTTTGATGGGTTCAGGACTGTGGCGCCTTGGCACCATTACTTTACATGTAGCTATGATGCCCCATTTTGTCTAAGTCCAAAGAATGTGCCATAGGTTTACTGCACAGTTTTGGATTTTGACAGGTTGAGAAAACCTCCTAGTAAAAATGCCTAGAGGGTTAGGGTTAAGAATACATGATGTTGCAGATGCCCCCCAAAAAGGTTTCTTTCACTGAATTAAAGCATATAATTTGATAGAAGTTAGTTTTTATAATTCATTTGAAGAAAAAAAATCAAATCGATAGAGAGCATGGACTTAAAACTAAAATAGTCTGTGGCTCAACGTCAGAAACAAACAATCCATTTGTTCATATCTATCCGATTTGCCCATGCAGGTTCAGCTCCTTCGCAAGCAGTCCAAACCCTTATCCGACAAAGTAGCGGGCCGAGTCACTAGTCGGCGCCTGCAAAGCCAAGCGCTGCAGCAAGATGCAGCCGCAAGAACCAACGGACCGGCAGCATCCCTGCAGGCCATTACTGCTGCCAGGAGGAAGCAGCCACTCAGTGCCGCAACGCAGAAGAGAAGACACGAACGCAAGGGGACCAGCGAGTACTCCTCGAGAGCAGCGAAGCAGAAGTGGGTGCAGGTCGAGAGACGGGTGAGGCGGAATAAATATCTTGACCACATCGGGCCACAACCCGACCTCTTGATTAGATTGAATAATAATGGCACAGAGTACCCGTTGGGGGTATTATGCTAAGGGTACGGGCCGGGCCAGGCCATTGAAAAGCCTGGCCAATCCCCTGGAACGCCCAGGCCTTTGGGCTTCTATAATCCCCTGATTATACATAATAAACTGTCCATTAATTCTGGAGTCCAGCCGGCTCCTATTGTTCACCCAGACTTGACTGACAGCTGAGGCATCTTTTGATCCTGCTGCGAATGGGTACAGATTAGTGTGGGAGGGGCTACAACCAGTCCTGGCCTAGCAGAGGCCGGGCTGTATTGATTAGTTGATGCTCTATTGTTAGGTGATTTGTGGCTTACAATAGCAAGAGTAAAAGCCTGAAGGCCGGGGCATGGCTGGGCTTTTCAAAGGCCTGGCCTGACCACAGATTAACCACTCCTCCCTAACTTCACATCAGGGCTCAGCACAACCTGTTCGGGAGATATTTTTTGACTTGATCACATCAGGCCACAAGGTAACCTCTTTGGGAGATAATCATAACTTGATAAATGGGGCACAACACAACCCCTTATTGATAACATCAGGGCACAGTGCAGTCCTTTGAGGAGATTATCCTTGACCAAATCAGGTGGCAACACCAATCTTGAGGAGATTATCATAGCTTGACCACGTCAGTGCACAGCGCAACCTCTTTTGGAGACAATAACTTGAACACATGAGGCGCAATTTCATCAAATCTATGTGGAGTACCGTGGCCGTGTGGCATAGTGCACTTACTCAAGAACTCGGTAATACCGCAGATTGTGAGTTGATCCTTGAGCAAGACACTTTGTCACAAATTGCTTCTCTCCGTGGGTAAATTAGTACCTGTAAGGAGAGTGAGTGGTGGTTATGTGTTTGATTAGCCCATGTATGCTTAATTTGAAGCCTGTGCTGCATACTGCCCAGGAAGCTGAGAAGGTTTCAGGAATGATTGATAGGCCTGATGATCAGGGGTAATTATGTATGTACCTTGATCAGTTTTGTAGAGAAGTGTGCAGTATAAGTCCATAATATAATGTTGTATTATGTGCTAATGCCAGGCAATAAGCCATTTGCGAGTTAAATTTGAATAACATCTGGTACACTGACTTGCTCCAAATGCTTGGCACATTTTAACTTTGAATTCTACAGACCAAAGACACTGTTGCTACATCACATGATTCGGGGCAAGCTCTTGCATAGTTACGTAAGAGACGCTTAGCACCAATACATTGTTCAAAGAATGGCACAAAGACACCAGACCATTCCGGAGCTGGGGGTTGCTAGCATAAGGCTTGCCCCGAATCACGTGATATAGTAACAGTCTCTTTGGTCTGGAGAATTCAAAGTTAAAATGTGGAAAGCATTTTGAGCACGTCAGTGTACCAGATGTTATTCAAATTTAACTCACAAATGGCTTATTCTGCACTAACCGTGTGAGCTCAGAATCCTTAATTAAGGGATATGTGCTAACTGTCCGTACAGAGTTTCCTGATATATTTAACCCTAACTCCCTACATCGTTTTTCCTACAAGTAACCTGACTCCTCCAATATCCTCCGATTCTAAAATCCTCCAATGTTTGTTTATACTGGGGACCACTGCCTGAATCCTTCAAAGTCCCCCAGTGAGTTTTGGATAAACACCCCAGTAACCTCAATCCTCCGAAATCATCCAGCTCCAGATTGGGCCTGATGACCTGGATCCTCCATTTTCCTCCAGAGGCAAAACCCTCTAATGCCCTCAATCCTGCAAAATCCTCTGATGCTTCAACTTCCAAAGACCCCCAATCCTCCAAATTCCTCCATTTGGCAAAGAGGCTTTTGGAGGATTTGGGAAGGTTTGGGTTAATGTCGCTTCTCATAATACCATAAGCAGAGCTGTGAAATAGGGCCCAGGATACAGCACAGCCTTATTGGAAGAGAATCATATTACTGGATCACGTCAGGAGAGGGCTCTTAATTGCAACTAAAATTGAACCTCTTTGGGAGATTATCATGACCTGACTACACAACACAAGCTAGTTTGGAGATTATCATAGCTCTAGTACATGTACAAGTGTGACATTATTGGTCTTTTACTCTGCACTTTTTGGAAATTTTGTTTCAAGTAAGCGTCCTCGAGTGTTGGCACATGGAGGAGATGATTTGGGAAATAGAAATGGGTTTTAACTTTAAGCTGTACCTTACATGTATGTGTTGTTATAGGTGACCGACATCGTGAACCGGCGCCAGACGATTACCCACATGGAGCGGGACATGGAGCGTTATCTCCACCACCGACAGCGCCTCAGTAAGAAGCGAGAGAAGACCTTCCGCCGGCGGGACGAGGCAATCCGGGGAGGGAAGGACGCCGCTGTGATCACGGAGCTGAACGACCAGATTGATGGCCTCAATGCCAATATCGAGTACTTACAGGAGCAGATCACTGAATGCCAGGCCAACATCATGGAGGTCATGGAAGGGAAGGTTAGTTCAGGAAGCTTTCTGTAAATACTTCTTTTTAAAATCAATTGAGCCACCTGCTTGCACATTGAGACTTGAGTGTGAAGTTGGTGTCTGATCTCTGATGTCAACCTGCAGAGGTGGGGGTCTTTATTAAAAGGCAGAATCTTTGAAATTATTATAGCTCTCGACTTTTAGCAACATTTTATTCCATTTCATTCCATACATTTTTTTATTTAACAAGTTCGCGTCGGAGGACGTGTTCACATGATCAGGCTGTTTTTATACACGGGCACGGCTGACGGGTAAAATCTTCAAGCTTGCCTCGACTCACCTCCGGGTGACGTCTCAACACGCTAATCCCTCATTTGTTTTGTACACACACACAAAGTCCGAGAAGTCTGTGGAGGCGGACCGTGTGTTGAACTTGAACTTGTCCGCTGTGCACGGCTTGTTGTTCTACAATTTACGCTCCGGTGGGCGCACCTGGAGTATTGAAATATATGAGGTTTCGGCAAGAAATGTACAAATACTGTTGAAATGACTCTTGCGAATCAGTATTTGTGGCGTTTGGCTGTATTTCAGAAGTTGGCTGCTATATTTTGCCTTTTTGGAAAATAGAAATTTTCGGCAAAAATAATCCCTGAGCGAACTGGTTAAATACTTCTTTGAGCTACCTGCTTGCACATTGAGACTTGATCAATAGTGTGAAGTTGGTGTCTGATCTCTGATGTCTACCTGCAGAGGTGGGGGTCTTTATTAAAAGGCAGACTCTTTATTAAAAGGCAGACTCTTGGAAATTATTATATCTCTTGACATTTTGCAACATTTTATTCCGATTCATCCCATACATATTTTTTTCTTAAAAAAAGAAAATGTGAGCATGAAGCAATAAGATGGCAATACAATACCCTCCCTCTCCCGGTGCCAAAATGGAGTTACATGTCAATCTATCAAAACCTATGAAAGGTTTGGGAAAAACACCATGCGGAAATATTTCTCAGTTGAGAGAGTGGTTCTGAAAAGACAGGGGTGAGATTTGTCAGGATTTTTCCTGATTTCCGGATTTTTTTCGGGATTTCAGAATTTTTAAACAATCTCTTTCGAATTCTGGAATTCCTGAGGTGTTATCCTGAAGGTGTTTTTACTTGTAAAAGTAGATATAGACCAATACAAATGGATATTTTAAGGGGGGTGCCTTTTAGGCAAATACAAACTATATGTTGATCCGGGGTCCTCGTGGATTTTTTTGTGTGGAGTTCGTGGATTGTTCATTTTTTGCCAATCTCACCCCTGGAAAAGAACCGTTCTCTTAATTGAGAAATATTTCCCATTAGTGTTTCAGCAAACCTTTTATGTTTAAGTATCTCCACCATGCAAAGCCCCAAATCTTACATAAAACCTATTGAGTAAATAGGTTGTAACACACAAGCTTTGGGAGAGGAAGTGGTGTTTTTTTTTTTATAGATTGCAGTGATGTACATGTAGTCGGAGACCATCACAAGACCAGGCACAAGGCCATGCCCAAGACTATTTACAAGACCAGCTTGTTACAGGCACAAGTAACGGGTATAAATCATGACAAATGAATGCTTTTATTACAGTTTATTTGAATAGCTTGAGACTTGAATTAAGACTGAAGGTCTTGTGATGGTCTTGCAGGGTCTTGTGTGGTCTTGTGATGGTCTCGACTACATCACTGATATTAGGTTGTGATAGTTATGACTGTAGAAGGGTTAACCCTTAATAAGGTAGAATACAAAAGCTGTTAAACCTTTGAGACAGTAATCATATATCATGTGATTATTAACCATTACTTAAATACGTAATACAAGATGAACCAACAGCAACACAAGAGACAGTTGAACTCACAAGACACTGATTTGTTTACCGAGGCTGATGGCCCAATACAGTCACAAGTCTCCAGAGTTACTTTTGAGTTACAGGCCCAGAGGCGGATCTATCTCTTCATTTAGGGAGGGGTTGTACCCGCCTATACCAGTACAGTGTACAGTGTACAGTGTACAGTGTAAAGTGGACAGTGTACAGTGTATGGACCAGTGGTATACCCACTGGTAACAAGGATGTGGTTTAGAATTGCTTATCACAACTTGGCTCAGCAGCCCAAGGGGGAGGGGAGGGTTGCAACCCCTACAACCCCCCCTCTAGATCCGCCCCTGAGGCCCTTAAACATGACTGATACAGTGGTAATCAATAGGAACTGTCAAGGTTTGCACCAACATACATTTTTGTACAATAATGTCCATATTCATCAGGATGTCAAACTGAGTGATACATTAAAATAAGGAGCCAAGTACATGTATGCCCTATATAATGCAAGTAAAAAAATGACCTTAAGACTCATTTTGTGGGATCTGGTCACATTTGAGTAACCCCTTTTCCAAGGAAATAAAAACACTTTTACTGAAAAGGATGTCTCATTTGAATTTGAATATTTTTTTGTAAATGACAAAAGCAACTGGGCATAAATTAAATTGTTACTTTAACCCTAACCACCCCAAGCCTTTCAAACTCCAACAGCAGGTTTTGTCAAGTTTTGATGGGTTCAGTACTTGCAGGACCTTGGCACCATTACTTTACATGGAGCTATGATGCCCCATTTTGTCTAAAGCGGACCTCACACAAAAAAATGTTTTTTACGGACGTCCAAGGACGTCCACGGATGTTCTTTCTACGGCAGCGTTGCGATTTTTTGAGCAAAATCGTGAACACCCGGGAGAGGATTTTGTGGTTACGTTGGTACAAAGGGTTCTTACGACTTCTGACGGTTGCGTAACGGGGACGTGACGGTAGCGTCACGGTTCACCTCGTTGCGGATGCACACGGCGGAGATACGGTGCCTCTACGTTTGCTTGCGGTTCCGTACGGTTCCCGGCCCAGAATATAAAAACGGGGGGGCCCCCTGCTCTCCCCTCATTCTGCTGCTGACTTCCAAGAGATCGCAAGGAAACGTAAGGAACCGCAGTGTATTCGCAAGGAACCGCAGTGTATCCGCAAGGAACCGTTGAGCTTCCGTAAGGAAATCACTGTACATTCTTGTTAATACCTAACACACCGCAACGCTTCCGTAAGGAATCGTAATGAAACGTAATGAAACGTAAGGAAACGTAAGGGACCTTGGGCTTCCTTCAGGAATCGTGACGCAGCCGTAGTGTACCGGGAGAGGGAGAATTGTTACGAATCCTTGCGGATGGTTAAGATGGCCTTACGGAGTCTTACGGTGGTGTTACGGCAGTTGCGGAAGCGTCGAGGAAGCGTAGCACTGCCGTAATTTTCTTACGAGAGTTTTGGTCTGAACCAAAACTCTCGTAAGAAATTACGACCCCTCCCGGACGCTTAAGGGTCCATACGAATGCTCCAGGAAGCGTTGAGGATGTCCCAGGTGCTACAAGGAATGCTCCCGGTTGTGCACGATTTTTTCACCGCAACGCCACCATAAACGTCGTAACAACCCCGTAAGGCCGGTGTGAGGGTGACTTTAGTCCAAAGAATGTTCCATAAGTATACTGCACAGTGTTGGATTTTGACAGGTTGAGGAAGCCTCCTAGTAAAAATGCCTAGGGATTTAGGGTTAATTTACACCTTGCAATAACTTATTCTGATGATCTGATTTTTTCTCACAACAGGAGGGAACATGGGTATGTGAAAACATGTCTTCCCAAACATCTAGTTTCTTTTCATTCATTCATTTTCAGTTGAGCTGTGGTTCAGTACACTTTTCACAGTGCATGAATCTGTCTTCGTATGTCAAATGTAAACAAAATTGTGTTGTAGACATTTTTTTTCAACCTTTCTCCCATCTGTTTAGGTCATTGATTTGATATACTTTTCCTGATTGCAATCAGCATTTCATTTTATCATAATTATTCATTTATTGGTAAAGTCCTCCCTCCCCACATCTTAGCATTCCCCCAAACATGCCTTGCTCAAGTGTATTTTTTTAAAAGTTTGTATTTAACTACCATCCCACCGTTTGAAGTTCTCCACTCAAGGAATACATGTAGCTTTTATTTTTCAATTTTCAATTTTTGTGAGGAGTAAATGTACTTGTATGAGTATTTTTTTTTTTTTGTGAAGTGTGACTACTCTGCATGCTACATGTACACATATGTACTGTCGGCCAGAGTTGGAGTGGAGTCCCTGCAAGTCCTTTCACAAGTACTTTGGCAAGCCCAGTCAGAAGTCCTTTCATAAAGCCAGCCACAAGTAACTGGATGAACAATGACAAAGGAATGCCTTTATCAAAGCTCATTTGAATAGCTTGTGATTGGAATTAGGACTGGAGGGCTTGTGATGGACTTGCAGGGACTTGCAGGGACTTGCAGGGACTTGCAGGGACTTGCAGGGACTTGCAGGGACTTGCAGGGACTTGCACGGACTTGCAGGGACTTGCACGGACTTGCAGGGACTTGCAGGGACTTGCACGGACTTACAGGGACTTGTGATGGACTCGACTACATCTCTGCTGTCGGCATATTCATTAGTCATGTTGGTGTGCATGTACATGTGCCTCCTTGAAGTGTATTGAAATTGTGAATATTTTCGATCATTCTAGTGCTGGACAGTGAAATGTTGTGACCAAATACTGATAATGTTAGAATTTTGATTTCCCACGCACTTTAAAGTATTTGCTACCTTGATATGGTAGACACAGAACTGGAGGGTACCATAGAGTACCGAAGTGATGATGTATTTCTGTATCATGCGCGAAATTATGTGCATAAAGACAGTTGCGCATTAACCAGTGCTTGAACCAAAACAATAGCAAATGATGTCACACTCTGGTACTCACTTTGAGTTGGGTAAATGGGTCATTCAAATAAAGTGTGACATTTTTTTGTATCCCTGTTACACCTGACCTGTGTAATTTTGGCAGGTACATTTGTACTTTGCTTTACATCCATATTTTTAAACCCAAATCCGTACTTCCGTATTTCTTGTGAATTTCAATACGAAATAAGGAAAATCCGTACTGGTTCGCAGTTCTGCTACATGTATAGTTAGGGTTAATGCCTTCCATCTCATGATTACAGTTTAGTTGATTGGTTTTGCTGATTAATAGGCTACATGTATCAATCATGCGTGCTGTTTTAGTATGTTCGTTCTTTGTTCTGAATAAAACATTTTTGCAATCCCAACTGAACGGATGCAACTTTACCTTTGCCACTTTGGAAAAATAAATATATGGAAACGGTCCATCCAGCGCCTAGGGCTATCCTGCATGAACAAAATCTGATTTTCAGGGAACTTTACAATGTCATAAAATTTTTACAATTTCATGAAAAATACAGATTTTCTAAGCAAAATACTGATTTTTTGCTTTCTGAATACTGAAATGATGTACATGTAGGTGTTGTGAAATATCGTATTGAAATTGGAGGATTCAGGACTGTTAGGGTTAAAAAATGTGTCCTGAATTGCAAAATCTTATGCATGTCACTATATACATGTAGGGACACCAAAAATGTCCCACTTTTGGACCCCAATTTTTAGAATGACCCAAATACAAACGAGTTTAGTCGGGTTAAATATAGTACCCTCCTATTGCGTCCTTCATAGCAAGGCAAATGTGTATGTATGTGTATATAGAATAGGGGTGTGCATTTACGGGTATTAAACAAACCAGGTACCCGGGTACCCGTTAAAGAAACCCAACCCAAAACTTCCAATCCTGGAAGTTGTAAAAATATCTTTCTCTGAGATTTAACAAGTCTGAATTCAGAAAAAAATCTAAAAATCTGCATTCATGCCTGTCCAGTAAACATTGTCACTTCTCCACTTTTGTGTGTGCCGGCACGCGCATGCACCGGCATCATCACAAAAGACTTGTCTGGAAGCTTTATACAGTTGTATTTATTGTGGATTGAGGCATGCTATTATGTCTCGTCCAGGCTCTTATCCATACCCAGACTGCAAAAACCACGACCAGTAAATTCCCCTTGTCAACTTTCGTGAGCGTCATTAACATGAAATCTGTGTTGTTTTCCCACATAGTCCGGTTCTAATTTTGAAAATTCCCGACAAATAACATTCAAACCTTTCTTTTTTCATTGTCTGGGAAGTAACTATGCGATAATGTAAAGTTGTACGGATACTCGATTCCATAATCTGGAACCAGTTCCTGACATGAACGGCCGGGTATTCGGGTACCCGGTTCCGATGCACACCCCTAATATAGAACCATTTTATCACATGTGAAATGCCCCGGGAGGTGCTACATGCCTTTAGAATCTGCACCCGGAGTATCCATTGTTGTTTGAGTGTTCACTCAAAGTACAATATGTGTGATCGGGAGGGGAAACTGTGGATACTGTGTAAAAAGTGTTATCGGTGACAATCTGAATTTAGAGAATGTTTCAGGGTGAGATTTGTCAGGATTTCTTTCTGATTTCGGGATTTTTTTATCGGGATGTCAGAATTTTTTAAAGAATCTCTTTGGCAGTCTGGAACTCCTGAGGTGTTGTCCTGAATGTGTTTTTTTCTGTAAAAGTGGATAAAGACCAACGGATATTTTAACTAGGTGCCTTTAGGCAAATACAAACTATATGTTAATCTGGGGTCCTCGTGGATTTTGTGTGGATTTCGTGGATTTGTTTATATTTTTGGCCAATCTCACCCCTGATTGTTTGGCCGTATAGTCTCTCATGCCATCTTTTATTTTTGTAACTCATAGGATGAGGTAGATGCTGGGGATGCGGCTGCCATAATCGACAATTGTTCCCTGCAGGAGGCTAAGTACATCCTGGAACACTTCCTTCAGCTCACAATCAATAAGGTTTGAATTAAAGACTTTCAGTTACAAGGGTGATTGGCCCTTCTGTTATCCTTAACTCCTTGAAGCCGGACGACTGCCATTAGCCTTTTAGAGGTATGGCGGACACAATAGGAGGGCGCTATTCTATTTGGGTATAAATACACAGGTTTTACCCAAATCAAATAGCGCCCTGCTATTGTGTCCGCCATACCTCTAAAAGGCTAATAGCCGTGGTTTGAAAAAAGACCACCTGGCCGGTTGATGCCTCTAGACACATTCCTGTGTGTACTCAATCCATTCATGTTTCAACTATATTGTTCTTGAATGGGATGATGAATAGATGGAGCTTTTTCAAACAAAGCTTTTATTCACACAAAGGGGGCTCTAAGTGTGATGAACAGGACCACTCTATTCAGTGCGGTGCCTATTGTTTGCTTATACGCTTGGCTGCACAGCCCGTTATTGGCATACTGTACCAGCCCATCAATAAGAGAGGGTTAAGGCTAAAATTATGTTAAAAAGTAACTACATAGCTTTTATCAGCTTAAAAAAACTTGTGAAAAAGAAGGGATTCAGCTGGCTGGGAAATGTGATTAAATTTTTTTTTTTTTTTTTTTATTTGTCAAATCGACATGAATTTTGATAGTTGTGTGCGTTTTAACGTCATTCAGGGCCGTCCTGCCACTAGACTCTCTTCTGATCCCTTCATGTTATCTGTTCCACGTTGCAAAACAGAGTCTCACAAGTCTTTTTATTTTCAGCGGATTGTCCACATTTGTAACCAACTTCCTTTGTCAGTCAGATGTAATGTTTCCTTATCAACATTTAAGACTCATCTGCTTCGATTTTTATAAGGATAAATTTGTGTCTAGTTTCTCAGCAGATGATGTTTGCACTTGGGTGTCGCATTGCTGTTGCCCTCGTTGTCGAATGATGTAATTGTCTGTCCCGCCTCAACTCACATGTTTTTTTGTGTTTTTTTCCCCCGAGTGTGGGGTATTAGTATAGACAATCTCTGTGGTAGGACGGCCTTGTATAGGTGCTGGTATTTTTATAATTTTCTTTATAAAATGTATATTTAAATTTCTCTATTTGTATTTTATTTGTGTCTATTGTATTTTTTAAGGCAGTGCAATGTGTAATAAAATAAAATCAAATCAAATTTGAATCATAGAGCTGTATTAAATCACTAGAGCCTTAACTCGCTGTATGTAGTGCAGCCTGCTGGTCACATCCATGTTTGTGCACAAACCTATAGGAAACTCAAATTTGTGTACAAAAAAAAAATGCCACCAGGCCGGAAGACGTCTATACATGCCATTCTCTGCATTTTCAATCCATTGTTGGATTATTGTGTATATCACGCTTGGCTGCACAAGCCTCTTGTGTCCATTTGGCTTGGCTGCACAATCCAGCATGTCACCCCAGCGCCCCATTGTAACACCTGTACTCAAGGGGTTTATGAACACTTCTTTTTTTACCTCAATGGTTATCTGGGTTGAGCAGGATAAACTCACCAATTTAATGCTTTGTTTAGGCACAACACACCCCCCCTAAAAAAAGGAACAGCAGGTCAAAGAGCTAGAAGCTGTTCTCCCCAAAAATAGCTTTGTTACAGCGCCCTCAATCGTTCAGAAATATGGCCTTTACTTGAGGTTCTTCTTCATTGTGTTGTCCAGGGCCAACATGCCTCCCAGAAGGAGTCGCAGGTTAAGGAGCTGGAAGCCAAACTGCATCAGGAGGAGCAGAGCAGCTTCTTGCAGCGGCAACTGCTGCAGCACGTCCTGTCCGGTCAGGACCTGGACGTGGAGTTTGACGGCCTCTACGCACAACCCGAGCCCGAGAGCAGCAGCAGCGCCGAGAGCTCTAGAGCGCCCTCTCCAGTTGAATCCAGGTCAGTTGGTTTTCATGTCTCACAACCTTGGGAGGCACGCGAATTTTTTTTTTGCGTAGGCGGGTGAAGTAATTTTCACGAATAACTCGGTGGTTGCATTGATCACTGCACAGCTAGCACTTAGGTTCCCGGTCTCTTTTTCCCCTTAAATTAAAAAAATATCCGAAAGATATCACAGTCAAGAAAAATGGGTACAGGTGGATTCGAACTAGGGACCTTTTGACCCATAGCTCGTCCCACTATCCACTAGACTAGTCTGTAGCAGCTCGACAACAGCCGTTCTTTAAAATGATTGAATAGAACTAGTTGACTAAATAATAACAATGCTGTGACGTTCTGTTCTATTATATTATATTGAATAAACATAACTTTCTCATCAAAATTATTGCTTCACCCGCCTACGGAAAAAAAAATGTGCGGGAGGCACAATCCCTATTTAGAAACCCTCTTGTACAGGGTCAATTCAGTTCAATTTTCAATTCAGCAAACGTTTGTTTCCCAAACCCTGTTAAAACATTAAAAAGTAACATATTCACATGGGATACAGAGTGTGGGGGAAAGTTCAAGAAGCCAAAACTTGTAGAGAATTGCCTTGAACAAAAAGATATACAGAGGAACGCCGCTATAACGAACACCGCTATACCGAACATTCGGCTATAACGAACACCATCCTTGGCTCCCAAATTTTGTGCACAAAACTTACCGAACAACGGAAGGCCGCAGCTAATTTTTTGATTAAAAAGAACGGACGGCATGTTGAAATATGGCCATTTGGCAGAAAATCGCTATAACGAACGATCGCTATAACGAACAAAATCTGTGGATCCCGCGATGTTCATTAGAGCGGCGTTCCACTGTAATAATAACCAAAACTGATGGTACATTATTGTACAATTAGTGGACAAAGGCGATTGACCAGACTATTCTCTTCTGAGCCCAAGGATCTTCTGGTGCAATATTTGTTTTGGACAGCAGAGTGGCGAAGTTCAGTTTTGCCTTTGAACAGAATTATACAGGTATAATATCAAGGCGTTCTGTGACTTGCCGCCTCTGTCTTGCACAATGTGCATGTTAAATACATGTTTGTACATTCCAGGAAAACTCGGACTTCTTGTGGGAAAAAAAATGTTCAAGAATGCAGAGCTTTTCTGGAATGATTTTACCAAAAGTTTAAGTTCTGCACCTAAGCAATTCTCTTCCACTTTTAAAAGGATGTCAAGTTTGTCTATGTAAATCTGTTTCATAATCTGTTGGGTTTTCATTTGCTCACTCTGAAATTGATATCCCTGTAGAGACATGGTTTTGTTCTTTCCTTCGTTCCTATAACCCAATCCCCCATAGATACACAAGTTTCCTTGTGGAGACGTTTTCCTCTTTAGAATTTCCTTGTGGAGACCTTTTCCTTCTTTTGTTTCAATGTCTTTTGTGTACCGGGTATACATGCAGAACTGCTCATGCTTTGTACATGTCTATGCACAGTGTGTAGCTCAGAAAATTGTTTCTTTCATTGTTGTCTGTCTGGTCTACACTGTCGGTTTTGATGTGCACATCAGTCGTTTTGTACTTGAATTGTATTCATTCTATCCCACTGTGTTACAGTACATTTTTTGTTTGTTGTACAATGATACCACACTTGGTTGGTCCAGTTCACGAGAGACCATTGCCAGTTGTTGATGAGCAAGGCTGTAGTCGAGTCCATCACAAGACACCGTGGGGCACCGTGGTCCAATGGTTGCTGTGTCCGACTCATGTGCGAGTGGTGCTTGTGTGCTTGGGCAAGACACTTTACCACAATTGCCTCTCTCCACCCAGGAGTATAAATGGGTACCTGTGAGGGTAGAGAACAGATTGCGCTGATCTTGAACTGCTGCATAGAACTGATCTCAAGGCCTGATGACCAGGGGTAATAATTGTAAAGCGCTTTGAGACATTTGTATAAAGCGCTATATAAGCACTGCATTAACCCTAACCCCCTAGGCATTTTTCTAGGAGGCTTCCTCAACCTGTCAAAATCCAACACTGTGCAGTAAACCTATGGCACATTCTTTGGACTTGAAAAAATTGGGGCATCATAGCTCCGTGTAAAGTAATGGTGCCAAGGCCCTGCAGTACTGAACCCATTAAAACTTGACAAAACCTGCTGTTGGAGTTTGCAAGGATTGGGGTAGTTAGGGTTAAGACCACCACAAGTCCCTGCAAGTCCCTGCAAGCCCATCACAAGCCATCCAGTCCTAATTCCAATCACAAGCTATTCAAATGAGCTTAGACAAAGGCATTACTTTGTCATTGTTCATCCAGTTTATACTTGTGACTGGCTTTATGAAAGGATTTGTTACTGGACCGTACTTGCGAAAGGACTTGCAGGGACTCGACTACAGCCCTGTTGATGAGTTCTCTCATTTCAACAACAGAGAACATTCTAGAAAATGTGCAATGTTTTGTCGTTTGCATGAACTTGAAGACGATGTACATGTATGTCTTAAATAGAAGTATCCATTTTTGTGCACAAGATTTTCCCTGTAATGGTCACTTTCTAATTTGGTTCCTTTTTCTTTCTCGCTTTTTCCACTTCTGTCCGTCTGATGTGTTCACGCCATCTTTTCCCGCATTTCCTGTTTTCACTTCTCTGCATTTTTGTCTCTTGTCCTTGAATTTTCTGGCTTTACATGTGTTTCACCTTCCCCAATTTGTTATATTGTACCTTTTCCCCGCATTTTGCATCCTTATTTGTTAATCCATTTTGTCCCCAAAAAACACATACATTAATTACCTATCTTGTAATCTTTTTTTTTTCATCCTTTGTGCGTTTCTCTATGTCCATGTTTTAACTTTCATTCTTTTCATGTCAATGAATCTGTCCTTATTTGAACATACTGTACTTGTATACATGTGTGCATGTCTCATACATACATGTATGTTTGGTACATGTATTATCTTCCTGTCATTCCATTTACACTTTCCTTTGTGTGCTTTCGACCATGTCGAATCTCCTTGTCCATTGGTTAAACACTTTTCCTGTCTTGTTCACGCCGTGCACCCTCGTCCCCCTGTGCCGGTTTTGGTGTCACACTTATGGTTTGTTGACAATTACAATTATTTGCATCCATACATGTATGTGCCCACTCATTCACCAAACAACGTTTGCCTGTTTTTCATCGGTTTCCCACATTATTGTTTTGAATGTTTTCTAAAACTTGACCACATTTGCATCTTTGATCTTATTTGGGATTAAATGCATTATTCCATACCCTGATTGATCTATGTATTTGTATGGTTTGATACATTGATCATTTTGATACATATTCGTCATGAATTGGTACATAATATTTTAATCATCAATAACTGGAATGTACATTGTGAATGCGGATAACATGGCCATTTGGATATATCCCCCCAATTCTGTGTGAATTACCCTTTTGCAATTGGTATCTATATTCTGATGTGGATAATCTTTGCCTTGATATTCCATACATTATTAATCCATATATATACCTGTAATTCAATTAATCCTCATGGCAAATTCAATGTTTCAAACTTTGGATGATCTTGATCTGTATCATCCTTTCGGGGGATAATCCAATTTTGATTCATCTTGACCTGAATAATCCTAATGTGCCTGATTCTTAATGTTATACATGTAAATAATATGACTGAAATAATTTTGACTTTGATTGACAATGACGTTAAATATCTTGATCTGGATAATCTGACTTTTGAAATAATGATTTACACAATCTCGGCTTTGATGGGATGACTCGGATGATTATATTTTTTCTTGGCTTGTCCGTTGACAACTCCTGACACTTGAATTAACCATAATGACTTATGTCATCGTGTATTTGTTGCCTATACCATGCGTGATTATCTCTTCATTAATTTTGACGTGATGGTCACGGACATGGCTTTGATAATTTCGAATCGGACAACCGTGACTTTCATTATCCTGATTTGGCTAATCTCGACAATCTTTTCATCCCGTAGCTGGTTTTCCTTAATCCTCATTGCCTTTTTCATCCTCCTGCTGCTCCTGTTCCACGCCCTGAGAGCCCTTCTTACCAAGAAAAAATAATCAGAAATTCCTTATTCTTGGACTGCCATTAACTCTTTCAGTGCCCATGCTTTTTAGCATTTTGACCCTAAAATGGCCAGCTTTTTTTCTCTTTTTTTTTTAATTCTGTTAAAAAAATAAATATATAAGTTTCACCCACCAAACAAGCTGTATCTTGCTCTTTCACAAACTTCTTCAAGAGTAAAACGTACACGTTTACAGGGGGCCGCAATCGGTTTAATACGTCACCACAAGCAGACAACCGTAGCTAAATATAGAATACATCAAAACAGCTCAGAGACCGATGCGCCCTCTCGCAAGAACCCGAATAACTAAAACAAACAAAAAACGTACATTAGCTGGCCTGACGTTTCGAACTTAAGCAAGTTCTTTCTCAAAGGCAAATGACAGAGTACAAGAAACAAACATGTAGGGAACACACATGCATGAGGGGGTGGGTGGAGAAACACAAAAGAGGGATGCAAGGGAGCATGGCAGTGGGTAAACATCAAAGAGAGAGGTTTGGGTAAGGATGAATGCGGGGAGGGATTAGGATGAAGGTTGAAGCTGGGGAATTGGACAAAGGAATGTGGTTAGTGGCAAAGATAAACAGGAAATGGTAAGACAACCCCATTTGGCCAAGAGACCCCAAGAGGGTTTGCCAGGAGGATAATCTGTAAACAAATGACAATGGGGGAAAAATTAAAAGTTAATCATTCCCTTCCTGGATGTTTAGACCATGTGGTTGAATAGTCCGAAGACGTTTCATCCAAACTTTCTCTCGGCTGAGGCGAACTGAGTCCTTGCGGTGGAAAAGTGATTCTATGCCCTGTAGAATCATATCAGAAATGGAATGGTTAGGCAAGTTGAAGTGATGACCAACAGGGGTGTCAATTTTCTTGGTGTTTACAGTCGATCGATGGCCATAGAAACGCTTCTTGAGCGTGTTCTTGGTCTCCCCGACATACTGGATACCACAAACCCTGCAAGAAATGAGATATATGACATTAGAGGTGTTGCAAGTAATGTTGCCATTGGTTCTGTGAGTAGTTCCAGATGAATGGCCAGAAAAGGAGTCAGACTCCTGCATGTGAGTCTGGCAAACAACACACCTGGAATCGCACTTAAAAGTACCATGCTGTATGGGAGGGGATGCAGCCAAGGTGGGGACCTCGGCTCGAACAATCAGGTCTCGTAGATTGCGGGGGCGCCTATAAGCCAATATTGGGTTGTCAGGGGCGGCACGGGCAAGGCGATCTGAAGTATGAAGGATATGATGGTTGTCATTAGTTATTTTACGAAGGGGAGGGAGACTAGGATGAAAGGTGGTGACCAAGGGAATCTTGGGGTCGGCATTAGTGCTAGGTGTCTTTTTCTTGAGCGCAAAATCTCTGGTGATAGATTTGGCTCTGGCGATAGCACGTTGAACTTGGCGGGAGCTGTGGCCCCTGGCAACCAAGTTATTCTTCAGTACCTGTACATGATGGGAAAAGTCAGAATTATTAGAACAAATCCTTCTGAGTCTAAGTGCCTGGCTGAATGCTATGCCTGTCTTGCAATGCCTGGGGTGACAGCTGGAGGAGTGGAGGTACTGGTGGGTGTCTGTGGGTTTAGAATACAGATCAGTGGTTACCGAGTTGTCTTCCTTGCGGATGGTGACATCCAGGAAGTTGGTCTGATGCACTGAATACTCTGATGTAAACTTGATGGTCCTGTGGAAGGAATTAATGTGATTAATGAAAGTCTCCAGACTGTCCTGATCACTGGTCCAGATGAAAAATACATCGTCAATATATCTCCACCATACCCAGGGGCGACATGGTGCTGAGGCAAGCATGCGCTCTTCGAGGTCGCCCATGAAGAGGCATGCAAAGGAGGGGGCCATGCGAGTGCCCATGGCTGTACCGTGTACCTGTAGATAGTGTTTGCCTAGGAAGGAAAAATTGTTCTTGGTTAGTACAAGTCTCATGAGGGTGCCAATATCACTGATGGGTGGGGTTGTGTGTCCTGCCTTGGCCAGGGCCGAGGAACAAGCACGAATACCCTCCTCGTGGGGGATGTTGGTGTACAGGGATGAAACGTCAAAAGTCCCAATGATGGCTGTGCTGGGAATCTTGTTCTTGATTCCATCCAGCTTGCGCAGAAAGTCTGGGGTGTCATGGATGTATGATGGCATCTGTGGAACGAGGGGTTTGAGAAAACTGTCAATAAACAGGGAGATACGTTCCGTAGGTGAACCATTACCAGAGACAATGGGCCTACCGGGGTTGCCAGCCTTGTGAATCTTTGGAAGGAGATAAAATCTGGCAGTCCTACAGTCAGAGGGAGAGAGAAATTTATGAGCTTTCTTAGACAGCTGGTCACGTGATCGCATATCGTCCAGCACCTGTTGTATCTCTTGAGAGAATGTACCTGTGGGGTCAGAGTCAAGGCAGATGTAGTTAGTATGATTGTTCAACTGGCGGTGGGCCTCGTCAATGTACTGATGACGATCCATGATGACCACAGCTGAACCTTTGTCGGCCGGCTTGATGATGATATCAGTACGGGAGCGCAAGGCATTCAACGCCAAGCGCTCCTCTCTGCGGAGATTGTCATGAGTTCTGTGGACAAAGTTATCAGGGTTAGTGACTTGAGAACTGACAACTTGAACATAAGTCTCGAGGGCTGGTACACGATTCTTGGGGGGTACCCAGGTACTTTTGACACGGAACGGTTTGACTCTGACCCCACAGGTACATTCTCTCAAGAGATACAACAGGTGCTGGACGATATGCGATCACGTGACCAGCTGTCTAAGAAAGCTCATAAATTTCTCTCTCCCTCTGACTGTAGGACTGCCAGATTTTATCTCCTTCCAAAGATTCACAAGGCTGGCAACCCCGGTAGGCCCATTGTCTCTGGTAATGGTTCACCTACGGAACGTATCTCCCTGTTTATTGACAGTTTTCTCAAACCCCTCGTTCCACAGATGCCATCATACATCCATGACACCCCAGACTTTCTGCGCAAGCTGGATGGAATCAAGAACAAGATTCCCAGCACAGCCATCATTGGGACTTTTGACGTTTCATCCCTGTACACCAACATCCCCCACGAGGAGGGTATTCGTGCTTGTTCCTCGGCCCTGGCCAAGGCAGGACACACAACCCCACCCATCAGTGATATTGGCACCCTCATGAGACTTGTACTAACCAAGAACAATTTTTCCTTCCTAGGCAAACACTATCTACAGGTACACGGTACAGCCATGGGCACTCGCATGGCCCCCTCCTTTGCATGCCTCTTCATGGGCGACCTCGAAGAGCGCATGCTTGCCTCAGCACCATGTCGCCCCTGGGTATGGTGGAGATATATTGACGATGTATTTTTCATCTGGACCAGTGATCAGGACAGTCTGGAGACTTTCATTAATCACATTAATTCCTTCCACAGGACCATCAAGTTTACATCAGAGTATTCAGTGCATCAGACCAACTTCCTGGATGTCACCATCCGCAAGGAAGACAACTCGGTAACCACTGATCTGTATTCTAAACCCACAGACACCCACCAGTACCTCCACTCCTCCAGCTGTCACCCCAGGCATTGCAAGACAGGCATAGCATTCAGCCAGGCACTTAGACTCAGAAGGATTTGTTCTAATAATTCTGACTTTTCCCATCATGTACAGGTACTGAAGAATAACTTGGTTGCCAGGGGCCACAGCTCCCGCCAAGTTCAACGTGCTATCGCCAGAGCCAAATCTATCACCAGAGATTTTGCGCTCAAGAAAAAGACACCTAGCACTAATGCCGACCCCAAGATTCCCTTGGTCACCACCTTTCATCCTAGTCTCCCTCCCCTTCGTAAAATAACTAATGACAACCATCATATCCTTCATACTTCAGATCGCCTTGCCCGTGCCGCCCCTGACAACCCAATATTGGCTTATAGGCGCCCCCGCAATCTACGAGACCTGATTGTTCGAGCCGAGGTCCCCACCTTGGCTGCATCCCCTCCCATACAGCATGGTACTTTTAAGTGCGATTCCAGGTGTGTTGTTTGCCAGACTCACATGCAGGAGTCTGACTCCTTTTCTGGCCATTCATCTGGAACTACTCACAGAACCAATGGCAACATTACTTGCAACACCTCTAATGTCATATATCTCATTTCTTGCAGGGTTTGTGGTATCCAGTATGTCGGGGAGACCAAGAACACGCTCAAGAAGCGTTTCTATGGCCATCGATCGACTGTAAACACCAAGAAAATTGACACCCCTGTTGGTCATCACTTCAACTTGCCTAACCATTCCATTTCTGATATGATTCTACAGGGCATAGAATCACTTTTCCACCGCAAGGACTCAGTTCGCCTCAGCCGAGAGAAAGTTTGGATGAAACGTCTTCGGACTATTCAACCACATGGTCTAAACATCCAGGAAGGGAATGATTAACTTTTAATTTTTCCCCCATTGTCATTTGTTTACAGATTATCCTCCTGGCAAACCCTCTTGGGGTCTCTTGGCCAAATGGGGTTGTCTTACCATTTCCTGTTTATCTTTGCCACTAACCACATTCCTTTGTCCAATTCCCCAGCTTCAACCTTCATCCTAATCCCTCCCCGCATTCATCCTTACCCAAACCTCTCTCTTTGATGTTTACCCACTGCCATGCTCCCTTGCATCCCTCTTTTGTGTTTCTCCACCCACCCCCTCATGCATGTGTGTTCCCTACATGTTTGTTTCTTGTACTCTGTCATTTGCCTTTGAGAAAGAACTTGCTTAAGTTCGAAACGTCAGGCCAGCTAATTTTTTGATTTGTATATTTCAGGTCCATTCAGTCAGTCAGCAGTTTGCAGCAGTTTTATTCATTTTCAAAAAACGTACATGTACGAAATGGGTAGAATACGATAGAGCAATAGCGCCCTCTTGCGATAATCCGAATAGTGTAGATCGTACATGTACGACCTTGGCACTGGAAGAGTTAAAGGCAAACATTGCACTTAAAACCCTCCAAATTTAATTTTCTTTTTAACCCTAACCCCTTGGGTAACTTGACTAGAAAGTATCCTGAATCCGACAAAATCCACCTGTTTTGTCATGCACAAAAAAGTTGGTTTTGGTGACTGCTCAATATGGAGGTATCCTGAATCCGCCGAAATCCTCCAAAACAGGGTTTGGATTTTGATGGATTTATAGGTAGGTTAGGGTTAAAGGCACACATTGCCCTGAAAACCCTCCAAATTTAATTTCTTTGATTCGTTACCTAACCAACTTCCAATGTCTGAGTGTAAACATTCTACCATAACCCTAACCCTGCTAAATGCAACAGAATGCACCAATGGTAAAAAGTTGTTGCATTTAGCAGTCAAGGCATGTCTCCTGGTCTGATGCATTCTTTTGTATTTAGTATTATACATGTATAAGCCTCCAGCAACAAGGCTGGTACAGATGAGTTCACTGCACAGTGCAACATTGCATTCGGCGGGGTTCTTATTTCAGTTGTGTTGCATTCTGTTGCATTTGGCAGGGTGCTCAGAGAATACCTCGTGGGGGTCATACCCCGTTCTCACTTGAACGATTTTTTGTACAACTGCGGTGCGACTAAAAAATCGTACAGCCGTGCGATTTCCGTACGAATTTTCCTGTTTCTTTCCCACGCAGTCTCACTTGTACAACTGCCGTGCGACTGCCGTTCAACTCTTGTGTGACTTTTCCTCCCGAAACATCCGATAACAGTTCAAGTTCTGTGCGACTGCCGTACAACCTGTACGAGTCCCGCGCAAGCGCCGTGCGATTTTTTGTTCAACTTACGTGCGACCTGTGTGCATGCAGTACAACCGCCGTTCGTTCTGCGCGAATCGCATAAAAGCAGGGCCTTTTGGCGTTGATCTTCAAAACCACACAACACAACGATGCCACCGAAGAAGAGTGAAGGCAAGCAGGCAGGCAGCAAGAACGGCAAGGCCAGGTTGGACGGCAGTAGCACCACGATCGCATGGGGTCGCACCACACTTGCATGAGATTCCTACAGCTTGTACAGCAGTCTGATAGCAGTCGCACCAGGCTCTCATGAGATTCGGACATGTTGCACGGTAGTTTGATGGAGTCGTACAGGATCTGCTGGGAGTCGCACGGCCAAGTCGTGCGACCTACATGTTTCAGACTGCCATGCGACTGCTGTGCGACCCCAATGCGAACTGTGCGACAGCAGTATGGAAATTTTCAACATTTTAAAAAACTTGCACGAGCATGCGACCCGTCCGAATTACACACGACACCCCTACACCCTGTGCGATTTGGTAGTCGCACGGCATTCGCGTAGAAAATCGTTCAAGTGAGAATGGGTTATCAGGGATAATGTGTAATATTTATGGCAAAATGAAGCAGAAACTGAAACATTGGCATGCGGACACTTAGACAAAATAATTTTTGGCAATGATTTTCAGACAAATGGCGCATTTTCACGGGATGGCCGTGTACATTGATCTATTTTTGAACAATCTTTCCAACCATGGCAATTTTAGAACAAATGTTTTTTGTCAGCCAATTGAGTGGCCTCAAAGGCAATGTGTCCCTTAAAGAACAACAAAGATCAAAAGAACTTAACCCCTTGAGCACGGTATTTTACGGGGGGTGTTGCGGCGGTTCTGGCAGACAAGCGAAACGGCCACAATGTGTTTGTGCAGTCAAGCATGACATACACAATAATCCAACAATGGATTGAAACTGCACAAACAGCAGCCAGTGGCATCATCCGGCCTGGTGGCACTGTTTGTTTTTTTGCGCCATATGGCGTCATCCATACGCAAGGGGTTAATACCCTTCCCCCCCACCCATACATACACTGCCAAAAATGGTTTTCTTAAAATGAGAAAATTTTCTTATTTTAAGAATAGTTTTCTTTTCTCACTCCCTAGAAAAGTTTTCTAGGGAGTGAGACCTAGAAAAGTTTTCTAGGGAGTGAGACAAGAAAACTGTTCTTGAAATAAGAAAATTCTCTTATATTAAGAAATGTAAGAAAATCATTTTTGGCAGCGTGCACAGTGTTATGTACATAAGATATATATATACATGTAAGATTTCATGGTGCAGGACCAACTGTTGCATGCAATTTAAAAAATGAAGTAAAAGAAAAGAATCTTTGTTCTATCTACATTTGTGCTTACTTTTAAATTGTGCCTGTGTACATGTACATGATGTTTCTGCTTTTTTCTTTTTTCAAATGAGAATCACTTTCAATTTTAAGGCTATTTATTGGGCTATGCAAGGGTTGCTGATCCCACAAGCTCAATTGTTTTCCTCGGACAGCTTTTATAAGGATAAATCTTGCACATACATGTATATGTCAATATGCAGACTTGAACTTGAACTTGAACTTGAAGAGCTAGAATTGTAGTTACAGTATTGTAATCGAAAGTTCCCCCTGCGAAGTGGGAAATTATTTTCACACTTTTGAGAAAAAGGTGTGAAAATGTTCTCCCACTTGTGTGAAAAGACGTGAAAATGTTTTCCCACTGTGGGAAATTATTTTTCACATTTTGTGAAATGAAAATGATTTTCCTGGGAAGAGACAAAGTGTGAAGAGAAACTCCCATTCGCAGGTTAACTTTTAAATACAACGTACTGGACCATGGTATCTTCCAGAGTTGTTGACTCGAGTCAGTGACTTGACTCGAGCCCCAATTTTTTTGACTTGCGACTTGACTTGACTTGCCAAAAAACGACTTGAGACTTGACTTGAAAAAAAATTTGCTTGCCAACATTAACCAGTTTCTAAAATATATATTTTGCTCGGTATTTCTATTTAAGATTTGGCCTGGAATCCCCGTGAAAATCATCGTCATCGCAAACTTTTTTGTAGGCCTACTTACCTAAATCATGGAGGAATTGTAACATGCATACAGCGCACGCTGTTGAGCGACCAATCGGTATTATTCAAACAAGCTGTTTTATGAAAAAGCTGTACATGTGTTGCTATAATGCTATGGGCATAAACGAACTAATGTATAGAAGCAACTGGAAAGGAGGTTAAAGTAATACTATAAATAAAGTAGCAAGAACTGTCATTTGTAGAGAAAATACATGTACTGCAGCCGATTTCACGAAACCGTGCGCAACTTACGCCATGGCGTAGGACTTGCGCTATAAAAATGTTGCGCAGCTGCGCTACATCCTTGCGATCCATTTCACGAAACAGTGCGTAGCTGCGCAATGTTTTATTTATTTTATATATCGCGGACGAGGCTGAATGCCGCTTTTACGACTACTGTTTTAGTACAACAATAAAAATACATGGAACAGTCGTTAAATTAAACTGTGGGGCGCCATTTTGAAACTTTTTACTTTTAAAACATCGCTCTGGAAAAAAAATTGATGGCAACTTTTGGAAATATCTCACAGGTAAACCTGCAGCAGATGATCATTATATTACTCTCTGAAATAATCTAGTGAATTTAATTAATTATTTGAACAACTAACGGCTCTGCTGTGCTCACGCGCAGCTAGCTGAGTCATCATTTCGGTGTTTTGTGCCAACAACTTAAGCCACCTAAAATGAGTGCGTAAGTTATGCCATAATTTGTGGCGCAAGTCAGCGACTTACGCACTGCGTAACTTTCGTAAAATTGATTTTAAAATGTTGTGCAACTTACGTAATAAATTGCGGCGTAAGTAGAGTTGCGCAATTGCGCAAGTTTTCGTGAAATCGGCTGCAGGTACATGTACCTTGGTATTTGTTATTAATTGGACATTTGTACGTGCTTAATTTTGGGATGAAAGTTTAGAGCGTTAAGTGCAATAGCTTGTAGAAGTAATTCATCAAACAATCCACAAGGGAAACTGACTACATGTAGGTAAATTTGAATACATTTTGAAAGTGAACTAATAAAACTGACAGGAGTGGGCTTCGAACCTGCGACCTCTGGAATACCGTACTGGCACTCTACCAACTGTGTTGGCGGTCTCCCAAATTGTCAGTTTTTTTGTTCGGGTGTGTGCTAGTCAGAAGTCATAAACCCAGAATGCCGTATAGCCAGGGATCACGGCCCAAGTTTACGATGCAACCTGGGAAGCGACAGTTTTCTTTGTTCCCGTTGAAAATGTATTTAAATATACCTAGTCAGTTTCCCTTGTGTATTGTTTGACGAATTATAAGTTAAAAAGTCGCTTCCCAGGTTGTATCGTAAAATTAGGTGTGATCCCTGGCTATACGGCATTCTGGGTTTATGACTTCTGACTAGCGCCCACCTGAACAAAGATACTGACAATTTGGGAGACCGCCAACATAGGGCAAGATGGCTCAGTTGGTAGAGCGCCGGTACGGTATTCCGGAGGTTGCAGGTTCGAATCCCGTTCTTGCAAGTTTTCTCTGTTCACATGTAGAAGTATGTACCTCAGGGAAATGGGCAAATTATTGTATGTACATTATTAGGATGACCGATCTCTTACATGTACATGTACTTCGTATTATCCATTGAAAACACCAGATGTGCATTATTAAAAGCTACATTTTTGCAAATATTTATCTCAGACTTTTCCTAGAAATATGCTACATGTATGTACAATGTAAGTTTCATTGGTGTTAAAGAGCAATAAAATTCATCTGTACATTGAAGAATTGCAATATGAACAAGTTTACTTGTAGATCACTTTTACCAATTGGTTAAAAAGCCTCATTGCTACATGTATTAGTACATGTAAGTGCGATACATACTTTCTTCATTCATTTTTGCGTGGCATTTTTCCTTTGACAAGAAATGTGATTAATATCTTGGTGATACTACAGATTGTGAATTTGAGTCCAGCCAAGGGTCATGGTGCTTTTGTCCTTGAGCAAGAAACTTTGTCATAAGTGGCTTCTCTCCACCCAGGAGTAAATGGGTACTGAGGGCAGTGATGGTTATGTATTTGATTTAATAGCCCATATAGGCACTTAACTTGCACTGTTGCAGTCAGGGCTCTCCCCAGGGAGCTGAGGTTTCAGGAATGATAATAGGCCTGATGAGCTGGGGTAATAATGAAGCCTCTTCAGCATCATGGTGGATATGTGCACAAATCTACATTATTATTATTATTATTATTATTATTATGATAGTAGACTTAGTTTAATATTTACTGACTGTTATTTTTTGCATGTCGAGTCTCCTAATAACAAGTGTGTTTGTCACATTTTCTTTTCTCCCCTGTTTGGACCCTTTGCCTTGTGATTGGTGGAATTGTCTGCATGTCTTTGGTGTATGCTGGTTTGTGATTGGCTACAGTGCTAGTACCCAGAATGCAATGCAGAATCATGCTAACACAGGCTCGTTACCTACTTTTGATTACCACCAACTACCCACAATGCCTGCTACTCAAATCCCGGTTCGGACAACGAGGGACAAGGTAAGCTGATTTGAATTTCAATCTTTTGACGAAAATACATGTAGCATCGATCTGTGCACTTCCAGGTTCAAGTTAGGCTCTTACTGCTATGTACATGTACATGTAAGTTCTAAGCAACTTACTATGCTGATTATATGCTGTACTGCCACGTACATGTACGGTGTAATAAGCCAGTTTGGTATCTCAAAGGTTATTCAGGATATAATTGCTGACGTATATGTCACGCCGTGTTACGCGAACCCACATTCTGATTGGATTTAACATGTGCGCATTGTGCGACCACCTTTTGTGTTAATCACACGCGCGCGTTAGGTCACGAGGGTCATTCGGGATAAAATGTCATTGTGCACATATGCGCAGTTGAAATACTGAACTGGCTTATTCATTTATGCATGGATGGATTTGTTGAATAGCACCGTTTGTTTAGCACTGAGATCCTTGCTTTCAAACCAGAAATGCGCAGACGATGCTAATGTTTAATTTATCTATTGACACTAAATCAGTTGGATGTAATTTTGTATTCAAAGTGGACCCATAGGATTATGACAACGGGTGTCCAAAATCACATCATACTCTCTTCAAAGCCACGTCTGACAGTACATTTTGACTAATGGATTTAACAGCTTATACCCCTGTGTGATTCTGGGTTCTGGATGTGATTTTTGTCCCTTATTAATAAAATCGCATCCTCCGAATCCTTCTGTTTATTTTGAATAGAAAATCACATATATATTGTCCATTCCTATTGTGACTGTCAAAAGTTAATTGTGTTTGACATGTAGCTGTCAAGCACACAATTTTGAATGCAAAGCCAGCAAAGAACCAAACGGATTAAAGAAATGCTCACCTGTGGATGGGATTCCAAATTTGGAATCTGACCTTCATCGGGGCCAGTTGTAGCAGGCCAATTTCTCACTTTCGGGGTCGACATCGCATCTATCGCGTTGTATTAGATGGTGGACAGTACAGCAGTATGGATTTCGCGCGAATGCGAGTGGATGAGTTAAAGCAATTTTTGACTAATCGGGGAATACCTTGTGCGGGAAAGAAGAGAGAGGAGTTGATAGATTTAGCGGAGGAGGTGTGTATAAAGAAGTACGGTCGATGCATTGGCGATACCCACTTCCGGATTTGCATTGTCAACTTTTTCCCATGATGCACTGCGTAATTTGGCCTCTCCCCGGTTGCCGCTGGCGGCGCACTGAGTTGTGAATCGACCGAATTGCATAGAGCTGCCTAAGCACGAAAACTACTTAAAGGTAAAGTCCACCCTGAGTTTATAATAACATAATGTTAAAGAACGTTAATTGCAATTGTGACTTACTTTTTATTTCATTTTGATTGGTTGCGGTAATCGTATAAACCGGAGATTTTTTCATAACGCGCCTGCCGTCATGCGAGCCGCCCTTTTGCTCTGGAATATTGGCACATCCGGGATACTGTGACGTAGTGGCTGCACTACCAAGCTGTGCGAGTGCAGTGAACCATTGTCCGTACATGCATTACACACGAGAATGTGGCAGTGTTGTTCCTTGATGTAGGCCTACTTCTGTTTTCCATATTCCTGACGAATTTTTGCCTGACTGCTAAAGCAAAACTCGGTCGTGCTGTAGTACAGCAACATCATGACGATTTGGCAAGCTTTTGGCTGCTCAAATAAACAAAATTCTCGAAAAGGTCTCGGCTTCTTCCAAATTCCCAATCCCCCAAATGACCGGATATTTGTAAGAATTGGCTGAACAATATAAAAACGCGGAATTCGACTTCGAACCAGATTGCTTTGAGGAAAATCGGCAGGCAGTTCTCCTGGGGTAGGCTAAGAATCTTCGAGATTATGCAGTGCCTAACATATTTTCTTTCCGACCAAAACAAACTTTGTGCTCTTCTAAAAAAATATACGAAAAACCACGATAAATTGCAGCACGTCAAGTCGAAGTAAACATCAGCCTTACGCATACACGCAATAGTCGGGTGCCTTATAAAACATACGTATTCATATGCAGTAAGCTGTGTCTAGGTGTATGGACGCGCCCTTTGTTATGCTGAATGGCAAGAAATCGTAAATATAAAGGGCGCGTGGGTCGTTATCCGTAACAAAGAAAATCCAACTCTCGGTGCAGTCTGTATGTTAGTGTATGTTCTTTTAGACTAGATAAAACATTATAGAGCCTGGAATTCTCTTTTAAGCACAAAATCATTGCTTAATAGTAAAACCAGGTTACCAGCCAAAACCACATGTGATTGTCATGCTAAGTAAACAACGTCTAAATACCAGTCACAAGCAATATGCATCACATGGAGTTTTGGCCGGTAACCTGCTTATATTAAGCAATGTTTTTTTGTGCTTAAGCAATTTTTGTGCTTAAGCAGCTCTATGAAATTGGGGAAAGAGTTCCATATCCGGCCATCACTCATTTTCCCTTAATATGACTTAAAAACTACCAAAAAGTGTAAATCTGATAAAGAAACACAAATTTAGGAGGGAAAAAATTCAACTTATTCTTTGAAAATACTTTGACTTTTTCTGTCATGGCCCATAGACTTTGTGCACGAGGTCTAAGTGATGGCCGGATATGGAACTCTTTCCGAAATTGGCCCCAGGCCACATGTGGATTTTGCTTCATAAGATCAGGGCCCAATTTCATAGCGCTGCTTAACAGTAAGCAGAAAAGTTGTGCTAACTATAGCAGGAAAATTTGCTTTTAAGCATTAGCGTATTTCATGGCCAAGTCATGCTAACGCTTGCACGTGCATGGAGATTTATATTGTTGCATCAATAATTCAAGCAAATCCTGCTTGTGAAGTTAGCGGGCTCTTCGCTGTGCTTACTGCTTGCAGTCTCTATAAAATGGACGAGGGTTCCATTAGCAGAAAATTGTGTGTTAAGCAGCGCTATATATGAAATTGGGCCCTGATTGTCATGAGCACAAAATACTACATGGTCATGTAGCTTTCCAACAAAAGTTGGTCTTAAATTCATGACAAGCTATCTTCCGTTAAACATTTGTCCAGGTAATATTTAATTGGATAAATACAATCATCATACCCAAACCAAATATCAGGCAAGACGCCGTACAGCCACCCAGGAAGAGCTCCTCTACGCTGGCCCCAAGGACCCTCTGAACGATGCCACCCCTCTCTTGCCCCTCATCGAGTCCAACGAACCCTCAGGGGATGACTCCAGCCTGTCGGACACTGGTACAATCATCATACCTCCTCCCAAGTTGAGTTCTGCCAGAAGAGAGAGAGATACACTTTCCAGGTGAGTTTTTACAGTAAATGCAGGGTTCCCACCGCATCCTGGAAATCGGGGGAAAACCTGGAAAATGAGTTTTGCTTTTTCCAGTCAGGGAAAAGTTAGGGAATTTGAGATAAATGCCTCAAATCGGGGGAAAGTCAGGGAATTTGATTGGCCCAAAAGAGAAAGTGGTCAGTCTGTTATATTTTGTCTCATGGCCAAACAGCGTATCCACTGGATGATTGGCTACGGTGGCTTTTTAGTGTGGAAATCCCTCTTTATCTCTCTTTAGGCAGGTGGCTGTGGTGCATGGCCTAAAACAAGACGTGTCAAACTGGATATAGGTCGAAATAATTATCCTGGAATTTTAAAAATTCATCAGGGAAAACTGGGGGGGAAAACTCAGGGGAATTTTGTTTTCATGAAATGGTGGGAACCCTGTAAAGTAAATGGCAAGGGTGGATCCAGGTATTCTTGAAGGGGTTGGTTATTTTTTGTTTTATGCAAAAAAGCCCCTCCTTATGGCAAAGAGGATTTTGGAGGATTTGGGAAAGTTGAAGTTAGAAATGTAAAGGAATTAAGGTTGTTGACTAGGGTCCTCCCATTTGAATTGTTTTTAGCATTTTGCCTTAACCATAATTACCCCAAGCCTTGCAAACTCCAACAGCAGGTTGTGTTGAAGGACTGTAGCATCTTGGTACCATTACTTTACATGGAGCTGTAATGACCCAATTTGTCTAAGTCCAAAGAATGTGCCATAGGTATACTGCACAGTGTTGGATTTTGACAGGTTGAGGACACATGCTAGTAAAAATGCCTAAGGGGTTAGGGTTAATTATACAATGCCTGAATAAATCCCCGCCGTCCGATTGGTGGATCGTCGATCACGTGCATTGAATTATTCGTCCTGTCGCACGACGCGAACCCACACCGCCCAAAAAAGTTCTATCACATGGTTCTAATGCGTTTGATAGAACTTCCCCGCCGCTGCAACACGGCTGTCATTGGACTGGTTCCTGGTCCCTCCGTTGTCCTTCGGACTTCAAATGTATATTATATACATATGGGGACCGGGAACCAGTCTAGGCTGTCATTCACACAAAATGGCGGACGGTGTTTCCGAACCGAGGTTTGTTTTCTAACAGACGACGAAATATTGGAACTCGTAGTCGTAGGCGATGTTGACACTGCTAACACAAAGAGACAAATGAAATATGCAGTCAAAAGATTAGAGGAATTTGCAAGACACGCAGGAACAACAATTAAAGCTTTAACTGATTCTGAACTGGACCACTTTTTGTCACGGTTTTGGGCTGAGAAGGTAAACGGCACGTTGTACACAAAGAAATCCATGCATGCAATCTGTCGGATTTATTCAGGTGTTGTATAAAACAAATAATGAATGTTTCACATTCGTGCAATGGTAAGAATAATTTCATGAGGTGACAGATGGAATGTCCCATTCCACTCGGCTTCGCCTCGTGGAATGGAACATTCAATCTGTCACCTCATGAAATTATTCTTACCATTGCACTCATAAACTTCTCCACCTTACATCAAGATATGACCAGAATGGCTCTCATTCACCATCTCTCATCATCGGTGACGCGACAGTCCATCCTAGTGAGTCAGCCAAGAATCTTGGCGTTATTATGGACTGCAAACTACGTATGACTGACCATGTCAATCGTGTTTGTCGCTCATCATATGCAGCTCTTCGAGGTATCAGTCAAATTCGGCAAAACCTGGATGAAAATTGCACAGCCAGACTCATTCATGCTTTTGTTACATCCAGACTGGAGTTTTGCAACGCGCTACTTTATGGCCTCCCAGACTCAGAAATACTAAAACTTCAAAGAGTGCAAAATAGCGCCGCACGACTCGTGACTGGCATGCCCCGCTATCAACATATATCACCAGTTTTACAGTCTCTTCCTTGGCTTCCAATTAAACAAAGAGTAGTTTTTAAGATCCTGCTCCTAACTTACAAGTCAATAAATGATGCCTGCCCACAGTACATGGCTAACATCGTGCATGAGCACAGACCAGAGCGACAGCTACGCTCCGCCACAAAGAACTTGTTGGCTCTTCCAGGCCGTACACGTACAAAGTTCTACGGAGATAGAGCTTTTGCCCAATCAGCACCGACCCTCTGGAATAGTTTGCCACAAATCATACGCTCAACCACATCACTCTCTACTTTCAAGACTCTCCTGAAAACTCATCTTTTCAGCAATACATATGTTTAAATTTTTATTAAAGTAAATTTCGCGGTTTTAATCTAAGTAGCAATACTCTGTAGATTACGGCCTGTAGTGGAAGCCCCCTCTCTTTTTTAGTCACTTTACAAAGTTTCTCGTTTTTAGTTTGATGTTAACCGTGATATTTTGTGTCTACTGTTCGGTTTTAATAGACTTACATGTATATAAATTCCACTCGATCTTGTTTTTATTATGTAATCTAGAGTTTTAACTTTTAACTTTACATCATGTAAAGCGCTTTGAGGCGTTGCATAAGGCGCTATATAAATGCATTATTATTATTATTATTATTATAAACATATATTTTTTGTGTAATATTGATTGTCAATTTTTGCATTCAGTGTTGGATGTCTTTTGGAAGATGTACGTGTAGATGTTTGGCCTACAGGGGACAGTATTTTTCGCTAATTGCATTTCTAGTTCTGATTTCTGCTGTACATACATGTATATGTATTTCTGTGGTGTTCTGACAAACAGGCCAGGCCAACGCAACGACTCGCCATCACTGAGACGCAAAATACATTCCATCATTCATCAGCCCCAGCCACTCATATCGTCTACCCCTATGAGCTCAGTGTAAGTAGTATAAATTTGTAGACCACAACAGATTACTGAAGTATTGTATTGTAGTGGTCGCTTTCCTTCTTTTTTTATGGCAGTTCGCCCTGACATATGATGCATGATATGGGGCAGAGGGAACCCGCCCTTTTTGTGTTGGTCATTGTGTTCCCGGAATCTCAGGAATTCTTTTCAGATCTCTAGTGGGGATGTGTTAGGTAACAATAGTCTGGAGAGTGTATAGGGTATAGGGTATAGGGACAAAAGGGGGGTACCCCTGTGCCCCATATCGTGCTGGGTATACGCCCTGATCAAGGCTAAAAGCGACTCAAGGTACAGGCAGGCTTTCAAGTAATCCTGCTTTTCCTACTTTTTCCTATTCCCTTTTTTAACCTTGCTCCTACTTTTCCTACTTTTTTCTTGAAATTCCAATTCTTTTCCCTACTCTTTTCAAATTTTTGGTCCCACAACTCTGAAAAATGAAATCTCAAAACTTTACTTCCAAGAGCTTAGTTGAGGATGTAGCACAAGGAAAATAAGGCTTGTGATGCTGCGGACATGGATGATTATCAACAAAAACTACTCCTGAAAGCCCGCAAAAGTCTTACTTTTCAACTGATTTTATCCTCCAAAGTCCTACTTTTGTCCCGTTTCTTTTTAAAATTTTGATCCTACTATTCTCCTACTTTTTCACCTGGGTCTGCTTGAAAGCCTGTACAGGGCTACAACAAAAAGAATCAAAGCTGCAGAAGGTAGAAATTGAGATTCATCATGAAGCAGAAAAAAATCGTAGCATGTGTCTCCTGACGACAGGGAAGAGTATACTGTCCAAAACGTTGAGTTTCTCCGGTTCTTTTCAGAACCCCACTACCTCATAAGAGGGAGTTTCCACGTGGTGCCACCGCAAATCCTTATCTTATGAAGGAAAGCATGCACCATGCAAAGAATTATGTAAACCCACAGAAAGGACGGAGGTATTGCCATAGCTTTTCATGACTTTTCATGAAATCAAGTTTAAAAATGTCAAAGATGTTGCACGACGTACGCAATAAAATGTTGTGGAGTTCTGCAATTGTGCAAGATTTTGTGAAATCGGCGGCAGTATTTATTCACAAACTCTAGGAAAGAAGCTCCAAATATGTCTGCTACACAGACATGTCGTTTTGGAGATTGGGATTCGATACGCATTTCTTGATATCTTCAATATCTTGGCAGAGCAACTTTTTTGGAGGTTCTTTAACCCGAAGCCCTGAATCCGCCAAAATCCACCTATTTTGTCATGCACAAAAAGTTGGTTTTTGGTGACTGCTCAATATGGAGGTATCCTGAATCCATCAAAATCCTGCAGTACCGCTAGGCTTACAATCTTCAATCCATCAAAATCCCCCAGTCTACAGCGCTCATCTTACCCGTAGAGCCACTACTAATGCATATTTCCCTAGAGGGCGCAATACACTCGCTAAGATTTCACACAATAGCCTTCCCACCATGCCCCGCGGTACACCCGCCATGTTAGCTTCCTCTTTTCTCTTAGCGCGGAGGACGTAGGACGTGAAATTTTTTCAGTGGCGTTATACACGCAGTTTACGTCTACGTCTGCCGTACATTTGCTAAGTATTATTGAATAAAGATTGTAGAGTTTGTTTCTTGTGTTTAGTATGTTATTTTTAGATAGACATGGCTTCACGGGAGAAAAATGTGAAGCGTAAGTCGGCTAGGTGCGGAGCGGTACCCGTGGACGTGGGTTCCACGGGACTGCCCGCACCTCCGGGGGGCGAGCCCAGGGAGACACCCTCCTCCCATGGCCTTGCCTCCGACCGTGAATCTGTTGGGGCCACCCTCCCCCTTACACAGACTTCACTCCGCTGCCCGGAAACGGGCGGTGGCCTCCCCATAGGCCGAGGATCGGGCTATAATCAGCCCGTTCCCCCGGCCGCGGATAGCGGGGAAAACCAGCCGACTAAGAAGCTGATCAGTAAGAGTCGCCAAAAATCGCGCACCATGGTCCAAAGCTTCAAAGGCAAGTGGGACACCATCCCCGCCGATTTGCCTTCCTTTGCCTCCGGCCACCCCCCGATCCCGGGCAGTGTGGCCGAGGCTACGGCCACGCTCGGCGTGACCAATCTACCCATGGGTCACTGGCATATAGCCATCACCGATCCGCCCGGGCTGTTAGCCCCCGGCCGTTCGGTGGGGGACCCATGGGTCCCCGTTGCGAGTTTTTTCTCTGCCTCTGACTTACTCCGGAATTCCAGCGATCCCGCCCTCCACCGAGCCCTCGGATACTGAGGTTTTGCGGGGTCGCCCAGCCAAGACAGGGAAATCGCGTAAGAAGCGTCGCCGTTCCTCGGTCTCACCATCGTCCTCGGACAGCTCCCGGAAACACCGCAAACATGCGGAGTCCGTTTCCAATGCAGATCTTTTCCAGGCATTCACCGCGTCCCTGTCGACCTTGTCAACTACGGGGTTCGCACCGGTGGGCCAACTCGCCCCAGACACGGGACAGTTCGCCCCCATTGCGGGCCAACTCGCCCCGAGCGCGGGCCTGCTTGCCCCCCAGATGGGTCAGCCGGCCCCGCACTTCGGTCAACTCGCCCCCAGTGTCGCCCCCGTTGTCGCTCCGCCGACTCAGGACGTCCAGGGATGGGTTCGTCGTGACCAACAACACCTCCCCCAGGCGTTGGGTCGTGCCCCGGCCTCACCTCCGGCCATTTCCATCCACCCTTCGGCAGTTTTCTCGGGGTCGGATGGGGATTCAGTGCCTGCGGTACCCCTCCGCCGTGAGCGGACACCAGCTACGGAGGCCACGGGTTCGGACCAGGGGTTGTCTGATGCAGAGGGTGACATGCTTGACACACATCATCTCTTCCCCCATCGAGACACAGTTGCGTCTGGTTCAACGCGACATGATCCGGGTTTTGGGTCTTCCGGACACTTCCGCTGAGGAACCCAAACCCTCGGCCCAGCATTCGTTCAAACAGCGTACCGCGGATATCCCTGCGGGACGCTCGACGCCCTTCCCGATCCTACCCCTGGACCAGTTTTGCATCAAACATCCAGGCCGTAGCGGATCGCAAAACGTGGCAGTCCTTCGACAAACGTACCAACGGATATTTACGTTTCCCGTCGAAAGACTTTGACGACTATTTTGCGGTACCAACAGTCCCTGACTCCGCCAGAGACAAGCTGGCCGCTGATGGTAGTGGGTCGGGTTCGACACGTGCCCTATTTACCGATCGTACTAGAAATACGATCGAGGACACTTTGAGGAAGACAGACTGGGCCTCCAGATTTGGAATGCGCTCGACCTCGCTCCTCCTACTGCTGTCGGAGTACCTGGTCAGAGGCTGTGAGGACGGAACTACTGTTCCTGTGGACATGCTTTCCGCAGCCTTCCGCTGCCTTGACGAAACCCTCCGCCTGACTTTGGAGCAGTTCGCTCGTATTTCGGTGATGGCAACATCCGTCCGTCGGGCCAATATCCTCGATTCCCTGTACCTCCCCTCGGAAGGGGCCAGGAAGCGGTCAACAACCAGCTGCCGGTGTATTGCACCAGATACCCAGATCCGAGGGCGTGGCATGTAAACGCCCTCTCAATGTCCTGGGAAGGGATGTTCGCGTACGCTTTTCCGCCGCTATCCCTGATCCCTCGGGTACTGCCGAAAATAGAACAGGAACGATGCAGGATCCTCCTTGTCACCCCGTTCTTGCCGCGTCAACCCTGGTTCCCCCGGTTGATCCGGCTCTTGGTGCACCGACCATTAATTCTTCCACCTCAACCGGACATTCTGTCTCGGCCACGCTCGAGGTTCATTCACCCAGCACCCGCGGATCTTCACCTGACGTGCTGGACTTTGTCCAACGCTCCTTCCGAGCAGTGGGCCTTTCACAGGACGCTGCCACGAGGAGAGTCTACAATAGCCGCCTACGCCATTACTACAAATGGTGTGGACGGAAATCGGTTGATCCAGTATAACCAACATTGGTGACTTCTTTGTTTACCTGTTCAACTCTGGCCTCACAGTGGCCACGATCCGGAACTACCGTTCGGCCATTGCGGCCGTCCATCAAGGTTTCGCGGACGGGTCATCAATTACCAGTAACCAGGCCCTGGGTCACATCCTTCGAGGAATGTTTCTAGAGAGGCCACCAACTCGTAAGCTCCTTCCTTCTTGGGACCTCTCCACCGTTCTGGGGGCGCTATCACGCGCCCCCTACGAACCAATGGGCCAGGCGACCTTGATCGACTTATCCGTCAAACTCGCTTTCTTGCTAGCAGTGGCTACGTCACGTTGTCGTAGCGAACTGCATGCCCTATCTGTTAATCCCGGCCACATTCGATGGGAACCGAATGGGGTACGTCTAGTCCCGAATGCGTCCTTTCTCACGAAGAACCAGTCCGAGTCCTTTGCTCCACCAGACATCTTCGTACCAGACATGCGCTCGCAGTCATCCGTACTGGAAGATAGGAAATGGTGCCCTGTTCGAACACTAAAGTGGTACCTCAACAGGACCCAACTGATCCGGGGCAAGGCGACGAGCCTGTCCGTCACCTCCACCCCTCCATATCGTCCAGCCTCACAGAGCACCATCACGCGCTGGATTGTGACTGCTATTCGGACGGCTTCCAAGACCTGGCCGGAGGCATCATCCACCGGCTCTGACGTGCATGCTCACGACGTCAGAGCAGTGGCGACGTCATGGGCCTTCTTCAGAGGAGTTCCCTTGGCCGATATCACCCAGGCAGCATGCTGGAAGACGTCGAACACTTTCACAGCCTGCTACCTGCGAGACGTCCTCCAGACTGAGGGACGTGCTGGGAGAGCGGCGTTGCGGGTAGCGAGCGATGCTGCCTCGCAGGCCTCACAATCTACCTCTCAGCAACTCCAGTAGACGGGTTCACTCCCAACAGTGATACCCCTCTGTATGGAGTGTCCTAGACTCACACAGTGGCATCTCACTCCCACCTCCAAGAGCGGTGCTACTCTGCATTAGTAGTGGCTCTACGGGTAAGATGAGCGCTGTAGACTCCCCCCCCCCCCCCCCCCCCACAGTCGTGTGGGACGAGTCTACTAGCGAATACTTACCCGTAGAGCATCCCTCCCTCCTCCCCACAGAGGGCTCGATGCGAATCTACCTGCTATCGCTCGAGAAAAGAGGAAGCTAACATGGTGGGAAGGCTATTGTGTGAAATCTTAGCGAGTGTATTGCGCCCTCTAGGGAAATATGCATTAGTAGTGGCTCTACGGGTAAGTATTCGCTAGTAGACTCGTCCCACACGACTGTGGGGGGGGGGGGAGTTTTCAATATGGAGGTATCCTGAATCCGCCGAAATGCTCCAAAACATGGGGTATTGATTTTGATGGATTCAGGGAGCTTAGTGTTAAACCAAGTAAGCATTTGGATACTAATTTGGCCTGATTGTTTTTAAATATTCTCCACTCTGTTATTAACCTTTGCTAATTATTCTCCTCTTTGTGTATCTTCAGTGAGCACACCCCTGATCCTTCCCCACCGAGCTCCCCACCTCCCATCAGAGGCCGGAGTGACAACGTTTTCTCGCGCCTCACCCAGAGTAACTCACCCGCCGCACCTCGAAACGGAAGGTTTGTTGACGCCGAGTGTGTTTTGTATTTACTTTCTTGGTTTCCAATTGATGCCTTGGATGGCAGATTACATGTTGGTTGACAGAATTGTGTTTTCACCACAGACGTGTAATAAATAACTGGAACTCGCAATACGTCTGTGGAGGTGAAGCCAGGGCTGTAGTCGAGTCCATCACAAGTCCCTGCAAGTCCCTGCAAGTCCATCACAAACCCTTCCAGTCCTAATTCCAATCACAAGCTATTCAAATGAGCTTTGACAAAGGCATTTCTTTGTCATTGTTCATCCAGTTACTTGTGACTGGCATTATGAAAGGACTTGTGACTGGACTTGCGAAAGGACTTGCAGGGACTCGACTACAGCCCTGGGTGAAGCCCAGTTGAAGCCATCTTACCGTGCTAAAAATAATGTTTGCCAATCTTGTCCATTTTACAGGAGACCTTTATTTTGTTTTATACACGGGCATTTCGAATGGGGATAAAATGTGATAACCTGATCTTTACTAGTCAGTCGTAACCTCTGAGGGATGTGGCCACTGTTAATAGACCTCGCCTTCGGCTTGGTCCATTAACAGCCGTCACGCCCCTCCTCAGTTATCATTGATGTGGTAAAGATTGGCTCATGGTATTTTTATCCCCTTTATTAATCTACCTTCACATCAAGGATTGTTTTGGGTTGGCATGTTGAGAAGAAACATTTCTGTAGCATCTCACTTTTCCAATTGTTATTTCACGAATGTATTCATCCTAGATCTATTTCCAACAAATGATGTGTTCAGTCTTTCCACAGGGGTGAGATTTGTCAGGATATTTCCTGATTTCAGTATTTTTTGGTCGGAATTTCAGATTTTTTAAAGAATCTCTTTTGCAATCTGTAATTCCTGATGAGGTGTTGTCATAAAGGTGTTTTTACCTGTAAAAGTGGACATAGACCAAAATAAACGGATATTTTAAGGGGGTGCCTTTAGGCAAATACAAACTACATGTATATGCTGATCTATGGTCCTCAAGGATTTTTGTGGATTTCGTGGATTTTTCATATTTGGACAATCTCACCCCTGTTTCCAGGAGTCAAGTTGTAGGAGCAAAGTGTGTGTCTCAAATCTTGTTCACTTAATACTTTTTACGCCCTGCCATACAGTAAGCAAACAGATGAGGATGATGATGGGTATGTTTTAATTTGTAAAGCAATAATTATTCATTTCTGCTGTAAGCAAGGGCGTCGATGGGTGGGGGACATGTCCCACCCCTCCACTTTTTGATTGGTGCACAGCCACAATCATGGGTACCCTTTTTGTTACAAAGACACCATTATGAACGACAGAGCAATGCTGAACAGCTCTTTGAAAAATTAGGATTCGCCACACTTAGAGCACTTTTTATTCCAAGTTGGCATAAAGCTGGATGACCGATTCGTGTGTACTCTCAAATAATGTTTACATCATTGTTTTTCAAAATGTTGTTCATAACATGGACACCAAAAAACGGTGTGCCCATGATTGTGGCTGTGCACACTGCCAATTTGAAGAAAAAATAAATTGCTAAATAAAATTAAAATAGAAGGGGGGAACCCACACCCAAAACCCATTTTTGAGGATTTGGGATTTCTTGTTCAATCTGACCCCCTGTAGATCGCCTCCTAGTCCCATAGAAGATCGAACCTGGTCCTTGGGGGATATATAAAATAATGACCCACGTATAACAAAGCAAATTGATGTTAATAGAATGGGTGTGGGGTGCATGTAACGTAAGATGATTGGTCAAGGCTTGCACTCACTCACACACTGCCAAAAATGATTTTCTTAATTTCTTAATATAAGAAAATATTTCTTATTTCAAGAAAAATGTTCTTGTCTCACTCCCTAGAAAACTATTCTTGGGAGTGAGACAAGAAAAGTTGTCTTGAAATAAGAAAATTTTCTCATTTTAAGAAAACCATTTTTGGCAGTGCACATGTTTGCAAGCACCTTCAATCGTGGACCTCCTATTGTCCCTCTTTTGTTTGTACTCTAACTTTTTCGGAAGGCCTCCCATATGTTTTGTACACGATTTTCAATCGTGGACCCTATTGTCATCTTTGTTAAAGGTCCACAGTTTAAATAGCTATACAAACTCACGCCCCCCCACTTTTCAGTAGCAACCAACGCCATTGGCTGTAAGGCATGGGTCTGATTGTTACACCTTTTTGTTTAAGATCTTGTCTCCTCCTCCATGTATAGATACACCTTGGAATGCCTTATGCTTCTTCCCCTTGTTTTATTTAGCCCTCAACCCCTGGGGCACTATTACTGCGAAGTCTCTTGAACCTGTCAAAATCCAACATTGCAGTCAATCTATGCCACATTCTTTGAACCTGTTCTTAGACAAATTGGGGCATCATAGCTCCATGTTAAGCAGTGTTGTAACCAAGTCATTTTTTCTTAAGTCGGGTCAAGTCACAAGTCAAATATTCACAAGTCAAGTCAAGTCCCGAGTCAATTTTGTTCAACTCAAGTACCAAGTCTCAGTCAGTTGTTGCACATAGTAAATTCAAATTCCAATGACAAATGAGTACGCATATATAGGCCGACATGCATGCACGGTACAAAATCATCCTGGCAATGCCGTCTTGACGATTCTCCATGCAATCGTCCAGTGCTGCAGCCCCGCATACACGGTACATGTACTGGACACCCAGCTCGCTATGCACCATAGGCTTGGCATTTTTTCAACTGATATGTGCGTACGCCCAAAAGTTGTGTTTGTTTTAACAAAAGTGTTGATGTCAGCAAGTCAAATTTATTCAATTCAAGTCGAGTCAAGTCATGTTCTTTCAAGTCAAGTCAAGTCACAAGTCATTTTTTTCCCAAGTCAAGTCAAGTCTCAAGTCAAAAAAATCGCGACTCGAGTTTGATTTGAGTCCGAGTCAGCAAGTCAAGTCAACAAGACTGATGTTAAGTAATGGGTGCCAAGGCTGTACAGTCCAGAACCCATCAAAATACAACACAACATGGTGTTGGATTTGGGCAGATTTGGGTCAGTAAGGGTTAGATCATTGTTTGCAAGTATAAATGTCATTTCTCAAACGATGGGTTTGGCTTCAGCTTTGTCTTTACCTTTTCCCAGATCCACTGGCAATGCTGAAGCCTTGAATACTTTAACATAATAAACAGGCTCTGTCTCTGGGGTCAAATAAAAAACTTTGATGTACATTTTAAATTAAAAAAAAAAGATTTAGCCACATCTTAGGACCTCAAGTTCGGGAAGCCAAAGCTGAAGCCACAGTTTGAGAAATGGCTGAAACGTACATGTTTACACTGTTGACGTTGGAAGTACTTGTACGTCTGCAATGTATATTATTTAACCCTAACTCCCTACATCATTTTCCCCCCATGTAACCTGAATCCTCCAACATCCTCTGATTTCAAAGTGTTAAAACTCCATATAACCTGAATCCTCCAAAATCCTCTTATGGGGACCATAGCACGAATCCTCCAAAATCCTCTAGGGGTTTTTTGCATACCCCTAGTAACCTCAATCCTCCAAAATCCTCATGTATCACATTGAGCCTGATAACCTGGATCCTCCATATTCCTGCAGGGGCAAAAACCCCTAGTAACCTCAATCCTGCAAAATCCTCCGATGCATCAACTTCCAAGTAACCTCAATCCTCCAAATTCCTCCATTTTGCAAAGAGGATTTTGGAGGATTTGGGAAGGTTAGGGTTAAAAAAAAAACACATCTGTATTTCCCTAGCTATCCTTGAACTTATATGTATGATTTTTTACAACTGACTTATCACTGTTCATCAGCATTGACCCAATCATAGCGTCTGTTGAATATTACGTGACATCAATCTTAGGCAAACATAACACTTCAATGTGAAGATGGAATTTTTGCATCGGAGACGATGATGTAAATTAGAACAGAGATTTCTCTCTTTTTGCCCTGTCCCGACGTAATGTATGAAGCACTGTATACTCGGTGCTTTCCGAGAGCCTGTGTAAAAAAATTCACAGGCTTACTTGGGGAGGATTCGAACCCACGACTTCCTGCTTACTAGTGCAGACATCTTAACCACTCGACCAGCCGACCCCGGCAAGCTCGGTGGTCGAGTGGTTAAGACGTCTGCACTAGTAAGCAGGAAGTCGTGGGTTCGAATCCCGCCCGAGTAAGCCTGTGAATTTGTTCACACAGGCTTTTGGAAAGCACCGAGTATACAGTGCTTCATACATTACGTCGGGATAGGGCAAAGAGAAAAATATGTTCTTGGGCCGTGTCCGAATTACTTGGCTACGGCTTGAAATTACACACAAGTCTATGTGATGTGGCTGCAGCCACTACCGCAGACACGTGTGTAATTACAAGTTAATACAGCCAAGTAATTCGGACATGGCCTAATTTACAAAACATAACACTTCTAAACATGGGCAAACAGCAACATGTGCACCTTGTTCATTGAAACGCAATATGCGACTACACTTCAAATGTAATGTGATTCAGCTACGTGGTCCGTTTGTTCATGCACTTACGTTTTTTGTAAACATTCTTTGTCGATCCATTGATGTTCATTGTAGTGGCGTTTGCCCTTTGTTTTTGATGCATGATGATTTGGCTGCAGCCTGCAGGTTATGGTAGAATCTGTTTTGACCTTGCTCACTTGTGTATATGTCCATTGTGTTACGGAGCACTGCCTTAACCCCTTGAGTACGGTTATTTACAGAAGGCGCCGGGGTGTCGCGTCGGCTTTTGCAGCCAAGCGAAACAGACACAATGTGCTTGTGCAGTCAAGCGTAACATACACAATAATCCAACAATGGATTGAAACTGCACAAATAGCGGCTATAGGCGTCATCCGGCCTGGTGCCACTGTTTTGTTTTGTTTGCGCCATTTGGCATCATCCGTACGCAAGGGGTTAACCCATGGTCGGGCCTGGCCAATCCCCAGGCCCACCCAGGCCTTCGGGTTTCTATAATCCCCTATTTGTACACAATTTTTTAAATTGTTTTTATTTATTATTCGGCATTCAGCCGGGATAGCCCACAAAAGTCTTTTGACTTATATCCAGTGGGGTCCCTGATAGAAGATGAGGAAGGAAGTTACAGTTTTAGACGTGGGAGGAAAACCCCAGAGAATAATTCTGGAGAAAACCCACAGAATCAGGCAGGGACTGAAAACAATCCACATGTTGGCCCCAGCTGGGATTCGAACCGGGGTCACAGTGGTGGAAGGCGAGGAAAATACCACTACACCAACCTGATTCTCCACTGCCCACTTATGCTGGGGTCCAGCCAGCTCCCATTTTTCACCCAGATTTTAATCTCTGGCCTGTGAATGGAATGACAACAAAAGCAATCACTACAGATTAGTGTGGGAGGGGCCTTTATCAATTGGTAGATGCTGTATTGTTAGGTGATTTGTTGCTCACAATAGCAAGACTTAAAGCCAGAAGGCCCGGACGGTGGCCAGGCTTTTCAACAGCCTGGCTCGACCATGGGTTAGGCAGTGCTCCCTTAGCTTGGCGTTTGTTGTCAGTGCATTTAAAGAACAAAACTGATAGTTGAAGACGGTGAATCACACGGCACCTGAACAATCTAACACTTATCTAGGCCTACATGTATGCAATCTATTTTCGTAGTTGACAGAACATTTACAGGTAGAACTTCCTGGCTTTTAATTTGTACACTACAACAGCCATGTAATATCATATGCCAAAGTCTTACAACTGAATTCAATCTTGAAATATTGTTGGAGGTGATTTATTTTTTAAACTTGGGTTATAGTGGTCAGAGGTCACAAACTTTGACCTTTATTTTCTCAATATAAGGGGTCAAGACTCTCAGAACTTCAAAAGGTTATAGCAGGGCTCTTTGTTCTCAGTTGACGGAGAACAGGTGGGACTTAGAATTCATTTTAATGCCGGTGTTTTTCAAGCTATTGTTTATAATAGTAACACCAAACAAGATATAGCCATGATTACAATGTATGTCTGTTCACTGCTATACTTTCGTTGCCTTTTCACATGTCGCCGAACCTGCATTGAAGATAATGGCACAATAGTCACCTAGATTTCTTTTTTGGCAATTTGAGTTTCTGCTACCAATTAAATGATTAATATTTAAATTATCATTCCCGTAAATATTAACTCAAAATTCCATCATTTTAAATGTAACAGTCTACAGCGCTCATCTTACCCGTAGAGCCACTACCAATGCATATTTCCCTAGAGGGCGCAATACACTCGCTAAGATTTCACACAATAGCCTTCCCACCATGCCCCGCGGCACACCCGCCATGTTAGCTTCCTCTTTTCTCTTAGCGCTGATCAGCGTAGGACGTGAAATTTTTTCAGTGGCGTTATACACGCAGTTTACGTCTACGTCTGCCGTACATTTGCTAAGTATTCTTGAATAAAGATTGTAGAGTTTGTATTCTTGTGTTTAGTTTGTTATTTCGATAGTCATGGCTTCACGGGAGAAAAATGTGAAGCGTAAGTCGGCTCGGTGCGGGGCGGTACCCGTGGACGTGGGTTCCACGGGACTGCCCGCACCTCCGGGGGGCGAGCCCAGGGAGACACCCTCCTCCCATGGCCTTGCCTCCGACCGTGAATCTGTTGGGGCCACCCTCCCCCGTACACAGACTTCACTCCGCTGCCCGGAAACGGGCAGTGGCCTCCCCATAGGCCGGGGATCGGGCTATATTCAGCCCGTTCCCCCGGCCGCGGATAACGGGGAAAACCAGCCGACTAAGAAGCTGACCGGTAAGAGTCGCCAAAAATCGCGCACCACGGTCCAAAGCTTCAAAGGCAAGCGGGACACCCTCCCCGCCGAGTTGCCTTCCTTTGCCTCTGGCCACCCCCCGATCCGGGGCAGTGTGGCCAAGGCTACGGCCACGCTCAGCGTGACCAATCTGCCCGCCTCTACCCATGGGTCACTGGCATATGACCACGGGACCCAGGGTAGCGGTGCCACCCTGGCGGGCAGCGCAATCACCGATCCGCCCGGGCTGTTAGCCCCTGGCCGTTCGGTGCGGGACCCATGGGTCCCCGTTGCGAGTTTTTCCTCTGCCTCGGACTTACTCCGATGCTCCGGAATTCCAGCGATCCCGCCCTCCACCGAGCCCTCGGATACTGAGGTTTTGCGGGGTCGCCCAGTCAAGAAAGGGAAATCGCGTAAGAAACGTCACCGTTCCTCGGACACACCATCGTCCTCGGACCGCTCCCGGAAACACCGCAAACATGCGGAGTCCGTTTCCAATGCGGATCTCTTACAGGCTTTCCAGGCGTTCACCGCGTCCCTGTCGACCTTGTCAACTGCGGGGTTCGCGCCAGTGGGCCAACTCGCCCCACACGCTGGCCGACTCGCCCCGGACACGGGACGGTTCGCCCCCATTGCGGGCCAACTCGCCCCGAGCGCGGGCCTGCTTGCCCCCCAGATGGGTCAGCCGGCCCCGCACTTCGGTCAACTCGCCCCCAGTGTCGCCCCCGTTGTCGCTCCGCCGACTCGGGACGTCCAGGGTTGGGTTCGTCGTGACCAACAACATCTCCCCCAGGCTTTGGGTCGTGCCCCGGCCTCACCTCCGGCCATTTCCATCCACCCTTCAGCAGTTTTCTCGGAGTCGGATGGGGATTCAGTGCCGGCGGTGCCCCTCCATCGCGAGCGGACACCAGCTACGGAGGCCACGGGTTCGGACCAGGGGTTGTCTGATGCAGAGGGTGACATGCTTGACACACATCATCTCTCCCCCATCGAGACACAGTTGCGTCTGGTTCAACGCGACATGATCCGGGTTTTGGGTCTTCCGGACACTTCCGCTGAAGAACCTAAACCCTCGGCCCAGCAATCGTTCAAACAGCGTACCGCATCGGATATCCCTGCGGGACGCTCGACGCCCTTTCCGATCCTACCCCTGGACCAGTTTTGCATTAAACATATCCAGACCATAGCGGATCGCAAAACGTGGCAGTCCTTCGACAAACGTACCAACGGTTATTTCCGTTTCCCGTCGAAGGACTTTGACGACTATTTTACAGTGCCAACAGTCCCTGACTCTGCCAGAGACAAGCTGGCCGCTGATGGTAGTGGGTCGGGTTCGACACGTGCCCTATTTACCGATCGTACTAGAAATAAGATCGAGGACACTTTGAGGAAGACAGACTGGGCCTCCAGATTCGGCATGCGCTCGACCTCGTTCCTCCTACTGCTGTCGGAGTACCTGGTCAGAGGCTGTGAGGACGGGGCTACTGTTCCTGCGGACATGCTCTCCGCAGCCTTCCGCTGCCTTGACGAAACCCTCCGCCTGACTTTGGAGCAGTTTGCTCGTATTTCGGTGATGGCAACATCCGTCCGTCGGGCCAATATCCTCGATTCCCTGTACCTCCCCTCGGAAGGGGCTAGGAAGCGGATAGCGGCTTTACCATTATTTGGCCCGGATTTATTCGCCAATCAGTTCCAGGCCTCCATGGAGGCCGAAGCGAAGCGAATAGAGGCTACCGATAAGATAAATCTTCGCAAGCCTGCCCAGAAGTCGACAGCACAGCCTCAACCTCAGGCCAAGTCGACCCCCCGGGCCCCAGCAGGACGCTCCAGGCTTCCACAGGGCAGAACCCGCGGGCGTTTTCCCGCCGCGTCAACGGCTCAATCTTCGGCACGCCCTCCATATACGGGTCCCCGCCGAGGCCAATCCTTCCGACCGCGTGGCCAGACCTTTAAGCCGTCGGCCCCCCGGTTTTCTGGAGGGTGGTGCAAGTGACGCGCCCATACCCTGGTGGCCCCCCACAGCCGGGCCCGTGGGTGGCCGCCTCCAAGCCTTCGCAGGGCCCTGGTCCCAGGTCGTCTCCGACCGGTGGGTGCTCAAGACAATCCAGCACGGGTACGCATTGGAATTCACGAGCACCCCCCCGTCGGACACAGTAATTCGTCACACGGAAACTCCATCCGACCCCGCCAAACGCCTGGCGCTAGAGTCGGAAATCGAGTCTCTCCTCCGGAACAAAGCGATACGCGTGGTTCCGCGGTCGGGGAGGTCACCTGGTTTCCTATCATCCTTTTTCCTCACACCAAAAATGGACACGGGAACTTGGCGGCCTATTCTCAACCTGAAGCCCTTAAACAGCTTCATCCGCCCCAAACGGTTCCGTATGGACACGCTCCGGGTGGTCCTCGGTTCGATTCCGGCCCAAGCATGGGCGGCTACACTCGACCTGCAGGACGCGTATCTTCATGTCCCCATTCTTCCGAGTCACTATCGGTTCCTCCGCTTCCGTTACCGAAATGTGACTTACGAATTTACGGCTCTCCCGTTCGGACTGTCCACATCCCCTCGGGTTTTCACGAGGATTGTGAAGTCGGTGGGAGCAGCCCTCCACGCGAGCGGCATTTCAATCTTCATGTATTTGGACGACTGGCTGATAGTGGGCCGTTCACGGCACGAAACCAGCCGAGCGCTCGCCTCCACCGTACAGTTACCCACGCGTCTTGGGTTTCTGATAAACAGAAGAAAATCACACCCAATTCCTACACAACTCCCAACGTTCTTAGGGGCTGTAATAAACCTCCGAACGAGCATGGTTTTCCCGACGGACAGGCGAGTTCAGAATCTGCAGCAGTGCGTCGATCTATTCCTCGCAGTAACATTGGCCCCAGCAGCAGCATGGCTGAAACTGCTCGGCCTCATGGCAAGCATGGTGGATCTCGTGCCTCACTGCCGACTCCACATGCGCCCGCTCCAGCTCCAGCTCCTCGCTCACTTCCGACCGAAATACCACCTCATCCATCATATGGCTCCGGTTCCGGTATTTCTACGCCCACACCTGGGGTGGTGGTCCGATCCGTCAAACCTCATGCGCGGAGTGACCTTTCCGCAGCCACAACCGACGGTAACCGTAACAACGGACGCCTCGGGCTTGGGTTGGGGAGCTCTGCTTTACCCGCGCCAGGCCGCGGGAGAGTGGACTCCGGACCAGCGATCCCTACATATCAATGTTCTGGAGATGCTGGCGGTGTTCAATGCCCTCAGACATTTTCAACCGTACGTCCGGGATCGGTCTGTCCTAATCAAATGCGACAATGTCACAGTTGTGGCATACCTCAACCACGAGGGAGGCACACGGTCACCCCAGCTCTGCCTCCTGACGTGGGAAGTACTCCATTGGTGCATAAGGTCCAACATCACGTTGTCGGCCTTCCACATCCCAGGAGCGGACAACTCGATAGCCGATGCCCTCTCCAGGGGAGTAATCCGTCCAACAGAGTGGACGCTACATCCCCGGGTGGTCGCGCAAATCTTCACGCTCATCGACCGCCCTCATGTAGACCTGTTTGCGTCAGCGGTCAACAACCAGCTGCCGGTCTATTGCACCAGATACCCAGATCCGAGGGCGTGGCATGTCGACGCCCTCTCGATGCCCTGGGAAGGGATGTTCGCGTACGCTTTTCCGCCGATATCCCTGATCCCTCGGGTACTGACGAAGATAGCACAGGAACGATGCAGGATTCTCCTTGTCGCCCCGTTTTGGCCACGTCAACCCTGGTTCCCCCGGTTGATCCGGCTCTTGGTGCACCGACCATTAATTCTTCCACCTCGACCGGACATTCTGTCTCAGCCTCGCTCGAGGTTCATTCACCCAGCACCCGGGGATCTTCACCTGACGTGCTGGACATTGTCCAACGCTCCTTCCGAGCAGCGGGCCTTTCGCAGGACGCTGCCGTATTCGCGGCACGCAGTCATAGACCTTCCACGAGGAAAGTCTACAATAGCCGCCTACGCCATTACTACAAATGGTGTGGACGGAATTCGGTTGATCCAGTCAATTCACCTATAACCGACATTGGTGACTTCTTTGTTTACCTGTTCAACTCGGGCCTCACAGTAGCCACGATCCGGAACTACCGTTCGGCTATTGCGGCCGTCCATCAAGGTTTCGCGGACGGGTCATCAATTACCAGTAACCATGCCCTGGGTCACATCCTTCGAGGAATGTTTCTAGAGAGGCCACCAACTCGTAAGCTCCTTCCTTCTTGGGACCTCTCCAATGTTCTAGGGGCGCTATCACGCGCCCCCTACAAACCAATGGGCCAGGCGACCTTGTTCGACTTATCCGTCAAGCTCGCTTTCTTGCTAGCGGTGGCTACGTCACGGCGTCGTAGCGAACTACATGCCCTATCTGTTGATCCGGGCCACATTCGCTGGGAACCGAATGGGGTACGTCTAGTCCCAAATGCGTCCTTTCTCACGAAGAACCAGTCCGAGTCCTTTGCTCCACCAGACATCTTCGTACCACACATGCGCTCGCAGTCATCTGTACTGGAAGATAGGACATGGTGCCCTGTTCGCACACTCAAGTGGTACCTCAACAGGACCCAACTGATCCGGGGCAAGGCGACGAGCCTGTTCGTCACCTCCACCCCTCCATATCGTCCAGCCTCACAGAGCACCATCAAGCGCTGGATTGTGACTGCTATTCGGACGGCTTCACAGACCTGGCCAGATACATCATCTGCCTGCTCTGCAGTGCATGCTCACGACGTCAGAGCAGTGGCGACGTCATGGGCCTTCTTCAAAGGGGTTCCCTTGGCCGATATCACCCAGGCAGCATGCTGGAAGACGTCGAACACTTTCACAGCCTGCTACCTGCGAGACGTCCTCCAGACTGAGGGACGTGCTGGAAGAGCGGCGTTGCGGGTAGCGAGCGATGCGGCCTCGCAGGCCTCACAATCTACCTCTCAGCAACTCCAGTAGACGGGTTCGCTCCACCAGTCAGCTCACATCTCGTGTTTATGTGACTTCCGCTGGTAACTGAGGGTTGTATACTGTTGCATTAACCAATTTCTCCCAACAGTGATACCCCTCTATATGGAGTGTCCTAGACTCACACAGTGGCATCTCACTCCCACCTCCAAAAGCGGTGCTACTCTGCATTGGTAGTGGCTCTACGGGTAAGATGAGCGCTGTAGACTCCCCCCCCCCCCCCCCCCCCCACAGTAGTGTGGGACGAGTCTACTAGCGAATACTTACCCGTAGAGCATCCCGCCCTCCTCCCCACAGAGGGCTCGATGCGCATCTGCCTGCTATCGCTCGAGAAAAGAGGAAGCTAACATGGCGGGTGTGCCGCGGGGCATGGTGGGAAGGCTATTGTGTGAAATCTTAGCGAGTGTATTGCGCCCTCTAGGGAAATATGCATTGGTAGTGGCTCTACGGGTAAGTATTCGCTAGTAGACTCGTCCCACACTACTGTGGGGGGGGGGAATTTGCAATCTTTCAGTCACTTTTCGTGCAAACTCAATGAGTAACGCAGAAGTTTGAAGCTTGATTTCTCAAAATGAAGTCATCAGCTGGGTTTCTTAAATTCCTGACAGCATAACTGAAGTAACAGACATCCTAGAATCATGAATAAAACAGTTTTAAAAACAACACAGTGCCTTCATTAATGTTATGCATATAACACAGGAATGATAAATTTCACCAAGTGAAGGGTTTTCCTAGACCACCTCACATTTCTTTTGCAACAGTGTACTATTATTCTTTTACTTTTTTTGTTTTCCTTAGAGGAATAATCAACCCTGTTGCAATCAAACCACAAGGAAAGACCCCCTTAGTGTGCTCATATACCGCTGAGGGCCATACCAAAGCTGTGCTCTCAGTTCAAGCAACAAACGATCTCTTATTCAGTGGATCCAAAGGTGAGAGGAACACTGTCTTCCAAGCATGTTCAGGGGCCAATTTCATAAAGCTGTTAAGCACAAAAATTTGCTTAGCATGGAAATGCTTCCTTGATGAAAACTGGATTACCAACCAGATTTCCATGTGTGGAATATTGCTTTTGACTGGTATTCAGCTGTTGTTTGCTTAGCATGAAAATTACATGGACTTTTGGCTGGTAACCTGTTTTCACTAAGCAAGACATTTTCGTGCTAAGCAAATTGTTGTGCTTAACAGCTTGATGAAATTGGCCCCTGGTTATGATTTTATATACTTTGTTAGATGTTTAGCCCCTTGCGTCTGGCTGTTGTTGATGTGGTGCTGGTATGAATGAATGAATTTATTTCACCACATTGTAAAGTACGTACAAATATAATCAAAAAAAAAAATCAAAAAAAAAAAATAATAATAATAATAATTAACCATTATGGCAAACAATACAATGGGTAGGATACCAATGAGCAAATAATTGCTATCAAAGCCGGTCTCCTTGCGAGGTCAGACTCCTTAGGAGGTCAGAGGTCAGTATAAATGAAACTACATTAATTAATTAATCATTATGCCAGGATCGGGGCTGTGCAGCCAAGTGTGGTCCTATTCATCGTACTCCCACCCCTCTTCCACCCCTCCTTTTGCGTGAATAAAAAGCTTTATTTAAAAAAAATTCCATCTATTCATCACACTCCCATTCAAGAACAATATAGGGTCGACTCGGGTTAGCCCTGTGCCGTTCGATTAGCTCTGACGTCGTACTCGGGGCTCACTCGGGTCAGCCACCACAGACCCTGCTCGCGGAGCAGAGTCACTGGTGGAATTACGTCACACGCATGCGTAGTTAAGTCTGATTACAGACAGATTCTACTGGAGCGGGGAATGAAAAATGGCTGAACTCAAGGGCGATTGTGTAGTTAAGGACCTGTTTCTATGAGAACAAAATCCACTTTTAAGTTATTAGACTTAGCAAAGTAGATTGCGACATTAAAAACCAACAGGTATGTCATAGATAGAGAACAGGGTTTTTAATTTTATTGTGGGAAATTTTGGGGTAGAACAACGACGAAGATGACAAAATGCAACACGAAAATAGAGATGGCGAAAACCGCAAAACACTTAACAAAATTGCAGTTTCTTCAGCAAGAATGTTAAAAATTTCAAAAAATTATGTCATTAGAATTGAGAGAAGTATACTTTAGGTCGATAAATTCATTTTGGAAGGATAAAAACAACCTTGACTCGAAATGGATCGAATATAAAGAGGGGCTCGTAACAACACTATCGCCGACTCAAGTGCTAGGTGACATCAACAGGAGAGGGCGTTTGAGCGTTCTGTTAGTCCAGCTCTCGTGCCTAACCCGTTTACCTTCACCCGAGTCGATCCAGGTGAGCTACTCGAACGCACGGTCCGTAGATGTTGTTAAAAAAAATGAATGGATTGAATAAGTGCAGGAATGCGCCTGTAGACGTAAACCGGCCAGGTGGTCTTTTTCAAACCGGGGCTGTGGCCGTTATCCTTATTCAAGAGGTATAAGTGTCTCTGATTTCTGCCTGAAAAACATGACAGTTTTTTGTTTTTTTCATAGATCGTACTGTGAAAATCTGGAAGTTAGAGACGGGTCAAGAACTGACCACCCTCTCAGGCCACCCCAACAATGTAGTGACTGTCCGTTATAGTGAGAAGTGTGGCCTGGTGTTCAGTGTGTCAACAGCCTACATACGAGTATGGGACATCCGCGAACCAGCCAAGTGTATTAAAACATTAAGGTAAAATTTGTTTGCAAGTTGCAAGCCGTTGCTGTTAATTCTTTTAAAGAAGCCGGGGTTATGGAAGCAAATTAATGTTGGATGCGCAGACAGGAAAGTGCATTTTTCAGATCTGTACAACCAGCTGTACATGCAGGGGCCGAATTTCAGGTAAAAATCTACTAGACAGCTGGGCTAGTAGCACAAACATTTTACTAGACCAGAAGGTATTTCACAAGACCAATGGTAAAAATGAAAACACAGTGTTTTGAATTAGTGTGCTGTTTCGATTTTTTATAACTTTGCCGACCTTGTTGGGGGAGGGGTTAGAATTGCTATTTTGATTGAAACTCCCAGTAATGTTCCAGTAATGTTGGGGCTTTTTTTAGTTCACCAGATTTAGAAAAAAATGCACTTTTAGCATTTCACGCAGTTTATGAAAATAGATCACTAGACCGCCGGACTAGTTCGGTCAAGAGTTTACAAGATCAATTCTCAAATCCCTGACATGTATGCTGATTTCAAGTAAGTTACACAATCCTTTAGAGCAGACAAATCCCAAAATCCCTAAAAGGTACCATGAGACTTTCAACTTGCCAAGCCATCCCCCCTCCCCCCAAATAAAAAGAAAATCATATCATGGTACCAAGAGAAGGTCCCACCTTAACCCCTTGAGCACGATATTTTACGGGAGACGTCGGGGTGTTGCAGCGGTTCTGGCAGCCAAGCGAACCGCTACAATGTGTTTGTGCAGTCAAGCATGACATACACATTAATCCAACAATGGGTTGAAACTGCACAAACGGCGGCAAATGGCGTCATCCGGCCTGGTGGCACTGGTTTTTTTTGCGCCATATGGCGTCATCCGTACGCAAAGGGTTAAGCTGGTCAGAGTAAGCATCCCAAAACAACACCGATGAGACAGCCATGGTATTAAATATGCCAGAATATCGGTATTTTGAGAGGTCTAAAATCTTCAAACCAAAAGCAAATCTTAGTGCACTGTTTGCTGTCATAACCGAGCTCGTTGGAATTCTTTTTTTCATGTGATAAAGTTCATCTGGTCATGTCCTTGACGGCAGCGCTAGTAGCAGTTCTTCACGCACCGTTGCCATGCCGGCAGGGGAGACACAAATCAATGATATTGCCGTGAATGACACCGGAACCAGACTATACGCAGCTGCAGGGAATATCATCAGAGTCTGGTCACTGACCACGTAAGTTTGATTTTGAAATTGAAGTATTGGGATTTGTTTCAAGTGTTGGAATCATTTAAAAGTGCGGTCTGTAAAAGCTAATTAATGTGAGAACGTTGAAGGTTGAAATGGATGGATGGACTTTCAAAAGAGCATTATGTTGTTACAGCATTCCAGGAGCAATGGATCTAAATGTATGCAGGGGGGTAAATCACAGGGGATGGGGTATATCCCCCGACACTTTTTGACCCGGGGGGTGGAGGCCATTGGATCATCCCCTCCCCCCCCCCCCCCCCCCCAGATTTGTGTGGTGAAAAAAATGCTGATTTCAAGGTTATCTTGTAACTTTCCAACAGTCAAAATGTGTAAAAAATGCACAAATTTTGAGCTTCATTTTCTCAAAACAATGGGTCAAGATTCTAAGAACTTCAACAGGTTATAACGGGGCCTATGAATGAGTTACTGCAATACATAGTGCATCAAATTAGAACATATACAAGGTGTCCCAAAAAATGTCCAGGCCAAACCAGGCAACCTCAGATGCGGGAACTTCTTATATGAAAAATAGTCTTTATTTCATCAAAATCAGTCAAGCCAATCAGAAGTTGTGTCATATTTTGTGCAGCAAGGTCAGCCCCCAACTAGGAGTGACTGACTGTGACTTTTTTACATTTTTCATTCCAAGAAGCTGTCCGTCTGTGGTGATAGCAGCCCAGTCATGAAGGGAATCTCTCTGATCGTTTCTTGAGTCTGAAGTAAACTCCCTGGGTGGATGGTCTTTTGCTGCATAGGCTCTAGTGTTCTGTTTGTTGATGCACCCGTTCAGAGGAAACTTTGCCTCATCACCACAGATAAATCGTCGTCGCACAGCAGTGAACCATCTCGAATACCGCATCCTCCGCTCTGGATCACCTGGATGAACGGGTGCATCAACAAACAGAAACTAGAGCCTATGCAGCAAAAGACCACCCACCCAGGGAGTTTACCTCAGACTCAAGAAACGATCAGAGAGATTCCCTTCATGACTGGGCTGCTATAACCACAGACGGACAGCTTCTTGGAATGAAAAATGTAAAAAGTCAGTCAGTCACTCCTAGTTGGGGGCTGACCTTGCTGCACAAAAAATGACATAACTTCTGATTGGCTTGACTGATTTTGATGAAAAAAAACTATTTTTCATGTAAGAAGTTCCCGCATCAGGATCTGTCGAAATCTAGATTCTGAGGTTGCCTGGTTTGGCCTGGACATCTATTTTTGGGACACCCAGTATTGTATTTTCAGGAAAGACCATAATCTCAATTTTCATCTTCTGCTACTTTTTATCTGTTTAGTGGTGCCAGTATGGCCACTGTAGGAAGTTAACAAGTGGCATCTCTGAGGCAGCTTGTTGGTGTTCGCCTAAATTACTAACTGAATCAATTCATTCTTTTTCGGTTCTGTAGCTTCCAGTCGATCTGTAAGCTATTCGGCGGCGCATCAGCGGCAATCATGTGCGTTGCCGTCGATACCCAAGAAGATTGTGATTATGTTTTTGCTGGCTCTAAAGACCACTATCTGAAGGTGAGGCATGCATTGAGAGTGCGAAGATTACCTGAATAGTGGCAGCGGTGGGATTTCTCAGGATTTTTCCTGATTTCAGGAATTTCATTGAGACGTCTTACAGATTTCCGGACGATTATTTTTGGACCTGAAATTAGTTTTATCATTTCAAAATGGCTTCTTTTTTGTCATTCCAAAATTACTTCTTTTAATTCTGATGACCCTATTTTTGGAATTTTTAACCATATCTTTTTTGGTAGAAAATGCTTTTAATCAGCAATGCCATACAAATCAAATGCCTCCGAATTTTTCGTGGAGTTTTGTTTTTAGGCTTCAACAAAGAGCAAGTTCGATCAAGGTCCAATGGTTAACTAGTGGTTGGTTCGTGACGTACGTAGCGCATGAGCACTGAAGTTGAAGTGCGAACGACTCTAGTCGAACTATTGTCATGTCAACGCGACCATGAGAAAATGGTGGTGGCAAGTTTGTTTACGTTTTTGGACGAGTTCATAGATGAAAGCGAGACGGACGATATTTGCTCAGTATATCAACAATGTCACAAGTGGTAACGTGTGCATTATTTCAACATGTTTAAAGAAAGACAAAGTATTAACAAAAAACGATCATTCACTGTTGCTGAATATTTACGTTTTTCCGCTATTTTTTTGATAACTGGTCCTCTCTGCACTGTGCTATAAACCCCTTGAGTACGGTATTTTATGGGAGACGTCGGGGTGCCGCGGCGGCTCTGGCAGCTAAGCGAACCGCTACAATGTGTTTGTGCAGTCAAGCGTAACATATACACAATAATACAACAATGGATTGAAACTGCACAAACAGCGGCCAATGGCGTCATCCGGCCTGGTGGCACTGTTTAATCCAACAATGGATTGAAACTACACAAACGGCGGCCAATTGCGTCATCCGGCCTGGTGGCACTGTTTAATCCAACAATGGATTGAAACTGCACAAACGGCGGCCAATTGCGTCATCCAGCCTGGTGGCACTGTGTTTTTTTTGCGCATATTTGCGTCATCCGTACGCAAGGGGTTAAAACGGCTATTGGTAACCAGCGATGCGACCAACCTCGGTAGGCTGGTCACGAATCGTCGACTAGACTAGTCCAACCATCGTCGACTAGCGTGCGTGCGTTAGTCGAACTATGGTTAACTATAGTCCTTGATCGAACTTGCTCAAAAATTCAAGTTTTTGAGGCTCCAGTCCATACACGGAGTGTGTGTTCCTTACCAGTGTTCTAGCCAGGGTGAAATTAAAGCGTAGGAGCATTTTGCTCAAGGATGGACAATGCAAACGTGGAGTCCGGTGGTCTGCTTAAGGGACCCAAAAAATGTTTGATTCTAGATGCTCTGTGGTGCAATCTGAGGCAATTCCTGGCCACTTGCCCTTGACTGTGTTCAGCAAAAGTTTTAAAGACTGTATAGGCAAAATTTAGTTCATTTGAAATTGTTTAGAATATGCTTTTGCTCCTAACATTATAGGGTAGTGGGTAGCGTATGGGTAGGATTCGAGCATAGTGCTAATTCCCGAAAGCGTAGTGGGCACTATTTAATGCCTGGCTAGAACACTGTTCCTAACACTTCTATGTAGCACTGGGCACCTTTCGTGGTGCTGCTTTAACCCTAACATCCTAGGCATTCATTTGGGGTGAAGACCTGTGTACTACGAAATACTACTTTAGTATTCTGTAGCACTGAGTCTCTCTGTCTTTGATGATTAAGTGTATCATGACAGCAGTCAAGATACTTGCAAACTACTTCTATGTAATACAGTTGACCCCTTGCGTACAGATGACGCCATTGGCCACTGTTTGTGCAGTTTTAATCCATTGTTGGATTAAACAGTGCCACCAGGCCAGATGACGCCAGTGGCCGCTGTTTGTGCAGTTTCAATCCATTGTTGGATTATTGTGTATATGTTACGCTTGACTCCACAAACACTTTGTGGCCATTTCGCTTGGCTGCCAGAGCTGCCGACGTCTCCCGTAAAATACCGTACTCATGGGGTTAAGTTGCTGGGTAAATTATATTTGTGTCAATGAATTGGATGTCTAATATAGAAAATTGCATCATCTCTGAAAACCAGTAGTTCATGCTTTGTTTCCGCCTTAGATGAAAACAGAAATTTTGCCTCCAAACCAAGCAACAAATAGTAGTACTACATATTACTACGTACTTTATTTGGGGTGAAGTATCAAATACTAAAAATTACTACAAGCATTGTACACAAATAGGTGAGAGTACTGCACACTACAGTTTACTACTAGTAGTATTTTGTAGCTTTATGTGAGGTTAGGGTTAAAGGAAAGAGTGCCGAGCAACTTTTTACACTAAACACTGCTGTGGGGGGAACCAGTCAAAAGCAAGGCAAATCATATGGCATTTTGGCTGGTAACCAGGGGCCAGTTTCATGGCGCTGCTAAGCAATACAAATAGTTATTTGAATTTCATGTCGAGCATGTCGAGAGTTATGATCACATGATGTAACAAATATTGAAAATATAATATAGGGGTACAACTGCAAAATGTCGAAGGCTTATCCATATAAAAATTAATACTAATAGTAGCGCTATAAGAGAGGAGTGGTTTATCTGTGGTCAGGCCAGGCCTTTAAAAAGCCAGGCCACGCCCGGGCCTTCGGGCTTTTACTCTTGCTATTGTGAGATAGAGCATCAACTAATCAATATAGCCCGGCCTCTGCCAGGCTAGACCTGATTGTAGCCCCTCCCACACTAATCTGTACCCATTCATGGTGGGATCAAAAGATGCCTCAGCTGTCAATCAAGTCTGGGTGAACAATAGGAGCCAGCTGGACTCCAGAATTAATGGTCAGTTTATTGTGTACAACCAGGTGATTATAGAAGCCCAAAGGCCGGGGCGTTCCAGGGGATTGGCCAGGCTTTTCAACGGCCTGGCCTGACCACAGATTAACCACTCCACCCTAAGGTAAAGGTTTGCAGTAATACCATGTGCAATTGTTTCTCTTTTATATGAGTTTGTGTGGTTCTGAAAAGAACCGGGGGAAATAGTAATGCTTTAAGAATTATATACTTACAGGTATTTGAAGTTCCTAGTGGTGCAACTGGCTGCCTGACGGCTAAACACAACATGGATCCACCTCACTATGATGGTATCCAGTCTATTGCCATCAACAAACAGCTGTTATTCAGCGGGTCACGGGATGCGTGCATTAAGAAATGGGATATTGAGAAGAAACAACAGGTTAAGGTAAATTATAATCAAAAGTGTTTGGCATTATTTGTGACCCGCTCTACACAAAAAAAAGGGTATTATCTCGCACTATGTGAAAACACACACAGGGCTGTTCTACATGTATGTAAAGGGGCGAAGAAATCTTCACATCAGTGATTTTGTTGTTTTGGGTTTGTTGGCTTGTATTTTATCTACATTTTCATAATTTATATTCAGAAACACTAATATTGATTAATAAAGCTGAACAAAATCAACGTTGATATAAATTACTTCTATCTCATTTCATTGCACTCTTTTGTGTTTAAAGGGCTATATCTCTAAACGCACTTCAGTTATAAACATGAGTATACAAATGTCAAGATATCTCGAGAACACAAAATGCCACAGGGGTCAAACCTACACCAAATGAAAGCTTAGGATGTGACAAATTCAACTACGTATATAACTAATTTTTCAAATTTTGCAACATAATGCCTATTTTCGTAGAGCCGGTCACATTTTAGTAATTTTTCAAATTGGGATATCAGATTAACCCCTTGAGCCCGGTTGATGGCCATAGCCGCGATTTGAAAACTGCCACCTGGCCGGATGACGGTTATACCCCGCATTTTCTGCATTTTCAATCCATTGTTGGGTTATTGTGATCGTTACGCTTGGCTGCACGAGTCTCTTGAGCCTGTTTCGCTTGGCTGCACAATCCCGTCTGGCATACCGGTGCCCCATTATACACACCCGGTCTCAAGGGGTTAACCCTAATCTCCTAGCTAGCTAATGCTTGCCAGGATCTACTGTGATATGCACCAAAATCTAACACTGTGCAAACCAATGGCACATTCTTTCTTAGATATTTGGGGCATCATAGCCCCCTGTGCTGTAATACAAACACATATTGGCCGATTTGGGATGCTTAGGATAATATTTGAAACGGATATGTACATGTACATGTATGTATAACAGATATATAAATAGGGTTTCTCAATGTCAGCACTGAGCGGAACTTTGTTCTGAATCTCATAAAAGTTTTGAAAAGTTTTGATGGGCCGCTTTTGATGTGATAACGGAATAATGATACATTTACAGGCGTATATCCTTCTTAGTCTATAGTAGGGCTGTCAGGGGAGGAGGAGGCCATTATTAATTAAAACTTAGTCCAACATCAGTGGTTCATCAGTATCATAATACCAAAACAACTTTTCTCTACAAAATAGCGTTAAATATCATAGAAATTGTCATATTTTAGTCCTGGAAAAGTCATGGAAAAGTCATGGAATTTGGTTTTCAGATTTCTGTGGGAACCCTGATTAATGCTGGTACTGCAAAAACCAGCAATGATACCTCTTTCGGACAATATGAAATGATCCCTACACATACATGTCCTTTTTTCCAGACCATAAATGGTGCACATAAAGATTGGATCTGTTCGCTGGACTTCTTGCCGGGGCGTGACTGTCTACTAAGTGGCTGTCGCGGAGGCTTCCTCAAGCTATGGCACATCTGGGACTGCGCGCTTATTGGAGAAATGAAAGCGCACACAAGTCCCATTAATTCCATAGCAACCAATGCGACGCACATATTCACGGCTTCCAGGTACGTTCAGTTGATTTGATGTTATTTTTTTTCTTCGGAATTTGGCATGCATTGTATTATCCTTATGATGCATGTTGTGAACCTGGTAGAAATACATGTAATAAATACATTTACTGCAGGAACATTTGAAATGCAAAACCACATTTGAAATCCGAACATAAATGCGACCGGCTCTGGCAAAACCCGATACCTCTCGGCATTTCTCATTATGCGGTATGGGCCCGTATAATGTTAACAAATGCCATCAGTGATACCGAAACCCCAATATCCCTAACCCTCCAGGGCATGTTTGCTAGAACCCTGCCAGATGCATCAGATTGCATAGTTTGTCACATTGTGTGGAGAGTGCAACAAAGTGGAGCTGTCAGCACAGTTGCACTGTGCTGCATCTGGCAGGGTTAGAGATATTAAAGTTTCACCCGAAGTGTTGGGTTTTGCTAGAGCTGGTCACAAATTTCAATATTGGGGTTTTGGTATCACTGATGCCATTGTTTAACGTTGAGGGCCCATACCGCATAATGGGAAATGCCGAGAAGCGTCGGGTTTTGCCAGAGCCAGTCATCACAAATGTGTTTACAATGACATGATATCTTTGCTACGCAACAGGTTCATTGCTGGTTGTGCTCAATCTTAAAGGTAGTGTACATGATTGGTCATTGTTGCAATTTTCAGAAATGGGCAGATTCGGGGGTTAGTATTTTATAGGAAATATCGTTCCACTGACCTGTTCAAAGTTTTGCGTTGTTAGATTGCAAAAAAAAAGAAGAGAAAAACGGCGCTCGTTTTCAACTGTCGGGCGGATGATAGCCTTTAGTGAAGGCACGCGTGGCTACCTGGACGCGTGACGCGCCCTGAATATGCCATGTCCGGGGCGCGCCACTCGTCCGGGTAACCAGGTGCGCCTTGACTAAAGGCTACAGGGCAGTTTTCCCAACAATTTCCAGCTGGAAATTGTTGGAAAATGATATAAATTTCCACTTTTCTTGGCAACGACAGCACACCTGGTGCCATCATTTCACAGGATGATTAAGACTACTATTAACTTACAGTCTAGTACGGTATTTTGTACTAATTCAGTAAAAAAAAAGATTGGAGGATTACCAATCGTGTACACTACCTTATAATCCCGACATGTGTTAAAATGTTCAGATGATACATGTGTGATTGAAACAGGTTTTTTTTAAACAAAAGAGATAAGGCTATACTTTTTCAAGGAAATAAATAAGTTCTTGCTTTAATAATTCCTAGATACAATGTATGTATCGCTCGCAAAATTAAAAAAGTCATCTTTTGAATTTCGTCTAAACCAAGGTGCTCCACATAAATTGATTATTTAACCATTTCCAAATTCCACATTTCAATCTTTCAAATGTTCAGATTCACATTATGACAAGTGTGTTGTTGTACATATGCCTTAAAGCCAAAAGCTTGAATTTTTTGTAAAAACTGTCAAGTTGTGAGAACCACAAAACTAATCAGATTTTTATCATCTTTCCCTCTTCCTTCAAATGTAACGTACTTGGCAATAATACTTATTACTATTATTTCCTTTCAAACAAAATTTTCCATGCAAATATGTTCCTTTTACTTTGTGATCGCAACTGAAATTTCCCCATCATCAAATATACATGACTATGCATGTTTTTATATCTGCATGAACGATCTTTTGTTTTCTTGTTTTTATATTGCGGACATATTATTTGTTGCCCTGGTTACTTTGTACTTTATCACAATTTTTCAAACCAAGCAATATCATAAAAGTGTGGAAATACAATCCTAAGCATGTGAACAGACGATCGTACACACTGACGGACAAGTCTCGTTTGCATGTAAAATGGCACAGTTTATCGAGCCTGAGTGAAATATGAAACAAATGCTTGCATGTCAAAGGTCACCATATGTGGGGAGTGCACAGAGATTACCACACTGTTACCACTCTCTGCTTAAATAATATTTAATGCATTTAATTCTTTTTTTTGGGGGGGGGGGGTTGTTGTCGCCCAATACAAGGGTAAACCCTGGGCCCAGAGCTAGAGTATAAATCTTCTACAGAAGATGGAGAATTTGTTCTATTTTTCAGAGTTATAGACTCGGCCTACATGTATTAAGTAACGTCCATGCTTGATGATTCCCTTCCTCCTAAAAATGTATACATTGTATTACATAATTCAAACAAACATGCACTTTTCAATCAGCTCTGTGCCTTTCTGCTATACATTTTGACATGCTTTTCAGGGCTGTAGTCGAGTCCATCACAAGTCCCTGCAAGTCCATCACAAGCCCTCCAGTCCTAATTCCAATCACAAGCTATTCAAATGAGCTTTGACAAAGGCATTCCTTTGTCATTGTTCATCCAGTTACTTGTGACTGGCTTTATGAAAGGACTTGTGACTGGACTTGTGAAAGGACTTGTGAAAGGACTTGCAGGGACTGGACTACAGCCCTGATGCTTTTGCACATTTGCATGCTCGTGCATGCGGTAACATGAATAAGTGACTGGTGCTTGCATGCATGCATTTTGCACATGTACATAAGTACATGTAGTATGTACATGTACATGGACATCCAAAAATACATGTTCATTGTAGTTGGAGAAAGCCTCACTTTAAAGTTAACCACGAACTAAAGATATAATTGTCCGCGTTTGCCTGATTTCTTAGGTCTGCCGATACTCACATTATACTCGGGGAGAGAATTTCAAAATCTAGTTGATACATGTAGTAAAAGGACGAATATCTGGATGTCACCTGTCTTATTGTGTTTGAATGAGCCTTGACAGAACTGCGTAATGCTCTAGTGGACCTTCTTGTTATGAAAATACAATTGTTTGTATAATTTGTTCTTCATAAAAATCTACATGTTATTAGCTTAAATTTATTTGGTGACAATCACACCATGATTTGCTGGTTCAAGAAGCAGCCAAGGAAATTCAAAAGAGAAATTGTTTTTGCATAGAACACTCACTTCATGGTTAACGGATGAGATTTTCCATTCGGTTCATCTTTCCTTGCCAAAGGCCAAAAAATAAATTGCTGTGTTGCCCTCGGACAGGTAAAAATTGGAAAAGAGGGTCTGTCTTTTTTTCCTTTTTTTTTTTTTTTCTCTTGGATTCGAAAAGGCCAAATTTTTGTTTTAATAAACAGTGTGATGGTGCCTATGACAACAGAGCACTGCCGCAACTTCGTACCAATGGTGTCGAGCAGTACGCTCCCACCAGTACACTCTACCTGCTCATCTAATAATGTTGGAAACGAGGTTAAAAATAAAGTAAGCCCCGTGAGCAAGGTTTAATGAGTGAAGAAGAAGCAATTCAAGTTTGTTGCTTTTTCTCTCTCGGTTGTTGTAAACATCGAGAGATACGTCAAAGTTTTTGCAGATTCGACTTGACTCTTCCGCTACAATGTATTTATACATGTCTGAAAGAGATGAATTGGTTGTATGTACATAGCATTTTCAGATGCGCTGTCCGTTTTCGTTCTTTTTACTAGACTTCCCCAGACCCAAGTTTAGGGTTTTTAGCTAGGCTAGCCGGAATGGAGCTTTAAAGAGCACGACGGATCAAAGTCATCTTCATGCTCACCCGGGCTTGTTTAGGCCTCAACGTTGGAAGAACCCCCTGGTTTCATTTTTTACATGAAAATATGCATATTAAAGAAGATACATCAAATACAATCACTTTTTCAGACAGAGAGGCCGAGTTATGGTTTTTATTGATTTAATTTTTTTTTTAAACTCAACTCTGATTCTGTTGATTTTAACGGTTGGTTGGTCCGAGGGCAACACAACAATTTATTTGTTTTGGCCTAACCACTAATATTCTAACCTTACTGCATTATTTTGCTGCATCTCTCCTCCTCCCATTTCCCTTTCCTTCCACTCCGCCCCTCTAATCATAAACAGCGATCGCACCATCAGCGTGTGGAAACCACAAGGTGCTTTGGACATCGCCAGCAAGGAGAACGGACATGACAGCTAGCGAGGAGCGTTCAGGACCTTTAATAGGGCATTCTTCCATGGTTTGGATCCCTCTCCGGACAGCCTTCCCTAACAGCCCAAGTAAAACCTGTGTCTTGAAGTCCATTGGTGCCTTGGAACCACATGGAAGGAGAAAATGCATGGCAGGTGCCGGTTGTTGATTAAGGTTAGGCCACTAAAGGCAGCTCCAGGTTCAGTTCTTTTCAGATCAACAAATGTGTGTGCATGTAAAGCAGTGTAGAAGCCCACTTTATTGTATGCTTGCCAGAAGGCATGAAGTACCCAGTGGGTTGTGCTCATCTTTGCACCCTTATGCCTGGCAGGACGGCGTAAGTACCCAGTGGGTTGTGCTCATCTTTGCACCCTTATGCCTGGCAGGACGGCGTAAGTACCCAGTGGGTTGTGCTCACCTTTGCACCCTTATGCCTGGCAGGACGGTGTAAGTACCCAGTGGGTTGTGCTCACCTTTGCACCCTTATGCCTGGCAGGAGGGCGTAAGTACCCATTGGGTTGTGCTCATCTTTGCACCCTTATGCCTGGCAGGACGGCGTAAGTACCCAGTGGGTTGTGCTCATCTTTGCACCCTTATGCCTGGCAGGACGGCGTAAGTACCCAGTGGGTTGTGCTCATCTTTGCACCCTTATGCCTGGCAGGACGGCGTAAGTACCCAGTGGGTTGTGCTCACCTTTGCACCCTTATGCCTGGCAGGACGGTGTAAGTACCCAGTGGGTTGTGCTCACCTTTGCACCCTTATGCCTGGCAGGACGGCGTAAGTACCCAGTGGGTTGTGCTCATCCTTGCATCCTCATGCCTGGCAGAAGGCCGTAAGTACCCATTGGGTTGTGCTTATCCTTGCGTCCTCATGCCTGGCAGGAGGGCATGAGCACCCATTGGGTTGTGCTCATCGATGCTTCCATCAAAACGCCTGGCAGGAGGGCGTAAGTACCCATTATGTTGTGCTCATCATTGTGTCCTTGTGCTTGGCAGAAGGGTGAATTAAGTACCCATTGGGTTGATGAGCACAACCCAATGGGTACTGCATCCTTATGCCAGGCAGCAGACAATTTGTACACCAAAAAGCAATGGATTGGATTTAAGACCGGTTCGCATTTCACAGGAATGCGAAAGAGAGGCAATTTTGTGACATCAATTGTTCTTTCATTGTGATGTTCCTCACAAAATCGCTTCACTCTTTTTTGTGTGAAGTACAATGTATGACCAAAGTTCTACTGTCAAATTTTGGACTGTTTTAACTCGCGTGCACAAATAGTGGATGCCCTGAGCATATCTATGTACACATACACTTGTCGGTCATGATTTGCCTCCTAGCTAACCATTTTGAATTGTGAAATAGGAAATTCAAACTAAAAAAGAAAGGTTTAAAGCTGGCACAGTATGCGTGTCAAATGATCGTCAGGAGTGTGAATCACCATTCATAATTTCAGACGTTAGTCATTTTGAATATTTATACTGTAAATGTTGCCAAGGTCGCAAAGGCCACTTTTATTCTCGATACCAAAGCATGCGATTACATGCATGGTAAATTTGAAACCTTAATCAAAGTCAGCAACAGTATACAGGGTTTCCCCTTAACTTTTTTTTTCACTAGCCGGCCGGACCAGTAATGTTGACTTTTTACTAGCCCGCCAGCATTTTCACTGGTCCGCATGTTTTTTTCACCTTTTAGGCTACTTTTTTTGTAAGTAACCTGACCAAGTACACTGTATTTACAAACATTTATTACAAGCTGAGAGTAAGCCTGTTCGATATTGTTTTCATATCGAAAATCGTATCGGCCCCTTAAAAAAACCCCGGAATATCAGGGAATTCGATATACCGAACAATATCGCGATATATGTTCCTTTTGGCCGCATCGCGCATTACGAGTGGATTTGTCCCGTTTACTTTGCTCGAAATTCCAGTAACTCCACGGCCTGAAATTTTAGCAGGGCGGCAGACACAATGCGAGCGCGCGCGTACGCGACGCCCTTACGGCGACGGCGTGGAGTCTGGGGCCCGCTTAAGGTCCCCGGGAAATTTTGGATTTTAGATGCTCTATGGTGCAATCTGAGGCATTTCCTGGCCACTTTCTTATGAGTCTGAAATTCTAGCGTACGGCAAATACTTCTACAAATCATAGAACGTCACACAACTTTGCACCCGACAATAACATTGAGATCACTTATTTTAATTTTTCACGAACGTCGTATATATACCACATTGAAATCACTTGCTTACAAATCACGGTGTTGCCCACTAACCCGGCTTTGAAACTATAACTACGCATGCGCGTCTTTTTGACTAGCCTTTTCTCAAGACGCAGGTTTGCACAGTGATCGTTATACACGCGCGCTTATTGCTGCAATACATCCTTTCAGGCTTTAACAGAGGCTACGTACATTGTTTGCAATAAAGTCAACCCCTGTAGCGCATCTGCGCGTGCGCGTTGCTTTGTTGCTAGCCTTGGTCAAGTGCAAGCAACCGCACTGAATGCCACCGTCTTTCCCCAGTGTACAAGGCACACGCAGTTTAGGTGTAGTTACGTGTAGCGAACTGCGTCGCGTCTTGAGAAAAGATTAAAACACGTGGCGCGCATCCATTGTACATTGTGCAATGTCATGTCGTCTTCACAAAATATACGACACGATCGTTTGTCGACAGCTCGCCCATGGTATTATCATCTGTGTTATACTAATCAATAATGCTGAAATAGAAACAAACGCTAGTCTTTCTGGAGTGCCATAAAGTAGCCAACTGAAGGTAAATGTCGTAAAACTCCAAATACTCAACGAGCGAAGGGAAGCCTTGTCCGATCCCGGCGGGCCCGATCTCATGATGCCGTGGTGACTTCCGTCATGTATGTTTGTATTCCTCCGTTCTTCCGGTAATGAAAAAGTGACGTCATCACGATAATATCGAATATCGCGATATTTTTCTGCCGATATTTCGGTATCAAAATAAATGGATATCGAACAGCCTTAGCTGAAGTGAGAGTAAACTCCACGCAATCGGGGATCGCTGTTGACAATCTGGCTCTGAAGACGCGCGCGCTTAGCTTATCTTGGCAATTTTTTTTCACTAGACCGCCGGACTACTTAGAAAAGGGTTTTGACTAGACCGCCGCTGTTTTGACTAGAATTTGTCTAGCGGACCAGCGTTAAGGTCGAACCCTGGTATATTATGCATTCATGTGCACATTATGCAAGAAATTGTAACACACATTAGCAGTTTTTCCATATCGTGGCATTGTGATGTACTTGTATGCACGACACAATCAAAAGGTGCCGTACTCGTTAAATCTATTCCTGAGGACTTCCATTTCTCGCAGGCCGTTGTGCGTCTGCAGCATACCTCTAAGTTGCACAACATCTGTGGCATTTAAAAAATATATTTCACCATTGCATAAGTCGCTGACTTGTGCCACAAATTATGGCGTAACTTACACATTCGTTTTAGGTGGCGTACATGTATTAAGTTGTCCGCACAAATACCGAAATGACTTAACTCACTGAGAGTAAGCATCGTGGAGCAATTAGTTGCTCAAGTCATTTGAGCAACTATGTGCCGACAGATTTTGGAAAATTTGGTACCACAGCATTTTGACTGCTACAGAAAGTGTTAGATTTTGTTAGATTTTTGATGGGAAAGTTCCTGATAAAAATGCCAAGAAAGATGGTGGTTACGAATTTGGATTACTGTTTCTGTTGCAGTGAAAAGTATTTAACCACTTGAGTGGTTTTTACGGGAGACGTCGGGGTGTCGCGGCAGTTCTGGCAGCCAAGTGAACCGCTACAATGTGTTTGTGCAGTCAACCGTAACATAAACAATAATCCAACAATGGATTGAAACTGCACAAAGGCGGTAAATGGTGTCATCCGGCCTGGTGGCACTTTTTTTTGGACGCCATATGGCGTCATCCGTATGCAAGCGGTTAATTACCTTGATAAGCTGTAGACAAAACAACCAAATCAAACCCAGTCACGTTTTCTGCAATGCAGTCTTAAGATTGCGGGCTCACATTAATTAAATCTTGATTGGTATCACAATTTTGATGTCAATTTGGATATAAATGTGGAAAACATTGATCGGCAATTGGTTTTCTCTTTCCCGCCAAAATAAATTACATACTAGAGCAGAAATGGTTCAATAGGTAGTATGCCTATTGTCATCTATGGCATAACTTCATGCAGATATAGCTCTGCAGATGTTCTTACCAAGCATAAAAATCCACCAAGAACCTTAAAAGAGCAATATACAGTGTATAGCACGTGCAATTTGGGATTATGACATGTTTCTGTTAAGCGTAAATTTTCTTTGCTAAGCAAATTTGTGTGATGAGTAGTTACATAAAATTACCACATTTACTTCCTCAGGGGTTTATTAAATGCCTTCCCTGATTAAAAAGAAGAAAAAATAATTGTGAAATTATTAGCCAATCGGACAGGGTTTGAATAAAGGTTTTTAATATTCTTTGCTCAGTGGGTTTTGGCACTTAGAAATTAATATTGAGAATAAGTATGTTAATTAAAGACCAGGGGGCCAATTTCATAAAGCTGTTAAGCACAAACATTTGCTTAGCATGCAAATGCTTCCTTGATAAAAACTGGATTACCAACCAGATTTCCATGTGTGGAATATTGCTTTTGACTGGCATTCAGCTAAGCAATTAGCATGAAAATTACATGGACTTTTGGCTGGTAACCTGTTTTTACTAAGCAAGACATTTTCATGCTAAGTAAATTTGTGTGCTTAACAGCTCTATCACAGAGCTGCTTAAGCACAGAATTTGCTTAAGCAAAAAAGAAGAAAATCTTGCTTCGTAAAATCGGGTTACCAGCCAAAACTCTGTGTGATTGCAAAATACCAGTCACAAGTAATATACATCACGTGGAGTTTTGGCTGGTAACCTAGACCCAATTTCATGGAATCCGTAAGACCGAATTCTGTGCTAACCGAGCTAGCACATAAATTCTGCGCAAACCCTGTAAGCACAGAATCCTTAGTTACGGGATGTATGCATGCGCACAAGCCAAAATTCATTGCTAATCCGAATTTTCTGCTATAGTTAGCGGAAATTTTTCGCTTACCGTAACGGATTCCATGGAATTGGGCCCTGATTTTATTAAGGATTTTTGTGCTCAAGCAAATTTTGTGCTTAAGCAGCTCTATGAAATTGGCCCAAGGTTGGAATGTTTGATTTCTTTGTTTAGGTTGGTTATAGTATTTCTTTGGCACTCTTTAATAGATTGGACATGTACATATTTAATTTCAAATTATTCTTTGGATATTATTATTCGTGATATAAAATGTTTAAAAAACATTTCAGTATTTGTGTGTATCTTGTATGAAACAAGTTTAGTTTTTTTCTGGTAGCATAAATTTGTTGGTTTGGCTTGTTTTGTACATCTAAAAGTAATAGGTATTTGGTAGAGATTGCTATTTTGGAATGTGAATATTATTTAATTGGTTCATGGAGGATGGAAACTACCTCCATGATTGGTTCAAGGAATGTAAGCATTTTGTCGCACAAACAAAAACAAATTTGTGTATACATTTTGTTTAAACGGAACAAAAAACTGTTTTTGTAAACTAACAATGTGGTTCGTGAAATTGGACGGTTCAAAATTTACAGAAAAAAATGTGTTGTGAAAAAAAATATTTTTAAAGTGGAAGCTATTGCATATGTACAAATTCACAATCAAAATGAATGAGGATATAAATATTTGAAATTGTTTCCAAAATTATTATAATATGTAAATTGAAAATATAACGTAGACCTACTGGGTGCTTGGGAAAACAATATTGTTTGGTTGGCCCGTTTCTAATAAGCCAGTTCGGTATCTCAAAGGTCAAAGGTTATTCGGGATAAAATTGCTCACATAATGTCATGCAATGTTACCCGAACGCCCATTCTGAATCTGATTGAATTTATCACATGCGCGTTGTGCAACCACCTTTTGCATTCGCACGCACACGTTAGGTCACGTAGGGAGAAAATATCATTGTGCACATGTGCAGTTGAAATACAAAACTGGCTTATTATGGGCATTTCTCAAACCCTGGCTTGGGCTCGGGCTTCGCGTAATTTTATGTCCCCAGATTTGGCAAGATCTTGGATACTGTTTTTGCTACATGTATATCAAAGTCTGATGTTTTAATCCGGAGTCAGAGTCTGTTAATATATTTATGTAGTCAAGGCTTCAGATTGGCAATGGGACTGGGGAATAGAAGCCCAAGCCGAAGCCAAGGTTTGAGAAACTCCCTATGTAAATTTGCATTCTCGCCACACGCAAGGCTTAAGTTGCAAAATATACATGTGGGTTTGACAAAACAAATTAAACCTGTTTTTTTTTTTGTATTTCTTTTATTTGCCAGCCCAACATAAACCTTTATTTCAAACAAAAATAACGTTTCATTGTGAACGTTAGTACGCGTATCGTAAATTTCCCCTAACTATATATTGTTAGAAAAGCCCTTTTTGGCTTGGCGAGATTAATTCCGTCGTTAACAGTTGAAGAAACAAAAGACTGGCGTGCGCATCGGCTTGTGCAGTAACTGCGCTACAGTCTATGCAACATTCTGTTTTGTACATTCTGATAAATTCTAAAAGGTGAAGGCTTTTAAAAAAGTGATTGGGTTACAACCGAACGAGTTCCGATTTTATACATTTCTGCAGCTTTGGCACAATAATTATGTACAGTTTAAGAATTTTATCAACCAACCTGACTGCATTAATCCTCGTAACGTGGCGGTGCAATTAGCTTCTGTGGTATGCGTATGGTTGTCTCTGCAATGATCAGTTGGACACGTTTGTATCGCTTGGTGGCAGCAGACTAGAAACAATATGTTTATTATTGTACAAACTTCGCACAGCCATCTCGGCCCTGCTCTATAACCTTACATACTCTATGTGGACCTGTGAACAATAGAGGTCCACACAAAGCAGGAAGACTGAACCATATGTGGACTTGCCCACGTCCACACAAGGTTTCCCCCTCTCAGAAAAACAGCTTTATAGAGGCATTATTGGGTAAGGGTTATATGTCGTAAAATGAAGGTGAATACTTGGGGGGATCACGATAAAAACAATCGGGTTGAAAGAGTGTTCACAGTGCGTGTAAAATTACCTTTTGTCTCCATTTTTCTTAACTACATGAAAACAAAGGAATGCTCACACTAGGTATGGAACGTAAAGCTGTGTGTGTTGGGAAAGGTCACATCTCAAAAAGTCAAACACGAACATAGATGTGTAAATCTTCTGCGTCAAAGCGTGGAAGTGGTAACTTGTGTTGACAGTGATACAAGTGTGGTCTTAATTGTTTTGTAGGACTATAGTGTTTGTCAGGGTTGAGATTTGTCACGAGTTTTCCTGATTTCAGGATTTTTTTCAGGATTTTTACTGATTTCAGAATTTTTTAAGAATCTCTTTTGAAATATGGAATTCCTGAGGTGTTACCCTGAAGGTGTTTTTACCTGTAAAAGTGGATATAGACTTTATAGAAATGGGTATTTTAAGGGGTGCCTTTAGGCAAATACAAACCATAGACCCTACGTTGCTCTGGGGTCCTCGGCAACCCGAAACATTGGCAAATTACGTGGATTTTTCATTTTCGGCTAATCTCCTATCTGGTTTGTACTAGAATAAATTGCACTAAATAATCAAGCACTGACCAATTTACAAGTACAATGTAATACTTTGTTTTTTAACTACAGTCGGTGCGGCTTTTTTGTATATTCTTTCGTGGAAATATTTGAAGACTTCAGGCGCAAAAGCCTTTAAACGCCACTTCCCAGAAAATGAGATAACGATATCAAGTGAAAGCGCTTTCACTTGATATCGTTATCTCATTGTTCTGGGAAGTAGCGTTTAAAGGTTTTTGCGCCTGAAGTCTTCATTTTTATTTGCCTAACAGGGTTCACATTTGACGTTCAAATCAACGTAGGTCTGTCAGACACACGTGGCTTAAGCTTCAATTATTATACGAGACATTTGTAACTGTAACGTATTTAACATTTAAGATGCTCAAATTAGTAATCGGGGTATTTTCGTCAAGGGTAAAATCATTACATTGTAATTAATGTGATAACTGAAACAGTTGGTTCAATTTCTTATTAGTCATGAGCGTAATACTGTGTTGGAAGAAGAACAGAATTTAAACCCACGTTATCAAAACAACTTTCATCGACCGTGAATATAATGGTCGTGTAATGCGAAGTTTGTGCATAATTGAAATCGGTATATCCTAAAAAAAAATAACATGTTTTAAAACCAAAGCTCAGAGTTTGAAGAGGCAAACTTTTGTGTGTGACAGTAATGTGTATCGGTCATGTGCTGTATACAAAGTGTATGGAATCGCAATATTAGCGGTAATTGTCTGGGCAGATTGAATTTGTAATATATTGCATTTGGTGAAAGGTGGTTAATTGGCCACGCGTGTACAGGTAAATTAATTTCTACATCATAAATAGCGCAGTATGTCTATTTATTTTGCTAAAAGGGTAGAGATATTTGTTGATATTTTTTTATAAATAAAGCATCGCGGGTAAATATTTCATTTGTCTATATTACACATGCTGTCAGCATGCGCTAGGTATTACACAACCAAATAATGTGTTTAGTTTAGAAATACTTTTTCGGGTGCTCGGAGGATTACTGAGACTTCTGTATATACTGTCTGGAGATATATTTATTTTCACGAAGGCTTCTTGCGACCTCGGGTATTTCACAAACTGTGGCTTCGGCTATGACTTCGGCTTGCCCTAACTGTAGGTCCTAAGATGTGGCTACATCTGGGGCCCATTTTTTGCAAAGGTACGTCTTTTAATTGAACCCAGAGCCAGAGCTTGTCCAAACATTTAAGGCTTCAGATTGGCAATGTAGCTGGGGACGAAGCCGAATTCGAATAAGCCGAATCCACAGCGGAGCCCACAGCCGAGCCCACAGCCAAGCCACAGTTTGAGAAAAGGCCCCGTTCGTCAAAAGAATACGTATCAACTCAATTTGCTATTTTATTGGACAGCAGACTATGGGGGTTTTCGAAACGCTGGCTTCGGCTTGGCTTCGGCTTGGCTTCGGCTTCGGCTTCGTCTCCGATTTCAGAATATCTAAGAAGCAAACAAAATGTAAGTATTCTAATGTTTACTTTCATAATCAACCGAATGAATGTTCCTGAAGCAGAACATGTACCAAAATGTAGAATATTTTAATTTGGTTTGCTTCTTAGTTATTCAGAAGTCGGCGACGAAGCCGAAGCCAGCGTTTCGAAAAAAACCTATAGTGGAAGGCATTTTCCTAGATTTAGATGCCAATTACGTGCAATTCAAACATTATGTTTAACGGTCTTGGTTGACGGTATCTGTACAAAATGCACACACCATAAAGATTGACAGTAACATTTGCTTGTTGGATTTAAAAGGATATAATAAAGTTACGCGGTTTTGATTCCAAACTGGTGCATGATGCGACATTGCATGGATAATTATGTGAAAAATTGTCGAATGATTGTGTGAATAAGTGATCATGACCATGCCTGAGCAGAGGCATGCGCGTCAATTCAGGGGGGACGTGGACAGGGGGACACGCGTATCGCCGGTGTAAAAGGTAATTCTGTCCCCGTGATAAATCTGTCCCCCGGACAGATTTATCAGGTCGCGACCCGGTAAATATTTCTGGGGGACAGAATTATCTATATACATCCCCCCCCCCCCCCCCCCCCCCCGCTCAACGGTAAATGTGTCCGCCTGGTAAATTTTGCCCCGTCAACGTAAAAGTCTAGCACCCAGACTGTGTATACAGTATTTTGCGCAGCGTTTTGACAGACACATTGCTTCTTCGGAAATGCTCGTTAATTTTTGGATGAGGAGAGCTATCTTGGACACGGTATCCGTAGTGACCCTGTTCACAATAGGTGGCTTGAGGTGTGGAGTCGTGCGGTTGAAAACGCGCGATCGCGAGCTGTATAGTTTGCCGGGCAGCGAATTATTTTTTCCCAAACTACATCCGAATGAATTTATTGTTGAGCGCCCTCTATAATACTTTTAATATACGTACGCATGCGTTATAGGGCTGGGTATATCATGCAATGAATTCTCGAGGTCTGCCGAGCATTCCGATGGCACAGTTGATACGGTGCTGTACCATTATGAGGCAGAAGGCACTGGGTTCGAGACCCCAACGTTACCAATTTTTTTTTGGCTTTTCAAATGTCCAGCTTTGGCGGATTTTCATTACGTTCGAATTCATTGTTTTCCCCTAATTCGTGGCTCCGGATGATTTTTTTAAAAAGGGAAGTCAAGTCCGAAATCACATAGCGTTAACCCCATTCGGATGTAGTCGACACGTATCACGCACGCATACTACACTAGATTGAGAATTATTACGCGTGGAAGAAGTCTGCGGAATTCGGAGGGCTGCCATTTCTACCCAAGAAAAACAGCTCGATTGATTTAAGAGACGAAGTTGTTTTCATTTTGATAGCTTCATAAAGGGAAGAAAAGTAGTGAATACATGCCTTATGCTTGGCAAAAATAGGACAAAATAACATGGGGGGGGGGGACAGAATTAACGGGCCTGGGGGACACTTTAACCCAGGTAATTCTTTCCGGGGAATTTTTTTTTAGGGTGGACAGAGTTACCGTCTACACCGGCCGCCGATGAAAGCGTGCCGCGCGCGCCAGCGAGCTGTGAAGACGTAAGTTTTGGCTGGTCTCGCTGCGTGCATGTTTAAATAGCTGTACGGTGTCATGTCGCGTGTTCAATTCCATGCTACGCGCGGGAGCACACTAGCAGGTTGAGCAGTCTAGCCGTACACTTGCGGGTGCATGAGTTGTGTTGGGCCCGGTGTAAAGGTAATCTCCCCCCCCCCCCCCCCCCCCCCCCTGATAAATCTGTCCCACCCCCGGACAGATTTATCAGGTCGCGATCCGGTAAATGTGTTTGGGGAGAATTATCTCGATAAATCTGTCCTCTAGGTTTTTCTGTCTCCTTGCCATTGCCAACGGTGTCCATGTGGTAAATTTTATGGAACGCCGAACAGGTGATGGACTTTCGCGAGTGGTGATGGACTTTTGCGATGCCAAGATAAACATTTTTTGTATGGGCGTAATTTAAAAAAATATTTGCTTTTAATCAATATTGTGTATGAAGCAAACCCTAAAAATTCTATGGCCAGAAATTCGTGTTGGGAAAAAATTATATGTGGTTATTTTCCCCATGTTTCGATAAAAATGAGAAATTCTAAAAGCCGACTAAACAGAATTGTTTGAGTGTTTTGGATTGCTCGCGATGCGGGGTACCAGACCTGAACAAACCCGAGTAATTCACTGATATCGTAGTTACGTACGTCAACAAAATGAGGCTAAAAATCGAAGGTGTGAGTTTGATTTAGTGAAGCAAATGTTTGAATATCGGATATGTTTAACGTCGACATTTACTCTCCTAATGTAAAAGAGTGAAAAACTCGCTCTCCAAAAGAGTGAATCCCTTCTCAAACCACTCCAAAAGAGTGAATATCTTGTAAAAACCACTCGAAAAGAGTAAAAACCACTCAAAAAGAGTTAAATTTCCACTCTTTCGCGGAGCCATATAAGGGACAACTCTTTTTAGAGTTGTGCCTTATATGGCTCATCGAAAGAGTGGAAATTTCACTCTTTTCGAGTGGTTTTTCACTCTTTTGGAGTGATTTTCACTCTTTTTGAGTGGTTTTTATCAGAGATTCACTCTTTTAGAGTGGTTTGATAAGGGATTCACTCTTGGAGAGTGAGTTTTTCACTATTTTACATTAAGAGAGTACACAGAAACTTTTAATCAATGCCGACAAATATATTTTGGTTTTGGAGACAATATTCAAACGCGGTCGAAGAGATAAAAAGAAATCTAGCGAGAAAATTTGTTCTCAAATTTTGTGACTTGTTGGCCCCATTGTTATCTACAAGTTTGAATGTCGGGGATGGGAACAAACCTCTGAAATTATGTTCTTGTCAAGAACAAAATCGTACTGTAAACAAACGACATTTAAGAAAAGACAGCTGTTTTTAATTCGATAAATATACATTGTTTGAACCAAATTGTGATAACGGCTTGTGGTCTAGAAACGATAAAAACCAAAGATATCTTTTCGAGTCCCATCATCGGTGTAAAATCGGCAGCCCTCAATACGTTACAAATAAGCCTAGGAGTCGCACATGCGCAGTGGAAAGTGCGGCTGAAACAAGCCGTAGCCTGAATGGGGGTTTCGTCAAACCCCAAAGTAGAACTTTTCCTAGCTCTTAGATTTTGCTAAAACCTGCCAAATGCATTACGGTATGCCGGGTGTATACAGCGCCAAGGCGAATCACGGCACCTGAAAGCTTGGTCAATATCACATAACGTTTTTTTGTATGTGTGGGTGTGAGTTTGTATAGCTATTCAAACCGTGGACCTTTAACAAAGAGGAAAGTAGGGTCCACGATTGAAAATCGTGTACAAAACATATGGGAGGCCTTCCGAAAAACAAAACAAAAGATGGACAATAGGAGGTCCACGATTATGAAAAGCTTAGTGGAGGTGAGTGGTCTTGTTTGGCCTCTTCTGACGTTGGAGGCGCCATTTACACATGTATTGGTGTATATCGGAAATATGCCCCATACATGTCGCCGCCGGAAAAAAAGACACATCTTGCCTCAAGCCCCCCCCCCCCCCCCCCCCCCAGGCCCCGCCCTTGAGTGAGCCACTACAAGTATTCTTATTTTCATTGTTAATACAATTGGCATAACTTTCACCTTTAAATCGCGTTCCTTTTAACTGTCCATATGATTTGAGCCATAAAGTGACGGTCCGAGAACGCTCAACTTGGAGGCGCTGCCCCCACAACCGGAAATCTACCAAGAATGAACTGAGTATCCCCAATGTGATCATGGAGGTATTAAATTACCTCCATGATGTGATGTACTCTGACGGTCCCTGGAAGAAGGGAAGCACAATTTTTTGACTTCTCCACTTTCTAAAAACAGACACAATATGCCATGTCCGTTCCCTGCTGCGAGACTGGGGGTTCGTCAAACCCCAAGGTGGAACATTGTGAACACATGCATAAATACGTACCACGAAGTGTCGGACGCCGGGATTGCTTGATTGAACAAAAAGCTTATGTTTACAACTCAAAGGCGAAAGTAATATTTTTTTCTGAATAATTTGTTGGGGTAGTGTGGATTTTGTGGGCGGCGAGTTTGTATTATTATTATTTTTCTTTTTCATTTCTGAGCGGACGTGACCGAGCCGGGGGGGGGGGGGGGGGGGGGGTTCGTTTGAACCCCCCGAAACCCCAGCCTACGGGCCTCTACTAGGATCGGCTACCCAAGCCCAAATTAACAATTATGCGTATTCTTTAATTGACTTATGGAAGAAAGAAAAAATAAGCACGCAGATCATGTGCATAGCCTACAACGTCGTCACATTTTATTTTAGGACTCTCAACAGAAATGTGAAAAGAATACTAGTATCAATACCACCCCGTCTATAACGAACATATGTCTTTTAAGAAAACATAACTGAAAAGAAAGTGAACAAATTACTTCAATAATGATAACTTCGATAATTATATAGCCAGAAGTTCATCAACGATCGCGAAAGTCCATCACCGTCCATTGAATAGTTGAACACCACTCGCGAAAGTCCATCACCGATTTTGAAAGTCCATCCCCGATCGCAAAAAAATAGTCCATCACCGATCGCGAAAGCCCATCACCGATCGTGAAAGTTCATCACCGATTCAATGATCACATTAAATGTCTCTTTGGCGTTCCATAGTATTGCAGTTAGCGTATAAAGCGATATTTGTGTCTGCGTTTTCTGTGCGTTGCTTACTGCGACCAAGCAGTGCAATAGTAGCTGCGTAGTTGCTACTAGGACTACCACCAACGTGTTGTAATATATATACACAATACACACAGGACACCATCACGTCGCAAAACAAGTTATTATGTGAAGCATAATAATAATAGACATTTAATATTAACAGTTTGAATAATGAAAGCTGGTAATATGCCATAAATGCCAGGAGTGCGCTCCTGACACCTTAAAAATGCCTAAAACTCTGGAGCTTTCTTGGGATCCTCCCCCTGGACCCCACTAAGAAGCCTAAGGTCAGCCAGCTCCTAGACTTGATTTCAAGTCCGAGATCGCGGTTATTTTTTGTCTGCATCAGCCACGCTAAACGTCATTACCCATATTGGTCATCACAAACTAACTCGCGATCTCGGACTTGTCCCTTACGTGCATATGGGATATTCATGTTTCATAACTAAATTTACATAATAAAACGGAGGCCATAGAGATGGCCAATCAGAAGGACACAAAAACCGTGTAGGCCGCGCCATTACCAATATGTTACAATACAGTGTTCTGTTACACTGTTCAGTCTCAAATATGTATGATACTTGGCACAATGACACGTAATGGTATTTTAGTCATATTAGATCTTATATTAGTCATAATTCCCCTGAAGAAGGTGCATTGCACCGAAAGCTCGGGTAAAACTATCCGGTGAGCACTGTTTCACCTTTACCATATATTTTTTCAATGCTCTACAGTGCTACGCAGCATCCCCACATTTGTTATATATGTATATATATATATATATATATATATATATATAAAATACCAAATTAAATACGTGATTGTTAGTTTTTGTTACTAGACGAAAAACGTTTTACCCATATTGGGTACCCAAAGATGGCTTCTAATTTTAAATGTTGTTCTTCGGATTAGTCTATGGGCCATAGGGCCGGTCACACTGGCCACGATAAACGATAACGAAAACGATGTGAATAAACGCTCTCTATTGGTGGATGGAACGCGCGGTAATACGCGCGCGTTCCACCCACCAATAGAGAGCGTTTATTCACATCGTTTTTGTTTTCGTTCTTGTTATCGTGGCCAGTGTGACCGGCCCTTAATCCGACGAACAAAATTTAGAATTAGAAGCCATCTTTGGGTACCCAATCGAGCGGTACCATACACGCGCGCTCGTTATACGCGCGCACTCATTGCGCCTTTGACCAATAGGTCAAAAGTAAACACGTTCCAAAGTAAACACGCGCCTTATAAATATATGTTTAACCCCTTGCGTACGGATGACGCCATATGGCGCAAAAAAGAAACAGTGTCACCAGGCCGGATGACGCCATTGGCCGCTGTTTGTGCAGTTTCAATTATTTTGTATACAAATTATGTTACGCTTGACTGCACAAACACATTGTGGCCGTTTCGCTTGGCTGCCAGAGCCGCCGCGGCACCCCGACGTCTCCCGTAAAATACCGTACTCATGGGGTTTTAAGCACGCCTATGAAGCGCGCGCGAGCGCTCTACTGCCCAATTGGGTGGCTTTTAACGGTTCGTCGGATTAGTGGAATCCTCCAATAATTCTCCTGGTTCGAATATTCATGTTATAGAAGGCTTTTGGCGATTCCGACCAATCAGCTTGTTCCGTCCACTTTTGGACTAATTCGCCATAGGGTGTGTACAAACCGATGAACGAGATTCCCAAGTCTGTGATCGTGAGCGAAGTTATTCTGGTTCCCTGACCAGAAGATTCCCTGAGTGACGTATAAATCTTAGGTCAGGCAGCTAACGCGGTTTAAAATAGATCATGACGTTTGTGTTAGTCCGAGTGACGTGAGTGGCATTAATTCAAATATAATATTCTTGCAAAATCCAGTCTGCAAAATACTGCAAGAGTGTGGCATTGTTCTTTTTTTAGTTTCTATATATAATTGAGAATTCAAATTCCGGGATCTGTAACGGGCCTGACAGACATTTTGTTATTGCGAACATGAACGTTAACAGCCGAATGCTACCGAAAACAAGTTCAGAAAACTTTTCGGACAGTTTTCGTCACGTGACATTGGCGGCTACCGGACCTAATATTCATCAGAAATAGTCAGAATATTTTGGTCTGGAAACCAGACTAGAGCGAAGGTTAACTCACAAGAGGGCGCAAGAGGGCGCTATTTCCGGCACCACTGTATTGGCTGTCAGACCGACAAAAACCACGATCACAGACTTGGAATCAAGTCTAGCCAGCTCCTGGATCCCACCCGTTTAGGGCTTCGATCGCGCCAAGACGCTCGCCGTGTGCGCTTCACAGTGCATAGTAATCCTTGACTTCGGTAATGCCCCCCTCCCCATTTCAAATGGAATTGATAACCCTGCCTTCGAGTATGTTTGGGGCCAGATTTCCTGATAAATGTTAAGTAATAAACAGCTGCAAATCATTTTCCTATCAGAACGCTTAAAACCATTTTGTTTTGCAAAATTATTAAGTAATGTATTTACAGTGAATCTTCTTCAATTCCAATTAAATTCGATTGATTTTAGTGAAACCTAATGACTATAGTGTGTTAAACATTACTCTTGCATCAATTACACAAAGTAAGACACCAGATGCCGTGTTGCGCTGTATGTTCATAAATCACATATTTTGTGCGGAAAACAGCAAAACTGGAAAATTAAAGTAGGCCTACAAATGCACCACCAATGCGAAACGGCCACAATGTGTTTGTGCAGTCAAGCGTAACATTATTAAACATTATGGATTGAAACTGCACAAACAGCGGCCAATGGCGTCATCCGGCCTGGTGGCACTGTCTAATCCAACAATGGATTGAAACTGCACCAACAGAGGTCAATGGCGTCATATCCGGCCTGGTGGCACTGTTTTTTTTTTTGCGCCATGTGGCTTTATCCGTACGCAAGGGGTTAACCGCTATGAGCGTCAGGTTAATGACGCTGCATTCGATGCTCGACATGTAGGCCCCGATGCTTAGCACACATAACCAGCAGGCCCGCGGGAACGGCCAGCCATTCTCGCTCAGCACAGCCACCGCCTGCCAAGGCAGCAGGAAGATGCAGGTGAGCAAGTCGCTCAGGCTAAGATTTACCACGAACACGTTGGTCACTGTGCGCAGTTTCTTGGACTGTGACGCAGCAAGGATGATAGTCTTGGTTCAAGACCTTCGCATTGCTTTTAGCCGAAATGGATTAATTCATAATACAGATGGCGCTGTGGTTGGTTGGTGCGTATTTTTCCGAAATGGATTAATTCAGAATACAGAGGGCGCTGTGGTAGGTTTGTTTCTGACTTGAGCGATAGCGGTTGTGGATGTTTAGCGGTTCGTGGAGATAGCGCCCTCTATCTAACAGCGTGAGTGATCCGCGGGTGACGTCGCGTTACGTTTGCAATTGGGTCATTCTATAAATTAGGGGTCCAATTTTGGTGTCCCTGTTACATCTGACATGTATAAGATTTTGCAATTCAGGACACATTCTTTAATGCCTTCTATCTCCAAGAGTGATTGTGTAAAGCAAAGTACCTGCCAAACAATTTAAAAATAGTGTGAAGTCAATTTGAATGATACTTGATGGGAAATTACACAGGTCAGGTGTAACAGGGACAGCAAAAAATGTCACACCTTGGACCCCTAATTTATAGAATGACCCAATTGCGTGATCGCGGAATAAACAACAGGAAGGTCTTGGAACCAAGACTACAAGGATGACGGCTGTGTTGCCGATTAGACCCAATATAGACGCCGTTATGCACACGGCGGCGAATATCTGCCTCATGTAATAATAATGTGTACATAATAAACGGCTCCTCTGTCATGTGGGAATTCTCATCACTTTCACCCATTGTTTGATTTTCCATTTCAACCTAGATTCTCCCCTCGCGATGATGTCCGACTGCCTGAAATTCGATGTCTAATGCTGCTGAAATGAATTAAGCAGGCCTACCTATCAAGCGCTATAATAGTTCTAATCAATTTCCATCAATTTTCATAAATGAAAGGCAGTTGAACGTAAATAATATGTAGGCGACTATTTCATCAATTGATGCGTATGACCTAAAAAGGCATCGTGATCATGGTTTTTATCGCTGTCAAGTTGCATTTTTGCATTGCTAGTGTAAAGGATCACGTTCAGGTTGGACCTTTTTTTTCTGACGGGAACACGCCTTTAATTACTAATCATGCCAAATATTCACCCTTGAAACTAAATAGGAAACATCCGCATGTAATTGCCACAGTAAAGCTGTTTATAATTTGCCCCACCGAACGCGCAAAGAGGGATGCTTGTATAGTGATCAGTGGCCGGTGACCTTGGCACGACAACTGTATACAAGATCATTATTGCTAGGCCTATACTGCAGACTGTGCAGATAAACATTGCATAAACTGGTCGAGTGACACGTTTTGGAAACCTCCAAAACAATTGTTTTTTTAAGGAAGTAAAATTCCCCAAGCATGCAAAAGTAAAACATGCTTTGGAAAGATTCCCAGAGCTTATTTCTTGTGATTAAACTGATATTTTTCGGGAGTGTGCATGCCTATGCCTACTTGTATGTTTATAACTGCAAGTGCTATGTCCAACTATTAGATATAATAATAATTATAATATCATTTGGGAGGCTATCATCCTTACTCGCAGCTAGCTAGGATGCTGAATTGCGAAGGACGTGGCTACAACGTGGTCGAGTCGCTGGCACGTTAAAGGCGCCTCTGGCAGCTGGCCACTGGCCACATCGACCCATATAATATGACCACGGAGCACATCACAGCCAGAGATCGAAAGTGTTTGATTTTTCCGGAGGGAGGAAAAAGCCGAAGGACCTGGAGAAAAACCCTCGTGGCACAGGAGAGAACCAACGCGCAACTCTGGCACATATGGTCCGAGCCGGGAATCGAACCCGGGCCACATTGGTGGGAGGCGAGCGCTTTACGCACAAGCCACCCATGCCAATATCAGTCTAATGCCAATATATATTCGGCAACAATTCTGCTTACTAGAAAAATATTCACCGAGTTACTTAAAAAATTAAAATCAATCAAACGTGAGTGAAAATACATTACGGGTCGAGCTAATGCACGATGATCACTTAAAGGCGGTCCACGTGTGATGCTTTAGTTTACATCTGGTCACGTGGGTGAAAAAGTCTATACATTCACCACAGACAGCTTCTGCCTTTTACTTTTCTGTTGTGTCGAGATGAACAGCGTTTGGTGGCTTTATTTTTCCACTTTCCTGAGACAGTTCGTCATCAACAACACGAACTGACACTCTCTAGCGCGTGAGTGCCAGGGCGCGCGCGTATTTTACAGAACATAGTAATTTTCGTTTTCACGAACTGACACCCAAGTAGGGGAGTGTGCGCTAACCACATTTTCATTTCCATGAACTGAAACCATTCTTAATAGGTTTTCAGTTCAATGTTTCTGTAAACCCACAAGTAAGTATACAGATGGAGTAGATTCGTGTCAAAGCTTTTAAAGCGTTTTTCTTGGAATGGTATTTCCGCTACATGCTTGCGTGTCAATTCGTGAAAACGAAGTCTTCTCCACTGGCGAGTCGGTGTCCGATGTGCGCGCGCACACCTGGGTGTCAGTTCGTGAAACCGAAATTTACTCAGTACGCGGTTTCACGAACTGACACCTAGGTGCGCGTGAGTGTCAGTTCGTGAAAACGGTGACGAGTTGTCACACACGACACTTAGGAAAAAGAAATATTGTAGGTTTTGCTTTTAATATTTACAAATCCACACATTCATAACGTTAGAAAACAAATCACTTTTCTAAACCGCCCCAAGTCATGCAGTACCTCCCCCTTCCTGGTATAGGGTGAATTTAGTTTAAAATGATTATATCATGGCTGATTCACACGTTAACCGTACCATATTTTGGCCCATGCATCATTGCACAATAATTGTCATGATAATTGTTTGTGTGTGCTGACTATAACCAAATTTAGAAAACAAACTGCTACAATTGGTAAACTTTTGACTTCGTTTTTGTAGCTACACTGTATAATGAGTATAGCTCGATAGACATCATAGCGAGTAGCGACAGCGCCGTCGAATGTGAGGAAATAGATTGAACATTTTGAATAGCAAAACAAGCACTTAATCCCTATTTTGAGTCGAGTCCAAAAATAGAACTGCGTTATGCTTGCACAGTTAAGAAGTATACTGGTATTTCCGCAAAACAATTTTCATTCCCTTTAAATATGATATAATACGCAAATAGGTACAATACACAAAAGCCTACAAATTCACGCCACACAGAATGCAGAGAATGAAATATATACATTGTATTACGAACGTTAATCTTCTACACGTTGATCCACAAGATGAACGATGGTGTCAAAGAGTCCATGGTATTCCTATTGCGTTTCATGAAAACCGGTGGTGTGTTGTTGTCTTCCAGGTAGAAACTGCGAATTTTCCGTAAGGAAATGCTTGTATCGTGAACTCACCGAACGGACAAATCGCGTTTTAGCTGTTTGCTCGAACTATCCTATAGACATATTACCAGTGCAAGCTAAACTAATTTACACACTTCTTGCCGGGATTCCTTTCCATTTGTAGCGAATCATGTATCCGAAGACTTCCTTAAAGTCTGGGTGGGATGTGCCGTATATGATTGGGTTGATGCAGCAGTTGCAGAATACGGTCAGCGAAGCGTACGGCGTCATGCGAACGCTCCAATCGTACCCCAGGGGGATAAGCGAAAAGAAGAACGGGCAGAGACAGATGACGTAGGCCAGGACGATGTAGACCAAATTCTTGGTGACAGCAACCTGCCTTCTCCAAAGCCTCTTACGCAATGAGCGATCAGCACCGACGACCGAGCCGGAGACGCTTCGGGTGCCATGCTTGGCCATGCGCCGGGACGTCTTACGCACGTAGCGGAATATTGCCACGTAGCACAAAGTAATGATGGTGAACGTTATCGGGAAATATACCGTACCTCCTATGATGTTGTAGACTGCTGAATACTTGCTGGCTTTTACCCATGAGCAAATGCCGTACAGGGGCTCGTAGCCGAGCTCACCAAAACCGATCAGATGAGGGATAATAGTCAAACACAGAGGAAGGATCCACGAAAAACACATCATGCATAAGGTGTTTCGGCGGGTGTATACGCGGCGTGTAGTTGCAATAGATTTCGTGATGCCAATCCATCTGTTAACTGCAATAAGGGTTAAGGTAATGACACTGCAGCCTCCACTCAGCATGGAGACTGCGATGGTCGCCCTGCATAACCAGTAGGCCTCAGGGAGCGGCCAGCCACCCTCACTCAAAACCGCCACCGCCTGCCAGGGTAGAAACAGGCATGTCAGTATGTCGCTCAGACTAAGGTTTATTACGAACGCGTTGGTGACTGTGCGGAGTTTCTGCGAAAACGGCACCGCGATGATGACGAGAAAGTTACCGATAAGACCTACGATAGACACCGTTATGCACACAGCGGCGAAGACTAGCCGCATGTAATAATCTGTATACACAACAAACGGCTCTTCCATTGTCAAAGTGATCCCGTTACTTTGACTGGTTGTTAAGTTTGCCATTTCAAAAACAATTCGTTAGCAAGTGTGATCATAAACTCGCAGTAATCGAGTTACCTAATGTTGCCCGGGTATTAGGGAAAGACTGCAGTGCTCGGTTTTCCCTATTAAAAGGCAGGTTATTTTCCCACTGATGTCGGACTAGATGAAATTCAAAGTCTGCTACTTCTGAAATGAATGTTCTAGGCCTACTTATTAACTGTTGCATCGACCAGTCTCATCGATTTTCGTCAACGAAAGTGGATGACGGCTATCGTGAAACTTGTAAACGGCTCTTTCATTCACTGAAACTCTGTACATTTCAAACCGTTAACTTCCCTTAAACCCCCTGGGGGGGGGGGGGGGGGGGGGGGGGGGCTGGGGACACCCAAAACGGACAAAATGCGAGCGCGAAGCTCGAAGGCCTTACGGCTTGGGGTCCGTAAAGGGCTTTGAATTCTGGATGCTCCGTGGTGCAATCTGAGGCGATTCCTGATGGCCACTTTCACCTGACTTTTTTTAGAAAAAGTTGTGAAGATTATATGGAGAATATATAGGGATATCATTATTTTAGCCATTATTTTTAGCCATTATTTTAGCCATGTCATGACTACAAAAAACTAAGTTTCTCCCTCTATCATTTTTTGGCGTTAAATTTTCATTTTTTGCCCTTCATTTTTAATTGGGATCGCGAAGCGCGAAGTCCTTATGGCGTGGGGTCCGGGGCCGGCCTAAGGGCCCCGAAAATTGTTGGATTCTGGATGCTCCGTGGTGCAATCTGAGGCGATTCCTGACCACATTCACCTGACTTCTTTTTAGCAAAAGTTGTTAAGATTATATGGAGAATTAGCCATGTTTGTGCACCAATTTCAACGATCAAAAACATAATACATGGTTTCATTACTGGACATAAATATATATGGCACTGAATATTATATTTACTGAAAAAAATGTGTCCCTTTAGGCCACTCACAAAGGATTTGGGCACATTTAGTATGTCATTCAGTCAAGTGATCAATTGTTTCCTGATGGTTGTGGCCATTTAACCTGTAATAAACTCCCCACAAGGGGATTAGATGTTGAGATGGAAAGAGCTGAAATCCCCGGGCTCCAGGAAATACTCCGGTTTTCTCTTAAAAGAGTGTTTCAGTTCTATGACATGATTCATAATCTTGTTTCTTCTTATTGCATTTTTTGTATAGCTTTTTTCAAGTATGCAAAAATGTAGACACAGCAGATGTTTAATATCGACGCCGGTATTTTTTAAGAAGGTTGCGCTCCCTCACCCTCCCCCCCCCCTTTTTCTCACACAATTTACCGGGAGACGTGCCCCCGCGGCGCCCCCCCCCCCCCCGGATCCGCGCCTGCAAATAAATAGTGACCCGAAGCGGAGCAAGCGAAGCGACCGAAGCGTCTGCTGTAACGCATGCCTTGAATGCTATGCGAAACAAAGGTTTCTTTTTGTTAAATGTTTCTCACCCAACCAGACAGAATGTGGAAAAAGAAGAAACTCAAATGTTACTGCTTAAAACTGCTTAAAGCGTATTGGGGTGGCACTGCCACCCCAATATGCTCCACAAGTTTATTTTGGGGTGGCAACTGCCACCCCTGCCACCCCTGTTCCGCCGCCCTTGAACGTAGGGTTAGGGTGACAGCCAGCATTGGGGCGAGAAATGGGGTTAGTGTTGGGGTTAAGGGTAGTGTACACGATTGGTAATCCTCCAATCTATTTTTACTGAATTATTACGAAATACCTTACTAGACTGTAAGTTAATAGCAGTCTCAATCATCCTGTGAAATGATGGCACCTGGTGTGCTGTTGTTTTCAAGAAAAGTTGAAATTTATATCGTTTTCCAAAGATTGTTCCGCGTAACAACTGTTAGAAAAAATAACAGATTTTTAAAATACTGCCCTCTATTGACCGAATGTAGTTAGTCCGCGTTGCGTCTAAAATGGGTTAACAATCCGAAAACGGGCGCAAGGTTGCAATAATAGTACAAGTGAGTGTCGCGTGGTGTACCGAAGCGACGGGTTGTAACCAGTCGGCTCGCGTAGTTACTGACCAATTGGAAACGATTCCGTTTACAAAAATCGGGCTTATTTTACAAGAGGGCGCTATAACAAATCCAGTTAAATGCCGCCCGACGGTTGAAAACGAACGCCGTTTTCTCTCGTTTTTTCGCCATCCAAGAACGCAAAACTTTGAACAGGTCAGTGAAACGATATTTCCTATAAAATACTAACCCCCAAATCCGCCAATTTCTGAAAATTGCAGCAATGACCAAGCATGTACACTACCTTTAAAGGTTATGCCGTTGCCAAAAAAATATTGTGTTCATTATAAAAGCTAATTGTGTCGCAATGCATCGTGGGTAAGGAGTCGGATATTCACGGGAGTCGGATATTCATATGACACCGGGATCTAATTCTCTCGAACACCTTTTAACAATGGCATAAAAGATTAACAGTCTGGGACCCAAGCCGGGCGAAAGTTCTTTAAAACACTGGATGTCAATAAAGGGTGTATTTGGAAAAATGGCGCAGGGTTTATTCCAGGTTAAATTACAACTTAAAAGAGTAGGAGCCACGATGGTCATTGTGTAATCTGAATAAGTATCGATGGTGTATTTATTAAATTTCTTTCCCAGGGTGTGCCCGATCAGTTTAAATTTGATTTCCATTTGGGTCCTGTTACAATTGCCTGCAGTATAGAAGGCTTAAAATAAAGCATATTTTCAGTAAAATGAAGAGTGCAGCTCCATTACGAACCGTGTCATATTCGCAGATGGAATACATCAGCCGACTCATGTAATAACCCGAGAAAAATAATTCACGAAACAGCAGTCCGATAGTAATAAGGATGCTCTTTCAAAAGGCACCAGTCAATCATTGCGCGCGTGTGGACAAGTTCCATTTTTCCCGCTCAATGAAGTGGAAAGAATGAAAACACCATGACTCAAACCTGTATCCGAAATTAAATTTCCACTCGACAAATGACGTTTCTGCATTTTCTTGACCAAGTTGGTTTACATTCATTATGAAGAACTAGGGTCCTGGCATAAACTGGTGATAAAATTTAAACCAAAAAAGGAAAGGTAAGAACATTTAAGAGCCTCACATCTCCCTGAAGGGACATCACAGATCGCAGATTTCTGGGCAGATTTCTGCGCAGATATTTGCGATGTCGCACATTTTTTTGCACATTTCTTTGCATCTGCGCAGATATTTGCGATACCGCACATTTTATCGCACATTTCTTTGCAAATTTCGGCCTCGAATTCAGCCGTGGTTTCAGCTGTAGATTTAAAATCTCAAACGCATCAAGTAAAAGGTGGTCAACAAAGTGTGCTTTTAATACAATATTTTAGGGTGTTCCATCAACAAAATGTTGAATGTTTTACCAAAATTGCACGTTTGTAAACATAGTCTAAATAACGAATATATTCTACATGCTCAAAATTTAGAGAAGACCGATTACGTTGTACGTTCACTAATTAACTTCTAATTAAAGGGATAATGAGAACTTTTCATTCAAAAGTGCAGACAATTGCATTTTGTTGACAACACTGCCGCTTTAAAAGTAAATGTACCTCACATACTTTCCCCAAAGTGGATTTTTATTGCAGATTCTATCTTACCAATGGACTGGGCAGGCCCTATTTTGGAGGGGGGCCAGATCTGCCCACTAATTACCTGATAATTAAAGGGCTAATGACGAGTCTCCAGTTTAAAGTGGCGGTGTTGATCAGAAAACGCAGTTTCATGCACTTTTTCGAACGAAAATAGGGACTCGCCATTAGCCCTTTAATTAGCAGGTAATTACACTGCAAAAACTCTGGTGCTAAATTGCTAACACTAAACTGGTGTAAAAGTTTGGGTGATTCTTTTGGTGTTACAATAACTTGCCAATTTATTCAAACGTGCAGGTAGAAAATTGAATAACTTGGTGTAAAATAGTTCTGGTGTTAAAAGGTTACACAATGTGCGCATGCTCGAAGATCCAGCAATCGGATTGGACGGCATCACCGTACGTGAACAAAGAAAATGGCAGGAGCTGGATTCGAACCTGCGACCTCCTGGTTACCGTACGGTGCTCTACCAACTGAGCTATCTTGCCCTATGTTTACGGTCTCCTGGAGAAAGATACCGACAATTTGGGAGATCGCCAACAGAGGGCAAGGTAGCTCAGTTGGTGGAGCGCCGGTACGACCAGAAATTTCCAGTTATACGCCTCTATTTGTACATTTAATATATATATATATATATATATATATATATACTATATATACAAATTAACCGATTTCTGGTTTATACATTTACACAATGTTTGGTGGTGGAATAAATTAACACCAACTTTTGGTGTCAATTAACACCATGGGTGTTTTCCTATATAGATACCGGAAAAGATTCAAATTTGACACCGTTGGTGTTATTTGTAACACCCCGGTTTTTGCAGTCTACATATAATGGGTTGATTTGGCGTATAGCTCATGAATAGGGCCTGCCCAGTATCAGTTGAATTATGGAATGATATTCCACTTTAAGGAAACTTTTAAAGTAGCAGTTTTGTTCATAAAACGCAGTTTCTTAAACTCTCAAAACGACTCGTCATTAGCTCATTAATAGCAACTAATTATTAGTTGGCCGAATTTGCCCCTTCCAAAAATTGTGCCTGCCCAGTACATTGGTAAGATAGAATCAGCAATATAATCCTCTTTGGGGTAAGTATGTGAGGTATACACTTACTTTTAAAGCGGCAGTATTGTCAACAAAATGATGTTGTAGGCCCTTTGCACTTTTGAATGAACATTTCTCATTAACCCTTTAATTAGAAGCTAATTAGTGAACGTAATCGGGCTTCTCTGAATTTTGAGCATGCAGAATATATTCCTTATTTAGACTGTGCTTTAAAAAAGAAAAGAAATGTGCGATAAAATGTGCGACATCGCAAATATCTGCGCAGAAATCTGCGATAAAAATAATGTGCGATAAAATATGCGATATCGCAGAAATCTGCCACCAAAATCAAATTTGCAAGATTTACATGATTTGCATGGCAACTAATTTAAAAACCATGGCAACCATGAATTTGAACTATTCATGCGGAAATATAGAACAACATATATTTGTGGAAATCAAAAACATGGGTTTGCACAGAGAAAACGCTGTTTGAACTTTTTAAACAACCCCGGGTTATTCATATCACATGAACAACCCGAAGTTGTTTAAAAAGTTTAAACAGCGTTTTAACAGTGCGGTACTTGAACTTACCAAATGTTCACTTCGGACGAATATTCAATGTCCTATAAATTCCTGCAATGCAATGTGGGAATCAATTCGTTTCCATTTTCATGCTTTTTAATTTGGTGGGATTTAGGAAAGACTCAAATTAAAGAGATTATTAGAGAATATGGTATTGAGAAAAGAAGAAAAGAGACTATTCGTCAATCATGTTGGTCACACCGACGGAATATTATGGTGCAGGAGTTACATTTATTTGAGGTGAAGGAATGGGAAAATCGAGATCTAGACTTTACAATATTCATCAGGTTGAAGGCGAAAAACCGACCAAGTATTTCTCTCCTCAGAAAAGCAATACAAACCAACAATGTATTTACATTCCTTTTAGTTAAAACCAAGAAATATTGTGATAAGGCGCTTACCATAACTCATTGTGTTAGGGAATTTTACCAGAATCTGTATACAAGTGAAGGGATTAAGGACGACAAGTGAAGGGAAATTAACAGTGATCACGCCCCTTCTCGGTTATTATTGACGTGGTAAAGACCGGGTCATCACACTTTTATCCACTTATTATCACACGCAGAACATCGAATGTGTCTCAATGAACCAATAGGCCTATTTATAACACCTCATCCACAGATTCTGTGTCTTGATTGGCCGAGAGCGAGTCACATGGCATTTTCTATTTTTTGCTATCTTCCTGTGCACGGCCAAAAGTACTGTACCCGTAGCAACCAAAGTACTACACACATGGCGCGGTATTTGTGTGCAGATGCATGCGGGTGTGCGCGTTGAGCGTTGCGCGTAACGCGTATTGTTCCAAAGTGCCAGCGCTACAGAGCTGGGTCCAATACATTTTCCACTAATTTTGTATTGATTTGAAAATTTTGTATTGAAAGAGAAGTCCATTTTAAATGTATTTAGATTTAAATAATGTTAACATTTTTCAATCAAGCAGAAATCTGTGGGTGAGGTGTTATAAAACAAATATTTACTGCTTTTATCTCGTGGTGTGGTAAAACTAGGTGATCCCTCGGTGATCCATGGAGCATTCTATTTTCCATCGGCTTCGCCTCAGGAAAAAGAACGCTGAAATGAATGAATCACCTCGGGAGGCTAGTTTTACTACACCACTCGAAGCAGTAAATATTTGTATACTGTCTTACGAAGAAGGCAATTGAATTTTGTTTTGCCATCGTCTTAACCATCGTTTTTAATCGTACGTACTTTAATCGATGTTGCCATCGTAATTTCATGGTGCTGCAATTGGAAAACAAAAGTCAAATCAATATAAGCCAACCAATCCTACCAACAACAAGAAAAAACCGCTTTGATACGGTACCGGAATTGAAATGAATGATGTATTTTTGTCAGCCAAACCTTGAATTAGGCCCCCCAAAATTGTTGGGTTGCCCTCGGACCGACCGACCGTAAAAATGTTTTTCTATTTTTTATTTGTTTAATATCAATAAGAACATAACTCGTCTTCTCTGTCTTGTGTAAAACAACAACGAAACCGGGGTTCGTCCAACGTTTAGACCTAAACACGTCCGGATGAGCGTGAAACTGACTTGGATACGTCGCGCTCGTCAAGCTCCATTCGTGCTGAAGAGTAGCCTAGCTAAAACCCCTCAACTTTGGGTCTGGGGAGGTCTAGCAAGAGAAAAAAACAAGGACAGCGCATCTGAAAATGTTATGTACATACAACCAAGTCAATATCTTTTAGACATGTATAAATGTATTGTTGCGGAAGAGTCGAATCGAATCGGCAAAACGTTGTCGTATCTCTCCAACCAACTTGCTTCTTCTTCGAATGGCTTACCGGTACTTTATTTTCAACATCGTTTCCAATAGTATTAGATAAGCAAAAATCAAATTCCGACTGACCGACCTCCTTTTCCAATTTTACCTGTCCGTTTTAACCAAAGTTTTTTAACAAAGTTCCTGTTTATTTCAATACCTCGGCTGAAAGGAAATCAGTTGGGTGGCGGATGTCTACTCACTGTCCCAATAATTGAATTTTCCACCGTTCCAGGATTTCCAAGTTTGTCTAATAACCAACGAAGGCCTTAATCAGCCACTGCTCCACTAAACAGAATTAAGCCATGCACGTCGGTACCTAAAGAGAAATACAAAATGGGCGAGTTATTTCTAGATTCCTTACAAGGCCAAGCATGCTTTAATTGAAATGAAGTTTGTATTGAGTTCGTCCCTTGCTAATGAGCAACACCTGCTAAAACCAGCTGACTACACTGTAAAAACAGCGTTTAACAAGTAAACACTTTTCTAAACACTTTCTTGCTATCAGTTTATAAACACATTTTCAAAGTGAACAAAGAAACTGGCACGAGCGGGATTCGAACCTGCGACCTCCGGGCTACCGTACCGGCGCTCCACCAACTGAGCTATCTTGCCCTATGTTGGCGGTCTCCCAAATTGTCAGTATCTTTGTTCGAGTGGGCGCTAGTCAGAAGTCATAAACCCAGAATGCCGTGTAGCCAGGGATCACACCCAATTTTACGATACAACCTGGGAAGCGACATTGTGGAGATCACTCAATGAGGATACGACTTTTTAACTTATAATACGTCACACAATCCACAAGGGAAACTGACTAGGTAAATTTGAATACATTTTCAAAGTGAACAAAGAAACTGGCACGAGCGGGATTCGAACCTGCGACCTCCGGGCTACCGTACCGGCGCTCCACCAACTGAGCTATCTTGCCCTATGTTGGCGGTCTCCCAAATTGTCAGTATCTTTGTTCGAGTGGGCGCTAGTCAGAAGTCATAAACCCAGAATGCCGTGTAGCCAGGGATCACACCCAATTTTACGATACAACCTGGGAAGCGACATTGTGGAGATCACTCAATGAGGATACGACTTTTTAACTTATAATACGTCACACAATCCACAAGGGAAACTGACTAGGTAAATTTGAATACATTTTCAAAGTGAACAAAGCAACTGGCACGAGCGGGATTCGAACCTGCGACCTCCGGGCTACCGTACCGGCGCTCCACCAACTGAGCTATCTTGCCCTATGTTGGCGGTCTCCCAAATTGTCAGTATCTTTGTTCGAGTGGGCGCTAGTCAGAAGTCATAAACCCAGAATGCCGTGTAGCCAGGGATCACACCCAATTTTACGATACAACCTGGGAAGCGACATTGTGGAGATCACTCAATGAGGATACGACTTTTTAACTTATAATACGTCACACAATCCACAAGGGAAACTGACTAGGTAAATTTGAATACATTTTCAAAGTGAACAAAGAAACTGGCACGAGCGGGATTCGAACCTGCGACCTCCGGGCTACCGTACCGGCGCTCCACCAACTGAGCTATCTTGCCCTATGTTGGCGGTCTCCCAAATTGTCAGGTTCGAATCCCGCTCGTGCCAGTTTCTTTGTTCACTTTGAAAATGTATTCAAATTTACCTAGTCAGTTTCCCTTGTGGATTGTGTGACGTATTATAAGTTAAAAAGTCGTATCCTCATTGAGTGATCTCCACAATGTCGCTTCCCAGGTTGTATCGTAAAATTGGGTGTGATCCCTGGCTACACGGCATTCTGGGTTTATGACTTCTGACTAGCGCCCACTCGAACAAAGATACTGACAATTTGGGAGACCGCCAACATAGGGCAAGATAGCTCAGTTGGTGGAGCGCCGGTACGGTAGCCCGGAGGTCGCAGGTTCGAATCCCGCTCGTGCCAGTTTCTTTGTTCACTTTGAAAATGTATTCAAATTTACCTAGTCAGTTTCCCTTGTGGATTGTGTGACGTATTATAAGTTAAAAAGTCGTATCCTCATTGAGTGATCTCCACAATGTCGCTTCCCAGGTTGTATCGTAAAATTGGGTGTGATCCCTGGCTACACGGCATTCTGGGTTTATGACTTCTGACTAGCGCCCACTCGAACAAAGATACTGACAATTTGGGAGACCGCCAACATAGGGCAAGATAGCTCAGTTGGTGGAGCGCCGGTACGGTAGCCCGGAGGTCGCAGGTTCGAATCCCGCTCGTGCCAGTTTCTTTGTTCACTTTGAAAATGTATTCAAATTTACCTAGTCAGTTTCCCTTGTGGATTGTGTGACAGTTTATAAACACGTTTACATACTAAACATGTTTAGCGTGTTGCCGGATAGTGTTTAGCCGTTGTAATAGTTGTACAATATTTATACTAGTTGCTTAACAATTATGCATTAAACAGTGCTGCTATTTTATTGTATTGTATTTATAATGTATTGTACTTGTACATGTGTGTATTCATTTGTAATTACAGGGCCCCAATGGAAACCAGTTTTAAACTGTTTGGGCATACCCTGGGTAAAGAAATGTAATAAATAGATATAAATAAATATATTGAACACTGATGTTTAGGAATTGGACAGGTAGTACTGTTTAGCTTCTAAACATGTTTACACACGGATAGTTGTTAAACACAGTTTTTAGAGTGTAATTGTACGGTTTGACGTTAAAGAAAACATGGCATGGCTGTCCAGTTCAACTTGTTTTAACTCATACTGCCATGTGTTATAAACAGTGTTGGAGGCGAGTCCTACATCCCGAGTACCAATTCTCCGAGTACATTTAGAGCTGAGTACGGGCCGAGTCCGAGTACATTGATGATCGAGTCCTGTGCCAAAAATTCGAGTCCGAGTTTTTCAGAGTCCGAGTACGGGCCGAGTGCGAGTGCATAAAAAGTGGAGTATGGGCTGAGTACGAGTACACCATAAGAAACAAAAATGCCAAGTTATATTGTGAACGTTATTATAATGTACCTGCATCATCAAGAGTCTAAACACCAACAATTAAGGAGACTGACTATTTCACTTCATTTCTACTCTTTTTTTATTTACCTTTTACACAACATGATGAACCCACTCAAAAAGTTGTACTTTCCCGAGTCCGGGTACGAGTCCGAGTACAAAAAGCCGAATACATGCCGAGTCCAACAATTTTAGGGAGGACTGAACATCAAGTTTGAGCTGAGTACTCAGTGGTACTCGAGTTGTACTCGAGTACTTGTACGAGTATATACTCCAACACTGGTTATAATAATTCAAAATTGATAGGCCTAAGCATGTCTGCATTGAAAATGGAAAGAATGTGGTTGTTTTCAGTCCTAAGAAAATACTTTCATCGGTTTATGCAAGTGGGTGCTTTTTGGTAATACAAGATACTCCTTGCAAAAAGTGCATTAGAAATCAGTCCTTCAAAATATCAGTCCTTTGAAATATTGGCTACTGATGGCTAACTGGCTCAGAAAAACAAGTCTCCGGGTCCTGACGGTTTAACGGTAGAATTTTATTTGCAGTTTTAGCCAATTCTAAATAATGATTTTCTTGTAGTCGTGACCAGTAGTACCGGTAATTTGTTTTAGATATACCTTGCCAGAGAGTAGGGATAACGCTCTCTTAAGATTAATTTTTAAAAACAAAGGCGAGCAATGTGATTTCAGAAACTGGAGACCAATTAGTCTGTTAAATGTCGATTATAAAATAATTGCCAAAACCTTTATAACCAGGCATTTGACGGGAATCATGCCGGACATATTGAAGGAAGATCAAACAGTGGAGTCCGTGGAAGAAACATTAATGACAATTTAATGATTATTCGAGATGTTATAGATTTTGTTAACTATAACAATAAACAAGCGACCATTTTAAGTTTAGACCAGGAAAAGGCATCCGATCGTATAGAATGGCAGTATATATGACGTACGCTGTTATAGAGAGAAATGGGTATCCCAGAAAAGAACAATAATTGGATCAAGATTCTCTGCAAAAACTAGCAGCAGTTCGGTCATTGTGAACAATTTCGATAAGGATTACCGTAGTTCGCGTCAAAAAGGCATGAAGGCCGGTTCATGCATATCCCAGTAAACAGTGGAACGTGAAAATCACCTCAAAAAATTAATACGTAACCGATTTGGTGTGAATTACGTTCTGCACACACGTGATACTATCGTAATAGGCGTTAATGCGTTTTCTCAAAAAATCACGCGATTTCAATCACGTGAAAATCACGGTAATATAACCTTCATAATAACGTTATGGGCTGGATCTTGAATCACGTTTTGCACAACTAAAAGGAACGTGCAAATCACCTCAAAATCACGCCAAACTCGCGTAACCGATTTGGTGTGAATTACGTTATGCACACACGTGATAATATCGTAATAAGCGTTAATGCGTTTTCTCAAAAAAATCACTAAATTTCAAACACGTGAAAATCACGGCAATATAAACCATTATAATAACGCTATTGGAACGATCTTGAATCACGTTTTCCACATATCAAACTCGTACGTAACCGATTTGGTGTGAATCACGTTTTGCAAAGGCGTTAATGCGTTTTCTCTAAAAAGTCACGTGATTTCAATTGCGTGAAAATTACGGCAATAACCATAATGATAACGTTATTGGCCCGTTCTTTTATGACAATAACGTGATATAAATAGTAAATCACGTCAAACTGCGTGTATCCGATTTGGTGCGAATCACTTTCTGTACACGTAATAATCCCGTAATGGCGTTAAGGCGCTTATTGTTACTTTATCGGTAAGGTAAGCAACTTATAACATGTTACTATATACTACGGATACAGTATACTATATACTACTGTGTGCATATTGTGAGTTGAAAATAATAAGTTTACGTGATTGTTGCACTGTGTACCTTGTGCATTTTGTTTGTAAGTGCTCAAACTGATATAGCTAAATGTTTGATGCATAATAATTGTTGATTTTATTGCCATGGCAATTTATTATTGCCCTTGCCATGTGTCTATAAATGCAATTAGGCTTGTGTTTCTATGGATAGAGACAGGCAAAGTCGTTTTACAGGCAATACACCTGCATGTAGGTTGTGTACTACATGTATATGTATTGGTTTTTTTTATTGCTCTCGGGTACACCCTCTGGTACATGTATTCACAGTCTCAGATTCTTTGAGTCACTGCAGAAGTCCAGAGGACTAGTGAATCTCCCAGTGGACAGTTTTAGCCGGGGTACGTATAACTGTTCATCGTTCACCCAGCAAAGAACAACCAGGCCAGAAACGGCAGTTGTGGTCTTCATAACCTACTGCACTACTTTTAGAGGGAGCCCGCAGTTGGAAAGAGGGTATTTTCTGCCCGTTCAGTACTGGGGTTGCCCGGCCCACAACATCCGAATCGTCCTCTGGGACTAGCTGGAGTGGACATCTGATTTTTTTGGAATGCTATATTTGAAATGAACTTGCCTTTAGCCGGCCGGCATTTTTTGTGAGTGTGATTCAACATATATATCCATTATTACTATATTCTTTTAAATCAAAGTTGATTGTAGTTGATAGATTGTTTGGCCAAATTGAACTCTTCTTCAGAATTAAACTGATTATTTCTTATTGTTACGCTTTGTGTCCTACTTTAAACGGTTAAACAAATTTCCTTGGTTCTGATTGGTCTGTTGCTGCATACAGTTGATGGTAATTGTACAACCCAAACTATTGGTGTTTCACAAAAAACCCACATGTATTATACACCAAATAATCACGTTATGTAGAACAGTAGGCCTAGGACGCTAGGTGAATAATCAGTTACAATAACGTGATCTTCCCAAGTGAATTGATTGTAACTGTACAACCAAAACAATTGGTGTTTTTAAAACGAAATAACGTGTTATTTGCACCAAATATTCACGATATGTAGCGCATCAAAGATGCCTAGGTGAATAACCAGTGACAATAACGTGATCTTTACCAGTGAATTGATGGTAACTGTAATACAAGTTAAATTGGTGTTTCAAAAACGATATACCAACCTGTAATTTGCACCAAATATTCACGTTATGTAGAGCATATAAGATGCCTATTGAATAACCAGTGAAAATAACGTGATCTTTACCAGTGAATTGATGGTAACTGTAAGACGAGGTATATTGGTGTTACAAAAACGAAATAATAACCTGTTTCCTACACCAAATAATTACGTTATGTAGAGCAGTAAGATGCCCAGGTGACTAACCAGTGACAATAACGTGATCTTCACCAGTGAATTGATGGTAACTGTAAGACGAGATATATTGGTGTTTCAAAAACGAAATATTAACCTGTTATATGCACTAAATAACCACGTTATATACAGCAGGAAGATGCCCAGGTGAATAACCGGTGAAAATAACGTGATCTTCACCAGTGAATTGATGGTAACTGTATACAACCAAACAATTGGTGTTATAAAAACGAAAAAATAACCTGTTTCATACACCAACAAATTACCTTACATAGAGCAGTAAAATGGCTGGGTGAATAACCAGTGACAGTAACGTGATCTTCACCAGTGAATTTATGGTAACTGTAGGACGAGATATATTGGTGTTCAAAAACGAAATAATATCCTATTCTAAACACCACAAATTGACGGATTGAAAACCCGCTATTTGGTCAAGTGAATAAGTAGTAAACATAACGTGATTTACACCAGTTACAATAACCTTTGGAAATCACGTTACTTTATTCACGTGATTAACAGGTGATTTTGATGTGTGATTAGAACGTGAAAACATAGTTACCTCTAAACCCAATGGAAATTACGTGATTAAAACGTGAACAGCGGGTTAAAAACCACCATACCTAAAATTCAATAACAATTCAGCAAAAAAATGGTTCTTTTTGGCGTTTTGATTACTACTTGAAGCGAATTTGAGGGCGAAGCGAATTCGCCCGGGCAACGGCGAACGTCACAAGGAAACCTCACAAGGAAATGTCTTATTTTGGTAAAGCCATTACGTGCCGTGAGCATTACGTTAAAGATATGGATAACGCTGTGCCTTTTATTGGGAGAACAAACCGGATAGGTGCCAAATTAAAATCTATCAAAGTCAATATTTTGAAGAGGTATCGGGAAACCTCGGGGGAATGGCGTGTTCCATTTTATTATTGGATTTCTGAAGCGAGTGGCAATAACAAATTAGGATGGTTATGTTCTGAATAATCCCAAAACAGTGGATTCCCCCATTGTTCCTTTAAGTTGAATTTTTCCTGTATTAATGAGATTTACGAGATTCCCTTATGGAAAAATACTATTGTCACTGATGAACAGGGAAAGGAAATGGATAGTAAAATCCAACTGGGATCACCAACCTTCGGCAAATCTTAGATAATGGTGATCTCTTACAAAAGGCTTGCCGAGGTTTGTGAGATTAAGTACATAAATGCAGGCAGAAGACCCGGTTTACTCTCCAGCATACATAAATGTGAAGATGGGATTTGCGTCGGGGATGATGATGTAAATTAGAACAGAGTGCTTCATACATTACATCGGGAAATGGCAAATGAGAAAATATCTGATCTGAATAACATACATAAAGATTGTTTTCAAGAACAAAGAGGACTAGCTAATCAAAACAGTACCGGTAGTGGGATTCATTTTCAAAATTCTGATGATGAATTCGACGAACTGTCCACAATTTCCGTCAAGCAAATTTACTTCGGAAATAGAACATATTTTTACAATAGATTTACAGTGATAATGACCACCATATCCACGATTACTACGGTAATACCATGGAACTTTATCATCAGGAATACCTGATTAATTCTGTCCATACAGTCCGGTTTTAGTGATTCCGACGCCTATATGGATGTCAAGGCAGTGCGAGTTGTACTTGGTGCTTGCAGTGAAGCCGCTCCGTGGTTTTGTGCCACGACTCCCTGCTGTTCAAGCTGTGCAGAGTCGGTCACAACTCCCACCTGCGGCTTTGAGCAGAAGCAGCACAGAGCCTCCCGAAGAGCCTGCCTGTACTGCGGGTTAACCATGGTGAAGATGTACGGGTTGACAGCCGAATTCAAGAGGACCATGAAGGCGGCGACGGGCAAAGCAGTCGCAGCATTCCCCGTGGGAATCGCGCTGCCTCCTCCAATAACGGCGGCCACGCTGCAGGCGTTGAAGACCACGACACGGGGAGACTGCAGGATGAAAAACACGGCACTGTTGACGATGAGCATCCGCGCCACTCGGTTGCGGACGTTCATGGCGTTCGGCCGCGGGCCAACGTTGCGTCTGCCCAGGCGACGCACAATCCGAATGTACATGATCATGTTCCCTATCAAGCCGATTAACCAAATGGCAAAGTACAAGCAGTAGCTAAGGAGGAGGACCCACTGCTCACTGGCCCAGCAGAGGCTGAGGGAGTTCGGCAGGGATGCAAACCGATCATCCTCCGGCCAGATTATGCAAATAGTCCGCAAGTAGTATGGTAATTGCCGCTTCTGCGACAAATCAGATTTTTTCACTTTCTTCCCAAATTTTGCTGTGGGTACATACATCAAATTTAAAAAAACCAAAAATAATCTAAAATCACCCAAAAATAATTCAAAATTTTACTGGGGTACTATACACCAAAATTAGCACAAAATCAAGAAAATAAAAAGTGTTTTCCATATCCCACAAGCATACTATTTCTCCAGGGCGCCCGGGCGAAGTGTCTGAAGGCAAAAAAAACCCTCACTTCTACACTCAGTAGAGGTGAGGGTTTTTTGTGTTACATAAATCTACTTCGTTACTAACTACAACTACTCTTTGCAAGGAGCGCTAGGCCTAGTCTCTAAACTCTCTTGAGCACTTGTGTAGCTAGGAGGCTCATCTATACTTACGTTAAAATCACGCTCATACTCTTTACATATTTCTAATTTAAAGTTGTAAGTTTTGCGATAAGATCTTTTTTTTCTTTCGCTAGAAGCTCGACCACTTTCTTTTCGACCTCATCGTCTATTTCTTTTTGGTGAGAAACGGACTCTTCTCTCGCTTTAGTTTGCGTCCTAATAGCTTCTTTCATTCCGTAAAACTTTTTTAATTCATCGTTAATCAAAGTAAATTCTTCGTGACTTACATCGCCATCGTCTACGGCCTGAGACACTAATTCATTTATCGTATTTAATTTTGTTTCTGCTACTACTCTAATCTCATCGTGTTTCTTAGCTTTACCTCTAAATTTTTTACTAAATCGTTTTAATGCCAAACTTACACCCACGCATCCTATAGCTAATCCTTCTAACACCACGCCTACGGGTATACTAATAATACCGACAACGCTGACTATGCCTATTGTACCGGATAAAGCTCCTAAACATTCTATAACGGTCTCTGCGTTGGATAAACAGGTAATAATTTTATTATACTTTTTGTGCAACCGTTCTCTCTTATCTCTCTCGTTGGCTATCTCTTTTTGCACTCGTTCGATTTTATTTAACCTAAAGACTGAAGACTCGTTCGTTTCTATAGGGACAACTGGCAATTTAGGGTAAATGGATTCTGCGGTCATTTTATAAAGTCTTATATTATTTTAAATTTTTTTTGCACGTATACGAGAATCAAAGCACCGACACCAACCAATAATGTCCACACGTGATCCGCCAACCAACCGACCGTATTGCTCAATAGATTAAACAACCAACTCGCGATACCGCCCAAAATACCCGGTAAAGCGGCTAATAACTTACCCCCCAGCTTTTTTAGCAAATTAGCCAAGTTTTTTAAATGATTACTTATCCAATCTTTCACGTTACCTCCGGTAGGCGGAGTAGGCGTCGGAGTAGGAACAGCCGCCACCCCAGCAAAAGCCGACACCAAAGAATTAACGATCGTACTTATAGCTAAAGCAAACGCGGTTAATATACTTACAACCGTCACACCCTGTTCTCGAAACAGAATTCTAATCTTTTCCGCTAGCGAGGTATCACCATCTAGCATTTTATTAAACGTTTCTTTGATTCTAGCGATTTGACTTTTCAGTCCTCGTTCATTTTCGAGCGCCGATGTCATTCTAGCGGATCTTTCATCACTTAGATCTTTTAATCGATTGGTTATTTCTCGTCTCTCTTCTTCGCTCGTTGCTTCAGTTAGTTCAGCTTTGGTTTGATTAATTTCATCATCTATCCTTCTTATTTTAGCTAAATTTAATTCTAAATTACCTTTGAGAGTTTGTAACGCTTTGTCTAAACCAGCAATTTCTCTAAGGTTCTTTAATCCCGTAATTTTAGCCATTACTTGTTCTCGTTCATCTAATACTTTTGCTCGTTCATCTAATGCTGTTCTTCGTTCAGATAATACTTTTCCTCGTTCATCTAATGCTGTTCTTCGTTTAGCTAGTACTTCTCTCGATCTATCTAATGTTTCTACTCGTCCCGCTAATGTATTTACTATTTCATCTAATGCTATAGCTCGTTCATCTAATTCTTTTTCTCGTTGATTTAATGTATCAAGTAGTGCATCTACTTCATATTCTAATCCAGTAAAATCAACATCTTGTTTAGTCAAATCTACTTCTTCTCTCAATACATCTACGACTACTTCTTTTACGATATCGCCGACATCATCGGCCGCTTTTGGAAGTTCACTCATCTCAATATTTTCGGGTTGTATCTGATTTAATTCTTGTTGTAATCGCATCGTTTTAGTTGCTTTAAAACCAAATTCGTTTCGTAAAAAAAGAGTCGGTTTATATCCAGCTTTGGCAATTCTTGTTTTTAACGTACTTAATTTTACAAACTTTGTAGGATCATTATCAAACGTTAACTTTATGTTTTTGTAGTATTTTCCATCTTTTTCTCTACGAAAATCTTCATATCTTATATTCGCTGGTCTTTCGTAACCTTGACCTTCATAAAAATCATAAAACGATTCTGCGTCACCGACTGTTAAGCGATGTAAAAGTGGATTTAACCTATCCATCGATTCTGCCGTTGTATCCGCTTTGGTTGGTGGCAGTCGTTGTTTTAGTCTCGCTGATTGGTTTTTTGATCTTAGTCGAAATCCTATGTCTTGTTGTTCAAACCAGTTGTCCATATCTTCTTCCTGCTCTTTAAAATGTTTATCTAAACGAGCGCTAATTCCCCCGCCATCAAGAATATCTTCATCTTCTTGATCTTGGGGGACTTCCCGCTCTTTTGAAATTTTATCTAGACGATCTCTAAGTCTCCCGTCATCAAGAACATCTTCATCTTCTTGATCTTGTTGATCTTCTTCTTCTTCTCGATCAAATTCATCCATAGGTATAAATTCTCCACCTTCAGCCATTTTATAAAGTCGTATATTTTATATTTTACGTAGTATTTACCACATTCTGAGGAATTACTCCTTGACTCACCAACCAAGTCTGAGTAGCTAGAGCGCTACCTACCGTAGCGGTGATTTTAATCGTATCTTCTACGTCTAACTTTCCTAAATCGGCGGGCTTAATGTTCAAAAGTTTTTTACTCAACATAGTATAACCTACGGTCAACAAACTCAACACAGCGCCGTGATAAAGAGTATTTGCAACGTTCTTCGTATCCATTTTACTTGTACAAACATTTTATTTTTTTTTATTTATTCCATTTCTAATAGTTCTTCAACTTTAGGGGTTGAAGTTGCGATCGTAACCCCTACGTCTCGCTGCGAATCTACGGGTTTACTCTTTTTAAACGCGAGATATCCAATTCCTAAAACAACCAAACCAACTATCGCGTATCCCCAGCTCGGAATGTCTGCCATCGTTAGCGCTGGCGTTTGCTCTTCTTCTATACTTTGCATTTTTTGTATTTGTTCTTTCATCTTTCTGTTTCTTTCGGCCAGTTTTTTACCTTGCTCTACTCTTTTAGGGTCTTTTGCTCTTTTTTTTGTGACTCTCGATAGAGCCGGCTGAGCCGGCTCTTGGGGAGGCTGGGGAGGCGGAGCCGGGGGTTGGGGAGGCTGGAGAGGCTCTTGGGGAGTCTGGGGAGTCTCTGCTACTTGATCCGTCGTTGCCGTTTCTAGACTCATCTTTTATAATAATACTATTATTATTTGTAACGCTATTAGTACTACTATCTACCTGTAAATGTTTAGTCGTGATCAACATAGCCACCAAAGGAGATAAATAAACCCCATAATTGTAATGCACTTCGCAAAGTAAACTGGACAAGCTGCTAGAAATAACGGGGTCTTTTTCTAGATCGTTAACGAGGGCTTCTTCAGAATCTAAACAAAGTTTATAACCGAATGGCGAAGCCAGCGGCAAAGTCGCGCCTAAAGCTTTTGCGTAACAGGTCAACACGCAACTCCCCAAACTGACTATCATTTCTTTACCGAGCTTGGCTTCGTATCTTTTATATAGCTTTTCTTGTTTTTCTACAGTCAAGCCCTCTATTTCATTGACGGAGTATTCTTTACCGAAATATTTTTTAGAATCACCGGAAGCAACTATGCCCAAAAGTCTATTTTTGGACATAGTTGCTTCTGGGATTGTCGCTACAGTTACTTGAGGTTCTTGAGATAACGTGCTTAGAGATTCTATCGACTTGCTCATTTAAAATAGAACTATATTTTTTAATCTTATTTCTACAAGAAATATAATCGTAAGAAAATAAAGACAAGTTGATGGCTATTACTAGTTTTAATAATAGGTCTAGATATTCTATCATATTTTATAGATGACTAGATAATCTATAGATCATCTATAGATCATCTAATAGTGATCTATAGATTATCTAACAGTTATCTATCAGTTATCTATAGTTCATCTATCAGTTATCTATCAGTTATCTACAAATCATCTAATAGGTATCTAACAGTTATCTAATAGATCAACTGCCAACAGACTGGAGGATCAGTTTTTACTAATAATTTACTAAAAGGCACATCTCTTAAAATCTTTTTAATTCTCGATCTTTCTTCTAAAGGCACCGCATCATTTTCATCGAGGCATTGATCGAAACTATTTTTATCTTTGCAATAGAACAATAAGACAAATGCAGTTTGAGCTCTAAAATCTGTCATTACGCAATTATACTTTTGAGTCATCAACCAACAGTAGTGATTGTCGTGCCTACCGCTAAACGCCAATTTCGTTAAAACGCAAGTGTTTTTCCCGAGAGCCGCCTTACGATATTTTATGTCTTGTTCCGAGCTACAATCGTCTATCAAAAATAGAACGTGCGATCCTTTAAATCGAGCTCTATAAAATGCTAAAGCTTCGTTGAGGGTCACCTTTTCTACCTCTAAATCGCATAGGTATATCTCGGGATCTGACCACAGCCAACGTCTCTCGCGATAAGTCTTGTTGTTGCTCAACGTAGGACAAATAACTACGATATTTTCAAAGTGATCTTTATACTCAGTTTCTAATAGATCTAAAATATATTTGGTTTTACCTGAATTAGTCCTACCGCATACTAACGCGCAGTGTGGTGTTTTTGGAAACGTTTTATGCATTACTATTTATAGTAAGGTAGATAATTTACTCTTTTAAGAGTAACTACCGCTAAATCGTCCATCTTCTAGCACCAACTGACCATCCATCACCAAGAAAACGTAACACGTTAGAGAACCAGCTGTCTCAGCCTCTCTTTCTAAATGGAGAGAAATACCTCCACCTACATCTCCTATTTTCCTGCCAGAACCGTGACTTTTGTTGTCGTCGGTTACCCTCGTATCTAGCCAAAGACCGTAACTAGTGCTTAAGTAATCTCCTAGAGTCATATCGTGTAATTCTAAGTCTTTAGACACGCTGGCACCAAATTCTGTATTAGAGTCGCCGAAAAACTTGGTAATCTCGTCCCAGTGTTGATAACGCTTCATGCCCTGACTATACAATTGATTCGGCTTACCCTCTATCGTAACGTCTACTTTTTCGATATTTGGATTATAAAAAATTCGAGGATCTTTTTCGCCCGATTCTTTAAATAAAAGAAGTATACCTTTGAGACTTCTAATGGCTTGATTAAGATTAATGTTCCAAGTAGTATCGGACTTGTTTAACGTTAAAACCGTATATCTTTGAACTTTTTCGTATAGAAAATGAGTTTTACCTCGATATTTTTGTCTGATATTATCGGCCAATGTTTTATTGGTCACCGTTTCAAACTCGAGATCTAACCCCGAAATTTTATACTTTGCGTTGTTATCGGTAGATTTTACTACGCTAGCGTGATCGTTAAATGTAAATTCATAAGTTAGTCTGTCTTTGAGCGTCGATGGACTAAAAGGCTGATGATCCGTAAGCATTTCAAAATCTAGAGGAATGTAATATCGATTACCGTAAGCGTTCGCAATCGCTTTGTCTTTTCCACCATTCGCGCCAGCAACCCCACTGCTAGCGCCGATTCTGAGTTTCGTGATGTTGCTATCTTCGAGTCCTCGATACGCATCGTTCGCGCTGGCTGGTCGCCATAAGTCTTTATACGCGTTATATACATCGGCATCCGTAAACGCTACGAAATCTTTACCTTCTAGTTTGATTCTTACGCCGCTAATTAAATTTCGTGCGACGTTATAATATAGAGTTCTTGCATCGTCTTCGCCAGTGCCTTCAGATTCTAAGTCTATATTAAAAGCCAATCGTACAGTACCCGGTACGACTACATCGTCTTGACTCAACATAGGAAATTCAACGATCAACAGACTGCCAGCCGACGCGGTACTAGGATTATGAGTAATAACCATCGATTGTCTCAACCCCTTCAACGCTCTAGGATTTTTTAAACTTCTGTGTGGATTCAGTTTGCTTCCATAAATTGCGTTCATTTTACTTAACGAAACAAAAAAAAAAAAAGCTTTTTTTACTTAACGAAACAAACTTAAACTTTTAGACAAACTTTAAAACAAACTTAAACTTTTAAACAAACTTATACTTTAGACAAACCTAAAACAAAAGCAAAAACTTTTAAACAAACTTTAAAACAAACTTAAACTTTTAAACAAACTTATACTTTAGACAAACCTAAAACAAAAGCAAAAACTTTTAAACAAACTTATAAACTAAATAACCTAAAACAGCAGTGCCTCCTAAGATAAATGCAATTTCGCCATCTTTTTGACCTTCGCTAGGTGCGTAAAAGTCTGACAATACAGGTTCACGAGGCAATCGCATATCTTCGTTGGTTACTTCGTTATATAGCCTCAACGCCTCATCTACGTTTTGAAAATCTTTTTGAGCCCTGGCTTCTTTATGTAGTCGATCGTTTAGATAATCTAGATACTTGGTTCTTTGTTCTACCCACTCTTGTTTAGCTCGAGTTAATTGTTCTAAAGCGAGGTCGTGTCGTTTACGTTCTTCAGCCGACGACCCACCCATACTCGAAAATAGAAAGTTCGATCCGGTAAACGCTAAAGCGTTTACAATAGCTCCACCAATCATCATTAATGCACTCGCCATTTTTAATAAGTCGTTAAAATTTTTACAAGTATAAAATAAAATGGAAACAAAACTAAGTAAAATATTTTACAGTCCTAAAGGATATTGGAAAGGTGCAGGCGCTATAAAAAAATTGTCGTTAAAAGCTAACGTACCCGAGCCAGACGTTATAAATTGGTTGAGAAAACAAGCCATGTGGCAAATTTATTTACCAGCCCCAAGTTTTATACCGAGACCTACGAGTCTCAATAAGGTTATAGGGCGACCAAATGAAATGCATCAAGCGGATCTGTTGTATCTACCTCACGATGTATTTAAACGCAAAAGATATAAATACGCGTTGACGATCGTCGATGTGGCCACTCGATATAAAGAAGCTGAACCCTTGACGAATAAAACGAGTACTCAAGTTGTAGAGGCGATAAAAAAGATTTACAAAAGATCGCCCTTGTCTTGGCCTCTCACGATAAAAGTAGACCCCGGTACAGAATTTATGGCTGAATTTAATACTTTGATGCGGACTCGCAACGTCGTAGTACAGAAAGGCGAGGTTGGTAATCATAGAGCTCAAGGTATAGTAGAAAGATTTAATCGTACTTTAGCCGAAAGATTATTCGGTCATCAATACGCTCAAGAAATGTTACAGCCTACCGAGCGTAGCCGCGAGTGGGTAAAAAGATTGCCCGAGGTCGTAGCGTCGTTAAACGACGAAGAAACTAGATTGATATCGACTATGAAAGGTAAACCGTTAACTCCTCGAGCGGCTATGTCTCAGTTAGAAATAAAACAATTGAGTTCCTCGGGGCTCAAGAGCCCCGAAGTCGCGCTAAGCGTAAATGACGATATCGTTAGATATCTTTACGCTCCTGGAGAGCTCGAAAAAGACGTTAGAAGAAGAGCTACCGATCCTATTTGGAGCTTGGAAATGTATACGATTAGAAGGAGAACGACAAATCCCGGACAGCCCGCGTTGTACTGGCTGACTAACGGCCCCAAGAGATCGTTCGTTAAGAAAGAATTAATGGTCGTTCCGTCAGATACTGAGTTACCACCTTCTTCAGCGACGTAAAATATCGTAAGCTAGATACCCAACCCCAGCAGCGGCCATTAATCCAACGACCAAAGCCGTTTTTTCTTGTTCGTGCGAGTCTGGCGGAGGTGTAGCTACGCTCGTAGGGCGTACGACCTCAGGTAGCGGAGGTGTAGGTGTTGGTGACTCTAAATCGTCTAGGGTTACTACACGACTCTTTTTTACGGGAGGGGGTGGGGTTGGTAACGGGTTTACATCGTCTACATCGTCTAAATCGTCTAGGGTTACTAGCTTACTCTTTTTTACGAGAGAGGGTGGCGTAGCTGCGCTCGTAGGGCGTACAACGTCTGAGTTCAAGTTGATGTTTAATCCTATCGATGCGCCGGGTGTAGCTATCTGTATATTATTATTATAGCCTTGGTGAATACCGACCAAAAGCTCCATATTTGATGGAATTAAGTACAATCCAGGGCTAATCACAAAGTTTAACGAGCTTCTAGCGTACTGTAAAGAATTTTGAAATCTGGTTATAGAAGATTCCAAGTCCGTATGGCTGTTGATTATGTCTTCTACTATATTTTCAAATTGTCTTTGCGCATCTAATCCGGTACCTGCAGTTAGTATACTCGTTTTTGTTTGGGCTTGCGCACCGAGTATGGCGTACACGTACGTTCTAATGCTTTCGTTTATTTTTTCTATACCAACGTCGGTAAACGAGCTCTTCTGGATTATAAAATTTCTAAAACCGAGTCGTACAACGTCTATAGATTGTCTGATATACGCGAGCGTTATTTTACTAAAATGTTTCGCATCGCCCGACTCTACAAATCCCATGTAGGTGGCGCCGGGGTTCATAGCTTCATAATCGTATTCCCACAATTTATTAGCCGTTACATAGTCACCCGTACTAGGGTCATATTCAGCCGAAACCTTGTAAAGCTTAATGGGGGTATAATTTTTACCGGGTACGGGTAAAGGTATATCTGGCGAGTACTTGTTTATTTTAAACAGGTAAAAATAAGCGGTACCTAATCCTCCAGAAGTTAAGTCTACGGTCTGTTTAAAACTCAAGTTTGGATCGACATTAAAATGTCGACAAATATCGCTATAAGCGCCTTTATCGATGCCATTGTTTAGATCGTCGAACGTATCGTCTTCTGGAACTGGGCATTTTAGAAAGTAAAGTATCTTTCTCATCGTAAAATATACGTGAAACTTGAATAAAGCCGATATTACGGGGTTTTTATGTAGCAACGATTCTAGTCCTACGCCGCAACCCGACGTCGCGCACCAAAATGCAAAGTTGAGTTGATTTTGATAAAACGTCATGGGGTCCGATGCGTAACGTTCGACCACTTCATCGTGTTTTACGTCGGACATTTTATAAGCGCTAAATATATCCGTTAAATTAGAGATAAAAGACCTGTTGTCGTTGGTGTTTACGACGATGCTAAGTTGACTCAAATGCATGTTCAACGGGGTATTCTTCAAGCGAATTGCTTCGTTCTGGTCTGAAAATTTAGAAATCTTATCGTCCAACGCAGAATCGTGATCTCCAGCTTGCTGGAGGATAGATCGAGCATTTTTTATATTTTGTTTATTAACTTCTAATAAATTTAAAAATTGAGCGCGTTCCATTTTAATAAAGCGTAAAAAATATTTAAATATTTTTTTTGTTCTAATAAAATGGAATCGCACGTTTTTGAAATGTTTGATAACGAACGAACGTTTAGATTATCAAAACCTATAGATAACTCAAAGGGAGATTACAGTATGAGTTTAACTAGCGCGATAGTAACCGCGGGTTTCTACAACATGGCTAGCAATAGCGAAATTCTCTATTTTATACATCAAATCGATCCAAACACTGGTAAAGAAACGGGTAGAACGGATGGTAAAATTGATATTCCTGCTGGATATTACGATATAGATTGGATCGAAGAGAGACTCAGTAAATTAGTTTGGTTAGAAGTCTCTGTAGATAAACTTAATAAAAAAATATCTTTAAATGTAACGGAAGAAAATAGCGTTCTACGCTTTGATAAAAACATTAAACAATTGTTGGGGATAACGGTCAAAAACTTAGTTTTTGGCGTAGATTATGTAGGGCATTATAATACAATGCCTGTCGATACAATTTTTTTACATTGCGATCAGTTATCTACGTCTAATAATTTCTATAACGGAAAGAGCACGCACTTGCTAGACGTTATACCGATAACGAAAAGAGACGATACGCTCGTAGAGCGTGCAAGATTAACCGCTCGTAGACTCGTGGGTGATAAGATAAACCAACTTAGCTTTAGTATCAGAGACCGAGACGGCGATTTAATAAATAATCAAGGAAAAAAGATTAGTTTTAACTTGACGATAGGTAAATTTTAAAAGTTTTTTTGAAGATTTTTTAGCTTAAATAAAATGGAATCGCACGTTTTTAAAATGGATGGTAACGAACAAACTTTTAGTCTGTCAAAACCTATAGATAACTCTGAGGGAAATTACTGCATGAGTTTAAACAACGCGATATTTACCGTCGGTTTTGTTAATATAACTCAACGTATGACTATAGGATGGCAAATATATGGCGACACCGCCGCCACCCAAAACGGTGAAACGGTAATTCCGCCTGGAAATTATACTATCGATGAGTTAATAGATGAATTTAATAAATTAAGATTGATCAGAGTTTCCGTAGACAAGATTAATAAAAATATTATTTTTAATCTCGGTGTATTATTGGCAGATAAACATGTTATTATTACGTTCGATCTATATACTCGAAAAGTGTTGGGTCTACCCTCTAGTTGGTTCCCTGTTGTTGGTAGTGAACTTGTAGGCTATTATAATATAAATTACTTGAATACAATTTTTTTACATTGCGATCAGTTATCTACGTCTAATAATTTCTATAACGGAAAGAGCACGCACTTGTTAGACGTTATACCGATCGCATATATTGAGGCTGATTCGGATATAATAGCGACTGTCCAGAATAAAAGAAAAACTGTCATACCTCTAATTAGGAGTAAAATACCCGAACTGAGTTTTTCTTTCAGAGACTGCGACGGCGAGTTAATCGATAATAACCATAAGAAATTTATTTTTCGAGTAGATATTTATCGATCGTCTTGTTCTGGCTAGAACTGAGTTTTTCTGGTCTGTCGATAACTGATAGATGACTGCTCGGTTTATATTTTCAAAAGACATCGTTATACGCTATAGCTAAATCCGATCTGCCTATCTGGCGCATGATGCGCCGAAATATAGTATTTATATCGTCGTAATTCCTATGGTCCGAATAAAATTTATAACAGGCCATAAAAGCTTTTTCGGTTGTTTTTTTATAATCGGCATCTATTTGTTCTACGCAATTATAGTTCATTCCGGCGTATGTACAAAATTGTCTCCAATCTATACCTAATTCATCGGCTAGTTTCGTTAAAGTAAGTATTATACCTCGTTTATCTTTACTTATTAAATAAGTCGGTGCCAACGGACCCATATATCTAGCGTCGTCAGATACGTTGATATTTCTAGATCTAGTTTCGAAGAATTTCAGCTTGTAAGTATATAGAGTTAGTCCTACTCTGATCAAAATCTTCTTGAGATCTTGTTTATAGTCTTTATCGAAACACGCTTTAAGATACCATAAATACGTTACCATTCTAACTTTGGTATAATGATCATATTTAGACGACTCGATGTACTCTAAGAATTCTACATTTATCATAAAGATCGCGACCTTTTCCATATGGTGTATAATCGCTGTTGTAGCAATTTCGTTCAACATGAAAAAAATATTCTCTTCATGATCGGTTATAACGTCTGGCATTTTTATATTCTCGTCGTACAATCTACATTTATTAGCTACATCCACAAAAATATCGTAATACTTATCCTTTACTTTTAAATTAGTTGGTCTCGCGTAGCCGGACGTAGCAAAAAATCCAGTATTGAAATCTATCGTAGTTGGCTTTCCGACGTTTAACCACTTGCGCATGATTTATTAGATGATCTATTATATAATTATTTTTTAATTTTTTCGTCAAGGGGGTTGTAGACTGTCTTGTTCTGGCTAGAACAATGACCATAAGCCAGAGTGTCTATACCATTAGGTAAAATATATCTCTTAGTATCTAAAGGATTTAACGATTGCTTGACCTGAGCCTCCGTGTATATCATGTGACGCTCAGTTCCAAAACGAATCATCTTGTTTGAATAGCATTCGTTCGATAAAACGCATCGCTTATACTTTTCGTAAGATAGATCGTTGTTTATAACCACTCGGTTTACGCCTTTGGCCTTCTTTAGTACGACGTCTCCGTATAAAATCGAGTACATCTTCGATCTGATGCAAGTAGCTTCGCTTATGACTTTTCCTCCGCATTCGTCTTTAAATTTACCGATGACTTTCTTGTTTGTATCGTCGTATAAAAAGTGGTCTTTATCGTAGTTGCTAAAATCGTACGAGTCAGACTGTTTTTCTAGATTCCGATAAACGTCTTTCGTATAGATAATCAAAAGCAGCGAGTCCGTGTCTGTATACATCAATCTTACTTTATCGCCATACGTCTTTTTTAATTGGTTGTAATAAAAGTCGTACATTAGAGTCTTCGACAGGTCTAAGATACTAACGCCGCAGTAAATCGGTTTATTTAAATACGTTTTCTTTTTGTACGATTCCACGAATGAGAGACCGCATTCTTTAAACGCTGTAGTAGACTTGTAACAAGGTTTAGAAACCATCTCTTTGTATTCTTTTACTTGATCGTTTCTAAGTAACGCGCCATCTATTCTATTTCTGACATTTTCCATAGTTTTTCCGAATACGGAATTATTCATCAATTTGAAAAAGACTTTTTCAAAATCTGACTTTGCTTTCGTTCTGAGTTGCGTGTTTTTATCGATGTACGATTTCATCCAAGGTTTTTGTTTAAATTGTAACGCCCGATATACTGTAGTTAGTTTTAGGCCCAATGTCAAACACTGTTTCAAATTGACGTAGTGCAATACATATTTTTCTTTTCTATACAGCGTACCGGTTAATTTTTTTACCTTAGCTCCATTTCCTATCTCACTCGCCAACTCTCGTTGATACTCCGATAACCATTCTTCAGGTATGATTATATTATCAGCGGCTAAAGGATAATCGTTGTGTAGATCGTGTAGTTCAGCTGGATATTCCAGGTCAACTTCGAACATATATCCCGTTGGAGCCTTATCTTTTAACGCCATGATACGATCGTGGGTAAATTGTCTCGTATTGACCCATTTAAATCCTCCGTAAGGTAGCGGTCGACTCATGGCCCATCCGTAGAGGTTGTTGGCGTCTAGATAGAGAATATACGAATCGGGTTTATCTTGATCGTAATCTTTCAGGTACTTATTGTTGGCCTTAGCATAGCGACATGAGCCGACGCTCGATATTCCTCCTCTTTTTGCTTTTTCAAAAAATAGATGTTTATCTATATCCGTCAAGAGCTCTAATTCTATTTTAGTATGTCTTAATAAAGCGTCCCAACTTAATCCCGGTGCTGTGAAGTAGTTGGCTGGATCCAACTTGTAATTCATTCTACACATTTGTCTAAAATTCTCGAATACGCCGGCTAGTAATAGAGTATCCGCGGTTACGTATAAGTCGTGGTATTCGCCCATGTTGTTGAGATTAAAGGTCCGCCATACTCGTTGCGCGCGCGAGTAGTCTTCGTCCGTTATATGTTTGTCCTTTAGAGCGCTAAAAAAATTGTGTTTAGCTGGCAAACTAGTTTCGCTAAATCGTTCAAAGCTATCCATGTACTCGTACGGATATACACCCTTTTGTAATAAGAGATCCGCGTTCTCTTCGCCATAACGTTTCAGGAGTAGCCTAAAAGCGTCTCTAGGGCAAGACATTACCAATTTGTCGAGACCGCTAGACATAAAATGAAACGAGTCGATAAATCTATATTGACCGATCGAAAATGAAATGTATTTTTCTGAATTTTTGGGTATACACCAGATATCTCGTTGATACTTGGAAATACCCTGCATGATCAAGTGCGCGTCATAGTTTTCTAAGTTGTGAAATACGACCGGTATTTTCGTTTCGCCGGGTTTTACTCGTAATTTAAGATTACAGTAAGCGTGCGCGGCTCCTCTGTACTTGCCGGTAGTGTGACAATGATCTCTTACTTTTCGAAATTTGTTAATTTTCTTTTGGCAGAACATACATGTTTTCTCGACGTATCCCTTTTCGTTTTCGTACGTGTATTCTTCAAGTTCTTCTTTGCTTTTAGGTTCTACGGGTTTGCAGCACAGGCAATTACACGAGTAATTTGGATAAATTGGTTTTTCGCAAATCCAGCACTCGTTAGAGTTTAGGTGTACAACCTCTTCTTTTAGCGTATATATTATCGGCTTAATGCGAGCTAGTAATTCATTAATCTTAGGTTCGAGTTCTTGCAACGAGGTTATAAAATTGTCTATAGCGCGTTCACCTCTATAAGTCTTTCGCTTGATCTGTCGGCCATCGCACCTAACTACAACGTACGAATAACCGCAGGCTCTATGTTCGTGAGTTTTACTCGACGGCTCCTTTGTGGGTACTCGCGTAGCTACACTCGTAGAGGGTACCAAGATAGATTCAAAATCGGCGTATATGACGTAGGGTGCGTCTTGTAAATTCTTAAAGTTTTTAAACTTGAGAATGCTTTTGTCCAAGTATTTGTTCGCATTTTTATGCGGCATTTTAACGGTAGATAAAGCAGAGTCTATTCCTTCGCAATCTTTTACGTGTGTGTTCAGCTTCTCTTTCGAACTAAAATGCGTTAAACATCTTAAGCAAAACAGTTTACGATGTTGACTATTGGTAACGCCAAATAAGAATCTAGGTAAGTCACTTATCCAACAATAATGACCGTCATATAATAGCAAACTGATAGTTTCCGTATCGTATGGTCTTTTAGATAAATATAGCGGATATATCAAGCCCCTTTTATCTTGCAGATAGGTTTTATTTTTGCAGTCTGCGTCATATCCCAACACGTTTATACTTATATCGTTTTGTCTTTCTATTCTCGCTACCTGATTTATGGGTGTGGGGAAGTCTATGTCCTTAAAATTTAATCCGTCATCGGTTTTATAATTAGAAGCTCTGTTTTTTTGCCAAGTATACAGCGGGTTGGTTTCTATTTGGTTTTTAACTTTATCGGTATATATACCTAGGGCGGCTCTTAAACACCATCTTATACACTCTTGATCTTCATTTATGATGTTGACGGTTGCGTGTTTGTTAGTTATATATTCGGGTAGTTTTACGTAAGAAGCGCCTACCAGAGGGTTAACTCTGTTTATGTTGATGTAAAACGCGACTATTTTATCTATAGTCCAACCACTTCCTTCATTCGTATATTTATCTATCTGAGATAATATCGTTTCGTATTGCTGCCTGATAGTAGTAGCTATCTCGCTCTTGTTTAAGACTCGATTTTGATAACTAAAATGAGTAGCGGTTGATTTTGTAGTCTCAACGCCCGATTTTTTTACATACTTTATTTTCATGGCGATCTGTAGTTTCATCGTTTTTATTTCGTGGTGTGCCCGGCAGAAGGGCATATAGAACGCATTGAAGCGTAATTACACATTCCGGGAAAATCAACTTTAAGGTTTATGTGTTGGCATTTCTAAATTAAAACTCGCAAACGGTTGATTTTTTTGTCAGATAAAAATTATTGATATTTCCAATAATGCTGTGCATTTTTAAATAAAAATATTGCTTAATTTTAAAGTTATTTACATCTTTATGCTGATGCCCTTTTGCCGGGAAGTCATTCTGGCATAAACGTGCGCTTAAGCGGCATGTGAAATGCTAATGCCCTTTTGCCGGGAACAAAATTTGCTCTAAGCGCGCTTATGCCCCACTGAAGTGCAGAGGTGAACGCACTTTTATCATGTATTGTTACATTGGTATTACACGCTAATGCCCTTTTGCCGGGAACAAAAAATGCAAAATCCCCTTATGTCCTTTTCATTTTGTTAATTACGTCAGAATGACGTAGCCTCTTGATACAAAATGTATATCAAAATGAAGATACTCCAATACTCTTTCGATTACCCCCAAAACCTGAATTAGACCTTTTGACCCATGTTTCGTCTTTATGCCCTTCTGCCGGGCACACGACGATTTGTATTAATTCAGCGACGATTTTGTTTTTTATCATCGACGTATGGGTGTTGTAAAATTGCTCCGGATCGTCGGTAAACAGAATCGGAATCAGTTCCAAATTTCGATAACTGTTTTCAAATCTTCTAGTCTCTCGAAAGTCTGCTTCTCGAAAAGTATTTTTCTCCTTAAATCCTAGTATAGCTTCGACGTAATCTTTTTTTATCGCTCGACCATTTCTACCCGTTGATACGACTCGTAAATTTTTATCGCGCGCGAGTCGCTCTAACGAAGCTTTAGATCGTATTCTCAAATTTTTATACTTCCCTTCTTCTCTTTTTATAGCTAGGATATAATCTCGCCTGATATGCGTATTATATCGTCCTGTTGGCGATCCTAAAGATAATTTATACTTATCGACATATCTTTTTAAAGATTTTTTGTTCCATCTATTGTATCCCCGAATCGTAGGTTGTGTTTCCATCTTTTATAATGGCAATATAATATTTTTTTTTTAAATAAAAATTTATTTAATTTTTTTTGGCGTGCTACAAATCCGACTATTTCGCCGGGCGCCCTGGAGAAATAGTATGCTTGTGGGATATGGAAAACACTTTTTATTTTCTTGATTTTGTGCTAATTTTGGTGTATAGGTACCCAGTAAAATTTTGAATTATTTTTGGGTGATTTTAGATTATTTTTGGTTTTTTTAAATTTGATGTATGTACCCACAGCAAAATTTGGGAAGAAAGTGAAAAAATCTGATTTGTCGCAGAAGCGGCAATTACCATACTACTCCGCAGGCTGCCAAGTCGCGGGCAGACTGCTATTGCAAAGACAATGGCTGCTACCCAGATAACAACCACGAGAGCGGCACGACGGAGGGGGCTGGCTCTCTGTAGGCTCTTCAGCGGATGGCAGACGGCGTAGTATCTCTCCACCGCCACCAGGGTGATTAGGTAATTGGAGGCAAAGTAAAACATATCGACGATTATCGCTTGAGCCATGCACGTTACTGTGGATGTTTCATGGAGGGGCCATAGCGGAGTACTTCGATGAGACCGGATGTAAATGAACGAGTAGACCGATAGGAACAGCGTGTCAGAAACAGCCAGATTGGCTAGGTAGAAGTTGGTCACAGTTCGCATACGGGGCACCCTGTACAGCATGTACATGAAGGCTAAATTGGCGGGAACCCCGACGGAAAGAACAACGGTGATACCAAGGTTTACGAGTAGGATCTGGCTAAGTGGGGAAAACCACTTTTCCGCTGTCGCTTCGTCATTCAGATCGACAGCAGGCTTATCACCACAGACGTTCGAGCTGTTTCCGAATTCTGCCATTGTCAACAGAAAACACTTTTCCTCTTTGCTATCTATTTCAGATAGATCAGGAGCAGTAGACGCGTTCCTAAAACTCACCGCTATGTCTTGGTAAGATGTAAAGTTTCAAGTCATAGCTCGAATACTACTTGCTATTATATACTTCTTCCAATCAACTACTAGCTACCTATCTTGATATTCCATTTTAAGCTTTGATTTGATTGGCCAGGAAGCACAGCCAAGCGACTACCGGTACATGAATCGGTGACCTGTTGGTTGCGCACGTTACTGAAACAGCACAGATGGAATATGTGCGTGAGCGTGTTTACAAATTGCGCATGAGCCGAATTCTACAAATGCACGATTCAATGTTAAAGAAAATTGGACTTTCTTTCCATGAATAAAACAATAGATTGATGACTTTATTTTAGCAGAGTTTCTTCTCCAAAAGCAATCATGCGCGCAAGAAAATCATCACCTCGACGGGTAATGTAATCTTTGTTGAGTAAAATACTAGTAAAATAGAAAGTACTTCAACAATGACTCTATAAAGATTGAAATGCGAAAAAACAATTATATATATATATATATAACGCCCTTTTCCAGCATAGGGCGACCGGTCTATGGGCATTCTGCATTAAAATATATGTAACCTAACCCTATCTCTTCCTATTGCTTTTACCTTAAGGCGACCGGTAATCGGTCGCCCCAAGCCGGTCGGTCGCCCTAAGCCCATAGAAATACGGTGACCGGTCGCCTTATGCTGGAAAAGGTCAGTATATATATATATAAAATATATATGGTAAAGGTGAAACTATATACTGACGTTTTCGAGCATAGGGAGACCGGTTACCGTTTTTCTTTGGGTATGGGGCGACCGACCGCCTTAGGGCGACCGATTAACGGTCGCCTTAAAGGATAAGCAATAGGAAAAGTTAGGGTTAGGTTACATTTTTTTACATGCAGAAACGCCATAGACCGGTCGCCCTAATGCGGGAAGGGTTATAGTAAGTTGAAAAGTTAAGTTATTATAGTGCTCACGTAATGAAGTTGTCCGAGCTTTCGGTGACGAGCACCTTCCTCAGGGATGTTATGGCGGTGCGTTCTTGGGTGGAATGAACGCGTTGAATTCCACGTTGATGCCGTCGGGGGAGCGCGTTCCCAAGTTGAAAGTTATGCGTTGTTCTAAGGAACGGCACTGGGCGTCAGTAGAGTCGTTGTCAGGAGGCACAGGATAGATGGTGTCCAATCGGGCATGTAGTCCAAAAGACGTTGACGGAGATGTAATGTGGAAATCAAACGGGCCATAACGAAGATAGATCTTAAAAGTTCGCAGCGGTGGAATTGAAATATACAACGTGGAATGCTGCGTAGCACTATGTACAGGTAGTAAGTTGAAAAGTTAAGTTATTATAGTGCTCACGTAATGAAGTTGTCCGAGCTTTCGGTGACGAGCACCTTCCTCAGAGATGTTAATTGTTTTCTATAAATTATAAAAAGTTTCATAAGAAATTGAAGAAAAACGTATTTTAAAAGACAGAATGGTAAACTGTTTTGTTGTCATTGTATCAGTGATTTTTGTTCTGTTGCCACTTTTCGTCCTAAAAATGTTTCTCTCGATAACTTAAAAACCAATGTATCGGTGCAATATTTAATTACTAATCTTTGTCCAATTGTTATACGTACATCACAATTCTTGTACGTCCCTGTTGACTGATGAATCGCTAAGGACTGAGAACAGAACCAGTAAACATCACTTCATTTCCTTTCAAATACACATCTTTGTTTTCGGGTAACAGTTTTAGAAAATACATTTCCTTCATCAGAACAAAACTGTGTACATGCATACATCTGTCCAAAAGACACACATTGCCCTTGTGATGCCCAAAATCTAATCTCTTCGGTTAGTTACCTGAACTATTTCCAAGATCTGAGTGTAAATATTCTTTGCCATAATGTGTACTATATAGAGAGAAATTAGGAAGAAAATGAAGCCTCCGGACATTCAGACTGGCGCCACACATAGCGCAGCCTGTACGTATCGCATTTTTATGGGTGGTCGCGTACATTATCACATTCATCTTTTAAATGATTTTTCCAACCACAGACATTTTGTAGCCCAAATAGGGCGGCCTCCAATGCAACGTGTTCCTTTAACCAACTGCCCAGCCAGTAAGCCCAAGTGGGGCCCTGTTGGGCCTTTGATGGGCAACTGAGTGGCCTCGATTGGGTTGCCCATATGGGTCTCGTACAGTTTTGGCCGATGGGGCCAATTGGGTCCCAAATGGGCTAGCCCAAATCTGCCCAAAAGGGTCCTACATGGGTTATCATAGTAATACAGTGGTCTCAAATTTAAGTTTCCCCATGCTCCGATTAAACCGTTGGCGTGTATGAACGGATGGGACTAACAATTATTTTTGGCTCTGCAGCCATTTGTGCCAAATAAATTACATGATGCGTCTGTTGATTGTATAAGAAAAATACGGGGGAAAATGGTTGCTATGGTCTTTGCTCGACGCCGCAACAAAGGCTGCTTTAAGGCCGTGTCCGAAATGGGCGTCTAGAGCTACAGCTACGGCTACGTCACGCGTAGTTGTAATGGACGAACACCTAGACAATAGCCCTAGACAAGCGATTCGGACGCAGCCTAAATAGTCAGTCGCGCGATGGTCGCCGCGACTAAAAATTTACGGGCGATCCTAGATCTCACGCAGGGTTTATAGTTGACGCATAAGCACCAGCGACTAGTCGCTGAAAGACGCTGGCGACGTCGCTGCAGAGTTCAATCAATTGAACTTTGACATGGTCACTGACCTTACTTTTTTTCAATGGGCCAATAGAATTGCCTGATCGGTAAGAAACGATGAATATGCAAATATGGCACGCGGCATAAAAAATATATATCACTATCAATAAACAGCGACAGCGTCCTATATTCTATTTCTGCGTCTTAATATTTATTGTTATCAAAACAGCTGGGACAGACATTAATCACACATAAAAAGAAAGCTGCTAACTCCGATAATTAATAATCATCGCAGCTAAAATAATTGTACGTTCAGCAGTGGCGATGCGTTGATCGTCACACGTCGCATTCAAATTCCAGACGCGCTGCGCGTATGCTGCGCGTGTGTTTACAAACGTCGCGTGACGACTATAAACTGCACAAACTTGCCTAGCGTCCAGCGAGCATCAGACGATTTTCATCGCGCGACCGACTATAAACCAGTCTTTAAAGGGACACATTGCTTTGGATTTTGCGATTTGGGCTATAAAACTGAAATGGATATGGTTGGGAAGCTTTTTTTTAAAGTAGAATATAAAGATTCACATAACTATTCCTTCAAATTGCGTGTTCTTTGTTTAATTTCGTGACAAATAACGGTCCGCCATTTTGTAGAACAAAATGTTTGACTCCACAAAATGGCGGACCGTGTTCACTAGTCGTATTTCCAGTCGCAGCTGGTTGAAGTACGTTCTGTTGATCCATTTTGATGTACTGTGGCACGGCGCGCAGCACTGGCGATATGTGTCGCGAGGTAGAGAATGGTACCTGACGATCATCTGATCATCTAAAGACTCTTACAGCGTATTTTGCGTATTATTTAGACGTTGGTATTTACTACTGGAAATAAGTCTATGTTTCGCGGGTCAGATGTCAGGGGTCAGAGGCCAATTTTTTGTTTTGTAATCACTACTCACTAATTACAACACATTATACGTGTTTTTTTTTGCATGTACAACTCGTATAAAAGATAAGGAACATTTCCAAACAGCAAAATTTCATGACATTTGAAGGCAATGTGTCCCTTTAAGGTCTCACGAGTTAAAGATAAAGAAAAAAAACCAAGTACCTCGATTTCGTTCGAAATGATTATTCACATGAGTAGAGGAATAGCCAGAAAAGTCATTAATATTCCGTAATTACAGTCCAAAGGACAAATTCTCTAATCTAGACTTCACGGAAACAAACTCGAAGGGTAATTATTGGAACGCATGAAGGCAAGATCGCATTACGTATTTCGTTGCCCACCTTATTGGTAAATTGGAACACAAACCAATCTGCGCATGACAAATTGGCAGTTTGTATTTAACTATACACATACACAGATGTGTAAGACGCATCAAATAACTGGCATGCTTTTGACCAAGATATTTGTACAAATTTTCCACGCATGGTTTTTGTTAGGGTCATTTGGGCTGTATAACTATTTCCATCAGGTGTAAATTTTATGAAAGCGGATTTGTGATGTTTAGACATTTTAAATTAGAATTAGTCCAATTTTTCAGACGATTTTTTGTTCACTAGACAAACATATTGAACATATTTTTGTCCTACAACGGACTGAAAAATATTGTAGCTTGAAGCTTTGACAAAGGGAAAAGAAGCAATTAGTGAGTATTTTTTGTTAGGATTTAGACTGTGTTTTCGTTGAGCCGTACCATACCTGTGATCAAAAACTTTGTAACGTCAAATCCATTTAGCAAAAACTGTAAATTATAAATCATTATTTAAGGATGGCTTTATACATTTTTAAAAACCCATTCAAATTCTCACTAGTTTCAAAGCCCGTATTTTCTTTTCAATACTGGTGGAATTTGGTTAAAAAACGTTTAGTCTGTTCTACAGATATTTCATCGTAAATGTTCCTTGGCTTGTCCAGCTAGGTTCCTCCAGTTAGAGTGTGTGAGCTTACTCTGGACTGTGTGAATAACACGTTCATATTTAACTGTTGATTTTCATGTTTGCCTTTTTAAAGATATAAGATCAAAATGTGGCTACTTTTCCGTAAAAATGAAAAGTCTTGGCTAAAAATCGATATCAGGCAATGTAGCCTCAAATTTGGCCCCAAATAAGACATGCATGCAAAACCACGAGTAACCTAACAATAGAAAAGTATTTATGAAAAACGACAGTTAAATATGAACGTGTTGAATGTACTCTAGCTATACCGTAAAACAAAAGCTATGACAATAGCCTTTTCCCTCGTTTTGTTTCTGCATGTTTCCCTTCATCTTACGATCTCTCCTGCTTCAAGAGGAATAGCAATTCCAACCTCATGTATCTTATATTCTTATTTTTTTTGTATCTCGGTAACTCGAGTACCTTTAAGGGCCGGTCACACTGCAACGATAAACGATAACGAAAACGAAAACGATGTGAATAAACGCTCTCTATTGGTGGATGGAACGTGCGATAATACGCGCGCGTTCCACCCACCAATAGAGAGCGTTTATTCACATCGTTTTCGTTTTCGTTATCGTTTATCGTTGCAGTGTGACCGGCCCTTTAGCCTTGATCGGGGCGAACGTGAATAAAAGAAAACAACACAATGTGATTTAAAATGGTTCCCATCCGTCCACCTGCGTGGAAAGTAATACAACTGTACACTGGAGGTACAATGCTCAATCTGATTCAGGTTCAGGGATCACGTTTTTGCATGGCTGAGTTTGAGTGGGTTAGGCTGTACGAGAGAGGACTTGGGACAATGGGGGATTAGGGATAACAATGACACCGAGGACTTGGGCCGAGTCCTCGGGAGAATTTCGTGTACAAACCTTATGGGAGCTGTTCGGAAAAAGTTAATTTGTACAAACAAAGGGAACAAAAGAAGGGTTCCATTCATGGTCCTCATAAGTATAGGAAAACGGATGGGTGAGTTGATTACACACACCTGTTTGTGTATGTGGTAAATCGAGTACATGTACTTCAAATTGCACTTCTGTCTAATTTTAACATTTTGGCAACCTCTCATTGTTTTTGAATAAGTTTTCCAAGCATGGACCTCACAACCGAGGACGCCATTGTTTTCTTAAGCCATTCTTTTGTTTCCTTAGATTTACACAATATACATACGTACGCACAAACACACACACATAGTCACACAGTCGTACTTACCTATACTCGCGAGGGCAATGCTTTGTGTTTCCTATTCTTCCTTTAATATAGCCAAACCCCATAGACTAAGCACGTAGTCGTACGTTCGAGGACCGATTTTAACAAAAGACCGTCTCTCGAGGACAAGAAAGATTCTTTTGTGTTTTCTTTCTCCGCTTGTCCTCGAACGTGATACAGTACATGTACATGTGCGTTTTCCTATACTACTGAGGACCATGAATGGAACCCTTCTTTTGTTCCCTTAGTTTGTACTTTAACATTTTCCGAACAGCGCTCATAAGGTTTGTACACGAAATTCTCCCTAGGACTTGGCCCAAGTCCTCGGTGTCATTGTTATCCCTAATCCCCCATTGTCCCAAGTCCTCTCTCGTATAGCCTAACCCACTCATAAATACTCACCCACCAGGGTTGTTTGATTTAAATCACTCGATTTAAATCATTGATTTAAATCATGATTTAAATCACTGGAAATAAATTAAAAAAATCACTAATAAAAAGCACGTTTGGATTTCTTTTTTATTTCTGTTATTTTTTTTAATGTAAAAACAATTTCTGTTATTCAAACCCGACTGTCATTAACTTTAAATCGCTTATACTCACTCTAAAGGGATGTATAAGGCCAGTTTCCTGGAACAGTGTCTTGTGTACAATGCATTCTGAAGTACATTGTGTGTGTGTAATGCACTACCTGCATGTATGATACAGTATTCCTCTTTACATGTACATATAGGTTTAAATAACTCATGCATGTTGTAATGCGCCTATCAATTGATACCCCCCGACCTGACCTAAACCACTCCCCCCGCCCCGACCCCCCCCCCCCCCCCGCCCCGGCCCCTCTCCCTTCCCCTCCCCACTCCCCCCCCCCACACCCCAACCCCAAGTGGCGATTTTTTCCAGTTCATCAGGCATTAGGCCTATGGACTTTCTGCCGAGTCGTATAAAAATGACAATTAAAAAATGTTGTGTTGGGACTTTTAATGATTTTTAATAAATATTTACGTTTTCCAAAATTGTAAATTTTGCCTCATCGACTCTGCTGAACCGTCTATATTTTAACATAGGCCTAAATTTTCAATGGTGCTCTGTCCATTGAAAGTTCCATTGTCTGGTTCCCATTCTACAGCTGCAAATGCAAAATGACGCCGAAGGACAATATTTCTACAGCAAAAATCGTACAAACTTTTACATGATCAAAATAAGGACAGTGCGTTAAAAAAATATGGTGGCTGCATTGAAAAGTTTTATTCCACCATGGTTGTGTGTAGAGAGGAGGGGGGTTCCTGTTATCAACTTGGATGAGAAAATGTGCAGTATGATGGTGATGCTGTAACAGAGATTTTAGACAAACTTTGTATTCTAGAAAAGAATATGATCAATGAAAGGGATTTCAGTACTGATTTCATGAACAATTGTGTGTGGTTATACTTGACTTTCATTTCAATGATGGTCATTTAAATTGACTTATTCGAAACAAATGTTTTATGCCAATGGTACGATGGTAAAAATAATCAAAAAAATCGATTTAAATAAAAAAATCCAATTTAAATACAAAAAGATCTGATTTTTTGTATTTTTTCAAAGAAATCATGATTTTTATCAACCCTGTCACCCACACACACTCGACGGCATAGATTATGAAGAAAATGCAATGTTCTTGAACCTCACGGGCTGTAAAAATTCGCAATTCCCTGAATGTTCCCCACTGGGCCATTGCAGTCCACAGTGGGACTATACTAACTATTAGTAGCGATGCAGTCATGATAGAAATACTCTCAAATGAAATCACATTGGAAGGTTATAAGTGAAAACCATAACATTTAATACAGCTTGCAGACGTTGTATAATATTGCACCAGCGTATTCCCTATATAATTATCTTTAAGGTTTTCCTGTGGGTGGAAAACAAAATAATGCTATCCACGCAATAACACTGAGGTCACGATGTACTATGCCGGTCACTGACAGCACGAGCACATTTTCAATGCTTTTGTCCCAACACATACGGAAAGTGGAATTTAATCAAGTTGAATTGAATTTATATACATCAATGCAGAATATGCAAAAAAATACAATTTCAGAAGCAAAACAGGAGGGAGAATGGCGAATACCAGGAGAAAGCAACGGCAGGCCCTAGCTGTTTGAATTAGAAACTAAACGTTTAATTATTACAGTATTACAAACATAATAAAAAGAACAGAAAAGGGAAAAATACAGGAAAAATAGTTGATGTTTGAAATACAGCAAAACAAAAACATAACTAGAGGCAAGTGTTTGTGGACAAACACAGGGCTGTTTCTAATTTTTTTATTGTTAGTTTGGATGTCAAATGTGTATGCAATATTTAAAGTTGTTTGTTTGTTTGTTAACAATGACGGAGGGATGAAGATGTTATTGGATGTGTGAAGGATTGGTTTAAAAAAGGAATCGTGTACAAATGCTATGGGAAATAGCCTAGGGAATGCCCCTTTAAGATGACATCACATAACATGTAATGACTTCATCATAACGTCATGTCAATTTTCATCTATGACACCGGGTGGCATACCTAAATAGTGTGTTTCAACTGAATCGGACTTGTACATTTGTAGATATATGGCTTCGAAAAATGCCCCTTTAAGATGACGTCACGTGACATGTAATGACGTCATCATGACGTAAAAGTTAGGCACACATTCTGAGCAGTTGGGGTAAGTGTCTGCTAAGTTTAAAAGTAGCCAAACTGGCCGGTAAGAAAGAAAACGTTTACAAATGCAATGGGCAATAATCTAGCGAGTGCCCCTTTAAGATGACACCACGTGACATGTTATGACTTGATCATAACGTCATGTCAATGTTCATCTATAACACCCGGTGGCATACCTAGATATTACGTTCCAACTTAATCGGACTTGTACTTTTGTAGATATATGGCTTCGAAAAATGCCGCTTTAAGATGACGTCACGTGACATGTGATGACGTCATCATGACGTAAAAGTTCGGCACACATTGTGAGCAGTTGGTGTAAGTGTCTGAAAAGTTTAAAAGTAGCCAAAGTGGCCGGTAAGAAAGAAAACGTTTACAAATGCTATGTGCAATATTCTAGCGACTTGAAAAAAGAATTTTTTTCATGACGTCATCATGACGTCACACAATTTGCGCTTTTTAGGGCATATCTTTGAGACATACCAAAGCTATAACAAAAAGAATTTTGAAAATATCTTGTTTTGTTCGCTAGATATATTGAAAAGAATGTTACGATTCTAAAACTTCAAAAATTTAGCGACTTGAAAAAAGACTAGAAATCAACCCGTTTTATAAACAGCAAGCACATAATACCCATGGTTATCAGCCCTTCCCAGAATTCCTTTGTGTTTATATTGAATTTGGTCTAAATTTTGAAATGGCTCCTATTTCACACTTGAGTGAGCCACGATCATGAAATTTTGGAATTGGGTACAGAAAAATACAATGTATACATTTTTGTAATCAGATTGACCCTTACATGCGTTTTAAAAAAGAAATATTGTTGATGACGTCATCATGACGTCACACAATTTTCGCCATTTAGGGCATATCTTTGAGACATACCAAAGCTGTAACAAAAATAATTTTGAAAATATCTTGTTTTGTTCGCTAGATATATTGAAAAGAATGTTACGATTTTAAAACTTCAAAAATTCAGCGACTTGAAAAAAGACTAGAAATCAACCCCTTTTATAAACAGCAAGCTCATAATAGCCATGGTTATCAGCCCGTCCCAGAATTCCTTTGTGTTATATTGAATTTGGTCTAAATTTTGAAATGGCTGTCATTTCTTACTTGAGTGAGCCACAATCATGAAATTTTGGAATTGGGTACAGCAAAATTCAATATATACATTTTTGTAATCAGATTGACCCTTACATGCGTAAAAAAAAAAAAGCATTTTTGATGACGTCATCATGACGTCACACAATTTTCGCTTTTTAAGGCATATCTTTGAGACATACCAAAGCTATAAGAAAAAGAATTTTGAAAATATCTTGTTTTGTTCGCTAGATATAATTTAATGAATGTTACGATTTTCAAAATTCTAAAATTCATAAAAAATCACGTGATGACGTCACCATGACGTAAAAGATCGGCATGCATCCTGAGCAGTTGGTCTAAGTGTCTGTTAAGTTTAAAGGCAATCGGCTGCATAAAAGTAGCCAAAGTGCCTGGCAGAACGAAAACGTGTACAAAGTCTATGGGCAAAAAGTCTGAAAAAGAAAAAAAAAAAAAAAAAAAAAAAAAAAGAAAAAAAAAAAAATCTTAACGAAAACAAGGGCTGTTTCGAAAAACTTTCGAAACAGCCAAAAAAGCTCCACGTTATATAGCATGTGGCCTACAAGTATACAAAGTAAAGAACGTTGTAATAGGCCGTATTACTACATATTCGACCTTAACATAAATACAACAAACGTGTTGAGCAAAGAAAATTTCACTGTAACTATTTTGACAATTACTTCTAAAAACATGTAAATTGAAATATTGACAAACGTGTTTACGTTAATAAGATTTAAGAGTTGGTAGAGCGCCGGTACGGTAACCCGGAAGTCGCAGGTTCGAATCCCGCTCCTGGCAGTTTCTTCGTTCACTTTGAAAATGTATTCAAATTTACCTAGTCAGTTTCCCTTGTGGATTGTTTGACGAATTAATAAGATTTTGTTAAAGATAACTCAATTAATTAATGTAGTGGTTTGGCCAAGAAGGGGACATTTTACGGAGAACATCGAAATGTCGTCATGACGAAACTCAGGATTGTCGAGGCATGTCTAGGCATGTCTGGGCATTGTCGAGGCATGTCTGGGCATTGTCGAGGCATGTCTGGGCATTGTCAGGGGAAGAGTTGCTAACCGAGTCATCACAAGTCATCACAACTCATCACAACTCATCACAAGTCACATCACAAGTCACTTAACAATTCTACACTCAAGCCATGTAACAAGCTATTCAAATATAACAAAAGCATTCATTTGTCATTGTTCATCCCGTGTAGCTTGTGAACTGACTTGTGACTGACTCGATTACATTTCTGCTTCTGCTTCTGCGTCTGCTTGCAGGCCTATACTGTACACAACGCCCTGTTGGACTATCTCGGTACAGTGTCAATGTGGTCGGGGGGGGGGGGGGGGGGTGGAAATGCCGGCAGACGCAGCAAGGACTTTATAGACCTTTATCAACTACGTGACCAGGGCCAATTTCATAGAGCTGCTTAAGCACAACATTTGCTTAAGCACCAAAAAACTTGATTAATAAAATCAGGTTATTGGCCAAAACTCCATGTGAAGTATATATATGAGTTTGGTTCTATATATATGAGTTTGGTTCTATATATATGAGTTTGCTAATAAAGTCATAAACGGCGCCTCATATTTAAATACATGTTTAAACTAGGTTTCAATTCAAACATGTGTTGAGTGTTTTTTCATAAACGTGTCGAAATGTTTTTAAAATGTTAGATACAAGTTAAACATTTTACTGTCTTAAGAGTATACGCACCACATCATCAGAATAAATTGGTGATGCGGATATTAACAGTTGCTTGTCCATTGCGAGGAAACTGTCAGCTTAATTCCAAACTGCGCGATTATGCGTAGGCCTGTGTAAGAATATCTTTCGTTTTCCGTGTGCAAATATCCTCACGATTCGTTACACACTTGGGTTTTTATATAGCTCTACATTCTTGTTGAGGTTAGCGATTCAGTGTTTCATGCAGTGAAGGAAGAGTTGGAAGAGGGCAAGGGTATAATCCTCGTTTTTGACATGTGATCGGTTTTTTATGTCACTTTTGTACATAATGGTATGGTGTCTCAGTTTGTAATTTATCTGTTTTATCTTTAAATTTAAAGTTTACTGGTTTACTTTATAATGCAGTTGCTTCTGTATACGTTTCTTATTTTAATGGCGTTAATTTATTTAAATATATTAATGTGATCCTTCCAAATAAATATTAAGCACATTTTAACATATAATTCACAAACTGTACGCGAACAAATTACGTAACCGTCACAGATTGTGACGATTAATGTAATTAAATACCAGTTAACGTATTCATTAGTTTTTAGAGAAAATAAAATTGTCAGACACGTAGTCATTAAACGTAAAGCCTAACAATTATCAAACGCTACAGTGTTAGTCTTTGCGGAGAAGCTTCTATATAATTTTTGAACATGTATATGAAAAGGTAGATCGGAGGGATGTATTTAACAAGCTTAATTGAGTTAGCTGATGTGATGATTGTTTTATTTGAAAATCAAAATATACAAACACATACGCAACAAATACCCAACACCTTTTGGTGCAGCAAAATGCCAGTACACATTCAACGTCGAGTTTCTTCAGTGTTAGTCTTAAGTTTTCATTTCTCCAGTCGGCTTGCTGATGAGAGAAAATGGTCCCATCTTAGTTTTCGTATTTAATGTTGAACATCCGAATAAGTGAAATAATGGAATAAGTTTTACAGCTTTACAGCAGTACAACATTAGCACTCTATAACGAGTAAAATCGTTTTGTTGATGGTGATAAGTATAGGGATTGAAGTAGTATAACAAATATATATATGATGGAATATGTTAGATCATTAAAATGTGCGTTACAATCAATTACATCAATTAATTACAGTCGATTGTGAATTCTTTACTTTTTTTCTCTCCCTGTTTTGTTGGTGGACATAACAAATAATTGTTCGCCCGCCTCGCGTCGTTGGCCTGTCCGTTCAACAAAACAGCGAATCTCGAATCCACTGTGTGAAAATTATAATTATGTCACACCCCCCAGTGTCAAATCTCGACAAGTGTCAGAAGTGGGATTGGTTGTCGTTCAGAGGACAGTCAGGGACCGGGGCGTTAGACGGTGTTTCATAACGTTCCACTATAACCGTCCTAAGTGTACTACAGGTTTGGAAACCCAGTGAGAATTACCAGTTACCACAATGCCAGCTGAAGAGACAACGATGAGGGTGCAGATCAGCAAATCGGACCCGCCTACCAAGTTCACCCTCAGCTGGGGTAAGCTGCCACTGGCAACATTAAAAGTCAGGTTCCCCGATGCCACCGGTCTGGCGCACAGTGTACATGATGAGGAGGTGATCCTACCAATTGAGAATGACATGGTCCAGCCGCCCCTAGACGGATAGGGGGAAGGAACTTTCAGGCAATAATTCCCGCACAGCACGGGGAGACTAAAAAGCAGACGACAGTGACCGCGGCCCAGGGGTCCGTTGTACTCGCTCCAGAGAGCAAAATACCTATCTTTGAGGGCAAGGAGGAGGCAGCCGGTCGGTCAGTAGCCTAGCGATTGATGAGTTTGTGACGGCCATCAAGCATGCTTTTGACCGCTATGCCATAATGCCACACCAACGCAGTCATTTTCTGCTTGAATCGCTCAGAGGTAGTCCACGAATAGAGGCAAAGGCACTGCTGAATGATGGGGCTGGAGTGGATGACGTGTTGACATATCTTGTCAGCTGCTGTGGGGATAGTCTCACCGGCAGTGAATTACAGCGGAGGCTGTTGGAGCGACGTCAACGCCCACGTGAGAGTGTGCGAGATTTCTCTGTTGATCTCCAACGGCTGTTTCTGCGGCTGCAGAAAAAGGACGCCAAGGTCTACCAGCAGCCAAATAAAATGTTAAAGGAGCAGTTTGTCGATGGGCTCAATGCGTACCACCCCCAAGGTAACGGTCAATGTGAATGTTTTAACAGGACATTACACAACCTCCTGGTGACCCTACCTGACCACAAGAACACCAGGTGGACAGAGTATCTTCCTCAATTGGTGGCTACGTACAACAACACCACCCACTCCAGTACCGGTTATGAGCCCTTCTTCTTGCTGTTCAGCAGAACAGCTCGACTGCTTCAACACCTTGCTCTTAGGGTGGTTCTCCCTCAACTTGGGGGGGGGGGGGGGGGGGGGGGGTTCATGCAGAGCCTTATGTAAAGAAGCATGCTACCCAGCTTGACCTGGCACGCAAGATCGCGGTCACCAATCTCGATAAGGCCGTCGAGACCAGGACGGCGGCCTATGAGAAGGATATCTTCGAGAGACCTCAGAACACCGGCGAATATGTGCTCATTCGCAACCGTAGTCGCCGTGGCAGTGCCAAGATTTAGAATGTTTGGGAGGAGACGCCCTACTTAGTTGTTGGGCGACCTTTTGAGGGACAGCCCCCGTGTATGAAGTTCGTATTAACTTAATGGGTCTCAAGACAGTTCTGCATCGTAGTGAGCTTAAGCACCGTTCGTGGAAGGTCAACCCGCCAACAGCTGAACCAACCTCCGGTAGTAGCACAGTGACGAATGTAACGGATGACTCCACAAGCCACAGTTCCTCCAATGACAGTGCCGAACATCATGGGAAAAGATCGCCCTGACGGCTGAGCAGAAACCGAGTGTTGTAGTACCGCTGCCGATGAACACATCAATGCGGACCTCAAGACACCGATCCTCGTCCTTCTCAACAACCAGAACAATCCAAAGATGACCAGACCGAATTACATGTAGTTGGTGTTTAGCCCCTCCCTGATCCAGAACTGATCGTCTTTTAATCACCGGAGGAGAACACAATTCCCAGGGATGACCAACCGAAAGCACCTCCACCGACTATGACACAGCAAACAAAGGGGCCCCTGACCAGCGGTTCCGGGATGCACACATCATTGGATACTACGGAGCCTGGCCTTCATGATTCAGTGAGCGGCACAGTGCGACCCCGCCGTTCAAGACGGACGACTAAAGGGAGGCCCCCAACCAGGTACCAGTTTACTAGTGTACTCCGGCTGCTTGACCAGGTGAGGAAATTAGCTACACAGACAGAAATGATTTCCGGCACGATATTGACTGAGTAATGCAAGTGCATCCCCATGCCGGAACTGTTGCATAAGAACACAGAACTGAATGATATTATCGGTGAACCCTTCACTTACATTGCCCAGTTCGCATTTGGCCAGCTTTGTTAGTTGTTGGTATGTTGTTACCCTTTACTCTTGTTGGCCATGTGTGTTTAGCTTAAATGATTGTTCGTATTAAATTTTGTAAGATTCCTGTTTACTGCATGTTAGTTCTCTAGTCGTCGAGGGCGACGACCTTTAAGTTTGGGAGAGATGTAGTGTTCCAAAACACACTCCGCCAAACCATTGAAGGCATACCCGGTGTGCTCAATGTCTCATCTGATACATGCCCCCACCATGGAAGAGCACAAGAGGCTACACATCATTCTTGACCGCCTGCAGGAAAAGTGCCTAACAGTCAAGAAAGAGAAGTTCAAATTCGCCGAATCCCGCGTTCACCCCTTCGGACTTGTCTTGAACATGGATTCTCCGCAGATCGATGCTGTAAAAAAAATTCCAGTGCCCCACAGAGCCCAGCAGAAGTCCGCAGCCTACTTGGTATGGCAAGCTACAACTGACAACTCACGCTTTAATGGCAGTACGTGTACACGACGAATTATTACGAAATACCTGATTAGACTGTGAAATGATGGAACCTGCTGTCCTGTCGTTTTCAGGAAAAGTTGAAATTTATATCGTTTTCCAACGATTGTTCCGCGTAACAATCGCTGGAAAACTGCCCTCTATTGACCGAATGTAGGTAATCCGTGTTGTGTCTAAAAATAGGTTAACAATCCGAAAACGGGCGCACGCGTAGTGTACCGAAGCGACGCGTTGTAACCAGTGCATGCAGTGGATCTTGGACGTTCCCCTCGGCCCTCAGCCTCTGTACATGTTATGTGACCAATTAAAAACGATCCCACTTACAAAAATTGGACTTATTTTACAAGAGGGCGTTATAACAAATGCCGCCCGACAGTTGAAAATGAACGCCGTTTTTGTCTGTTTTTTTTTTCGCCATCCAATAACGCAAAACTTTGAACAGGTCAGTGGAAAGATATTTCCTAAAAAATACTAACCCCCAAATCCGCCCATTTCTGAAAATTGCAACAATAACGAATCATGTAGGCCTACACTACATTTAAAGTCCTTTCTTGGTTAACGAGCGCTCTAGTCTGGTTCCCAGACCAAAATATTCTGACTTTTTCTGATGAATATTAGGTCCGAATATGAAGCGCGATAGGGGGGAGGGACCCCCCCCCCTTTTGCGGGTCATTGTGTCCCCGGAATCTCAGGAATTCTTTTCAGAAATCTAAGGGGAATGTGTTAGGTAACAATATTCTAAAGAGCGCTTAGGATATGGGGACAAAGAGGGGGGGGGGGGGGGGGGTACCCTTTCCTCCCATATCGTGCTGTGTATCCAGGTCCGGTAGCCGCCAATGTCACGTGACGAAAACGGGCAGAATTCTGCCGGTTTCCGAAAATATTCGAAGTTTTCCGAACTTGTTTTCGGTAACATTCGGCTATTAACGTTGATGTTTGCAATAACAAAATGTCTGTCAGGCCCGTTACAGATCCTGGAATTTTAATTCTCAATTATATAAAAACTGAAAAATCAATGCCACACTCTTGCAGTATTTTGCCGACTGGATTTTTCAAGAATAATAAATTTTAATGATGCCACTGACGTCACTCGGACTAATACTGCACATCATGGTCTATTTTAACCGTGGTAGCTACCTGACCTAACATATACACGTCAGGGAATCTTCAGGTCAGAGAACCAGACTACGAGCGCTCGTGGCCGAGTGGTTAAGGGTGCTGTACTAACACCTCTCTATCTTGCAGGCTTGACTACGATAGGTTCGAATGGGGCAGTTCTTCGAAGGAAAAGAAAAAGAAGCACCGAGTGATAGGGATGCGTGGGGCAGAGGAACAACAGGGGGTTTCTATCAAATATATATATATTTTTCTTTTTAAAAACTAAAATCAGCAGTTGGCCACCGGAGGGCCACCGGAGGGCCACCGGAGATCAGCCACTGCGAGGTCCAATGGAGGGCATATGGACAAAAACCTCCATCTGCCCACCAGTGGCTGCCACCGATGGCCCTCTGGTGGCCCACTGAAAAAAATGTTATCTGTAGAATTCATACCAAATCTCTCAACCATCACCGAGCTCCTTCGCACACTTTCCGAGAAAGATGCAAAGTTTGAATGGAACTCGACACACGATGCAGCACTCCAACAACTAGAAAACTCACGCGATGCCGTCGGTACATACTTCGATCCAGCCAAAGACACGGAAGTACAAGTATGGGTCGATGCGAGTCCGGTTGGCCTCGGTGCAATGCCAACACAAACTGACAAACAAGGACTAAGTGAAGTCGTCAGCTATGCCAGTCGCGCTCCGACACCCACCAAACAGCGCTAGTCAAATCGAGCAAGAAGCCCTTGAAATACAGTCGTCACAGACCACAATCCGCTCATCATCCCCATAGGGGCCGTCCATAAAGTATACGTACGCATGAAATGCCGACCTTTAACCCCCCCCCCCCCTCCCCCTGATCGCATGGCATACGCAGTGGCTCCAACCCCCTCCCCCTGTACGCATACGCATTCCATATCTCTTTTGACTTCTCAGACTACACCTGCTGTACCGTAGTAGTATGATTCGCATGTCGCATCCAAAGTCTGAACTAAATCACAAAATGTTGACAATTTCTTTTTAATAACGGACCTCGAAATGATTGAACAGTGATATATTTTGAACCAAAACAGCAGTCAATGATGACGAACCAAAAAAGGGAAAACAAATACCTTGATACACTATTTGCATAGTTTGCTCTTGACTTTTCACGAGTGGTTTATTGAGATGGTGAATAACGCTTTTCACAGAAATAATGTGTTTGAACAAGAGGCAGTTGATATACAAGACGTAGGGCCCTATATTTTTTATATCTTTTTTACCTCCAATACAAAAGCGATTTTCGACAGCACGCGGGTGAAATTGATACAAGTACACCTAGCCGTGCGTTTCCGGTGTACGCTGCCGATAAAGCAGTCCTTTTGTTGCGGTGTAAAAATAAGCCGGAGTTGGCTATAGCGGTGGCGCTGGGAAGACTAATTTACTTTTGGTTGGGGTGAAGGGTACTGTGTTATAACTGTTTTTTTGATGCACAAAAGCTGGTCCTGGTAGTTATTTATATGAGATAGTACATTGATTTCATGACAATTCATTAAAAGCAAATTATCGGTTGCGTACGGTACGCATTGGCTTGGACCCACCCCCCCCCCCCCCCCCCCTCCGCCCTGTACGCATGGTGTACGCAATGTCAACAACCCCCCTCCCCCCTTCGTGTGTACGTACTTTATGGACGGCCCCAGCCAACCTCAACTAAACCCATCTCGCATACAAAACTGGCTACTCAAACTACAGTCCCACGACACGTCTGTTGTTCACTGCGCTGGAAAAAAAATAAACCGCCAGACTATAATATGTCCACGCATCCTTGCCCGAACAGCGAATTTGGCAGTCTCTCAAAGGAAACCGACGAGTTTGTCAACTTCCGAGTCGTTGCCCACCACTCGACTCCCAAAGCTCTCATAGTGCACATTATGTATGCACGATTCAAAAGGTCATGTACAATACAGAAGCACGTACACGTTTCAGTAAACTTATCGAGTGGTCTTTCTCATTATTCTTATCCCTACAAATAGCGCACCGAAATTCACGAGTCAGGTTCCTCCATCCTTATTTTGTGTATATTGAAGAATAGAGCGCGCTGCTGGTATAGTATAGTAGCTATAGATACGCATACTTGCATAAAAATTGCAAATGTTTGTCTGTCCATAGGTTAGGGCACAAAAGCGTTTTACGCTTAACCTTATACCTAAATGTTGTCACTTAATTTGTTGCTTCTTTATTATTTAACTTACTGTATACATAGTCTCTATCAAATATATTATTAAATTCCTTGGTAATTTCTATATGATTGTAAATATTGTAATGAATGACAACATTGAAATAAATGTTACAACAATGAAATGATTCTGGAAATAATTCGTAGTCGACAAGATTTGTTCACATAATCCCGTCGATATTGTTCCCGTTGTGTGGCGACACCACACACGAGGCAGTCCTAAAACAAATTCACAAATCCAACTCACTATAGCTGGTTATGATAAAATACAATGTCAATACATAATATGCTCTACAAATGTGTAATTCTAAATTTAAATGACTACTCTGAAAGAGAAATACGTTTACGCGTAAGAGTGAAATGCAAAGGTAACTATAAAGGTACGATAGAGCCGACAAAACAGTTGCGAGAACTGGTCATAGATTACGTAATTCGACAAATGGGTTTATTCCATAAATTTGGGGTCCAAAAGTGTGATTTTTGTGCGTCCCCGTCATATGCAGTTCCAGACACATTCTTGAATTCCTTCTATCTCCAAGAGCGATTGTGTAAAGCAAAGTACCTGCCAAACAGTGGTGTATCCAGCGAGAGGGGGGGGGGGGGGCACCTCCCCCTGTGGCATTTCAGGTATCATAAAAACAAAAAGATTTTTTTAAAGCAGTTTGGACATCGTTTGCCCTCCCTGGCATAAAAAGCTGGATACACTACTGCTGCCGAACAAGTAAAACATGGTGTGAAGTCAATTTTAACCGCAACAGCCCTGAATACTCCAAATTCAATATCATTTACCACACACCCTAGGGAGTTAGGGTTAATGATACTTGATGGAAATTACACAGGTCAGGGGTAACAGGGACACCAACAAATTGTCACACGTTTGGACCACAAATTTATGGAATGACCCATATACATGCATGTACATGAAATAACAAAAGTGTTAAAGGTCATCCGAGTCACGAGGAAGTGATTGTGGGGGTGTTCATACGTGTTTATTCCGATTGATGAAATCGAAAACAAAAATAGCCAGAGCGGTCAGGGGGTGTCCAGATACATTTTTCCCTCTTTGGCACCATTTCAGATTTTGTATCGGTACCGGTACCATCTTTATAAACAAAATAACAAAATAACGATGGAAACGAGATTGGAACGAATCAACCAGCGAAATCAATTCGAGTTTTAGGATAAAAAAAAAAAAAAAAAAATAGAAAAAAAAAAATAGGGGCGGGCGGTCGAGGACAACCAAACAATTTTTTTGTTGGCCTTACAAAAAAAAATATATATATACGTAAACAAAATATTTACGCTTAATTCGAATGTAACATCAAATACCATATATATTCCAAGTAACATATTTAACTACAAGAAAAGCCGTGACTAAAAAAAAAGCCACATCTTGTCTAAAAATGGCACGTTGGTATAATAAGACGCTATTGCTATCGTTCAGATTTTCGAAAATCGAGACCTTTTGAGACCCGCACCAAGAATTCTAAATTACTTACTCGACGGAAAAATAACAATCTTCGGCTTCGAATTAAACTCAATCATTTCAAGATAGTTTCTGTCTCGATTGTATTGCTTCATTTATAACTTGTTCATTTTGAAATGTATTAAATGAAAAATGTGGGACCTTAAGTGTTGTGCAAGTCCTTTCCAGAGATGTAGTCACGCAAGTCCATTACAAGTCGCTGCAAGTCCATCACAAGTCCTGCAATCATAATCCGAATCACAAGCTATTCAAATGCTTTGACAAAGGCATTCCTTTGTCATTGTTCATACAGTTACTTGTGACCGGCTTTGTAACAGCACTTCTGGCTGGACTTGCGAAAGGACTTGCGAAAGGACTTGCGAAAGGACTTGCGAAAGGACTTGCGAAAGGACTTGCGAAAGGACTTGCGAAAGGACTTGCAGGGACTCTACTACGACTCTTTCTACTTTGAGCTAACAAGGACATTCGGGGTAACTTATTAGATTTTCTGACAAAGTGTGAAGGAAAGTATTCCTGGCACCCCCTCCCAAGAGAAATCGTTTTTGCCCCTCTGGTGTCACTCATTGGATTTTTTTAAATAGCCACGTGATGTCTATAGTTTGTTTTATAACACCTCATCCACAGATTCTGTGTCTTGATTGGCCGAGAGCGAGTCACATGGTATTTTCTATTTTCGCTATCTTTCTGTGCACGGCCAAAAGTACTTTACCAATGGAGCGGTATTTGTGTGCAGATGCATACGGGTGTGCGCGTTGAGTGCCAGCGCTACAGAGCTGGGTTCAAACATTTCGTTAAGGGTGGTTTTGAAAAGAGCATATAAATTTTCCACTAATTTTGTATTGAAATAGAAGCCCATTTTAACTGTATTTACATTGAAATAATGTTAACAATTTAAAATCAAGCAGAATCTGTGGGTGAGGTGTTATAAAAGAAAATATTTACTGCTTTTATCTCGTGTGGTAAAACTAGCTTCCCTCGGTGATCCATGGAGCATTATATTTTCGGATTGTTAACCCATTTTTAGACACAACACGGCTTAACTACATTCGGTCAAAAGAGGGCAGTTTTCCAGCGATTGTTACGCGGAACAAAAATAGAATGCTCCATGGATCACCTCGGGAGGCTAGTTAAACTACACCACTCGAAGCAGTAGATATTTGTATACTAGGCCACCTCCATGAGGACACTGGCTGCAGATTGGATAGTGTAGACAACAATGGACAGTTGCTTCTTCACAAAGTTCCACTTCTCCGGGTCGGGGTTATTATCGATATCAAACATGGCGTCCACAATGCCCGGAAACTTGTCGCTTGCATAGTTGTCGCGACTGCTGGGTGCGAAGACAATGTGCCTGTGGAGAAAAGGAGCCAGTATTCAATGTTCAGTGTTGCCCATTGATAGGCCTACTAAATGAATGCGTCAGTATCATCAAGTCATTATTCAATCTTGTAGTTATTATTGTTTCGAAACATTTAAATAGAGTTCCTAGACTAGAATAGTACAATTTACTTGGACACTAAAACACAACAGACGATTGTGCGAATAGGCACATCACAGAATATTGCTCGTGTCAGATACAGTCATGCCTACCTTACAAAGGGCCGATCCGGGAGGCCTTGAGGGTCACTGAAGGCTCTCTCAAACAAAGACATCTGATCATTCAATATACGCACCAACAGAACACTGCCGAAATAAAATAATTGGATTCCAGAGTATTATACTCGATGTGTGCAAGTCAAGACAATAGGGAACGTCTGACAGTAACAGGGACTAATTAATGGAAGGATCTTTGATTTGGTTGATGTTTTGAGGTTGGCATGAAGTTCGTAACATTCTAAAACGCACCTCTGTGCAGTCGGCAATTAAATCACGAAACAAATGTCAAGATGACGTAACTAGACGATTTCAAACAGTTTTCAAACCCCCAAAATTGAACTTTTGGCATATGCGCAACATTGTGAACACATGCATAAATACGTAGGCTACCACGAAGTGCTTAAGCGTAGTACTAGTTGCATTTGCCATATTAAAGTGGAACATTTAGTGATACATGTACTTTTAACTTCTTGACTACGGTATTTTACGGGAGACGTCGGGGTGTCGCGGCAGTTCTGGCAGCCAAGCGAACCGCTGCAATGTGTTTGTGCAGTCAAGCGTATCATAAACAATAATCCAACAATGGATTAAAACTGCACAAACAGCGGCAAATGGCGTCATCCGGCCTGGTGGCCCTTCTTTTTTTGGACGCCATATGGCGTCATCCGTACGCAAGGGGTTTTTAAGGCAACATTTGTTGTATAGGCTATTCTGAGTGAGTGATTTACCGATTACGTTTTTATTATTTTATTTTTATTTCTGAGCGGAACTCGCCACAAGGGAAGGGGGGGGGGGGGGGGGGTCATTCGAAAACCCAGGCTATAAGGGCCTGGTGGGTCAACCATAAAGAATTATATCATACTCAGTTTTATCAGCTGACTCTACTTTATTCCTGAATTTATTGGCAGCATCTGTAAGGTTGTTCACTGCGGACTGCATGTCATCTAAATGGGGGAAATAAAGAGAATTTAAAACGATTTGCAAAATATATAATATATTGATCAGTCTCTCGAAGGACGGTGTAGCGTGAATTTCAGTCACGTGAGAGGGTTTAACAAATAATAGGGAAAAGGAGTCCGATTTTTATAGGAGTCCGATTTTTATAGGAGTCCGATTTTTATAGGAGTCCGATTTTCATAGGAGTCCGATTTTAATATGAAAACGGTAGTCAGCCTGCCTTGCTCGTATGCCTTGAGTATGTTCGATAATGAGTCCAACCCCCATAGTTATTCATGCCTTTTCAAAATCATTGTTGAGTTTTGATCGAGTCAGACTCCGATGCCAAAACAGCTACGACAACACAAGCAGTCTTAATTTCACACAAAAAAAGACTTCAAATGTTCAGGCTGGATTTCATAGTACTTTAGTATCATAATGGTCTTATAATTGTACCTGGTCTCGGCGAGTCCAAATCCAATTTCAAACTGTTCAGATCCAATTTCACTTCCAACCTTTAAATTGCCTTTCCGAGGGCGTTTATGCTCCCTTTTAGCATCTGTTGGATTTTACCTGAATTTGCATATTCATGAGCACAGGAGTGATGTCACACAAGGAGAAAGCTTCAGTAGAATAAGCTGATTTGTGCATATAAAATATGAAGGATTTATTTCCGAAATGTTTTTGTTTTGCTTTATTTTAGTGCTTAAGAGCAATTAGTAAACAAATATAACGTACAAAATGCAAACAAATTGACTTCTTTTGTATTGTTTATGCACTGTAAAAAAAAATTTCTCCATATTTTGTACGGTGAAAAGCATGTAAATATTCACTGTGAGTAAACATGGACTGCGCGTTACATTTTACGGGCAAACCCGTAAAAACCCGATTACGCAGCAATTGCATGACTAATCAGAAATGAGGTAATTTGTGTTCACAAATGTCGGGTTAAATTGCAGTGTTAAGTACAATAAAAATACAATTTCTTGACCATAATATGTTTTATTCAAACAATTCCAGAATAGAATTTTGATTTTATTTTTTTACAAACATAGGTGAAGATTCTCATTACATCTCCTTTCGTATTCAAATATTGAAATTGTTCATGGGAAACCATGACTATTATGGTGGGATAAGCTGAAAATAAAGCTAAAGTACGACATAATTCAGTTTGTTGTGTTTAGTAGGTCATCGTAGCATAGTGATGTATAAGCTACTTCCGTTTAGTCTTGTTCCAAACTTTATTAGTTTCTGTTAATTTGCAGTAAATGGCAACCTAGCTTCAAGTACTACTTTTTCCGGTTTTCAAAAAAAAACGGTGCCCGTAAAAATGGCAGTATTTACAGACTTTTCACCGAAAAGAAATACGGTTCATCCGTGAATTTAAATACGGTAGACGGGTGGCAACCTTGCTGCACGCCTTTCGACCGTCAATTTTACGGGCAATTGTTTACAGTGTGTTTAAACTGTATACAGGTATCTTGATTGACCACACCAGCGCCCTCATGTCAGGAAATTGCTTGAACATTTTAAATAGTGGATAAGAACACTACATCCTTAGGTTTAAAAAGAGGGTTCCTTAATTTATGCTTGCATAGTTCGGAAGCAGTGATATTTGCACAAAATACCTGTGAGAGCAATCTGCATTTCGTGAGACCTTCAACTTTAATACTCAGAATAAGCTCCGTCTAGCAATTATATTCAGTGCCAATTTGTGACATTTCAAGCACGATATGTGGCAAAGGGAATCCCCCTCTTTTGTGTTGGTCATTGTGTTCCCGGAATCTCAAGAGTGCTTTTAAGAAATCTAGGGGGATTTGCTAGTTAACTATGGTGTATAGAGGTATAGGGACAAGAAGGGGGGGGGGGGGGGGGTACCCATTGTCACAAATCGGGCTGGGTATAATTTGTGAAGTTACACTGGAATCGAAGGTTCGTTTATTTTGGCTATGAATGGGGATCACCTTCTTTATCAAGCCTTCATTTAAATAAGAAAATGGCGACTTTGTCTTATCCTTCAAAGCCTAGGCCTACCGAACATAATTTCTTCTTCAATCATCTTTTTGCCGATATCTCCAGTGCGTAGGGACTCGAAGTATTCCTGAACGTGTTCCGCATACACGGCGACGTCCATCGGCAGCAGCACAGACTCGGCCAGGTTGCGCGCCAATTCGCTCACAAGCTGCGTGATTGCGCGATGGTAGGCGAACCCGGGGTCGTAAAACCGATCCACTAGCTTGAAAGTCTCGTAGACGGAGTGGTACATGGGATAACCAGAGATAGGAATGCTGTTCTGTTAGGAGAGGACATTCGTTTAAAAAGAGAAAACGGGTGAGATATGATGGCCAGTCCAGGAAAACCAGTATTTGTATTGGTGATTTTAAACCCTTAACAGTGAAATCGAGGATGTCCAAATATCATTCCTCTGTTAAAGAGGCTTGTAATCATCCACACAACGAAGACAGGTGTGATTAATAATGTTATTTTCGGGTGGTTACATGTAAATCTACAAAAAAGTATATTCCGTTTCCAAACGTGTAAGGATTCACTTCGCACCTTGACTTTGTAAACATGCATATCAGTACAGAGTGACTTACGAATGAGCAATACGCAATATATTCTGGAATTTGGGCGGGGTTCAGATGTACAATGTGAGAAACACATTCCAGTCCAATAACTTCCATTTCTTTTAGATCGTAATCACTTACAATGGAAGGGGCGGATGCAGGATTTTGGGCGGGGATTGGAATCTTTTGTTCGTACATTGCCCAAAAATGACCCCACTCCCATTGAGCCAGTTCGGTATTTGAACTGCGCATGTGCACGAATTACCCGTGACCCAACGCGTGCGTATGAACGCGCAAGGTGGTCGCACAACGCGCGTGTTCAATTCAATCAGAATGGGCTTTCGTGTAACATCGCGTGACATTACGCAAGCAATTTTATCCCGAATAACATTTGACCTTCCAGAACTGGCTTATTGTTAACCTGTAAACAAAGGCAGGGGGGGACTCTACATTGGTGGCGCCATTTATCCTCCTGGTTTTGTTCTTACCTTTACACGCAAAATACGACCCAAACAGGGTTTCTGGTTTTTCTAGTTTGAAACTGTTAGCGTACAAGAAGAACAATAATAAGGAAATAAATATGTGCTGGGCCGGTTTTAAACGTACGTTTAAAACCGGCCCAGCACATATTTATTCCCATTCATAAAATGCCTTTTTGTATAATTTAGCAAAAACCACCGAAAATTATAAATTTCCAATGATTTTGTTTAATTTGTTTTACCTTGGTTTGTAAAACACCCCTTCAGCTATTTAATGGTTCGTGCCACGCGCGAGTAGTGGTAAACATGTCCTTATTTGGAAATTGACGCGCGCGCGACGCGCTCGCCAGGTGGTGCAGAACGCAGCAGTGCCGGTGTAGCGTGGAATTATGGACTCTAAATACGGACGCATCGGTAGTATTGCGCTTGCGTTATTAGGAGAGTGACTGGTCGCTCGAGTGTTCAACCAATAAAATGGACCAGATTTTGTAGAACTCTACATTTTGTGTGACACCGGAATTTTTTTTTAAAACCGCGCCGTGTTTAAACAACTTCCAGCCGTGTTTAAACAACCGTTTAAACACACCCACGTGACAGGCTCTCGACCAATAGGGATAGTGAAACTCGCTGAAGCATTTATGAATAATGATTTTGACGATAATAGGCCTAATAATTACAAAGAGCGGGATCTAGCCCTGAAGGTGACTACAAATAAATCCTGCATAGTGTAAAGAAGGTGAGTTGGTCTCACCAACGGTGGAAATTACCTCACCTGGGTCTATAGGTCTGAAAATTGGGATCATTTCTTTAGTATTGAAGATCTATCCTCTATTTAGATCCGGACCCAGGAAAAACATAAGGGTGGTAGGGCTGGCAACCTAAAATGTGGCCAACCCCACCACCTCTGTTGTAACCCTTCAGGCCTACCTAGAGTGGCTTTTAGCCTTGTATTAAAAAGAAGTTGTACGCAAATGAAGTTTTGTAAATAATTCATACCGAATCATAGGTATAGGTGAAATCTGCCGCAGATATGCCAACAATCTGCAGAAACGATGCAAAGTCACTGCCCGAGCCAAGGGTACCAATGCTGCAAAGAGGTATAAAATGTTGATGCTAAGTCTTATTATACAGTAAATGATGACATCCACTGACTAAAAATTGAAGACCAACTGCAAAACATTTCTTTTTCTTCAATTTTACGTTTTTGGTCACAGACTAATGCTTGGTGCAAAACCTTTTCAAACACCCTGAAAATGTACGGGGGAAAATGACTGGGAAAACAATCACCTCGCACTGTCAACATGTGCCATTTCAGCATCAGGAATCGTTACTTTTTCCTGCATGTTCTCCTGAAAGATTCTGGTCACGTGTATGTGAAAGGCACTGTTCCAGAACAACCAAAACGACATCGTCATGTATTACTGAAAATGCACTAGGCCTTATTGAATAGGCACAAGGCGCGACAATGTCATCTTGGTGGTTCTGGATATGTGCTTACCCGTGTATGTGTACTGGGCAATGCTACCCGGGCTGCGCACAGGGGGAACGGCTAAATAAGCCTTTTTGGAAAATCAACTGCGCGTGCACACACCAGACTCAACGATTTGGTTTCGGGAGATAAACAAAGCAGATAACTGCACACAAGTCTACGAGGGACGTGGTAACCGTCGACCGAATCCGCATTCTGCAAATTTACATCTAATCAAAAAGAAGATGAAAACTTTTGTTCGCAGTTGGAGCAAACAAAACATTTTAAACCACTATACGTCGTAAAAAAAAGTGCATCTACTTCAAAACAAAAACGTTTCTTTGATTTCATTGGTAACCAGCTATGATTTTGCACGCCTGTGGCAAATTGTTTATCTCTCGAAACTAAATCGTGCATCGTGATGTGCGCATGCGCAGATGGAACTCCGAAGTGGCTTGTGTACGGCCCATTTAATAGGTCAATACCATTATCCAGAATATGTAAATACACGGCGTGTGGACACTATACACACGAGTATCACTACGTTTATGTGAAGGCAAATGTTTGAAGGCAAAACAATACTGACGCTAACTAGACCAGAACATGAGAAATTTGCACCATGCCACGTTACACTATGAACAAAAGAAAAACGGTGCACTAACAATGAACATCCATTGTTACTTCCCACCAAACCATTTAACGTTTTCGGCATATTTTCTGAACGTTTTCTTATGTTTTGCGGACGTTTCCAAAAAAGTTTTTGGACGAAAGCTTCTGGACAGTTTTGGACGTTTTAGAAACGTAACTTTGTGACGTTCCAAGAACTTTCCCAGAACATAAAAAACGTATTAAAAACTTTACTGGAATTAAGCTACGTTGCCAGATAGTAAGTGCAAATTTACAGAAATGAATGGAGTGGGAACCAGACTAAATAGAAGTAACTTATTACACCCATGTGGGACCCTTTTGGGCAGGTCTGGGCTAGCCCTCAAGTGGCCCCATCAGCCAAAACTGTATGGGCCCATATGGGCAACCCAATTGGGACCACTCAGTTGCCCATCAAAGGCCCAACAGGGCCCCGCTTGAGCTTGTTGGCTGGGATTACTATATATGGAAAGATACGATATATAAAGCTACGAAAGTATACAAATACAATAACTTACTACACACTACAAACCAATCATTGTCGTGTGTTACCTTTATATTCAACTTTTCCTGCCATGATGAAGTCATGGTTTTCCATGAACAATTACAATATTTGAATACAAAAGGAGATTTAATACAATTTTTCACCTATGTTTGCAAAAAATCCATATTTCTATTTGAAATTGTTTGAATAATTACACATTCTGATCAAGAAAGTGTGATTTTGGACTAAACACCAAAATTTAACATGACTTTTGTGAACACAAATTTCCTCAGTTCCGATTGGTCAGTTGGTACGACCAGAAAAGAAACGTTTTTTAAACGTCACAAAAGAACGTTTAATGTTGGTACGTTTTGCAACGTCCAAAAAACGTTACGCGAACGTTCTGGAAAAACGTACTTAAGACCTCCGAGTTATACGTAAACTGAAACGTTTAAGACACGTTTTAAAAACTTTTTGAAGACGAAGACGTAAGTAACCGACACAGAACCTAACCAAAACGTTTTTTAAACGCTTTGTGTTAGTTTCTGTACGTTTGATTTCAAAGTTTTTTAAACGTTCGGGAAATACGTTTATAAAACGTCACTGGAAGACCGTTTAATTTATGTACATTTTCTGACGTCCGAAAAACGTTTTTCAAACGTCGCAAAAGACCGTTTCTTGTAGGTAAATTTTCTAACGTCCGCAAAACGTTGTTGGAACGTCCTGGAAAACCTCTGAATTGTACGTAATCTGCAACGTTCTATACGCGTTTTAAAAACGTCCTTTTAAGACGAAGACGTAAGTGACCTAGTAGAACCTAACCAAAACGTTTTTTGAACGTTTTGTGTTTGCTGGGTTGGCACTAGATCAATTGTCACTTGTTCAGTGTTATGACCTGACTGAAGTGTTGCGAGTGCAAGTTGCCACGCCAGTAACAAATCCACCAATTGCTTGTTAATGGTACATCCCAAGATTTCTAATGTCATTTCAGATTCTAGACTGGCTTCCGATCCCCATTTATACCGTTCCGACATTCAATATGAGGACCGATGACGGGTAATACTAATTAGCATAAAACCAAGACCTATTGTTATTCTACGAATTTATTATTAGACTTCTTTTCTTTGTGTCGCTTATTTGTTCCAGAATAATGACAACATGCTCACAGTGAACACACATATATGCCCAACTTATTTAAGGTTTGGGGAAAATAAAAAGACGTCATAATGACGTCATCAAGTGTCAACTTACAAGCCCCAAAACTACAAAATCAAGCATATCTCACTGAGTACAATTCACAAGTTTTTCATATTTGGGGATCACTTTAGATGTATTGTTTGTATTTTTGGTTAAATTCTTTTTTTTACTTAACAAATTTCCTTCAGGGGGCCACTCAAAACAGTGGTATGGACATCCATGCATGACAAAAACAGGTATGCCAATAGTTGATGACGTCATAGTGACGTCATGATGACGTCATGACGTAGACAATAACCAAAAGCTTATATTAAAAAAAAAGACATATCTCTTTAACTGAAAATCATATTTGGTGACCAGATAAATCCTCTGATGTACATTGTTGATTGAAATTCCCCCACGATTCATTTGGTTTTTAAACCAAATGCAAGCAAATGACAACATCATGTACCTCTTAAAAACGGGAAATTATTACAGATAACTGAGAAAATTATGGGAAGCCAAACTCTTAAGCAGCAGGGTATTTTGCTTCTGGGTCAAATTGTAGATAATGGCCGGTTGCATCATTTCTTACAACAATCTTGCTGATAAGTGCAATATTTTGGCCATCAATGCTGGACGTAGGCCCTTATAGTTGCTGGTTTAAAGACCAACTAAAACGCCAATTTCTTTTTTGACTTTTCTGATAGTTTATGCTTCCCCAAAACTAATGTAACAAGTTTCATGATTCTGAAAAGAAAAACAAATGTTTTTGAGCCTTTTCCTTTTGAGCCACTTTGACTGATTCAGAAAAGGCCGAGGTCAACTGCGTGCCGTATCGCGCGAGTATTGACGTATACGTGTAGAAACATATGACGTCACTGTATTATACGACAATGTTTTACGTAGAGTCTGTACGTATTTTTTTGTCTAAGGCTATTACTTGCTGTGCTTTTTGCACATGATTTAGGTGTAACACTACGGTAAACATATTTTAAAGTGTTGACATCTTTGTGATACACATTTAGAATTGGGGTTGTAGGCTTGTTCTTGCTGAAAAGCTAGTTATGAGTCATACTTTCCTTTGTTTGCAGTCGGCTTTTATTGGGACCAGCGCGGTGAGTTGTGTGTGAGCTGATGCTATACTCTAGCGACTTTGCTTATGCAGCCCTCTTAAGGACCCGCACCTTCTCAGAACTATACACACGATTTATGTTATAAGGTACCAGACTCAATCGCATGCAGCGCATGCGGTACCGTGCGTGTACAATGCATGTTGAGTCAAGCGAGCGTGGACAGGGGAGACGGCCGGGGCTCTGGCTGCGCGAGCCGGCAACCGCAGGGCACATCGTCGTGGTCTGGTGCGCGTGAGTCTGGGGATTGGAATGCTCGGTGCCTTTAGACTTTAGAGTTGTAATGGCTCCAGCCTTCAAACGGAATTGTGCCTTCAAACCCAGCTGAGTTTTCATACTAACACTATCATCAACAGTCTTTGACGAAATGTTCTGCACATATTTTCGACCATTTCTACAGCTCAAAATCAGATATTGTAATTGTCTACAAAGCGGACCCACTGTCGCCTTTGAAATCCATTCAGCACTGGGAATCGCAGTAAGGTTAGGTCAGGGTTTTTGTCGCTGTTCCTCGTGCAACCCCCAACTACACACGATCGAGGCATAACGATTATCTCAGAACCATGCTCATACTGAAATAATATCAAAATTAGACAAAATAGACGGGAAAACGGAGGAGTTATGTCGACAAAAACTCTTCCAGCAGCATCAACTCCACGTACGTACATGCATAGTGTTTGACTGTAGCATCAACCGACTCTACACGTGTACGTCACGGGGTCACGTACATACATTTAACATACATAATGAGCTTTCGCGAAACAGGATAAATGGTTCAGAATAACAATCCTTTTTTTTTAAATAAACAAATCCCCCTCGTCTGCAAACTAATCTCCATTAGTTAAAAGAGTATTTAAACTGTCGGAAAAGTCAAAAAAGTCAACAAAAGAAATTGGCGTTTTAGTTACTCTTTAAAAAGAAACGCCAAGAAGAAGTAGGTCACTGAAGAGAGCTAGGGGAGGGCTCCCAACCTTTTTAAAAGAGAAACTTTCATGAAAAAACAAAAACAAAAACCGGGAAATTATTAAAGAGGTCCACTTAAAACCGCCATTTATTATCTACACTTAACCGGTTCCCGTATATTATACATTTGAGGTGGACGCAATCTAATCAGAAGCAATATGTTATTGTCAAACGTTTAATGGCGATTTTAATGACCTACTGTGGATGCCCGTCAATGGTGTTCCCTGTGAGGTCGCGTTCCTTCCATGTATCATAAACTGTTTTGCGTTGGCCCTCCGGATTAGGATCCATGACCTGGATTAAGTAATATGAAACAACAATGTGTAATGCGTCTTGAGATATTTTACTAGAAGAGCAAATAGTTTTACCACGCAAATTCAAGCTTGAATGACCAAGAGTTTCTGTAATGGGTAATAGGGCTTTAGTTGGGTACGGTGGAAACCTGTGGAGAGATATACCGTACCCTGTGGAGACATGAAAACAATAGAGACAAAGGGATTGAATAGGTCTCCACTAGGCAATTCTATGGGTTCGTTGTCTCCACAAGGAATTTTGTGTACAAAGTCTATGGGGGTTTGCTTAAATACAGGGACAAAGGGGAGAACAATGCCATGTCTCCACAGGGATGCAAAAACGCGGATGTGTGTGCATTTTGACTCCCACGTGTTACTGTTTTCGTATTAAACACACAATCGAGAGAAAACATCTTTAAAACTCAAGTCGAGGTATTTTATAAACCAAACCAATTATCACACTTGGCTCTCTCTTTTGCTAGCTTCATCATGACTTGATTATTGTCAGGACCGGGGATACAATTTGCCCCCACCGAACTTTGTATAACTCTAGAACGCTTTGACCGATCGACATGAAATTTGAAGAATTTCCCGACAGTTTACCGGGGTCCGTTTGGTACTATTAATCAAATTTCTATGATTCCCATGGTTACATTGGCAACCGATTTAACATCTAGGTAACCGTCAATTTCAGTGATTTAAGCAGAAATATATAGAAACAAATACAGCTGTGGAGGTAAAATACATAGTATTGGTACCTGAACTTCAGAATTTTGACTTTTGGGTGAATATCAAATGTCACATGACTTACTACAATGCATTATGGGAATACAAGATGGCCGCCATTACCACAACTAGCTGGCCGCCATTACCACAACTAGCTGGTTACCATTGCAGCTTTGCACTTATACTTCATAGCTACGATTGCCATAACAATATTTCTCCAAAATTGACCCACAAATGAGTTATAACGCCCCCATCAGTGACATCGGATGTAAAAAAAATGGTTTCCAGTGAAAGAAAAATCATACAAATAATATATCTGAAACAGGTCGCAAAATGTAAAATAAATAAATGAATACTAATTCTTAAGACAAACAGATGTTTACCTTTTTGGCAGCACTGTAGATAGCGTTGTATAAATTGGGAGTTCCCCTAATTTCTAAGACATAGGTTCCTGTGAATCGGAGAGAAAAGTATGCACGCTGCCAAAACACGCATTATGTAAGTTTTAAACAACGTGATATCTATATAAATCATTCTAATTATAGATACCTTGTAGAACTTTTGCATTGCAGGTTTTGCATTGACACGTTTCAAAATGTCACATGGCATTATCTTCGTTTGAATCGACGGTGGGAAAACGAAATATAAAGTCACGATAGAGACATGCAAGTCAGAATGGAGACAGGCAAAGTCAGAATGGAGACAGGCAAAGTCAGAATGGAGACAGGCAAAGTCAGAATGGAGACAGGCAAAGTCAGAATGGAGACAGGCAAAGTCAGAATGGAGACAGGCAAAGTCACGATAGAGACAGGCAAAGTCACGATAGAGACAGGCAAAGTCACGTTTCTATTGTGTGACCCTCAAGTCCTGTAGACATGAAAGTTTTCTAAAATCAATTATTTTTGTATTTAATAGTGGAAATCGTTAGTATTGGTAAATTTCATGGTGCAATTTTGTTTCGAATGGTGACGTTGGTAGCGCCTGCACCGCGTGATGTTTTCAAAAACGTGTTTTTTTTATAGTAATAACAACCCAACTTTCCCCTTATCCTACCCCCACGAATTTCGGTATATATGTTTTGGCCCATTCTCTATCGATATAACCTATTTGCGACAGTAAAATTCTCAATATTTAAGGGGGCTGTGACATTAGGGAGACATCGAAATGTCTCCCTAATGTCACTTGTCTCCCTAAGGTACACAATTAAGGGACCATTGACAGTTATAAAAATAATCGTTTCATTCGCGTTGTATATTTAGATTACAATAAGGTAACAATTGAAATCTTGAAATGTACACAAAATGATACAAGCCGCAGTTCATGTACAGTCAGTTACCCTTTAAGAAATGTGTGCACCCCCGGTGCCCCTCCCCCCCCCCCCGCAACCGCATGTTATGTATATTCGTGGTGTAGAATTCTGTTGGCAGTCTAAAATAGGTTCATTTGATGGTAAATGGGCATGTGGGCACAGTACCAACCAGTAACAGCGATGTCTTGGTTCAGATAGGCAACCGTCCGTGCCCCCAAATTCTTGGCGTACTCCTGTATGCAGACACACAACAAATACAAAAACAAATAACTATCATGATTCCCTTAAAAAACTTCACGTTCCGATATTTGCCCAATTTGAGTTATATCAGCTGTTAAAAAGGGAAAGCCTGTTGTTTTGTGATAATTGTTTACATAATGAACTTCCTAAAACCAGACGTAGCAAAATGGGAAGTGGAAAATAGAAAACGGATATTGGCATTTTATTTTTAAAAAAAATAAAAAATATATACAAATGCATTTGCCAATATCAGGGATATACGAAGTGCGATCAAAAAGTTCCGAGACTGTTCCTGTTGCGAACGAACGGAGCACAGCATAGCAGGTGTAAGCAATAACTTTCGGGAGTAAGTATTCAAAGTTACATCGCTTGATCAACATCAGCACCTGTGTTCATGTTACACGCATTTTTGTGACCACTGGTACGTGCGCATTTGCGATTTCACCATGGACCTGAAACTTGAGCAGAAGCAGCACCGCGAAGTCTGCAAAGATCTCCGTCAACAGGCCCGGGATGACCCAAACTTCATGTCGAGGATCATCAGCAGTGACGAGAGTTGGGTCTGCGGCTACGACCCAGAGACCAAACTGCAGTCTTCGCAGTGGAAGAGCCCGCAATCTCCAAGACCGAAGGTCAGGAGTGCAATTAAGAGCATGCTCATCGTTTCTTTGACATTCGCGGGGTTGTGCACCGTGAATTTCTCCCCCAGGGTCAGACTGTCAACGCCGAGTTCTACTGCACCGTTCTGAGGCGTCTGAGCTAGAACATTCGGCGCAAACGGCCTGAACTGTGGCGCACTGGCAATTGGGTACTCCAACATGACAACGCGCCCGCTCAAAGCGAGTTGAAAACGCGCAAGTTTCAGTGTCCCCCCTCCCTTCAACAATTTATACATTTTATGTGCCATTGGCTTTTACATGCACAAGTATGCACCATAATACACAAAGATCAGCGCACATTTTCAAGGATAGGCCATACACAAGAGGCACCGAGTACAAAATGCTTAACAATTATTGTTGGTTGTGTGCTTTTTACTCCGGCGCCCCCCCCCCCCCCCCTACCTTGACAAGAAATTACCGCCACTGGATGCACATAACGTTTAAACGAAGACAGATTAACCGTTTAACATTACATTTAAGAGAGGTTTTATACGGAGATAGAATATCGCTCCTTTATATCTCCTGGGATATGTTACCAGTGGGTGATAATTACCTCAACCCATTCATTAGAGCCGATCAGACCGAACTCTTCAGCTCCCCAGCTGCCAAACATAATGGTTCGACGTGGCCTCCAACCTGTATTTTAAAAATTAACGGAAAGCGTTTTCATTGCCAAAAAATGCTTTATAACACGCTCAGATAGTTACCCGAAATGTTAATATACAATGTGTCCCCAAAAAGGAAACCGAGAAATAAATCAGTATTCCTGATTTGTTGGGATTGATCATCAAACTAATATATATGTACCAGAAAGGTTCAAATGTCAGCTTTCATATGACACCTTATGTGATGTCATACAAATAATGAATGTTTACGAGTGCGATGGTAAGAATAATTTCATGAGGTGACAGATGGAATGTTCCATTCCACGAGGCGAAGCCGAGTGGAATGGGACATTCCATCTGTCACCGAATGAAATTATTCTTATTGCACGAATGTGAAACATTCATTATTTGTTTTATACAACGCCTGAATAGATCCTCCACAGATTGCATGCATGGATTTCTTTGTGTATACAACGTGCCGTTTACCTTCTCAGTCCCGCATAAAACCGCTACAAAAAGTGGTCCAGTTCCGAATCAGTTAAACATGTTAAAGCTGTAATTGTTGTTTCTGCTTGTCTTGCAAATTCCTCTAATCGTTTGACTGCATACTTCATTTGTCTCTGTGTTAGCAGCATCAGCATCGCCTACAAGTTCAAATATGTTGTCGTCTGTTAGGAGAACAAACCGCGGTTCGGAAACATCGTCCGCCATTTTGTGTGAATGACAGCCTAGACTGGTTCCCGGTCCCCATATGTATATAATATACATTTGATGTCGGAAGGACAATGGAGGGATCGGAAACCAGTCTGTTGTAGCGGCACCAACAGTGACCGTGAAATTGGGGAAGTTACATCGCACGCCCCTACCGTGCGATGTAACTTTCTTTTCAATTTCTTCCACAAATTCCTGTGTCGGGTTGGTAGGCACTTCAGATGCAACAGCGAAGGGTGTTCCAAAGGGCGTTAACCTTTTTTGGTACGTATACATATTAGTTTTATGATCAATCCCAACGAATCTGGAATAGCGATTTATATCTCGGTTTCCTTTTTTGGGACACACTATTATAGAGCCATGCAAAAGAAATAGCTTTAACACATGATATTATTTATAATAAAAATTTCCAATAAAACAATTACAAGGATCAGAACAGTCCAGGAACAAAGGGTGGAACACTTTCTAAGCTTATGTAAACTTTCAACAGTGTACATGTTTTTATACATATATTTAATGAACATAAATATAATTGGCATAACACCTACTGGCGAACCGCCTACGAAGTTACGTTGCCCATTTAAGCCTCATGCCGTCATTAAGTTTTTTAAAGGCCCAATCCATATTCTCCTGTTCCATTTTGTTTTACCACGACTGCTCTTCCCGAATGATTATCATCAAAGTTGTACACAGAAACTCGCGTCTTGACGGCCATCGTTGCTCGTCTCGTTCTTAATCTTAAGTCATGATCACAAAAAACATTCGCGTGTTGGTTCTCGATATTTGAAACCACGTCCTCTTGTTGCGTCAGCAGGATAACAGGGTTTCGAATACACCCCATGTGGTAACTTTCTCAACATGCGGTTGTACTTGCCATCCTTGACGAGTGAACCAATCACCCGGCTCATCTCCATCAGGCAAGCTGTGCCGCTGGACGGATCAATGGCCCCGTAGCCCCAAGCATCCCGATGGTTACCAATGATCACATAACGATCTGCGTGAAAGAGTAGGCAACGTCCTAATCAATGATAGCCATACTTATCTATTGTCTCACGATGTAGTTAATGTCGACTGCAACCTTTCGACTCCACATTGCTATCTTCATCAGCCCAAAGAAGACTACCAGCGTGCAGTCGAAACGTCGCGGTCCACATCGCTGGCATAATCACAGAATGTGCGAGGTATACAAATGTGTTAATGGATTGAATCCGAAATATCTTTCGTATCGTTTCAAGGCACCCTCACATGAAATCGGCACCCGGTCACTATCCAATGGCTAACATAGGTAAATGCACTTTCCAATATCTGGGGGCCTTGGGATGGAACAAATTAACAACTTCACAAAGACAGGCCGAGACACTTTTTAAGTTCAAATCGTTTTTAGCTCAGCATTGAATACATGTTTTATTTTATCCTGATCGTTTTTATTCTTTTAATACCTGTCTCTTTTAATTTGTTTTCTTTTAATATGTTTCTTTAATCTTTCAATACATACTACATGTGTATGTTGCCAATCCAGTGCTGGTTCCCTTTCGGTTTGTTTGTATGGTCTACTGTCTGTGTATTTCATGTGATTGTTGCATTTATAATTTGGTTTTATGCTGGTAAATTTGTGTTTAACTTGGGTTTTTATCTATAAGTATATTAATTGTTTTATAAAGCTTACTTGCTTGTTCTTAGGTTTTATTAGTAATACGTCATTATATTTTTATTGTTATCGACATCTTTTACTTTTTAGAATATAATGTATGTGTACGGGTTTATTATTATTATTATTATTAGTTTAAATCTATATTTTTGTTGTTTTGCATTTCTAATTTTACCTATTTAACTGTGACAGGGCCCTTAAGAAAAGCAGTTTTATAACTGAGGAGGCTACCCTGTATAAATAAAACAGATAATAATTGTCTACATTGCGAATCAGTAGATAAGTAATGCTGTCAAGAGCCATTGTTGTTTAGCACAATAAAACAAAACGTCTTCTAAATTAACATTTTAATCGTCTAACAAATGTCAAATTCGTCGTAAGAGATAAAGACCCGTTCTTTCTTCACGCAAATTTTGAGAACAAAGCAAATCATGTTCGGGTAACGTCACAATAAAAATAACAACTGACGACGTCATGTATTCGCTTCCCTTTCACATTCGCGTCAAGTATGAACCGGCTTTAACCCTGGGTCACATACGCGGTTTAATTTATAAAGAAGGCGTATGGCCAGAATGTTGATTCCTCCCAATTAACAAGTGCTAATTACTCTACGGAAGGCGTATAATGCATGGTTATGCCTTTCGGGATAGAGAATTTGGGGTCTATACCTTCCTACATGTATACAAGTCACTGTGTACAAGAGAGCGCCAACATGATCACCTCAGTGACAAGCACCGGGTGAAGCCAGTCTACCGGAACGGATAAGCCAATCCACAAGCCACACCCCTTTTTAGGTCACTGTTCAACGCAATAGGCTGTTCAGCCAATATCTGGAGTTTGTAATTTATTTAGGCACTTCCCTTAGCCTTTACACAGCCCAACTCTGCAGCAAACCAAGTCAAATTGGTACACACCTTTCGGTACACAGCTGCCCCATGGGGAATTAAAGTGGACACGGGCCAGCCTACTTGGCTAATGACATAAATCACGCGGTAGTTTTCATTGGCTGTTATAAGGCTTGCAGGGCCACCCTGGCCTAAGTGACCCATTGGACATGATATTAATCATATAAAAAGGTCAATGACCCCAATCTCACTGATTTTACCTGGTTCCACACTTCCTCTGATCACTCCTATTACGTTGTACGCGTTCGCCATCCGGTTCACTGTGTAAATATTCATCTTCACTTTCCTGCGGACAAAGCAAAGCGTCTACAGTAAAGCGTCTACAATAGTAAGGAGGACGTTGGAGTAAGCCTGTGAATTTTTGTCCCCATGCTCTCGGAAAGCAATGAGCATACAGTGCTTAAAAGGTAGTATATATTTGCAAACATCAAAAAATTAACTACTGAATTATTACGAAATACCGTACTAGATTAAGTAAATAGTAGTCTTAAGCATCCTGTGAAATCAAGACACCCGGTACATGTGCGGTCGCTTTTAAGAAAAGTAGAAATCTATATCGTTTTCCAACGATTGTCGGCCGTCAATCGTTGGAAATATTCCAGTTCCCCGACCTGATAATTCCCTGACGTCTATAAATTGCTCTGTTAATTTATGGTCAGGAACCAGACTACTAGAACATAATTCTTTTCTCTCTTTTTTCCCAGCATCTATGCACACAGAACTTTAATCAGGTCAGAATTGAGTATTTGCTAGCATGCTATAAAATACTACCGGTAACCCCCAAATCCATGTACTTCTCAAATTACAGCAAAAGAAAATGGTGTATAGGCCTACTACATTTAATACACTACGTCGGGGAGGGCAACTCAATCTCTTCAGAATTAAGACATTACTGTCCTTCCTTTTTTGCGTTTTACCCAGAAATATTTTGATTTTGTTTTTGAATAACGTTTGCATTTCTAGAAAAAGAGCTATTTAATTTTAGTCTAAATTTATTGTTACTTAGAAAGCCAAGGACCTAAATTGCACGTAAATGTGAGCAAGGTAATTGTAAAAGTATAATATGGGTAAAAACTTACAGAAGTGACAATTGTCAGAAAACGCAGATTTTGTTTGACACACTAGCTGGATAAGTTGAAACAACCCATATCAGGCTTGATAGATACTACAACCTACCAATCCGATTTTGGGCACATGTCTTCCAATAACTGACGGTGTATATTTATTATTATATTCCTTTTTTTTTGGGGGGGGGGGGTGGTGTTTTTTTTTCTTTCAAATCTACTGGTTATTTCAACCAATCCGCTTTCCGAGTTTAAAAACTGTTCGCGTCGTCTAAATGGCATGCAGAGCGAGTAGTAAAACGGAAAGGTCACTCACAAAAAAGTCTTCTACCGTTCTTTGATGACGGCTACTGGGTGGTACCTCATGCAAAGACGACTTTGAACTTACTTGTCCACGTTTTCGGCGTTGAAACCGGGCCCGTACCGGAACGTCACTCCAGTCAAGTTTCCGGCCCACTCGTCGCGAGTTTCATTCCCTCCCATGATTCTTTGACAAGAAAATCAAGTAAAGTATGTCACAACTGCTCCCTTTCCCACTGTTTCCAGACAAAACAAATAACCACAATGGCAAAAGTCTTACGATTAAAACTACTGAGGACGTCAATGCAATGTTTGAAACCAGAATACTTTTGTTTGAAACCAGTTAGGTACAAATCTCCGAGATCCATGTCAGCACATGTACCCCGTGTCACAGAGCAGTGGTTGCAAGAAATTCTTAATTTTACGCTCCCTAGCAACATGTTCCCATTATAATTTTACAGATGCTGTGAGTTCATTCCAAATTTCATTCTTTGGGTTTTAAAAATATGATATAAACGCAACACAAAAAGTAAGTCCCCCCCCCCCCCCCCCCCGAGGGATTAGCCATCCATTCTTCCTGCAGTAATCGCGACAAGTCCTCCAGAGTGCTTTCTGCTTGGATACGGGCATACACATAGTTTCAGCAGGTCCCAAAAGATGCTCGATGGGATTGAGGTCTAGTGAATTTGCCGGCCAAACCATTTTCTGAATCCCCTCATGAGCCAAGAAGGCGTTCACCTCTCTCCATCTGTGAGGACGGGCGTTATCGTCCATGAAGACGAATCCATCACCATGGGCTACGGCATACGGTGCAACATATGGACGCAGGATATCGTCAACATATCGTTGCGCATTCAAATTGCCATTGATCTGCTGAACAAGTGGTGTTTTGTTGACAAGACTTATCCCAGCCCAGACCATGATGCTTCCGCCACCGAAGGATGTCACAGGTTACACACAACACTCAGCATCATACAGGCATGCACACACAGTCTTGTGAATTTTGAAATTGGGTCATTTTGTCTTCAATTTGAGCTCAGTCAACCATGAATAAATTTTTTCACTAGATGTGATCTTTGCAAAGTTCTTACTTAAGAAACTGAGGGGTCATTTAGGGGGGGGGGGGGACTTACTTTTTGTGTTGTGTTTATATTCAGTCAGTATTATCAACATGGACGTCCATGAATTCAAAATGGCTTATTTTTCAAACTTTGTAAGCAGTTGTTTACATCGTAATTGTTATGTTGTCAAGGACCCTCATTACGTATGCAAGCAGTCATATGCCCCACATTGCCAGGAAGTAAAATTACTGCATGTTCAATACGGCATGGACCGTACGTGCGTACCAGCAGCGTACTTTAATGTTCAACAAGAAGGGTTAGGGCAAATAGACCTTCTAGACCTTCGCGCATGCGTGTTACTTACAACAACTTTACGGCTACGCGTGAGCGATTTATGGCGCTGCATGACAACACGCGCTATAGAGGAATTTCACCGTATTAGCCCCTTCTGCGCACTTCCGGGTTGAAAGCGAGAATGTCAGTTGCAAACAAAACAACGCTTTTCAGCACATTAATTCATGCATGAATTAATCCGGTCATAAAAGGAAGCGCAGGCGCACGATCAGCATAAAGTTGTTTACTGTGACATTAAGATCCTCGTTTTCAAACGCGGATGTGCGCAGATCGGCGCTAAACTCGTCGTTGTGGGATTCCTCTATGAGCGCTCATACAAAAGTACGAGTAGTATTTTCCGGCTGAACGTGCATACAGCAATGAAGACTTGTTCGCCCATACAACAAACGTGTAAACCCCATTGATCTCCATTATCAATGGTTAACCCACACATACTGCACGCGAATCTCTAGTTCTGTTGTGTTTGAAAGTGGTTTTTGTTTAGTACACGCATGCGCGAGGGTCTAGATTTACAATAATTCCATTGCCCCTAAACCTCCTGGGAAAAAAAAATACGCCATCTGGCACACTTCAATCAAAACGGGTGAGGGCCTACCTGAGAAATTCAGCTGCGTCATTGTACCCAATTGGATGTACCGGGATCCCCGGTATACCAGTAACGTTATCCTCAGGCACACGATATGCCGAATCTGTCGGTACAATCAAAAGGGTGTGATTCCCCGACAGTCACTTTTGTCGGCAAAGTCGTGTCGTGCCCTCAAAGATGTTGTTGATTGCCGAGAGAAGTCTGCGTCATTTTTAAATTTTATGTAGATTGCGTATTGTAAAATCAAACAATTTTTTTTCTGCCATGAAATACCAACAAAGTGACTTTTAAAAGCTATTTTTATCAAGTCCCCTCTAGCGCTGGTGCCATCCGTCTAAAAGTCATCGCTGCGGGCAGCAAACAAATCGACGTCACAGGACGAACTCCCCTTGTGTGCCTAGTGCTAGACACAAAGGCCGAGTTCTGGCGAGTTGTTCTTGTTTGCTCAAGAACAACTCGTGTCTTCGTTGTGTTAGAGCCACTCGCCAAAGAACGTCTGATAGCCAAGAGCGCCATCTATCGCTGGTAACCACGCAAAATGTAATTGCTGCGCCCGGGCGCCCATGTACGTTATTCAAGCATTCGTTTCAAAAACCTGAATTTCAGACGCAAAATAATTTAACGGAAGCACAATATTTAGACTGCATTTTCCCCTAGTTTGTTCAGAAAAAGCTTTATTTTTCAAAACGTTTGGAAGGGAATTTTAGGCAACATTACGCTGACTTTCATGCTTCGTCAAATCATCCGCCATCTTTGGTCGTCTTCTACGTCGCGACAATTTACGTCATGTTCTTGTAAACCCCGAATGGTAGGTGGTGTGTGATCTTGTTCCGAGAGCAATGTTCGTGGGTCGCGTTCCCGCCGTTCGGGCGCAAGAACAGGGAACTCGTGTTAAGAACAGACCGCCCGAACTCAGCCAAAAGGGGAGTTCGTCCTATGACGTAAAATTGTTTGCTGCCCGCAGTGGTGACTTTTAGACAAATGCCACTAATGGGCACATACGTCAGGGCAGGAGCCCGTCTCGAGCATGGGCTCTGATATCCTCTTCGTTTAGCGTTAACGTGCGGTTCCCAGATACGTGGTGTTAGCAGTAGCACGTGAAGCACTAGAGACTAGGCGCATGTACTACATTCGGTTAAATGAGGTGACATGTTCAAGGAGATCTGTAGTATAATAATGCAGTGCTGGTTAGGCAATAGCGCCTTTCACAGATGCTGTACGAACCATTAACCGACATCCAGAAGAACTCTATTTTATCCATTCAAGGGTGCCCTTACTGTGATCTTACCTACAGCAGGATATCCCGGAGTCTGGGGGTCTCCAGATCCCAGGAGCAGGGAGCCCCTCTGGGTACCCGTCCCCGGAAGGTAAATACCCTTGGGATAGACAGCCGCGCCGGGCACCGCATAGTCCATTGGGTCGCTGTACAGGATCAGGCCTATACAACCTGCCTTCTCCGCATAGTTAGCCTGAAAAGATTAGAGGTTTGCTATCAAATGAGAATAAATGAGGGAATAACCTCAAATTGCCTTGGATGCGATTCTGTACTCAAAATGGACAGGCAGATATGATTTTACCAATGCGTGTGCGAAATCAAGAGCCCATAATCAAAATGAGGTCTATATGCTATAAAAGCCAATCTCTGCCCACACAGGACAATAGCTTTAGATATGATTTTGAATAGCGTACGGTAGGCTATAGGGTGTGATTTTGAACGTCAATTTTTTAAATCACATCTTCATAATCTCCCAGTCCATTTTTAAAAGAAACCAACACCCGAAAGGTTTCACAACGTCCCAGGCTTCGCATAGTGGGGAGTAGACCGAGTATCAGACATTGCATGCATTGCAAATCAACGTCTGATATATGCGGACATGCTAATTTATGCGACCCCGCGCGCCAGCCAATCGGAGTGGACTTTGCAAACTTGTGACGTCATTTCGATCCGAAATGTGGACGAAGGTACTGATTGGTTGGTAGGTGTCAGCTGACCCAGTTTCTCTGTATTCATCATATCACGGCGCGTATGTATAGCATGCAATGGCAGTTATAAAAATAATTCAAATGCCGCCGCGCGTGTCGCGTGCAGTCCCCCCAGCACGCGCACGCGGTACGCAGTACTATACTACGCACAGTACAACTGCAACATGATTCCGTGCGCGTGCAGAAATGTTTACATTTCTCAAAGATATGCATCCGGGGCGCGTTACGTGTCCGGGTAGCAACGCGCGCCTTGATCAGGGGTTTCCCGAAGGTCCAAAAACCGAGCAGGCTAATTGGTCAAAATCTAGAGGTCAAGAGGCGGTTGTCTTGCATAATTAATCGCCAGATCTGCACACATTATTATAGACGCTCGTCGCGTTGCACGAGAGGCTATTCCATAGACTAAGTGGGGTGCACAACTACAGAAACATTTTACGGATGTATCATGTGAAGTAACTATGGATGAAAGATTTTACACTACTTATTAAACTCTGATGACCTGGAGTTTCCTATATATGTACCCAGCAAGATATGGGAGCAAGGGGTACCCCCTGTCCCTAGGCTATACCCAGTACACACTCCAGACTATTGTTACCTAATGCCCCCCCCCCCCCTCTCACTATCTGAAAGGAATTCGTGGGAACACGAAAAAATTAAAGAATTTAAAACCACCACTTTTCTTTTTACTTAAAATTAGAACAAGCATTTACTGTCATAAGTTGATATTAACTGCATGGTTATACTGCATGGTTATACTTTGAAACCGATCGCGTCCCCACCCGCTTCCTTTTTGGAGGCCGCCTGGAATTTAATTATTTTTTTTCACAACAATATATGTATATAATAAACAATGTCAATCAGTCAATCGGAAAATATATACTTACGAGTCGCATTTTGTTTTGCTGATATGGTGCTACAAACATACTAACAAATACTTTCAATATGTTCAGTTCTCTTGTCCGACATGTCTCTTTAATTTTTAATGAGTCTTTGAACAGGGAAACCCCAACGGTTGCCATAATTTTTTTTTATGACGGCCATCTTGAAAATAGAAATATAAAGTTCCCCTTTCTCCTTTTTTTGAAAACCCGGACGTGAAACTTTTGTTATTTTTACTCGGCCTTACCTTATCACCCCTGTAGATTTTACCATATCGGGCGATGCATATTTGGCCCCTGACGTCTATGAACAGCTCCCGTTCTAATTCCTGGAAGTCTTCAACTCTTCCATAGTTTACGTACACCAAATCTCCCTGTAATACAAATTGCACATATCTTAACGATGGACACAGAGGGCGTATTCGCAACCCCGTTCTCGAGTGACTCGAGTACAGCGTTCTCAAGTTGCCGATCGATTACGAACGCCAAAGTGCCGTGTGGAGTGCATCTGAGCGAGAAATCAAGATGGCAGCCGCCGTATTAATACTCCAAATGAAAAGAAATGGCATTTCACGATCTTACAAAAATAATTCATAAATGCCTCAGCGAGTCTCACTATCCCTATTGGTCGAGAGCCTGTCACGTGGGTATGTTTAAACCGTGGTTTAAACACGGCTGGAAGTTGTTTAAACACGGCGCGTCATAACCATCTGTTCTCAGCTGATACGCAACAAGGAGAGCATAGTAGGTGCGCGCACAAGATGTACTGAACTTCATAATGTAAGACAACGCTAATTCATGCGTATAAAACGCTGCATCTCGTGCGTGTGCGTACGCGCACACGACAGACAGGCGCGGTGCGCTTTCACGTGCTCACAAGGTCGATACGTACGCATGTGTTTTGTACTGAGCAAATGGGAGAAAAGGTGGGGTGAAAAAGCTTCGCATTTTGTCCTTTTTACGGGAGTTTTTGCATTTTTCGTAAGAAGACATTCATGAATGGGATAAAAATGTGATGACCCAGTCTTTACCAGTCAATAATAACCTCGAAGGGTTGTGACCGATGTTAATAGACCTCGCCTCTCGCTCGGTCCATTAACAGAAGTCATGCCCCTCCTCGGTTATTATTGACATGGTAAAGACCGGGTCATCACACTTTTATCTTATTAAAATCCTGAAACAGCAATAGAAATTGGCAAATACAATCCCACTCCTACTTTATTTTCCTATATAATTTATACTTTTCCTGGAATGAACGAGTTCTTCCAAGTTTACAAAATTAACGCAGGTTCCGGAAGGGCCCAAGTCCGCCATCTTTGTTCTTGACGTTCTTCATCTGCTCACCAAAAAGTGGGGAGTGAAAATCCTGTTCGCTTTCGCGAACACCGTTTGCGTGTTGGTTCTCGCCATTCGAAACTCTGTTCGCGTGTCCATTCAGCACGAGAACAGGATCCAATGGCGAATCCAATGGCGAATCATTTGATGTGCACATAAACCATATCATTTTATTTCTCCAAAAGAACAATTAAAGTGTCGACTTTTCGGAAAATTCCACATTGCATAATTGGTAAAAAAGGAATCATGTTTCAATTACCCAACTTTCGGTTTCCAAGTTTTATATCCTTTATTCTTTTGGATTGTTTAATACTGAAAACAAAGCATGTCAACCTCTACGATGACGAAGTTTCAATACAATAATTACGAAATTGTATAATTTTACCCTTGAGCATGAATTAATGGTGATTTCAAAGTGATTTTAAAGTTCTCATTTCCTTTTTTTGGCACTTGAGGGCTTTGATATTGACAAAAGTGGGTATTATATTGATGCCGTGCTGGGTGTATTGTGCGGGACTGGATATAACCCACGGACAATGCCCAATCCAATCAAAGTTGAATCGCTGAGAATAATTATAAACAATGGCATCATCGGCAGTGCTCTCCCAACTCTACTAACCCTAACTACCCCAAGCCTTACAAACTCTACACTGTAAAAATGTTGGACAGTACATTTAAACCCCACTTTAACCAACATTGGTTTGTGCACAGCTGTGGTTATACAACAGTTGGTAAATTACGTGTACGAAATTACCCAAAGGTTGAACATGTTGACAATTATAACAACGTTGGGTAATCTGTTTGCCGAACTTCCTTCCAACAGTGTAAAGGGCCGGTTCATACTTCACGCGAATGCGAATGCGAAGAGAATTTGCGAAGATTCACACAGGTTGAAATATGTTCAACTTTTGTAAACTCGCAGCGCGAAAACCTGCCCTGACGTCACAAATTCGCGTTCGCATTCGATTTCGCACCATATATGTATGAACCAGCCTTAACAGGCAGGCTGTGTTGAATTTTGATGGGTTCAGGACTGTAGTGGGTTGGCACCATTGCTATGGAGCTATGATGCCCCAATTTTGTGATCTGATCTGAGAAAACCCTTCACATGTCGCCGAACCTGCATTGTATAGATAATGGCACAATAGTCCCTCAGGATTTTTTGTTGACAATTTGAGTTTCTGCTACCAATTAAATCATTAATATCTAAATTATCATCCCTGAAAATATTAACTAAAAATGCCATCATTTTAAATGTAACAATTTGCAATCTTTCAGTCACTTTTTGTGCAAACCCAATGAGTTACGCAGAAGTTTAAAACTTGATTTCTCAAAATGAAGTCGGCTGGCTTTCGTAAATTCCTGACAGCATAACTCAAGTTACAGACATCCCAGAATCACGAATAAAACAGTTTTGAAAACAACATAAGTTTCACCATGTGAAGAGTTTTCCCAGATCACATTACATTTGTCCAAGTATAAAGAAACGCGCGTATCTCAGAATCATTATATCTGAAATATATTCCAATGTCATGTTGATTAGGGATGAATTTTGACGCTGCTACTGCTGTTGTTGTGAACGGGTTCCGCTTGACCGTATGCTGCACTGCATGCAACACATCATGAGGTTTTGCACCGAGAGCTTCGTTTTCAACCTGAAGTGCGCAGATGGTGCTCGTGTGAAATTCTTCTATTGACCTACCTCTATTTCTCCGTCTGCAGAATATGCGTTGAACGGGGCTAATACATCCTTATCAATCGGCGGGTTTTCAATATCCGGATCAAGTGGTGGTTCACGTATTTGTGATTCGAACTCTACAGCTCCAGCTGCATTCAGAAGTTGAATCTAGAAAATGACAAATAGGGATGCATACATATTTCAATTGATAACACCTCACCCACAGAGCGTCTCGATTGGCCGAGAGCGGGTCACATGACTCCATTCACTATTTTTGCTATCTTCCTGTGCACGCCAAAAGTACGGTACCGGCACTAGGCCTATACAGTGGACCATGCAGCCAAAGTGGATTTTTACACTTTGAGCGGCATTTGTTTGGTAATAGCAAGGCCCCTGCTAGATCAATAATTTATACCATAACAACATGCGGGTGGATGCCATCGTCAGTTCTGGATTTAAAGGTAATTTTCAAGGTCAAATGGAGTAATTTTGTATTTTTAAATTATGTACCATATTTCATCTACATTGTACATTAATACCGTAGATCTGTACATTACAACAATTTTTATTCTCATTGAGATGTCCGAAAGTATTCGAAAGTTGTCAAAAACAGTCCGTCCCGTTATATGTCCATTGTTTTTGACAGGATATTCCTGGCGTCCAGACTACCAGGAATTTCCCGTAAAAATATTTTTACAGCGTAACATTCCAAAGAATGCGACTAAAAGAAAGTGGAGAGTATTTCCGGTGAACGGTCGGCCGTTTAGCTCTACTTGCATATTCTAAACATATAAAATATTGTTTGCAATTAACTCCCTCTCCCTCCTTGGGTACCCTTTCACCACATCAAAGGAGATGGAATCAAGTTCTACATGATGCCTCTATTAAACTCATCAATATCCTCTCTCAACAGTGTCAAAATACACTTCAGAACCTCCATCAGAATATTGCCAATCTCGACTAGGAACTTAGATCCAGATGTTCTGACACCAGATATAGTAATTTACATGATGGAATCGAAATGGGCCTATTTAACCTTGATTCTGTTATTCTTTACGTAGACGTAGACGTAGACACAGACGTTCAGACGTCCCAGGCCCAAATCTGCACCACCACCCCCTTCCGATACTGTAGTTAACCTTTCCTCCTCATCCATATCTGACGCTGAATATACATTTCTCTCCAAGGGTCTCAATTTTTTTCCTACTCCCCACACTGTAATCCAGGTAGAGCTCAGCCAAGTTGAATAATCACACTAAACTACATCTGCCTTGACTGACCCCAAAAGTACATTCTCTCAAGAGTTACAACAGGTGCTTGACGATATGCGACCACGTGACCAGCTGTCCAAGAAAGCTCATACATTTCTTTCTCCCTCTATGACTGCCAGGTTTTACTCCTGTTCGTCTGTTGATTGCGACAGTCCGTCCTTTGCGTGGCGCGTTGGGACTGTTTTGTGCTTGTTCGTTCTTTGATTTCTAATATGCCCGTTGTTTTACAAATCTGTTCTTCCTTCCTGATTTTCGTCTTTTCTTCCTTTTTTTGTCTTCGTTTGTGCTTGTCCTATGATTCCTGCTGTGTCCTTTGTTGCTGCTGTGATGTCCTTTGATTATTGGTTTGTCTTTCGTTTGTTTTCGCACTGATCTTTCTTCGTTACTGTATAATTGATTTTTAATTCCACGGTCCTTCGTTCTTTACAAATTCTCCCTCGTCTGTGTGCGGTTTTGTCCATCTTTGATAGTGTTTTGTCGTCGTTTGTTAGTATTTGTCTGTTAATTGCTGCTTTGTCCTTTGATTGTTGGTTTGTCTTTCGTTCGTTTGGAGTAGTTCGTTCTTTTGGAATTAAATTTTCTCCATTTTGGCCGCCCATACTAGTCCGGGCATGGGAGTCCGTGCATGGGGGTTAGGCTGGATGACTCTTGCATATAACAATATTCATGAGTTGAGCTTAGGCTTTTCAAAATACTCAGACACTGGAAACTCGTCAAAAACCACCGGGAACTGTGGGGAACTCGGTAGTTGGATATGTTTACAAGTCAAGTAATATTTTACGTCAAGTGTATGTCCAATAATTTTTTTTTTTTTTTTTAACAACTACATGGTTACCGCGTTCGATTACTTACCCAGCGCTTACTCGTGCAAGCGCGAGTCCGTTCGATTTATCTGTCGCGTGACTTCTCGCGCTTACTTGGGCCTGGTCCTACTAACCGACTCGCCGAGCCGGTTAGTAGGGTAAGTATCCCATAAGGCCATGCTAAAAACATGGCTGCCAAGTTCGGCGATGCGCCAGCGGTGGGAAATTAATTCAAAACAGCGACAAATATTTCTTTCCAAATTACTCTGGACGATTGACGTAAATGTGTACATATTGCGAATAAAGCACCAAGTATGTCACCTTATTTAAAACCAATCCACTTTAAAATGGGGCTCCGATTCTGTCTGTCCATCAACAATCATGGACACTCCGCCTAACAAGGCAGATTCATGAACATTTTAAGTTGCTTCAATTCTTTTAAATATTATATCACTGGAAAGAGTAAAACAATTTAAATAAATTGAGGGGGTCAATGGTCATTAGTTAACCCTATGCAAAAGCTATGGATTTTTGTTGATTACATTTTTGGTCATTTTGGAGGACAATTTCAATTAAAAAGTTGTGACCATGTTTCTAAATTGCTAAATGTTTTAATTGAAAATTTGAGCCTCATTCATTTCTTATCAATTTGTTATCAAAATAAAAATAATTATATGAGTCATTTAAAATAGTAACAAACACCAATTATTTGTCAATAAATGATCAAAAAATAAATAAAAAACAAATTATAAACTGTTCACAGCGCTGACAGAAAATTGGGTATCGTAAATAGCGCCACCAGGCCTACAGAGATGTTGTCACTTGCCGCATTGACGTCACTCGAGTGACACGAGATCGTTGTTACTTTAACGTACTGCGCATGTGCAACTTTTTCCGATTTGGAGGCACGAGTAAGCGCGGGTAAAGTAATCGAACACTGCTTGTTGTAAGTCTGACCTTTACCTTTAACACCCGTGTGTGGTACGGGCGATTAGCATTTTAATACTGGCTCACTGAGGTGTACACAGCAGTACTTGGGGTGCCGTTGATATTTTTTGGGGCGTGTGAAAGAATCTATAGTCTTGTTCATTGATTTTGTGCTTTTTGTATACATTGTAAATAAATATTTGAGAACTGTACATTTTGTTTTCATCTGTAATTATGTCTGAGCGTCCTGAATGATGAGACCGGTGTCATGCCAAAAAGTGTCCGGTGCCAAATACTGTCCGCTCATTAGCATACTGCTCTCTGATTTGTCAAGTGGGTATTACGTCATCGCGATACCGGAAGCTTGCTAAATAGTGTCCGGGCGTAGCGTGCATCCATCGCGTCCTTGCCGTCAAGGCTCAAGCTATCATCAACACTGCGTGACGATCATTCGCATCTTTTAATATCTTTTGGGGTTTATTTTACCTCTTTTATTGTTGATTAACTTGAGTTTGGTATATTGCTTTGTATGAACTAGCATATATCAATAATGTTTGGCCTGTGTGTGTTTTGTTGGCATTTTCGTTCACGTCTTTTGCATATAAATAATCCTAGGACATGTAGCTCCATGGCCTAACGTTACACAGTTTTGCGTTTATTCCCTCTAGTCTTATTATTTCTGTACATTAGATTTGCACTTCAATTAGCAGCATTAAAATAAGAATTATTCTCACTTTCTGGAATGTTGATTTTTATATTCAGATGAAAAAATTGCAAACTTTCAAATTACAAACTACCCATTCATGTGGAAAATGTTTATAACTTGAAAATATTGTAATTTCCCCTGAATTGAAACGGGAACTAGCTGCTGATTGGCCTCTTGAACAAGGCATATCTTGTTCATGCATCTTCATAATCTTCTTAAATACATATACTTACATGTAGTATTTATAATAAATACAAAAAGGGGATTTTTTAGAGGAGAACATTGGGGGAAACATGAAGGGGACATACCGTAAGTGTTTGGGGAAAAGATTCAGAGATGTCTTTAAATTCATTGATTATTATTATTTGTATTTCCTCTTAGAGTAACTTTCCCAAAGAATGCGACCAAAAGAAAGTGGAAAGTTTAAGTGTTTTTTAGAAAGATAAAAAAAAATGTATGACGTAATAGATGATATTTTTTAACGGCGCCTTTCAGGAAAAAATGGCATATCTCACCTTGTTTTGATTTGCATCGTCAAACTCGGGAGGGTAGGACAGCAGCACTCTGTAGGAGACAATCTTAGCCGAGTCCAGTCCCTGAGAAAGCCAGTTGTCCTTCACCCATTGCGCCTGCTCTAGACTAACGGGGCTTCCGGCCACATGGGATTTGTTGGACAAGTATCTATAGTGAGAGAAAAATAAAAACAATCATTTTTTTTTTAACTTCCATTCATTTAAAAGTCTGATATAGCTTTGCTAATTATCAAAGCAAAACATTACAAGCTTGTTGAAACATTGAAAGCTTGCTGTTTATAAAGATGGCACCAGTGCTAATTCTTCTTACAGGATTTCCTGCTATCATTTTCAAGACAAAGGTCCCAGGGCTTTCAAGAAAACTATCTAAAGACTTTTGAAAATGCCGCGGCCTTTCCTGCTCTTTTCAACAAACATCATGAACGTGCTCAAATAGCGGATTAAGTTCAAACTTGTTTGGTTAGGTACATGTTGAATCAAACACAGTTAAATTATTACTAATTATTTTAACTTAACAAAAATACATATCATACGCAATGAGACTACTGCTCATGCAATGGCAAGAAGATAGAAAAAACGACACCGTCATTTTTTTTTTATAAAACAGTAAATTAAAGTAAATTTTCACGTGTGTCCCCCGACCATTTCAAATATTTAAAACTATCATGGTGTCCAAGGTGCAATATTGGGAAAAAATCCTATAAGTTACCATTTATTTTGGCCTGAAAAATATTTTTTAAAAAGATGTGATATAATATCAAAATTTGCATTAATCCTCATAGGGGCGGTGGCTATACGAACAAGAATCTCTTTATTTGTTTTGCCTTGCCCCTAAGTTTTTGTTGTTTATTTTGTTTTGTTTGTTTTGTTTTGTTTTGTTTGATTTCATCTCAACTATAAATTGAAATACCGTGACCCGGCTTCATGAAATCCTGTCTCGTTTGGCCCAGACATTACGTTGGGGCGGAATCCGCCCCCTGGGGTTTTGAGAGGGCAAACATTAAAGGCCCACTCTTCTAGCCTGTGAACGAAAGAGGCGTTTGAGCTATATACAGTAAATGGGGAAAGATGTGCAAAACCTTCCTCAAGAAACGTTAATCCTTTACACAATTAGATCTAGTTCAATTTATTAGCTGCCGGACTGGTCCATAGTGCATACCCTTATGTCACAATATCTAGTTGAGTGGGTTTTCGGATAGATTCTTGCCAAACAGTTTTTTCCTACTTAGTACATCATAAAATTATCAAAAATTGTTGTTGGCATTTTGTTGGCGGCCATCTTGGTATAATGGCGGCCATCTTGGTATAATGGCGGCCATCTTGGTATAATGGCGGCCATCTTGGTATAATGGCGGCCATCTTGGTATAATGGCGGCCATCTTGAAATCTGATGTCAAAAAGCTCTATTTTACTCAATAATTTGCTTTTTTTTCATATTTCTTTGTGAAAATAATTGTTTGTGTGCTCTGACAACTCTTTAATATATTAAATCAACAACTCATAACCCAAGAAAGTTTGAAAATATATATCACATTGAACAACCAGCCTATATTAAATCCAGATCAAGTGCTGAAATATATAAAAAAGCACGTGGCAGCCATTTTGAGCTTGGTAGCCATCTTGAAGCATATTTTAATCAATGTAATGTGCATATTTGACTGAGTTCATTGATCATAACAAAGTAATGAGGTAAAGAAATATAAAATATTTAGACAAATCTGATTTTTTTAATGTTAAAACTACTAACATTTGCCGCCATTTTGAATTTGGCAGCCATCTTGGTAATGATATGGCAGCCATTTTGAATTCAGGAACCATCTTGGGTTATGAGTTGTTGATTTAATATATTAAAGAGTTGTCAGAGCACACAATTATTTTCACAAAGAAATATGGAAATGAAAAGCAAATTATTGAGCAAATTAGAGCTTTTTGACATCAGATTTCAAGATGGCCGCCAAAAAAATGGCAACAACAATTTTTGATAATTTTATGATGTATTAAGTAGAAAAAAACTGTTTGGCAAGAATCTATCCGAAAAGCCCACTCAATTACACAAGGGTATGCACTACAACGTCAAATACACTCGGTAGCTTGCATCATGCTGTACGTCGTATTTTTTCTTGTCTTCATGGCTTATCACCAACGTATACGGGGGTCAAAGGTCTTGGCCCCTTCTTTTGTAATCTCTGTGTAAATAATTTATGTCAACACTTGGAATCCGTCGCACAATAGTGGTGCAAATTTATCATTCATAGCCTAACCAAATAACAAACCTGCAAAATGCCACGGGACATGCAACCCACTTCAGGGAATTTACAGGAACTGTGTACACACTTGTACTTGGGGGGTCTGTGTGTAGGCTACATTATAGTCAGTGTTATAACTGCAGTGAAACGGTCATCGTTTCCGCCAAACTGTAGATGGATTGTATTTGGCACTAACAACTCGATGCTAACTGAGAACTTTGAACAAATTAACGCATCCAGCAGGTAATGTGCCGCGTATATAGTTTCACAACAGCTGTGATTGTGAATCCGTATAACAGTTTAAGGCTGTGTTGGAAAACGACTGAATCGGGCCTTGAACCCACACGAAACCACACAAATCAAGCCACAAAGGCAACCTTGTTGACCTCGATCCCCCAAATCAGGAGTATGCCTAAGGCCCCCCAAAAACAGTTCTGCTTACGGTTACCCTACCTACCCTATTTTAACGGCCTCAACCCTTTTTATCTTGACAAAAATTAAAACATTAAATAAAGAAAAATACATAAATGCTGTAATACCTTTAAACCTTGACTACATGTAGACACCTACATATGCTCAGCACCAAAAACAAAAGCCAAACAAATTCCCTACCCACCTACCCTATTTTCAAATGCCATGTAATCGGAAGCAGAACTTCTTTTTTTGGCCTATATAACCTTTGCTCGGGCGGGGTGCAGCAACAAATATGGTGCATCACGACAGAAACTTGGCATCACTTCCGCAAGTTTCTCCAAGGTTGATATACGGTTTCGCAGAAAGAAACTGCGACCTTTTCAATCAATTCACGGTGCCTGTTCCGGGAAAACCCCTCTGAACAGTGGATGGAAAATGGTAAACAAGAGCATCTGGAGGTTATGGAATTTGTGCAATCTCCCTTCAACAATTATTGTCAAATGGTAGACAACTCACGCAACTTTTCTTGTTGTTTTCAACCTTACAAGGGGTAAAATGCCAGCAAATCCACTGAATATTTCATTTAAATAGTGGAGAATTATTGGACAACAGACAAGGAAAAACAACACTACTGTGAAAACTTTTTTTGTTTAGTTTTCTTTTGTTTCGGATATCAGTAAACACTTTTTTCATAACCTCAAAATACACTCGGCCAAAAAAGAAAGTTCCCGCCTTGTACTTCTTTTTTAATAATCCAAGAATACTGCTATCATTTCAAACACTTCAAAAAACCATCAATGCAGAAAAGGGTTCTGCTTCTAATGATGCATCATTTATGGCACACGACGTTTGCTTAAAGGAGAGAAAAAAAGTAAGATTTGTCAAATTGGGTGCAAAAATAAAAGTGGCACTTTTATGATACAGACTCAGAAAACGTTTTTATCAATGTCAACACTAAACATATGGTTTATCAAAACTGCTGCTGAAATCGTGAATCGTGAAGCGAATTCGAGATTGTTGTCCGACATTTAAGAGGGCTTTTGCTAAATGTTCAATGTAATATATTTCCTGCTATATACTACTATTTTTGCACCTAATTCGACTAAACTCATTTATTTCTCCCCTAAAACAAACGTGTGCCATAAATGATGCATCATTAGAAGCAGATCCTTTTTTCTGCATTTATGGCTTTTCGAATTGTTTAAAATGATTGCAGTATTCTTGAGTTATTCCAAAAAGTACATGGCGGGAACTTTCATTTTTGGCCGAGTGTTGATAATTCCCGGCAGTTTAGAGCCAAAACAAAACTACTGAATTATTACGAAATACCGTACTAGACTAGGCCTATGTACAGTACATATCAGTCTCAAGCATCTTGTGAAATCATGGCACCTGGTGTGCTGCCGTTCCCCGACCCGATAATTCACCGACTCTGTAAATTGCTTCGTTTTGTCTAAAGTATGATCAGGGAACCAGACTACTAGAACAGAATTCTTTCTCTATTTTCCCCAGCATCTATGCACACAAAACTTTAAACAGGTCAGTGTTTAATACCGGCAGTAATTGCTAGCACGCTATAAAATACTAACCCCCAAATCCATTCATTTCTGAAAATTACAACAAAAGAAAATGACATAGGACCTTTAAACCTTTATCAATACGATTATGAAATCGTTTTTCACTGAAATATGCGAGTGACCTTTGTGTTTCAGTTATCTGGCAAAATACAATATCACAAATGTTGATATCAAACTACTCAATTAATTCACTGATAATTACCCAAACGTTCTGCAAAACAGGTATTGTTTTTATGTAGTTCCCTGCAGCTCCGTTTCTCGACAAAATGAAGTCAGAATGTCCGTTTAACTGACTTCTTTGTTAATATTACACGTGTTATTTTTTGGCTGAGTGGAGAAACCTTATAACGAAGGCGTTCAAAAACCAACCAACCAACCAAACAAAAGCAACATAAAGAAAAAAAGAAACCCCACCCCCCCAAAAAAAAATCTTATAATACAGATTTCTCGTTGTGTACAAGGGCCAATGCATTAAAAGCGAAGTTTCATACGTTCGTATATATGTACATGGGTTAAGAACTGGAACTATAATTTAAATCGTCTATCAATAGTCGACTTGGATTTGTTCAGTTTTGAAACAAACACTTCCCGAAATGACGTGGTTGCGCTTTCAGACTCCGACAAGAAACACTTCCGTCTTGCCTTCTCCCTGTATTGTTTAGTGTTTAAAAGTTTAAAATAAACTAAAACTAATATTTAGACTCTCCAAACGGAGACGAAAAAGCAAAACAAAACAAAACAGAAACAAAATAAAACAAAACAAACCACAATACACAAACCATAACCCCCCCCCCCAAAAAAAAAAAACAGCTGTCGACTGACTTAGTTTTAAAAATCGTTACCTGTTTTAGTTCGACGATAGACAACGCATGAATCAAGACAAAAGCGCTTGTTCAAAGCCATCAGTAAATAGCCCTATTGTATAAATTGAGTATTGATAATCCTGAAACGAGTATCCCTTAAAGGATTAAAGATGCTTAATCTATTATTATAGCATTTTTATTCGTTTGTATTATTTGATTATTTTTCTGAATATCGCCCCGTCTCATGCCTATTCATTCAGCGAATTTAGCGAACATTTGTATGCCCACCATATTATCATTCGTACCATTGCTTGCAGACTCTGTAGCCTACAAAACCCATGTGGTGTTATACAAAACCCATGTGCTGTTATAAACGTTTACTTATAGCCATAGGCCTACATGTACTTACTGTAGATTCGACCGGATGTTTTCCGCCTTCATGCCACTAATGAGCTTCCCGCTGATGCTCGGATCTGGCTCCTTAATGGCGTCCTGGTAGCTCTTGGGCGCTGTGGGGGTGTCGGTCGTGGGCTCTCCGCTACCCGACACGGCCGGTGCGGTCACGTAGTGGCCGAGGAGAATACCAACCCCGATCCCCACGGCTAGCGTCACCGCACCAGCTATACCAATAATCACCTTGACGTTCATTTTGTGTGCATAGAAGAACCCAATTCAAAAAGGATACCTCTGTCACTGTCAGCTAGGCAGAAACTTCTGAGCGGAAAGAGAATTTCAAAAGGAGTGCTGTGTTATACATGTGCCGCAATGTTTATTACTTGCACACACAATGTTTGACCAGTGACCTTATGACGAAGCACGCTGCATGTTGAGGAAGCACCTGTTAAGCCTCGGGACATTGTGTCCAATGGTGACCTAGTCGTGGTTACAAGACGTCCTTAGAGGTGCGACGTATGGGCTCCGTGCGCCACCAAAAGAGGGCGCTGTCCACATAGCAACCGCACTTCCATAATGATACCCTGCACGATATGGGGGAAAGGGTACCCCCCCCCCCCCCCCCCCCCATTTTTATCCCTATACCCTAAGCACACTCCAGATTATTGTTATCTAACACATCCGCCTAAATTTCTGAATAGAATTCCTGAGATTCCGGGAACACAATGACCAACACAAAAGAGGGGGGGGGGGGGGGGGGGGGGTTCCCTTTCCCCCATATCGTGCTTCATATGTCCATAATTACACAATCTGTCAATTGCATGACCCCCCAAAATGTATTATTTAAATAAAGTTCTGGGTTTACAATTTATGCTAATCAGCTTGGCGCAGCCATTTCATATGATGCACGATATAGGGCAGAGGGAACCCCCCCCCCCCCCCCCCCCCCCCCCTCTGTGTTGGTCATTGTGTTCCCGGAATCTCAGGAATTCTTTTCAGATCTCTAGGGCGATGTGTTAGGTAACAATAGTCTGGAGAGTGTATAGGGTATAGGGACAAAAGGGGGGGTACCCCTCTGCCCCATATCGTGCTGGGTATACCCAAAATGGCTGCGCCAAGCTGATTAGCAAAATTGTAAACCCATAACTTTTTTTGAATAATACATTTTGGGGGGTCATGCAATTGATATATTGTGTAATTATGATCAGCTATTATAACCTGGGGGTTCTGTGCTTCAACTTTTGTGCAGACTTGATACATTTGGGCTTTAAAAATTGGTCCTATTTGGCTTGGCAAGTGGAGGGATACTGTATGAAAAATGGCAGCTAGCCGGTTTGAGAAAAACCACATTTTTAGGGGTGGTACTCTTTGGGGACAATTAGCAAAAATTCCAAACGGCTACCAAACGGCTACCCTACCAAAAATTGAAAAGAATTTGACAGATTAAGATTCAAACTATAATTTTCAGTAGTGCCACAAAAACTGAGAGACTTCTGGATAAGGATTTGTTCACTGTGAAGTTAGTGATTTTACACTAAGGTCAATAGGAGTATATTTAGTGTGGTGCACCCCCTGATCTCTATACACTGGATTGGCAGCGCAGCAGTGATTGCCTATGCGTGAATTGAAGCCACCGCGCGGCCATCTTGCTATATTCAAAACAATGGCCGTTTTCCAAGCTCCAGGCTTCAGCTCCGTCTCCAACTTTAGCCCATTCACAAACTGCATGCATGGATGCAGTGGGGCCCGCTCTATAGTCCCCCGTCTCATTAGTCCCCCGTCTCATTTGTCCCCCCATTTAATAAATGGATTATATTCAATCAGCTATCTGAAGTATATTCAGTTGTTGACTGCCATCATGCACTAGCTTGGTAATCAATTAATTAATTATTATTTAGTTATTATTTAATTAATTAATTTCTGGATGGGCTATTGAGAAGAAGGAACTAGGTATAAGGGGGGACCAATGAGACGGGGGACCAATGAGACGGGGGACTATAGACATTACCCCGATGCAGTTTGGCAATGGGCTGAATTCGGAGACGGAGCTGAAGCTAGGGGCTTAGAAAACGGTTATTGTTTTGAATATAGCAAGATGGCCGCGCGGTGGCTTCAATCGCGGAGCTAGCTTCGCAGCCAATCCAGTTTATAGAGATCAGTGGGTGCACCCATAGCGCGCAACGGCTGGCCGACAGCGCCCTCTAGCAACACACTTACTGACACGTAACGCCAAGGACAAATCGCTGAGAACGTCTTGGCTATAGACCAGTTCCTAATAAATTCAAATTTTTGCACGCATGCGCATCAATGGACCTGCAGGCAAAAAGCGAAATCGGCCCATTGAAAATGTACAGGGGTCCAAACAATTTTTGCATTTTCTCTCAATTTCTCGAAGATTTGTCCCATTTGGCTTCTGAAAAGTCCCTGAAATCGTCCTAGGTATTACTTTCTGGTCTAAGTGTTTTTTTGGGGGGTACAAAATAAAAACTTTAAAATTATTTTTCGTCCCGTGCGCACGAGGCCTAAGGAATTATCCAGGGCTCCTTTCCACACGAGTGCCAACAACTAACCGTGTGCTTCGGGGTACCATCCACGTTGCACTTTTTGCCGCTGACTGTCGCAGCGTGATTTTCGCGTGGGGCGGCCCGGGCTTAACACACAATCTCCGGGCAACCTGACCGTCTGTGCACGGTGAAATCATTTTGTCCGGCGTGGATGGCTGAATCACATCGTATACTGACGTGTGCAACTGTAATCCTCTCGTGAATGTCATTCTAGTATTACGGTATTTTCACTATTTTGCCAACATCCAGAACAACCATGGTTTTAAGCTGTAGCGTGTATGGATGCGAGACAAAATAAAGAGTTAAGTCCCCGTAGCCCTTCCCCCAAAAAACAAAATAAGCAATGGAAAAATCATAATAAAGGAAATCAAATAAAATAGCACATTCGGATTTCTTTTAAAAAAAAACACAAGAAATTACATTTATGTTGCCATTCCAAAATTGTAAACAGACATGGTTCTACAAAGGGGCTCACCCCCCCCCCCCCCCCCCCCCCAAAAAAAAGAAGGGGAGAAAGAAAGAAAGAAAAAAGAAACAATTTAAATTTACAACAAAAAGCTAAATATTTCCAAAACTTAAAGAATGTTATCTTGCCAAGAATAGTGCAAGGCCTCAAAATTGGTGTACATGTAAAACCGCCCGTGATTTGCAGAACTAGTTGATGATCATTTGCAAATTTGTTTTTGATTAATAGAATATTTAATTCAGGCCAATAATGATGTATATTTTGTCCAAATAATTATGAAAAGTCAACAGACGTTAATAGTGTGTCAAAGTCATCGTATAAAAGCTATAGGATATTTTGAGGTCCAAATTATTGTTTGATGAAGAAGGGGTTATTTGCTTGAACACTCTGGAGAAAACATGTCAAATGTAATGGTGGTTTAAGAATTGCATTTCTTTGACTGTATACACTACTTTGGTTAAAACAAACTGAACTTTCTGAAGTGATACTCAGCATTATTACAGAATGTATATTTTTCTATTCAGCACCAAAATAGTGAAAATACCGTCATACTAGAATGACATTCACGAGAGGATTACAGTTGCACACATCAGTATACGATGTGCTTCAGCCATCCACGCCGGACAAAATGATTTCACCGTGCACAGACGGTCAGGTTGACCGGAGATTGTGCGTTAAGCCCGGGCCGCCCCACGCGAAAATCACGCTGCGATAATCAGCTGCAAAAAGTGCAACGTGGATGGTACCCCGAAGCACACGGTTAGTTGTTGGGACTCGTTTGGAAAGGAGCCCTGCTTAATTCCTTAGGCCTCGTACGCACGGGACGAAAACATTTTAAAAGTTTTTATTTTGTACCCCCAAAAACCACTTAGACCAGAAAGTAATACCTATGACGATTTCAGGGACTTAAAAAAATCCAAATAGGACAAATCTTGGAGAAATTTAGAGAAAATGCCAAAACATTTTAGACCCCTGTACATTTCCAATGGGCCGATTTCGCTTTTTGCCTGCAGGTCCCATTTATGCGCATGCGTGCAACATTTGAATTTATTAGGAACTGGTCTATTTTGCTAGTCTATGGAATAGCCGCTCGTGCAACGCGACGAGCGTCTATAATATGTGTGCAGATCTGGCGATTAATTATGCAAGACAACCGCCTCTTGACCTCTAGATTTTGACCAATCAGCCTGCTCGTTTTTTGGACCTTCGGGAAACCGTTGATCAAGGCGCGCCCCGGATATGCATATCTTTGAGAAATGTAAACATTTCTGCACGCGCACAGAATCATGTTGCAGTTGTACTGTGCGTAGTATTTACTGCGTACCGCGTGCGCGTGCTGGGGGAGCACGCGACACGCGCGGCGGCATTTGAATTATTTTATAACTGCCATCGCACGCTACATACGCGCCGTGATGAATACAGAGAAACTGGGTCAGTTGACACCTACCAACCAATCAGTACCTTCGTCCACATTTCTGATCGAAATGACGTCACAAGTTTGCAAAGTCCACTCCGATTGGCTGGCGCGCGGGGTCGCATAAATTAGCATGTCCGCATATATCAGACGTTGATATGCAATGCAATGCATGCAACGTCTGATCCTCAGTCTACTATTTTGCATGGGAGCGCGCGCGACCTGCTTATGCATAATTTACAGCGGGTCAAACAAATAATCGCGCTTGCGCACTGGAGGAAACTCATGTTTTAGTAGTCAGTTAACGTTCTGAGCAGAGTGATTCTGGACTGACTGGCAAACAGGATTGATAAATCTTCGGATTGTTCCAAAATGTGATCTGGAATATCAGACGTTATCTCTGCCGACATCAGTCCCAGATGTTCAGCACGATGTAACCGATCAACGGCTAGGGCTTTCAATGGCACGACGACAATAACCAGCGCTTTCTCCTGTTTGCATTCGGTTACTTTGTTTCGTTCAAGCATGCAGGAAATGGAGCAGCTTGAAAAATTACACTCTTGCCAAATCCCGTTGGTAAATTAACAAACAAATTATGGCCACGTACAAATTGATGAATGACACTGATCTGATGACTTTTTAGCTTTCCAAAGCCCATTTTGTTGCTGTAAAATCCATCGCTTTGTACACGCGATCAGACATTTTTCCAACAAACTACGAATGGCTTGGTACTGCGCTGCACCAGTAAGGAAGGCTGCACGTACACACGTACGGATACCCCTACAACTTAACAATGAGGCTCCTAATGTACTAGAGCCCCATAGAAAGAAGCCAAATTTTCACATAGGCTACTACAGCAAGAATACAGAACACAATTTCCATGCACTGTGTTTACACTGTGCACACAAAAACTGCTACAAAGTTTACCCCAAAAATCTGTTTGTTGCTTACTTTACATCCTCACCTTGTGTGCACCTAGCAAAGGATCGGTCGAATCTGTCCCAGTTTTAGAGAAAAAAAGTGAAAAAATCCCTGTTCCAAACTGAAGCATTTTAAATCTCAAGAAACAGTATGACCCACTACAAAGGTCAGACATAAGCAAATCACTTCACAGGGCTGTTGCGATTAATCATGAATTAATCATGACGCGCGCCTTACTAAAGGCTACAGGGCAGTTTTCTAACGATTTCCAGCTGGAAATCGTTGGAAAAGGATATAAATTTCCACTTTTCTTGACAACGACAGCACACCTGGTGCCATAATTTCACATGATGATTAACTTACAGTCTAGTAAGGTATTTCGTAATAATTCAGCAAAAACAAATGGAGGATTACTAATCGCGAACTTAAAAGGGCCGTGTCGTCACGATCATAGCAGGCTTGCGGCTGTACACTGAATCCCGAACTGATGAACGCAGATGAACCCAGTAACTGCAAATAATCCCCACGACAGCGCGCTGACCCACAGGGCGCGCGCGCCAGATCAGATTACAATTGCAATGACTGCATGCTGCATGCATGATCCTGTTGTTATGATACATATATACTGCATGTACAAGTATTTTGTATGTGTTTGTGCCACCAAAAATATACGATAGGCCTACAGTCGAACATAGTCCGTGACACCCCACCCGCCAAACGCCAAAATTTACCATGACAGAACCAAACGAAAATAAGTAAATAAGTAAATCTGTATTTATAATTGTAAAATAAATAATGCACCAGCCCCTTCCTATACAAAAATAAAGTTGTAGGCCTATGTATCGAAATAAATTTCGACTAAAATCGGCTGTGCGTGCAATGAGCAAATCAAAGTAAAACAGCTATACTGATGGCGATATTGAGTCTACGACCTTGTGTTACATTTGACGGAAGGACTTTATGGAAAGTTACATCATAAGAGTTATTTAAACACTATCAAATAATAAACACAATAATAACAGTTATTACAATAAATAATATACGCCAATGAAATGAGATTTCACCAGTGGCGAGTAAATTCGTGTCGAAAAGTGGGGATGATTATTGAATTTGTCAACGAAGTACTGCATCTTGAACTTTTTCTCAACGGGGGATACCCCCCGCCCCAAACACCGCTTGAAATTTGAAACATCACTTTGTGTAAAATTTCCCCTTTTTAAATTTACGAAACAAAAAAGAAATACAAATCGGCGGGCCCCTGAACACCTTTCCCGTGTTTACGCCGCTGGCGCACAGATCCCCACATCACTATGATAAAGATGACTACCGAAGAAACAAAGAAATACACGCCCCGACAAATATTCAAACAACCCTAATTTTCACCTGTTTTGCACGAATTATTAGCTTATTACTTTTTATGACATGAACAATTCAAATACCGAGTACATGGATCGAATGTACTGTACATGTAATGTATGTACTGTACATGTTGACTATACATTACATGTAGACTTGATGTGCGGAAATATTGTTTCACACATCGAGTTGTTGACAAGTGCCATTGGAATAGCGACCAAGTGAAGTTGTTTCAGCTCCATCTATCAACTGTTTAAAAAAATGTACTTCTAAGTTCTAGATTCTAATTTTTTTTTCGCTGCTAAAGAACTGTCTGCAGCCACTACCCCTCTTTTAGTAGCATGATAATTTTGTTATTGAAGTGACGGGTCAAAATAAGCCTGAAGCTTTTTATCGACCTAAGTTTACAAGCAAGATACGAACAAGATACATCCAAATGAATGTACACATAATACATAGACCCTTTTACGGATACCCCGCCTGTGGGATTTTGTGTAAAAAAATTAGCGCGAACTGTCCACGGCTGTCCAGCGCAAACTTTATTGCGCCCTCTCTTGTTGAAAGTGTGCCAGTGTGTTAGTGACGTCACCAGCGTGTCGGTACTTCCGCGCGCGTTGACCTCCCGTGACCTACCGTTAGTGTTGTTTGCATAGGGTTCAATTTTTCGAATTTTGATTGGTTAATATGGTATTGGCCTAAAAGATAAATATTCATATGACCTTGTCTGGTTTTAAGTTTAATTTAAAAATGCAAATATTGCTACTGAATTATGTATCAGAAGATTGACCTCACTTATTGGACTCCGCGGAAAATTCCAGCATGTTCGTTCGTTTTGCACACGTGACGGAATTCTCGCTATTAAAACTCGTTTTTCTCTTGGACCTAAGTTTTCTACGACTTCTGATGGCTATCAACTGGACAATGCTGCCTTTTTCATCGTTTGGTGTAAGTATGAAGTTAAGGCCATCGGCAGATTTTCTTTTATCTAGTGTTTTAAAAGGCGATAATTTTACACACTAGGCTAGGCCCAGGCTGCATGACATGCTTGGCACTATGGCAGGTATGCTTGCTTGGCATGGAATTGCGTGCATGCATGGATTGTTTATCGTGTTTAGGCCTATCATTCCTAGAAGAAGTTCTCGTTGGTTTAGCCTAAGTCATGTTAGTTAGGTCCAATGTTGTTACACCAGGCTCAGTCAGTGGTGAGATTTGTCAATTCCTCGATTTGTCAGGATTTTTTTTCTGATTTATTTTCAAGATTTTTTTCGGGTTTTCAGAATTTTCAAAGAATCTCTTTTGCAATCTGGAATTCCTGAGGTGTTGTCCTAACGTTAAAGTTGTTTTTATCTGTAAGACTAAGAGTGGATATAGACACACAAAAAATGGGGGGAAAAAATGTTTTAAAGGGGTGCCTTAGTCAAATATTATGACTTTTATGTTGATCTGGGGTCCTCGTACTCGTAGATTTTTTGCGGATTTTGTGGAATTTTAATTTTTTGGCAAATCTCACCCCCGACACCTGTACTAGATATAATTTGTACTTTTTTTTCTTAATAAGCTTGGTGGACAGTGAATCTTGAAAAGTGGGGTGGGGGTGGGGGGGGGGGGGGGGTAGCGTGGGAAATGACCATTGTCAACTTTGGCATGTTTGGACGAAAAGTAAAATCGCAGTGGCTATTGTTACGACGGCCCTCATTATGGAACTGCCTAGTTCCCCGACGTAATAATGGTATTCAAGGTCACGATGTTTGCTGTTGGAACCAGACTATCAGTATCAACCAAATGGTTCTCGGACTTTATTTTCCTTTAGTTTAAAAACAAATTTCTCCAAAACCACTGAAATCAAAGGGAAGAAAATTCAATCTACTTAAATACGAAAAACAATTGAGTAAAAACCTAAAAAGACCTACATGTAAAAGCAAATTTGCTGTATTTTTTTTTAAATAGCAGCATTCGCATGTCACAGTAATACATGTCATAAATTGCACGTGAAAAAAAAAACACACAAAGAACAAACTGGCCTGTACTTAAATGAAAAGGGTGATCAAAATTCAAATTCAGAATGACCTATCAAAGTAAAATGTCAATTACAGTTTTACCTTTTTACTTACAATGCCAGTAGTTCTGTGCAAGGCATGTGTAAAATATACTCCGGGTTCTGATATTTCTACCAGTTGAGTTATAGGGCCCCCCCCCCCCTATTTGACAATAACAGTAATATATTTAAGTACAATATCCATGGTACTATGCAATATTTACATGATACACTTTTTGAAATACGTACATGTATAGGCTCCTACATGTACGTGTACTAATGTAAGTACAGGTAGCAAAGGGCTGACATGCTTCAAATATTGTGAGATGGGTGCTCAGAAACAAATAAACTGCAGTTGAAAAGATAAATATACCTTAAAAGTGAACATTCTTGTTTCATTCAATCCCTCTGTCAGATAGCATCTACATGTACATGTATAGAAGTACATGTATAACAACATTTAAAGTGGGCAGTGCCGATAAATTAATGAAATTGATACCATGTTGTTTTTTTATGATTGTGGGATAAATTATTTTGTGGGAATGAAATTCTATTTAAAATTTCACCATGGTAGATCTATGCATGTAACATTTTCTGGACAACTTCTATATAAAGTGCTTGATAGGCCTTTGTTTGAAATGTAATTCAATTCTAGGACGAAGATCCTCACTCCTCTTGTGGTTGGAAGACCATGCTGCTCTGGACCTCTGGGGTGGTGCTGAGATGATGCCTCTGCACTGTGGTGATGAGACGTTTGAGCTGATCTCTCATACCATGCACCACTCTGCCAGTTCGATTCAATTTGGTATGTATAAGTTCCCCACCCTGCTCGTTGAGCACACCGAATCCAACGCCGAACTGCTGTAGTTGGTTGAGTGTGTGGTCCTCGAGGAGGTGGAGCTTTGGTGTGATTGAGGCTGTAGGGAAGTTGCTTCTATAACAAGCCATGAAGTTCTTGATACATATGCCTTGAAGTTAAAAGTGCATGGAAAAGAAATGTAAACAAAAATGCAACAAAATGTTCATTTCACAAAATCGAGACGGGTTTGCAAAAAGGGGGAAAAAGCTAGGAGTTAAATTTGCATACAGATCATTCTGTGTCATTGGCCTGCTGTGATTTATCCCGTGATGTACATCTGCAAATTTCAGAAGCACATCACTGAAGATGTCCCCCATTTTGGCAGCATCACGGATGAGCTTCTGGTGTTGAGACACAGGGATGTATTCACAGTCCAGCTCTTGGAGGACTTTTCTGGGCGCCGCTGTAAGGGCTTGGATGACCTTTGCCTGTCGGACAAAGTGTACTTCACATTGTAAGTAGTGCATGTATCAAGACATGATGTAATAAATTTGTGATGGCATAACATGTACCATGTCAGTTTTATCACAAAGAAGTTCCAAGGATACAGGTAATTTCACAATTTTGCATGAAATGTTCCCCAAAGAGAATGTATACTTAAAGGGACACATTGCTTTGGATTTAGCGATTTGGGCTATAAAACTGAAATGGATATGGTTGGGAAGCTTTTTTAAAAGTAGAATGTAAAGATTCACATAACTATCCCTTAAAATTGCGTGGTTTTTGTTTAATTTCAAGACAAATAGCGGTCCGCCATTTTGTAGAACAAATTTTTGACTCCGCAAAATGGCGGACCGTGTTCACCAGTCGTATTTCCAGTCGCAGCTGGTTGAAGTACTTTCTGTTGATCAATTTTGATGTACTGTGCCGGCGCGCAGCAGCACTGGCGATATGTGTCGCGAGGTAGAGAATGGTACCTGGCGATCATCTGATAGGTTTACAAGGCCACTGGCTGCGGCGCCAGCCTAAAGACTCTTACAGCGTATTTTGCGCATTATTTAGACGGTGGTTTTTACTACTGGAAATGAGTTAGTACTGGAAATGTTTCGCGGGTCAGATGTCGGGTTTCAGAGGCCAATTTTTGGTTTTGTAATCACTAATTACAACACATTATACATGTTTTTTTTGCATGAACAACTCTTATAAAAGATAAGGAACATTTCCAAACAGCAAAATTTCATGACATTTGAAGGCAATGTGTTCCTTTAATACTACAACAAAGTGTATTGCACATACCTGGCAACATTTGTGGACATGATTTCCAACAAATGATTTGTCGTGATAAGCCTGTCTTTCTACTTTGTTTTGCTTCAGGACATCCTCCAGGCATCCGACAACAGGGCCTGATCCTACTGGAAGACTGAAGTCAGTCTTTTCCTGTTAAACAAAATAATCATAAAAATGGTGTTCATGCACTTTCTCTATACAGGGCACTTTTAAGGAAAGGGACCCCATGCAGGCCTACTCACGAGCTCCTGAAGTTCACGGCGGAGTGCAAATGCCCGGTTAGCCATGTCTTTGAAGACAAGATCAGCTGTTGGAAACTCTTTCTGAAGGTAAAGGGGCAGTTCCTCTTCTATTTGTTCCAGCTCTTCCTCTTTGGTAGTTTTTTCCTCCTTGGCCTTTTGTTGATGGATGTACTCTGCTTGTATACGCTGATCGAAGTTGTCTGATGATGGACTGTCACTTTGGTCTGTATGCTCTACACAAAGTGCAAACAGTTCCAAATCCAACTGGTGACACCTCTCCTCCAACATGTCGTACAGCTTTTTGAAAATGCCGAGCGACATGTGGAGTGTCGGTAGAACCACCTGAAAAAAAAAACCATGATGCATAAATTGCTTCTGGAACCGTCAAGTTCCTTTGATTAATATTAACCCTCCTATACTTACAACTATCGCAGCCTATCAAGAACTCTAAACACCAACTCTCACAGTTTGTGTGTGTTTCAACCTGTCATTCGATAGGTTTTGATCTGTACAGCAGCTGGGTCGATTTTGGCCCTTAGAACAGGAGGGTTAATACCAGTTACTCATTCTGTTGCATTATACAATAGTTGTCAAAGTGACATATTAATATTGTTTGTCCTGTAGACTGGACACTTATTGAACAACTTACATGATCAACTGGGACCCTCAACATCGGCTTGGCTATTACACTGTTGGAGACATCTTTTGCCCTGGATTTTTTGGAGCCGTCAGCAAGGTATGCCTCAAAGTTATCAATGATAGACTCCAAGGTTTGCGATGGAGACGGTCCTCTTTTCATCAGTGGCTCTTTCATTTGGTCTCTTGAAGCCGTGCAGTACAGGCAACAGTGTCGAGCTATATACAAACAAATGTAAATTGAAGGCTATTTTTTATAGAGAAAATGACGTTTATTTTGATTGCTATGGAAATTTATCACACGCAAGCATTACTAATTAGATCACATAAAGGGGAGGGGGGATTTAAGCACAAAATCTGATAATATTCATCACTGGTCTTGAGACCATGAAGTAGCATAAATTATTCTACTCACCATTGCAGCTGCATATTCCATAGAGCTTGGTGAGGAACTCATAGTCACCAAAAGTGAAGAGTCGTATGGATTTTCCCCTGTATGAAACAAACAGACTGATTTAAAATGTGTTGATGATGTGTTAATGGCTTAACCTAAAATTGTTTGGATTTTGTATCCTGTTTTATTTGATAGGTGAATCTGCACCATTGTTGTGGTTGCATCTAGTTCCCACCACCTTCAGTTCGTTTGATTTTGCAAGTGGAGTAAATGCTGGCCTCAACTCAAGATTTGCAGGAAAAGCAAATATATTCATTTTAAAAGGTATGTGAAAGATCCATTCTATATTATTCTGGCACATTTTAATAGTATCATGCAGATGTCGAGTACCTTACCTCCACGTCATTGTGCCAAGTTGTGTCACTTGCTTCATGATTGGGGGCAGCACTTGTTGGAGATTTGCTGTTGAGTCGTGTGCCTCGAAACAGACAAAAACCACAGTGTTCCTTGTTGAGTTGGGGTGGTGTGTGTTTACTATTTGATAGCACAACTTAAAAGATGAACCGCCAAAGTCCCCGCGTATTTGAACCCATATTTCATCATTTGGGATGAAGCTGGGCCAAATTAAGGAACCGTTTCTGAAAGAAAAATTGTAGTGGTATGTTTAAAGTCATTTTCTAGTCAGTCAAAAATGTTTCACGTTCTTTCAATTTTAAGTATAACATTGGATTTACCCCAATTGAATCATTAGGGATTCCTATCTCCCCCATCTCCCCCATCTAGGATTAAAATATCTGCCTGTCCTATCCCAGCAAAGACTGAAAACTTCCTGTCAAATTTTGCAAACTGATTTTGGGAGGAGATATTTTAGTCACCAATTTTAAATAATTAATTTACAAACCCCTCTTTTTAACATTAAATAATTAATGTTAAAAAGAGGGGTTTGTAAATGTTCTACAAGCAAAAACTGCATTTCTAAAACAAAATTGGCTGTCCCTGGGACAGGTAGACAGGTGGCTAGATGACACTACCAACTCCCCCCCCCCCCCCAACATATGAGAAAACTGGTACACCTAATGTTTTAATTTGTTATAATTTTACGATTTCTAATTCTGGCCCTGCTCTAAACTACCTGCTACCTTCCTCCCTCCCCCCCCCCCCCAAAGAGACTGGTTTAACCATGTAGTCTTGCTTATTGCACAATTTAGGTGAATTCACAGTTTGCCTCCCTGTCAGTCATTATTTAAAACAAAGATTTGTTTCATTTTGCACTTAGATAACATGTTCATTCACCTGTCATGCCTGTCGAGATAGTCAAGGATCATAGAAGAGACATCCTTCACAGTAACACAGGGCACCTCCTTCGTCTCCAGGCCATTGCAGCCACTTGCACTGGTTGATTTGAACAGCATTGGAACCATTGTGCCAATGATGTTGTCCTGTGGTTTGCTGATTCCTCATTGCCCGCTCGGATGGAATAGACACACCCATATGTCTTAGGTACCTGTGTGGTTTATTATTTGCATAGTTTTGGTAAACATTGTGATAAAAGAACTTGTTTTTGTTCAGTGAGCTAGTGCCCTTCCCAACATATTTTCTTTTACTTTTGATCTCAGTACTTTGTATATTTTATTTTTTGTTGAGGGGGGGGGGGGGGGGGGGTCAATTTAGAAAGTAAAATCTGCATGCACGACAGATTTTGCCTTGAAAATGTGCTGAATTTTGCATGCACAGATGAAATTCAATGTGCACAGAGGCAGTGTAACATGCATTGGTGCATGTAAACATGCTCTAAATCGATCGGGGGGGGGGGGGGGTGGGCAAATCCAAGTTCCTTTCATGAAGAAACAGTTGCCATGGAAGTGTCAACAAATGTTTAAATATATGTTAAAAAAGTGAGCATGTTTTTATATCATGTTGGGAATGGCGTAGCCATTATATTCTTAACGTCACCAAAATGTCCAGTAATTCAAGCTTAAATGTGTCCTTTGAGAAAAGTTATACCTGCGAAACTTTCTTAATTGCTCCCATGCAAATTGGCATTCTCGCATCATTGCTAGAGATGAATTAACACTCATAGGTCTAGCCTCCTCGCTTTGCTGGGATGCACTGCTGGAACTCTGAGCCTCAGACTTGGAGTGCTTTACTAGTTGCACATATGCTGGCTGAATCACACACACACACAAAAACAATTGTAATAAGCTAAATGTAAGCAAGTGTATCGGGTGCAATTTTCTTTAGCTACAATGTTCATAGTCTGTATTTTACACTTCTAACCCAACATTTTATCATATTTTTTTACAAAATAGTATTGCAAATATTTTTGGAATGTATTTGATATTTGTGAACAATTCAAAATTTTGATGGAATGTAAAGATGACTCATATTAGGATTCATGTTTTGTATAAACAGTTTAGAATTAGATTTTGTTTTCTTATAACGTGCCAGAAGTGAGAAACAATCACCCATTGTTCTGAATGACTAGTATGGCAAATCATTTACCCTGCCAGGTGTGTTTAGTCGGGCATTCTGGTTCTGCTTTAACTTGTGCCGTGTCCATCGGTCAACTGCAGCTTCTATCTCTGGAGGGATGGGGGTACCTTCTGTGTGCTCAGATGCCATGGATTTCAGGAGCCTTGCTGCCAATGTCGCTTGGGAATCACAAGAGGACTCTGGGTGGGGTAGGGTCTCTGTGCTTGGGTAGCACACAAACGACTTGGGTCGGGGACGCTTTTCTGGGCACAAATGATCTGGGGGTTGTTCCTGATTTTTCTCAAGCCCTTTCAAAGTTAGTTTCCTTTTCTGAGGACGCCCCCCTCGCTGTTGGGTTGTAAATGAATCACATACTGGGCAGGATCCATTGTTTTTTCCAGTTGGCATATATGATGGTATCTCTTTGTCCACTCCGTTCCCCAGATCTCTCATGTCTCAGAAATCTCTCACACCGCCAGCATAGGTTAGTTGGGTGAACAAGGGCATCATCCTTCCAGATATTTATTTTGAATGCACTATCAATTTCTTTAACAAAGCTGATGCATTTACCTGTGCTGATTTTATTCTTGTCAAATCCTTTAGTGTTAAGTCTGCCACAGATTCTACAGTACTCAGTTTACTGAGTGCTTCTTGATGGTGTACAAAACTCATGTTGCAGTTCCCATGTTTACATTATTCTGCTGTTGAATGTAGCTTCTGTAACATTACATGTATATATTTAAATAAAAGCACTTTGCCTTGAATCTATACATTTGCTTCTTACTGTTTTCTTTGATACATATATGGAAGATTCCCCACAGCGTGCCGCGATATGGCTGTCAAACACAATGCAATGTGTACTGTGTGCGCGTACGTAGTGCACGTAAATCTTCAAATCTCCCGCCACACACAATGTAAACACTGCAATATACGCACACTCAAAACGTGAAAATACCCCCACTCTACTGCCCCATTTCACAAAATCTACCGATGGCCTTTAATTCAGAATTCAGATTTATTTGGAAATAATAATTATTTATCCAAATCTAGAGGGAATTCTATCAGAAAACTTGGGATCAATCGGAATGTGATTTTTAACGATGTGATTTTTTCAGTTCGATGAAAAATCAGCGACGAAAACCGTCACACAGAAAACATAAAAATAGCAGCTTTTCGGGGTTTTATTGATATCTTTCACACATTTAACAGGGGTCAAAGACGAAATAAAAGAAGAGGAACATTTGACAATTGATTAATTGATTTTCTGTAGAGTCATTGTTTAATAAGGAACAAATTTTGAGGTATTTTTCGGACATTTTTTTTCGTCCCATGGAGGACGCCATCTTGGATTTTCTTGGAAGAGTGACGTAACAAGAGAGGGCGCACTGGAGGCCACTGGAGTAAAGAAAATACGCGGCAACGAATTTCGCAAAGTTTATAACGTTGCGTCAATGGGAATGAAACGGCCGTGTGTCCCACAGCGACAAGACACGTTGCAGTTTTGCTGTGCACATTTACATGGACAAGCACCCCGTGTGCCGAGTCGTCCTCTCTGGCAAGAGTTTCGGCATGTACATGTACATGTCATAGGTTCTCCAGCATAAGGTTCTACTTCTATATCGTCAACCTCCAATTTTATGCAACTTTCAGACAAATATTCCATGGCACTTGTGTACATGTGAATGAAATTTTATGAAATAAGCAGATGAAATTTGAACGTTTTTTCTAATAATCTTACTCTTAGATAACTGAGTGCCACGATGTGTGCTACTTGTTTATAAGTATACGTATGTGTATTTCAGTACGCAGACGCTGGACATGCGTGCGTGTTCCAGGGGGTGTAGTTTCCAAAAGCCAATTCTCAGAACAGCCATAACAAACGGACGGAGGTTAAAAATAGCACATAACCGAAATGAAGCGCAAGGGGGCGCACTCCAATATTTGATTCGTTAACGCGAGATGGCGCGACGACACAGCCCCTTAAGGGGTGTGGAGGACAACCAAACAATTAGTTTTGGCCTAATGGTCGAACTATATCGTTCGCGCCCGAACTTGCTCATAGTTGACTACGACGCCCGGCCCCAAGCTCGATATAGTATGTAAACAATGTATACTTACCTTTATTCGCTAAAGGGTGCAGACCAGTAAATGGGCCGAATGATTGCCTACGCCAGCCAAATCACGATTTGCGAGCCATGTGGAGCATTTTGTGGGCTATGAACTTGAGGGTTTGTAAAAGAGAAGACTGGAAGCCGTGCACAGGACTGCCAGGTTGTATTACTGTGAAATTCGAATAAAATTGGGCCCTAAAAGTGCTCTATTTTGCAATGGAGCGTATAGGCATCATTTTTCAAGCTGGCGATGGGCTACGGGACTACTTTTAGGGGGGATCATCTTTGGATGGAAATTTCTCCCAAAAGTCATTGGATAATCCCCATAAAATTGAATGGAAACTGAAAATGATAAAATAAGCTTTAATTTGATGTGTGTCATAAACACATTGGAAAGTCTTAAGTATTTTTCCTGAATTTTTGAAATTTGCGTATTTGTCATTGGAGTCTATGGAAGTCTATTTACTGGTACCAGGGTTTGCTCATTCACCCAGCACAGTGGCTTACAGCGCCACCACAAAGCTAATACGCATCGCTGATTGGCCCGCAATAACAATCAACACGATGACGTCTGTTAAATCCAGCTGATCGCCGTCAAAAAGCATGCTATGCTAAAAATAGTGAAAAACCCTTTTTCGCAATGTCAGTGTATTACGGTTTTACTAATCGGCAGGCTTGATCTGAAGTGTTCAGGAGACGGCAAAAATACGGTGCAGCCTAGACAACTGTAATAAATTGCGTGGGTTGTATTTTTTTTCTCAGTGGCGAGTTGAAAGGCGGTTTCTTGAAAAGGAAGAAAATATTGCTTGTTTTTTTTTTACCATTTTCACTCACATTGGTAATTAATGAAATAGCCTAGTTGTCTAGGAAGTTTATTTATTCGGGATTATTTTGGTACATAACTTTTCTATTTGGCGTTATTATTCGTCGGAATTTTGCGTCGTTCGTAAGACGAGTCATTTAATTATTCTGATCCGGCGGTCAATGTTGCGTGTATAGTATACGCTATTCAAGAAACGTGTACATGGGCAGGCAAAATCGTGGAAATACATGTACGACGCACTATAATTCAATATATTCTGATTTTCCTAGGAAAATACGATCAGATGTTGTATATAGATCAGATTAATTTCAAATATTTTAGATTTATATTTTCAATATGTATAAAATCGACCAGTTTATTGCGAAGTTCGAGCGGGTACCATTATTCGAAATTCTACGATCCTAGATCTAGATCGCAAGATCTTGTGCTGCACTCGTCGCGTAAGTCTCGCGCATAAAGGTCACGATTGAACTTCCGGGCACCTCCGAGCCGCCGGCTGTAGGACTTTTACGTGTGGTTGATTTTGTTTTCTATAAAACTTTGTTTTTACGAAGATCTAAACCATGAAACGGCCATATATAGGCCTATGGATGATAAATTCAAAATTAATTTTACAATATATGAAAACATGCACGACTGTCTAAATATTGAAGAAAGGCAAGAAAAAATGTTTGACCTGAGCGTCAGGGTTGCAACGTGATTGGCTCATTGTCGGGAAGAGAAAGCCCGGCCCCAAAAATACATGTAAATGTGCATGCGCGCGCTGCGGACGTAAGTGAACGTACGTGTATGCGCGACGACCGCCTTTACTGCATTATGGTCTACGCTATTAAGACTGGCGCGTGAACCACCAGCACAATGGCGAATACCAGCGGCGGCGATTTCTCGTCAAGGTTGGGGGGGGGGGGGGGGGGGGAGGGGGGGGGGGGGGAAGCGCACAACCAATACCAACTTCGACGCGCTAGTTGTGCAACGGCGTCACCCTTATTGTATTTGTTTAATATATTTTTATTGTTATCAACCACGTACGAAGTACAATGGGGATACTAAAAATAGGTAAACTTTATACTTACCTCTTGAAATACAAACAACAATTATTGGAGATTACACCCATCCCTGACCAATACTTTTTTCGGAAGAACGCACAATCAGTTCAACTGTTATTAGAGAGATCATGTAATCGGAAATTTCTTATTTGGTGTTTCTTGTGTCTCTTGGGAAATTCTTGAAAATGTGTGCTGATGTTTTGTGTTTTGGTGCATACTGGTGCATGGAAAAGTCAATGACCCATGGCAAAATATTTCGGGGGGGGGGGGGGGGGAGACACTGTTATAGCCGTCCCCCCACAAAAAATATCCCCCGGGATCTCCGCCCATGGCGAATACGTATGACGTACTAGACCTTTTCGTTGTCCTTTTCCCTAATTTGATATATCGTTCACATTTTGTAAATTGAAATGAAAAATAATATTTTGCTAAAAGTTTTTATCTACCTTTCAGTAAAAAGAACAGCGTCAAAACAGATTATTTCAAGAAAACTACTCGCTTTACACGTTGAAGCTCCTATTCGAGGTGCCCTGAAGTTCGGTTTCTCGTAAACTCTCGTGCGTTCTCGAGGTCAACTTACACGCTCTATAGAGCATTGAAGTGATGACGTCAATGCAATGTTTGGAACTGGAATACTTTTGTTATGTGTTTGCATGACTGGCTGTTAACAAAGGAACAGTCGAAATTTACATTTGTTTGGTACCAGTTGTCATGCCAACTGACGTCAGACTTCGGTACTCTATATAAATTGTTAACCTCACTCGCTAATTTGTTGGACTCCCTAAGCTTTTTAGCCTTGAATTAAGGCTGTGCGTGCTGCCGGCCAGTGCAGCTAGCTTCACATAACACGTACGTACGTATACAGCAAACGCCGATCCCTGGGCACCGATCCGTGGCACGCACGGTGCCCGCAGTGCTTATACGCACCGCCCCGTATAATACTATCCCTGATCCGGCTGGAGACTCTTGCGTGTTGGTACCGGGTGCTGCGTGTACAGCCTAAGATCGTGCTTGTAACGTATCGGCGTTCGCCGTGATAGCTGGCAGGCTGAGACAGCACGCAGAGCCTATAGCCTTGCATTCGGATAGCTTTCAGATTTGTTTTACTTCCTTTACTTTATTTTTATCTCCATGCAATAAAACAATTACGGTATATACAAAGACATAGAAATTATTGAGTTTTATAACGATATAACAGGAATATACTTTCAGAATTATAAATGTATAGAAATATTAATGCCAAGAGATGCAGGAGCCCCACAAAAAGCAAAGCTAGCTTGTCGAGTGCGGGTCCCCTGAACATAAATAACAAAGAAACTAAAAGTGGAAATAACCAAATCAAACAAAAGCATTATATACAAACAAGCTGGTATGATACATTAACGAACAAACATAGCAGACAATACATGTACATGGCAAGTTAAAAAAAGAAGAAGAAAAAAAGAATGAAAAATAAATCGGACTGAACATGTCCGGGATTAATATTTCTGTTTTATAAGTCAGGATACTGATTCAAAAGAGATTGTATAAAGTTAATTTTGAAAGTATAAGTAGATAACGATTGTTTTAAAGAATTGTCAAGGGAGTTCCATAATTTAGGCCCTTCAAATTTAACACTCAGTTTCTTTGCGAGAGTGGTCCTTACAAATGGCGAATGAAATTCGTTGGCCTGTCGAGTTAAATGAGCATGATAGTTACTATTTATATGAAACATCGATGATATGCATTCTGGTAGATCATTTTTTGTAAGTTGAAACATAAAGATACCAAGTTGGAAACAGTAGGCTATATATCATTTATTTTCAATTTCTTATCTTGTAGAAATAGTGGGTCAGTTAGAATGATTGATAATTCGAAGTGCCTTTTTTAAAAGTAGAAATAGTCTATTCAAAGATCTTTGAGATGAATTTCCCCAAGCCAAGATTCCATAATTAATGTAAGGCAAAATTAAAGTAGGCCCTATTGTATACAAAGAGGAAAGAATATATTTAGGGATATAAAACTTAATCCTGTTTAAAACACCAATGTTTCTAGATACAGTTTTACATATATATTCAATATGATTGTTCCAAGATAATTTGTTATCAATGTACGTATAAACCAAGACATTTTGCAGAGTCTGTAACAGTAATTTTATTGTTATCGCTTGAATAAAAATATCGCATGAAGGTCACTCCCAAAATAAATTTTCTGTGAACACTAGCGGGCGCTGTGTCCACAAAATGCTGGGTGTAAATTTCAGTGTACAACCAAAATCGTTGCGTTCATTTCGGTGGCGCCACTATCACACACCCGGAGGAATGACACTTATTATAATTTATGCCTACGTCAGTAGTTTACTGCAGAAGTCATACTGTAACATGAATTATGCAGTTTTGTGCCCGCGCGCACATTGGTGGTCTTGGTTCCATGACGTCCTGATCCATCCTCAGCAGTGCGACGTATAGCGCGCACGGCCGGCCGACAGCGCCCTCTCGCTGGCGTGTGCGTGTACGTGTGTGTAGCTAGAGGGCGCTGCCGTGCGCGCTGTACGTCGCACCGCGCTAAGGACGTCTTGGAACCAAGACTAGCACATTGGTGGCTCGGCTGCATGACCCCTTCCACCGGTTGTATGATACTGCTGCTGCTGCCATATCACACCCGCAGCTAGCTAGGAGACAGGTTGTGGAAGAATTATGCATGCAGTTATAGTTATAGTTACGAGCGTGAGGAGATGGATCCGATCAATGACTATTTTGATGTCAGTCTTCGTCCCAATTTTTGGTATGTTTACAAACTCACTCGAAACTGCCATTGCTCTTCATAAGGCAGAAAACTTCGCCAAGGCAGAAAGTGTTTCATAATTCCGCTCCCACTAGTTTGGGTAGTACACAATTTGCTTGGGGACCACTGACCTGAGTTATAAAATTGAAATTAAACATTGAATTACAATTTAAAATAAAATTTAAATTAAAAATTAAATAAAACAAAATAAATAAATAGAAAAATATTCACATTCACATTAAAATTTTCAATCAGTTCTGCAGCGAGTTGCATATGCAGCAACTGTGTGAGCAGGTTAAGCTATACGATAGAGGACTTGGGACAATGAGGGATTAGGGATAACAATAACACCGAGGACTTGGGCCGAGTCCTCGCGAGATTTTCGTGTACAAACCTTTTGGGACATGTTCGGAAAAGGTTTAAGTACAAAAAGGGGAACAAAAGAAGGGTTTCATTCACAAACCTCATAGTAAAACACGACTGTGTGCATGCAATGAGTGGAGAGATATACCGCCTGTGGAGACATGAACACAATGGGAACAAAGGGACTGTGAATAGGTCTCCACTAGGTAATTCTATGGGTTAGGTTGTCTCCACAAGGAATTTTGTGTACAAAGTCTATGGGGGTTTGCTTAAGTACAGGGACAAAGGGGAGAACAATGCCATGTCTCCACAGGGATGCAAAAACGCGGAATCGGGTGTGTGTACGTACAGTACATATGCCGGAGAACCACGCGAAAAATTATACTTTCCCAGAGATTTCCGGAAGTTTGAGGTCATTTTTTTAGCACGATTTCTCTTTCGATTCGGCTGATTTTCAACTTGATATAGTAGAAACAATTTTGTAAAGGCCATTTCAGTGGGTGAATTGATTTCTTTAACACTCAATGAATAAAAAGAAATTCAAAATACAAGAAATTTTACACGTTTATTTTCCTATTCGAGGTCTCGGATGCGCGCCAGTGAACCGTTTTTAGGCTTTATACGCCGCAGCCGCCGGCCGCGCACTCGTACCGTGCATATGCATAGATCAATGGGTAATACAATTCGTGCGCGCATTCACAAATAGTGACGCCTTGTGACCTCTGCAGTAAACTACTGACGTAGGCATAATTATGATAAGCGTCATTCCTCCGGGTGTGATATAGACCATGGCAACCTCGTTCCGAAGGCTTACTTTATTTTCAACCTCGTTTCCAGAGAGCAGCTGTGGTGTCGGTGAGGGCGCTGCTCGACACCATGGGAACGAGGTTGAGACCATGGAGGTATTCAGACGCAACCTCGTTCCCATGGTGTCGAGCAGCGCCCTCACCGACACCACAGCTGCTCTCTCACCCTGGTATGGGATCATTTAAATGTGCAAGATTTTTGAACACGCATGCAAATTAGGCTCCCTGTGAGCGATGTATTCTGAGCACGTTGTAGTCTGATGGCAATTCTTAAACTTCACATCTTCGTCGAATTCACAGCATAGGCTCTTTGGTACTAGATTGATTAGCTTGATTGTAAAATCGTGAAAAAGGCGGCAAACTACGTGCAGTTCATGGGTTATCAATATCAGAATGGTTGACATGGTTGTTCCTTCCTCCATGCATCAACGAAGCGTCATTTATCTCAAAATGAAAAGGACAAAAAACAAAGTTACATACCCTTGTACGTGGCGCACACTCGAGGCAAATTACAAGTAGGCTTCGGACTTCCTCTTGTCAGTTTTGATAAAACCTAAAAAAAAAAGGACAGGCTTTCGCCGGGGCAACAGGCCTCGGACTGCGGCATGGCGGGCGGCGTTTGCCGTTGGCACACAGGACCCAAAAACCCGCCGTTTCGTTCGCAGCTGGAGCACTCTGACCAGGAGATCTGAGGAATCATTTGCTACAACCACTGCTACTACATGCACGCCAGTTTAGCGATGTTGACCCCGTGCACGTACGTACCCTCCACCGTGTTATGGACCTTCGTTCCACAACTTGACTTCGGCATATTGTGTCACTTCGTGTGAAAGCTACGGTGAAAGCAATTGCAGAAAACTTTTTTTTGTCCACTGACTCTCCAGATGTGCGTCCCACGTTTGTCGTTTTTGGAACACAAGATGCAAGTATCAGATTTGACGGGTGTATTTTTTGAGGAGCTGGGCGTCACTATTGCAGAAATTTCAGAGAATATATACTACTACTACTACTACAGAAAAGTCACTAATGTTAAAAAATACAAACAAAAGTTTCACTTTTGGCGCGGCAAACTTTCATCAAGAAATATACAGTGGAATCACCAACTGTACGGTTTTAATTTCTCTATATGCTAATAAGCTAATGCTGTATTTTCACTCAGGGCACGAGTAAGGAGTCCCATCCCAGGGCTTACTATTGGAAACGAGGTTGAAAATAAAGTAAGCCATGGGAACGAGGTTGATTCAGGCGTTGCATGCGTCGCGCGTTGCACGAGCGCCTATTCCATAGACTAGCCTAGGCCGCATCCGAAACTCTTGTCTACGGCTATTGTCCAGGTGTGCGGCCATTACAACTACGTGAAGAAATGCTGACAATAGCCGTAGCCGTAGCTGTAGCTCTGGAAGCCCGTTTCGGACACGGCCCCCCTCGACGAGCTCTAGGTGTGATACTGGCGCTACCGTTGATTTCGCCATGAAAATGGAGACGTAACTTGTTGTTGGCCTATTCATTGTGAATCAGGTAAGTTACAGGTGACTGATAAAATGGCCAAGGAACAAAGGTCATGCAGGTACATGTAACTCCAATTTATATGAAACTTCAGAGGGTGTATGGAGGAATGTGTTTACTCTCTGTATAGGGGGCCCATGCCCTATGTAGCTTGAAAATTCCAGCTCTAGTCTAAGTCTAACGTTAGGCAACTTAGGCTCATGACATGTGAGATTCGCCATTTAGAGCTGGAAACACTCCTATTGTATTGGGTTGGCAAGGGTCGGTTTTTTTATTGCCGATATCTTCCGTTTCCCTGAATATCCTTGTGTGACCATTAATTTGCGCACTTAGGACTTTGACCGAAGTTTTAACAGTATAAACTAAAGTAAAGCTTTACAATTACATGGTTTTGGTATTTACAATTGTTAGTATGACCATGGAGGTATGACTAATATTTTACCTGGAATATTTTTTAAAGAATACCAAAAGTAACTGAAGCAACAGAACCGCCACGCTACACAAACGAGTCGGATTGGTTCTGCCAAAAGTTACGTGACCAAAATTCGCGCATGTGGGGTAAAGGTTGAAGCTAACGAAACCTCTCCATTGTTGCAATTTTCAGAAATGGGCGGTTAGTATTTTATAGGAAATATCGTTCCACACACCTGTTCAGAGTTTCGCGTTGTTTGAAGAAAAAAAAACAAGAGAAAAACGACGTTCGTTTTTAACCGTCGGGCGGATGATAGCCTTTAGTCAAGGCGCACGTGGCTACCTACCTGGACGCGTGACCCGCCCCGGATATGCCAGCCTGTCCGGGGCCTGCCACTCGTCCGGGTAGCTACGCCTCGCTGAGTGCTAGGCGTGGGTCGGGGGATTGGTAGAGGAGATGTGGTAGGGGGGGGGGGGGGGGGGGGGGAGAGGCTCTAAATTGCAAGTTTTGTTCAAAATGTCACTCCGTTTATTTCTGTCAGATTTTCTTGAAAAATATGACATTAAAAAATAGTGGCGTAGGCAATGGGGGTGGGGGGGACCCTTCCCCGTGGTAGTCTGACTGAGACTGAGTAACTTAATTGGACTGGCTCATGCTACATTATGTGCTAGGCCTATCTTAGCCCTAGAAGGACGCTATGATATAGCGTCCTAGCGCCCAAGTATGCAAAACAGTCCTATGCTAGAAACCGAAGATCAAAAATCACACTTTACCTGCATAAATATTCTTGGCATCATTTTATTCAAACAGTTCAACAGCCCATCTCCCTGTACGGATAGAAATATTCCTCCAAGAATGTCAAGAACAGGAGATATTTGCGGCGCAAAATCGTCTCCACGCGACGCTGACTTCACAAACACGAGGAGTAATACCCACATTTAGAACGTTCATCAACAGAGGGCGCAATTTACAGTCGCCGCGTGCACGGCCGAAATTGCGCCCTCTGTTGTTGATGAACATTCAAGACATGCGGACAAGGTATTACTCCTCGTGTTTGTGAAGTCAGCGTCGCGTGGAGACGATTTTGCGCCGCAAATATCTCCTGTTCTTGACATTCTTGGAGGAATATTTATATCCGTACAGGGAGATGGGCTGTTGAACTGTTTGAATAAAATGATGCCAAGAATACTTATGCAGGTAAAGTGTGATTTTTTATCTTCGGTTTCTAGCATAGGATTGTTTTGCATACTTGGGCGCTAGGACGCTATATCATAGCGTCCTTCTAGGGCTAGGCCTATCTTTGAAAATTCTATCTCTAGGCTCATGACATGTGAGATTCATTTAATTGGAGCTCAAGGATCATGGTGTTTTGTACACTAGAGGGGGCAATTTTATGGCCAATTGCCCCCGAGGGTGTACATTTGTACAAAACACCATGGGCCACAATACATGTACCATGGGTATTGCCTGTGGAACCTGAAAAGAGCAGACAAAACGTAAACGGTATAACAAGTAGGTTTGTTATACCGTGGTATTAAATTGTGAGATCCGATTGGTCGATAACCCATCACGTGGTTTACTACAAAAGTTCCTTTGTTATATTTTCAGATACGACATCATGATGGAAGAGAAGTCGGTTCCGGAAGTCATCACTCCGGGGGAAGGCCCGGAGGAACCTGCCAGCAAGGAAGCGGAGTCGGAAACACAAATTATGCCCGCACCGGACATCAAGCTCGAGAAGAAAATCGGGCCCTTCATGGGCTTCGCGATAGTCGTCGGGGTGATGATGGGCAGCGGAATCTTTATCACCCCCTCCTTCGTTCTGGCCAGCAGTGGCTCAGTCGGGCTGTCCCTTCTCGTTTGGGTCATGGGAGGCGTCATCTCCATCGTAGGCTCCTTGTGTTATGTGGAGCTGGGCACGATGATTGTCATGTCGGGCGGAGACTATGCCTATATCGACATGGCCTTCGGGCCTCTGCCGGCATTCCTGTACATCTGGGTGACAACGATGGTCGGTTCTCCCACGATGCTCGCGATCATGACATCGGCGTTCTCCAACTACGTGTTGTATTTCTTTTTCCAGGGGGAGGCTGGGTGCTTGCCCCCTCCCGCTGCACTGTATTTGATTGGGGCTGTGTTCTTGTGTAAGTTCCTTTTATGATTTCTGGAATTTTTTCAAACACTTGATAATATTACATGAAAAGGGGCCGGGGGGGGGGGGGGGGGGCATTGGCCCCCCCCCCACTTTTTCCACCTAGGGCCAATGTTCCCCCTGCCCCCACTTTTGACAGTTCCGCATAATGGAAAAACATAGCACCAGCACTGCTTTGGCCCCTCACTTTCAAAGGTGTTCCGCCGCCGCTGATGAAAATAAGTTAAAACGGTGTTCACTGGAAATGGGTTGCTGAATTTTCAGCCCTACTGGGCCTTTATTGGAGCTAGTAGATGGAGGTACTTGTGGTCTTTTTAATGGAATATCACCAAGAGTTATTGCTTATAATAATGTAATCTTAACTCCGTAGGTGGTGTGGAAAATCATATTGAAATTGGAGGATTCAGGACTGTTTGGTTTAACCTACAAAATGTGAAAGGAAACCTTGGAAAAGAGGATTTGAAGCTTCGTTTGGAGTAAGGTGTCAGTGCGATTTAGAAACGGTATGCAAATTACTTGAGAGTTCCCAAATGGTATGGGCCCAAATGGTATTAATCCCCAGCCCAAACATATACACTTGAGTGCTCAAGGTCTGGAGGTTGGTAGGCTGCACAATGGAGTACTTATCGGATTAGCCTCCATTGTGATAACAGTGGTTGCTTAAGTAGCTGTGCCACTGATAATCCACCAGGGTTAATTAACCCTGGAGGATTAGCTGGGCATTGAAGTCCAGCAGGCAGGACACTCCTTTGTTTGGTAAAACCCCAATGGCAATCAGCCACTTTTGTTGGGCACTTGAAGCTGGTACAAAAAAGCAAACCTTTTGGGGTCTGAAAGCGAGGCCGCAAGGATAGTTTACAAACCATTCGACAGTCTAAAAAAAACGACCTAATTTGCATACCGTCAAAAGATTTACATTCCGTCAAAAGATTTACATTCCGTTTGTAATTCGCCCACACGCCTAATGTGCATTGGGAAAATTGTATTTTAGTCTCCAATGTTCAGGAGACTTGTTGACTCGAGTCAGTGACTTGGACTCGAGTCCGACTCGAGCCGCACTTTTTTTGACTTGCGACTTGACTTGACTTGCCAAAAAATGACTTGAGACTTGACTCGACTTGAAAACATTTGACTTGCCAACATTAACCAGTTTCTACTAAAACATATTTCGCTCAGTATTTTTATTAAAAATTTGGCCTGGAATCTGTGTGAAAATAATCGTCATCGCGAACTATATTGTAGGCCTACTTACCTAAACCATTATGGAATGTAGCACACAGCATGCACTGTTGAGCGACCAATAGCTGTACGTGTTTTGCTACATTGTGGGCATAAACGAACTAATGTATAGAAGCAACTGGAAAAGAGGTTAAAGTAAGTAATACTATTGATAAGTAGCAAGAATTGTCATTTGTAGGAAAAATAATCTCAAGATAAAACGTAAACACTTTTTACAACCATCTTATTTTTAAAACCTTTTACTTTTTTACATTTTTGTCTACTATAGCTAAATGATTTTTATGAAAGAAATTTCTTTTTCCGAATCTGTTGATTTGAGTTGAATCATTTGAACTGCTTGTTCGATGCAAATTCTCCCTACGTCCGATATGCAGGCGTAATCCGCTAAAAAAGTAGTAATGACTCGACTTTGACTTGAAAAAAAAGAATGACTTGGGACTTGACTTGACTTGACTTGAAAAAAATTGACTTAGTTACAGCTCTGGCTTTCGGTTCTACAGAATGCCAGAGCATTCCATAGTTTCCGCCCTACAGAACACCCCAATGTTCACACTGGGATCTTTGTCGAGCTATTGTTGTGACTGGAATATAAGACTAGCTGACCTGGACCCTTCCCATCATTCATTTAAAGTTGACCTTTCAGTGGCAATCAAAATCTCATGTACCTCCGTCTGGATTACACTTGATTTTTAATGCATCATGAAAGATGACATGTACGACAATTGCATGTTTGCCAGATTGTTCTAATTATGTACAACCAAAAATAGTGATGGCGACTATACGGGATGGCCATATGATGATACTAAAAATGAAGAGTCCGGGAATGAAGTTGTTTAGGAGAGGCAAGATGGAATGTTGAAGGAAATCGTCGCGGTGATCGTGGTAATTCTTTAACTGATGCCTTAAATTGAACAGTGTACTTGAAACCAACGACAGTTGCTGGTGACGGCATTTGTGACCCGCTCTGCAAAAGGGGCACTTATGTTGCAAAATTTGAAAATAGTGTTTTATATATAGCTGGAAAGGCCATTTTATAAGCTTTCATATTGTATATATCTGAGGTCTCTAGCATTTTGCAATCACGAGATATTTGGAAATGTGCATGTTTGTTTTCAGGAATTTCTCTAAATTACTTAAGGAGAAACAAGCAATAAAAAGAAAAGAAAAGCAAAGCAATAGATGGAAGCACTCGACAAAAACACATTCTTTTTCCAACTTTATTCACTGAAATCAAAGATTTTGGTTATGAAATAGAATAATATAGGTATCAAAGATGCAAAAAATTCCCTTCCTTCAAAATCACTTGTTTGAAGAATGTTTCACCCTCTTCCCATTAAACTCGTAAAAGCATACAGCGACTTATGTGCCCTTTTTGCAGAGCGGGTCACATTTATCATTCATTACCCTTAACCTTCCCAAATCCTCCAAAATCCTCTTTGCCAAAAGGAGGAAATTTTGAGGATTGATGAGGGTCTTTGGAAGTTGGAGCATCGGAGGATTTTGCAGGATTGAGGGCATAAGAGGATTTTGCCTCTGCTCTGGAGGAAAATGGAGGATCCAGGTCATCAGGCCCAATCTGATGCTGGTTGATTTCGGAGGATTGAGGTTACTAGGGTGTTTACGAAAACCCCTCGAGGATTTTGGAGGATTCATGCAATGGTCCCCATAAGAGGATTCAGGTTACATGCAGCTTGAACACTTTGAAATCAGAGGATATTGGAGGATCGATTCAGGTTACTTGGAGGAAAAATGGTGGAGGGAGTTGGGGTTAAAAAAAAAGGTAAAGCTGGCGTGAACTTGTTTGCACTACTTGTTCTCCTAATAAGTTGACAGTAAACAAAATTAATATATGAGAATTCTACTTGAAGTTGTGTCTTATAATTCTTTGTCCACACTAAGTACATTATTTCAGTAAAAAGGCTTAGACCTTTGTACAGCAATTTGGTGAATAAACAACCCGGCATTTCCTCTTGTTCCAGTATTGGTGACATTCCTGAATATCTACAGTGTGAAGTGGGTAACTCGCGCCCAGGGGGTCTGCACTGGACTGGTTGTTCTGACATTGCTGGTCATCATCGTGACTGGGATGGTTAAGCTAGGACAGGGTAAGAGGTTGAAACTTCATGTACTTCAAAATCTGACCTAAACATACATTTTATATATTTTTATTTTTTATTGTTATTTTTTGGTTCTTTTTTCTTCAAATTAAGAGTTTTATGTCTTGTTACATATCGTTAAAATGTAAAGCCCCATCAGTCATTAACTGATCCCGGAGAGTTGTAATCAAGTCAGTCGCAAGTCAATTCACAAGTGAAATCACAAGCTACAGGGAATGAACTCTGTGTACTTTGAAGTCTGACCTGACCCTAACTACCCCAAGCCTTACAAACTCCAACAGCAGGTTGTGTTTAATTTTGATGGGTTCAGGACTGTACAAGGGCCTTGGCATCATTACTTTACATTTGTTTTTCCCCTTCAAGTTCACAGTATGCCTTGTTACATATCGTTGAAATGTAAAGTCCCTTCATCAGTCATCATCTGATTCCGTAGAGTTGTAATCAATTTCAAAGTCATAAACCCAGAATGCCGTATATTGCCAGGGATCACACCCAATTTTACGATAATCAAGTCGGCCACAAGTCAAATCACCTTGCAAGCAACAGGGAATGTGACTTGATTTGAGACCAGAATTGCGATGTGTAACTTGTGATGATACAAATGTATCTTGTGATGACTTAACTCTCCTCGCTAGGTCAAGTAGAAATAACCTTTAAAAATCATGTCAGGTTGTCGTGTACAAAATGTGCACACGTATTTGGGTCGTTCAATAAATTTGGGGTCCAAAAGTATGACATTTTTTTGGTGTCCCTGTAATTACATCTGACCCATGTACATTGTGTGTTTGTAATTTCCCATCAGGTATTAAAATTGACTTCACACTATTTTTTTTACTTGTTTGGCAAGTACAAGGGGTACTTTGCTTGACATAATCAGTGTTAGAGATAGATAATCATTGGTCAGAAACAATAAACCTCTGTCCACAAAAAAATGCGGCATTTGACACTGCTAAGCGGCGTAACTTTCCTTCTATACTTCTAACCCTTCTATACTTATAACTATCATAGCTTATCAAAAACTCTTAACACCAACTCTCACATTTTGTGTGCGTTTCAATCTGTCATTTGATAGGTTTGATCTGTACATAACAGCAGCTGGGTCGATTTTGGCCCTGAGAACAGGAGGGTTAAAATAGCATTAGAGTTGTATCTGTAACGTGCATATTTTTTTGAATATTCAAACCGGCAAAAAGCTATTCGAATATTCGATTGATGATCGAATATTTGCTATATTCGGGACAGCCCTAATATTCCAACAAGATTTGTGTGCATCCTGACCTGATGGGAGCTGTTTTCTTTGCAGGAAGCACTGCTAGTTTTGTGAATAGTTTTGAGCCGATCGAGGGTCTGCATACAGGACTGGGCTCTGTGGCAGTGGCCTTCTATGCAGCCTGGTTTGCTTACGGCGGATGGTACGTTTCTTATACTTGTGTTTTTCAATAAGGGAATAAATATGTGCTGGGCCGGTTTTAAACGTACGTTTAAAACCGCCTTGGTGCCTGGGCGCTTGATAATGACCCGAGCCGAAGGCGAGGGTCATTATCAGCGTCCAGGCCCCAAGGCGGTTTTAAACGTACGTTTAAAACCGCCCCAGCACATATTTATTCCCATTCATAAAATACCTTTTTGTATAATTAAGCAAAAACCACCGAAAATTATAAATTTCCAATGATTTTGTTTAATTTGTTTTACCTTGGTTTGTAAAACACCCCTTCAGCTATTTAATGGTTCGTGCCACCCGCGAGTAGTGGTAAACAAGTCCTTATATGGAAATTGACGCGCGCGACGCGCTCGCCAGGTGGTGCTAGAACGCAGCAGTGCCGGTGTAGCGTGAAATTATGGACTCTAAATACGGACGCATCGGTAGTATCGCGCTTGCGTTATTAGGAGAGTGACTGGTCGCTCGAGTGTTCAACCAATTAAATGGACCAGATTTTGTAGGACTCTACATTTCGTGTGACACCGGAAAAAAATGTTTCAGACCGCCGCCGTGTTTAAACAACTTCCAGCCGTGTTTAAACAACCGTTTAAACACACCCACGTGACAGGCTCTCGACCAATAGGGATAGTAAAACTCGCTGAGGTATTTATGAATGAATCTTATTAGTCCTTGTTTGCAAACCTTTCCGGATACATTCTGCGCTTATCACAGAATTTGCATAGGCTGATACCAATGAAAGTTGCTCTATCTGTACACCAACTAATAATATTTGAATTGTATGGATTTCTCCCTCCTGACAAGTTGTTCAAAATGAACAAAGAAAACTGGCAGGAATACTGTACCAGCGCTTTACCAACTCTGCTATCTTGCCCTGTTTTGGTGGTCTCCCAAATTGTCAGTATCTTTGTTTGGGGGGGGGGGGGGGGGGGGGGCGCTAGTCAGAAGTCATAAACCCATAATGCCGTATCGTCAGGGATCTCACCCAATTTTACGATACAACCTGGGAAGCGACATTGTGGGGATCACCCAATGATGATACAATTTTGTTTATACTATAATTAGTCAAACCACAATGGAAACCGACTAGATAAATTTGAATACATTCTCAAAATGGATTAAGAGTCTCAACGAGACATAATAGCATGCCTCATTCCACAATGACAATATATACAACTGTATAAAGCTTCCGGACAACTGTCTACTTTTGTCTGAAATCTGACTTTTTGAATTTTAGGGAAAGACAACTTCCTGATTGAAAAAAATACGGGTACCCGGGTACATGTTAAAGAAACCCAACCCAAAACTTCCAATCCCGAATGTTGCCATAATTTCTTTCTCCGAGATTCAAAAGTCTGAAAAATCTCATGCCTGTCCAGTAAACATGATCACCACTCTGCCATTAATATGTTCCGGCACATGCATGTGCCGGCATATCACAAAAGACAGAAGCTTTATACAGTTGTATTTATTGTGGAATGAGGCATGCTATTATGTCTCGTCGAGTCTCTTTATCCATACCCAGACTACAAAAACCACAACCGGTATAAAATTCCCTTTATTGTGAATTTTCGTGAGCGTCATAAACATGAAATCCGTGCCGGATTCCCATGTAGTCGGGTTTTAATTTTGAAAATTTCCCACAAATAACATTTGAAACCTTTCCTTTTTCATTTTCTGGGAAGTTACTATGCGATAATGTGAAGTTGCACGGGTACTCGATTCCATAATCGGGAACCGGTTCCTGACATGAACAGTCGGGTACTCCGGTACCCGGTTCCGATGCACACCCCTATGTGCAACCAATCAAATTGGTTGGACACATCAATAATTAGTTGTGTTTTAACCAATATATAATTGGTTATTTCAACCAATCCATTTTTAGAGTGAATGTATGTACGCCGAACAGGTGTTCAGTTTTCTTGTCATACTGATATTTTTTTTTTTTTTACTTCATTCATCAGGAACATACTGAATTTTCTCATTGAGGAACTCGTCAACCCTGTCAGGTGAGTTGCAGTCATCCTGATACACTGATCCAGGTGAACATATTGTAATGGGGGTTTGTTGGGGGGGGGGGGGGGGGTTGGGGGTGGGGTGTAAGTGTTCTGAACCACATTGTGTATTGCTTTTCGTGGACATTGCAAGACTGGAAGTGATGCATGAACAGTTTCAGGCACTTTCACTGTGAACTGATTATTGTTAAATGTAGGTTAATGTTATACCAGCTTAAAACCAGAAATTATTGGTTTCATAATAAAAACTGGTTTACTTAACCGTAGCCCTCCCCAAATCCACAGAGGATTTTGGAGGATTTTGCAGGATTAAGGAGATTATGTTTGTATTGAGACTCAGGGGGGGGGGGGGGGCGGGGGGTAGACCAGAGGGGTGGTTTTTGGGGGTCGAACCCCTTTTTGGGCAAAAGTACGAAAACAAAATTTCAGAACCCCCCCCCCCCATCCCTGCAAACAATCCTGGATCCGCCCCTAAAACTATTTTTGTATGGGGATTGATGTCCTTGAAAGTTACAGTACAAAGAATGTGTCATCAGGTTTAATGCAGAGTGGTTGATGTGGGAGCATTCAGGGCCCAATTTCATGGCTCTGCTAACCACAGCTTTCCGTGCTTACGATCACCATTTTGCACTAACAGCGCTAGCAGAAAAATTCTGCGCTAACCCTGTAAGCACAGAATCCTTAGTTACGGGATGTACGCATGCTCAGGAGCTAAAACTCCCCGTTAACGCGTGAAATACGCTTGCCGTAAGCACATAATTTTCTGCTACAGTAAGCGGGGATTTTTTGCTAACGGTAAGCAGAGCCATAAGATCGGCCCTGGAGTGTTCCTAGCCAAAAATATGCCTAGTGTTAATGAGCGCACTAAAAATTGTTCAGCTGTTCATGTTTAACCCTAACAGTCCCGAATCCTCCAATTTTAATATGATTTTCCACACACGTACCCTAGGGAGTTAGGAATAAACATGTCACCCTGATACCCGGGCACTAAACATCTGCAGACTTTAATAAGAATAATAATTGTGATGATGCGACACACTTTATAAGATAATGGAAATTATCTTTTCCACTGCTATGAAATGTTTATAAAAATTGTATTCATCATTTAATTAGCAAATTTTATTGAGTGCCAAATGATTATGCCATTTATCACGTAAATGGAAGCTAAATATAATGTCTAGCCAGCATTTACATTACAAATGTAACAACTGATCTGTCATCATTCAAACGCGATCTTAAGACTCATCTCTTCAATCTTTCATTTGAATGACAGTGATTTACAAGTGACCGGCGCCTTTGAATGGTTCGCAAAATACTGTGCGCCTTATAAATTCTCTGTAATTATTATTAATTATTATTATGTACATGTACGTGGCAGATGGCCTATTCAATCAAATTACTGATCAGATCATATAGGTAAGTATAATTTTCATAAACATTTCATAATAATGGGATAAGAACATGTAATCATCATTTGTAGACATCAGTCAACTTGGTTTAGATTACTACTGATATGTGGCGGCATTATGGAAGCAAACCATTCTGAAAACATTTATGGAACACAATCATTTTTTGTCGTATTTCATAAGAAAGTGAAATTCCTGAAGACCTGAGTATTTTGATACCAGGCAGTCTCAATAACTTGTATAGGAATATTCTGATTGCAATTAGTAATGACAGTTTCCTCTCTTTAATAAAAGCGATTTGTGATGGTATAGTTAAATCATTCGTCATTAAAACCCTCCTATATACATTCTGAGCCATGTTGCTGTATGGGTCAAAATCAGTCAAGTGACTGTTTGTGACACGTTGATTCTATGCATGGAACTTCATTTTTGACCTGTGATGACTGCTTCAGTAACTACATTGTAGCTATGGGAATGATTTGGCAAGCTGTGACCCATCAGAAAGAGTCGAAACCAGTCGACTGATTTTGACCTGCCATAGTACTAACCACATAAGTAATCTGACCATTGGTGCCTGGTCTGTGTTAGAAGTATAGGCAGGGGAGGTGGTTGGAAATGTTGACTGATTTTGACATTTTAAATAGTGTTAGGGTTATCCTTGGTCTTGGCCTTAAGAATCAAAGCCTTGGTGTTGGGGTTGAAAGTCGAAGCCTTGGGCTTGAGGGCCAAAAAGCCTTTGCTGCAACACTGGAGATTCTCCTATTACTAGCTTGATAGAGAGACGAGTACATATGCACCTTGCACCTATAGTTTGAACTGTGTGCCTTCACTGTAGTTGTAGTAAATGATCATTAACTTGGTTATCGTTAAGATCGGAGCAAACTCAAAGTTTACACATTGTAGACATATCAAACGATAAATAAATCACACCAATAGTTTTTAAATTTGTAATTTTGTTTTTTATATATATCACCGAGATATATTTAATTTGTGTGAACTCTAAGTTTACTCCGATCTTAACGATACCCAAGTTAACGATCATATACCCTTAGATTTATCGTTTGATATGTCTACAATGTGTAAACATTGAGTTTGCTCCGATCTTAACGATAACTCTAAGTTTACTTCGATCTTAACCCCTTGAGTACGTTTTTTTACAGTAGAAGTCAGGGGTGCTGCGGCGGCTCTGGCAGCTAAGCGAAATGCCCATAATGTGTTTGTGCAGTCAAGCGTAACATACACAATAATCCAACAATAGATTGAATCTGCACAAACAGTGGCCAATGGCGTCATCCGGCCTAGTGGCACTGTCTAATCCAACAATGGATTGAAACTGCACAAACGGAGGTCAATGGCGTCATCCGGCCTAGTGGCACTGTCTAATCCAACAATGGATTGAAACTGCACAAACGGAGGTCAATGGCGTCATCCGGCCTGGTGGCACTGTTTTTTTTTTGCGCCATGTGGCGTCATCCGTGCGCAAGGGGTTAACGATACCCAAGTTAACGATCATATACCCTTAGATTTATCGTTTGATATGTCTACAATGTGTAAACTTTGAGTTTGCTCCGATCTTAACGATAACCAAGTTAATGATCATTTACTACAAATTAGCTTAATAGAGAGACGAGTACATGCACCTTGCACCTACATGTATAGTTTGAACTGTGCGCCTTCACTGTAGTTGTAAGCCTGTTCATCAGATCAGAGCAGTTGAGTCATTACTGTTTTATTATTTGTGTGTAGAGATCTCCCCATCATACTCATCGTGTCATTGCCAGTTGTTATCGTCATCAATGTTCTCGTCAACGTCGCATACCTGGCTGTGTTGGAGCCCCACGAAATGCTAGAATCTAAGGCTGTAGCATTTGTAAGTACATGTATACAAGTTTCAAATGGGATTTTGAGAGTAAACGTATTGCCTGTCCGAACCCAGCATTGATGAAAAACTGCCTTTTCGTTCCCGTCAAAGCTGTGCTTGCTGGTAATACGTACACATGGATACAGGTACAATATAATTATGAGCTTTTACATGCATATGTGGCAAGGGAGGTTATTGTGGCATAAAACACATTTGGGCAATTCCACGCAAAAGTGGACAAGGCTGGAAAGTGGAAAATGTATGAAATCTTCCAAATTACAAGCATCACAACATCATATGGTGTGTCAAATTCAAGGGGACAACAAGATCTTTCATGTACATGTAAGTGGTGTGCCGATGAGATGGAATGTAGTAAAGTGTGATTTTGGGTCAAAAACCTGTTTTTGGCTAAAATCATGGATTTTTGGTAGTCATTTTGGCACCTTGTTTTAAAATGCAAAATGCGAGTGTTATTCAGAGTTTTTGTGTTTAAGGCAGAGAGAAAAGTTTATATATTACAAGAAAAGAGTTTCACTGTGTTGCCGTTCATCAAATTCAGATTTTATGCCGTGTTAAAAACCACGAAGAGGAAGTAACGTGACATAACATGAGTGATGGTACATGTACATGTACATGTACATGTACATGTACATGTACCTCCCTGTAATCTCATGTCCCTTGCATCTAAAATACACACTGATTTTATTCAAAATGGGTTTTTATATGAAAGGTAAAACTTCTGTGTTATAGAGTACAGTTTGAGGAGACTTTAACAACAAAATTGCAGGCAAATTTTCCATGTCCTTTTTTTGTAATGTGAGTGACGACCAACAAAACACATAGTGTTCAAAAGGTGAATGAATGGGTTGAATTTATCTTTCCATTTTTGAGTACCCCTTACCCAAGGTTGTATGGCTGGTTTGATTTAGCTTGATCAAATACTTTGAAAGCAGTGAGAGGTCAAAGTAGCCTCATGGCATATAAATGTAACGTGAGAGACGGTGGAATTGCCCATTTCAGTGTAATAGCCCCTGGAATTCTATTAGCCGCACTTTATTCCCACTGTAAAACCTTTAGAACAACAAAATGCGTGTACCGTGAGTATGGAATGTACACTTTGACTTATATTTTGTTGAATTTAAAGTATTATTTCTGAAAGTTGATTACTTAATTTAAATTAGGCATGCTGAACATTTTCAAAATTAGTCACAGCATTTACAATGAAATTGAACAATGAACAAAAACTGAATAATCGAGTGACACCAACGTTTTTGTTCCCTAACCTTTGCGTATAGACAAATGTGACCTGGCCCCTTAAAACAGGTGGAAAATAGCACAAGTTCAAAATTGAGATGACTCTTAAAAAATACGTGCAATAAGCTCTATTTGATCTATCGTGTGTTGCTGTAGGTCATTCCTGGGCCTCGCTATAACCTTCTGAAGTGTCTTGGCCCCTTGTTTTAAGAAAATGAAGCTCAAAGTTACATGTATGTAACCTGTATACACACTGTAACCTGAATAAAAAAAAAAGATCACCCTACCCTCCACCCTCCACCCCCCTCCCCCCACCTCTGCCACCCCTACCTCCCACCTCTGCCACCCCCTACCTCCCACCTCCGCCACCCCCTACCTCCCACCTCCTCCACCCCTACCTCCCACCTCCTCCACCCCTACCTCCCACCTCCGCCACCCCCTACCCTCCACCCTCCACCCCCCCTCCCACCTCTGCCACCCCTACCTCCCACCTCTGCCACCCCCTACCTCCCACCTCCGCCACCCCCTACCTCCCACACCCCCTACCTCCCACCTCCTCCACCCCCTACCTCCCACCTCCTCCACCCCCTACCTCCCACCTCCGCCACCCCCTACCTCCCACCTCCGCCACCTCCTACCCCTACCTCCCACCTCCTACCCCCTACCTCCCACCTCCGCCACCTCCTACCCCCCTACCTCCCACCCCTGCCACCCCCTACCCCCTACCTCCCACCTCCCACCTCCGCCACCCCCTACCTCCCACCTCCGCCACCCCCTACCTTCCACCTCCGCCACCCCCTACCTTCCACCTCCGCCACCCCCTCCCTCCTACCTCCGCCATTGACATCATCACTTCGGTACTCTATACAAACTATATGTTGATCTGGGGTCCTCGTGGATTTTTCGTGAATTTTTTGTGGATTTCGTTGATTTTTTCATTTTTGGCCAATCTCACCCCTAATAAAGACTGACAAATTACAAGTGTGAGACTTCCAAATGCTCCATACTGAAAAATGTACCTTATCTAAAACATTCTAAAAGGATATGGGAGGACGTGGGTGTTTTGTTAACTTTGAAGTTTGAAAGTAGCCTCTCTCCAGGGGAATCATTTGGTGTGTCTTGTAAATCACTGGAATTGACCGTGGTTCTCACTCTTTCAGACCTTTGGGAAGAAAGTCTTGGGGGATGCTTCCGTGATCATTCCGATTGCAGTCACACTCGCCATGGTTGGTGCCCTCAACGGTGGTCTCCTCAAGGGTTCAAGGTATGCCAGACTTGTTTTCTGCTCAACCGAAATGCATCACCTATCGCGAACGATTTATCGATGGCAAGAGTGTGGACACTATAAGCATCTTGGCCTATATGAGCATATTTTTGTTTGCAATTTCACTCGAAAAGAATCAAGAATGTACTGGGTTTAAAAAAAAAAAATTTGTTTTGTTCTATAAATTTGTTGTTTGGAAGATTTTTTCAAAGGGAAAAATTGATGGTGAATCTGACGTTTGCTGTCGCTTGGGGGCAAAAGATTTTGGCCTGCTTCTTAATCTCTGCGCTATTTTTAACCTTTTTAATACCTAGATTACCTAGCTGTCTGTCTTCTATATTTTTTTTGTGTATGCAAATTGCCATCACAAGGCCATAGGCCACTCGAGGTGTGGGCTACAGAGGAAAGTGTGGAAGAACCAGCCCTTCACACTGAAACGACACAAGATAATCTGATCTCTTCACAGTATGAATAGGGTTGGGATGGGTAACTACATGTAGTCCATAGGTGATTGTAATCATGCTTCACTGCATACCAATTGCCAAGAGATTAGCATTAGAAACTGACTAGGTAAATTTTAATACATTTTCAAAGATACTGACAATTTGGGAGACGCCAACATAGGGCAAGATGGCTCAGTTGGTAAAGCGCCGGTTTGGTATTCCGGAGGTCGCAGGTTCGAATCCCGCTCCTGCCAGTTTTTTTGTTCACTTCGAAAATGTTTACTGCTATGTTTGACTACTCTAATCCTCCAGGACTAGTGCCTATTAAAAAGCATTAGCAGATACAGCTGACAGGCCCTGTTAATTACATTTTTGGCAACCTGGTAGCTTCACTGGTGGTTTAGATGTTAACAGTGGGAATCGGCTTTCATTGTATACATCTTTTTACAAAAAAATTGGGAGGATTTGGGGTTATAAAGCCTGTGTTTAAGACTATAAAAGACAAAAGTGCTTTAAAAGATGTTGAGCTTTTTTAGAGTTTGTTTGGAAAATCATTTTCCAAAGAAAAAACAAAAACAACAAAATGGTCAGAGCTGTGGATAGTGTTGCGACATGGGGGGTCCCAAACTTTGGACCAAACATGGCGGATTATGCATCGGTGCACATGGACATTGGTAAACAATAGCAGCATTCTCCACTGCACACATACATCTACTGAGCAGCCATCTTTGCACCAAGGTCGGATATGTCGCAACTGTCACTACATGTACATGTACATGTACATGTATAGACAGCTCTGTGAAATTTTGGAAGGATTTTGGTGTAAATGTGCTTTTCGATAGTTGGCTGACCAATGAGAAATTTACACATCTTTGATTAACCCTAACAATGTACCCCAAGCCTTACAAACTAGGGGTGTGCATCTAAATCGGGTACCCGGGTACCCGACCCTTCATGTCAGGAACCGGTCCCAGTTTATGGAATCCAGTACCCGTACAACTTTACATCATCGCACAGTAACTTCTCAGAAAATGAAAAAGGATGGGTTTCGAATGTTATTTGTCGGGAATTTTCAAAATTAGAACCCGACTACATGGGAAACCAGCACAGATTTCATGTTTATGACGCTCACGAAAATTTACAATAAAGGGAATTTACCGGTTGTGGTTTTTGTAGTCTGGGTATGGATAAAAGAGCCTTGACGAGGCATAATAGCATGGCTCATTCCACAATAAATACAACTGTATAAAGCATGTCGTTTGTGATAAATGCCGGCGCATGCACGTGCCGGAGTAGTGATCATGTTTACTGGACAGGCATGAGATTTTTCAGACTTTTGAATATCGCAGAGAAAGACATTATTGCAACTTCCGGGATCGGAAGTTTTGGGTTGGGTTTCTTTAATGGGTACCTGGGTACCCGTATTTTTTTCAATCGGGTACCTGGTTCTTGTACTACCTGTAAATGCACACCCCTATTACAAACTCCTACAGCAGATTGTGTTGAATTTTGATAGGTACATTTGTGGGGCTCTTGGCACCATTACTTTTGGGAGCCCCAATTTGTCTAAGTCCAAAGAATGTGCCATAGGTATACTGTAGAGTGTTTGATTTTGACAGGTTGAGGACACTTCCTAGTAAAAATGTGACCCAATCTGCAAAAAGGGCAATTATGTTGCAAAATATAAAAAGCGGGAAAGGCCATTTTTATATAAGCTTTCATATGTTACATGTGTGAGGCCTGTAGCATTTTGCTTTCACGAGATATTTGGAAATGTGCATGTTTGTTTTCAGGAATTTCTTGAAATGATGACTTAAGGAGAAACAAGCCATTAAAAAAAAAGCAAAAAAAAGAAAGCAATAGATTGAAGCACTCGACACAAACACATTCCTTTTCCAACTTTATTCACTGAAATCAAAGATTTTGTTTATGAACTAGAATAATATTGTATTATCAAAGATGCAAAAAATTACCTTCCTTAAAAATCACTTGTTTGAAGAATTTTTCAGCCTCTTCACATAGAACGGCCCATTACGCGTAAAAGCATACAGCGACTGATGTGCCCTTTTTGCAGAGCGGGTCACAAATGCCACGGGTTAGGGTTAATGGACAATATTGCTCAATTTTAGCCTAAATGTTACTGTCGCCTTTATATTGTGAATGCACTAAATTTTCAGCCTTTTTTTGATCTTTCAATATATATGCAGAACGTGTATGGTTGGGGCTCGCAAGGGACAGTTTCCAAGCATTTTGGGCATGATTCAGGTCCAAAGAAAAACACCTGCCCCAGCCCTGCTGTTTGTTGTAAGTACATGTTTGTAATTTCATAATTAGCAGGCCTAAGAAATATACACACACTTTTTCTCAATGCAAAATGATGACTGTGGATTGTTGTCACTGTACATATATGCTTGCATTGCATGTATGTATTTCATTTAATGCTTGCCTCTTCGGTATGTTTGCTAGCTTGCTTATACTGGGCATTTCCCATGTGATGCTAAATACAATTACAGTTCTAGAAATTTTAGAACTAGGCCTATATACAATAATGTATTCTGTATAGTTGAGTATTGAGACAGAAACTGAAAAGAAATACTGCTTGTATGTGAGTACGTATCTGGAACACACGAGTGAAGTAGTTGCTTTAAGCTACTTTGCCACTTTTGTCATGTTTCTGCCTTTACGTAGTCTTTTGTTACCTGTTCCAGTTGAAAATGAATATAATCAGACATTTGATGTAACTACAGTTTACTGCTTATAACAAGGAAAAAAATATGTCCCGAGTCTTTGTTGGCTGTTTCGGAAACTTTTCCGAAACAGCCTTTGTTTTCGTTAAGATTTTTTTTTCTTTTTTTTCAGCCAAATGCCCATAGCATTTGTACACGTTTTCTTTCTTACCGGCACTTTGGCTACTTTTATGCTGCCGATTGGCTTTAAACTTGGCAGACACTTAGACTAACTGCTCAGAATGTATGCCAAACATTTACGTCATGATGACGTCATCACGTGATTTTTTATGAATTTTTGAAATTTTAAAATCGTAAAATTCTTTTCAATATATCTATCGAACAAAACAAGATATTTTCAAAATAATTTTTGTTATAGCTTTGGTATGTCTCAAAGATATGCCCTAAAAGGGAGAAAATGTGTGACGTCATGATGACATCATCAAAAATGTGCTTTTTAAAAACACATATATAAGGATAGGTCCGATCGTCATGAAAATTGGTGGGTAGGTAGATACTGCCACCAGCATGCAGAAGCCGAAGTGACGTCATGATGACGTCATCGGCTAATTTTCTATGATTTCTTTTATTTTTGAAATTTCATTTTAATTTTTGAAATTTCATTTCAATCACCAAATTTTACACAAAAAAACGAAACAGCCCTGTGTTTGTCCACAAACACTGTACCATATGTCTAGTTTTTCTTTGTTTCCATTACTGATAATACAAGGTACCTGTTATAACAAGGTAAATTGTAAAGTCCCAAGGACCTTGTTAAAGGTGTTCGACTGTACATACTAATTAAGTCACATACTATAAAGTCTCCCCTGTATACATGTACATGTACATAACATGAAGACTCCGTGGCTTTTTCCAGGCTTCCTTTGCCCTGATCTTCCAGACATCTAACGACATCGGCAGGCTGATCAACTGCTTCTCGTTGGTGACCTGGGGCACCATCTTAGCCTCTGTCATCGGGCTTCTCTACTTACGCTGGAAGAGACCAGATTTAAAAAGACCATTCAAGGTTAGTGTTATTGTGACCTCATGATGCCACAAAATGACAGTCCAATCGAGCGTAACAAACGTTCCGCTCTGTCATCCGTTTATTCTCCATCTTGCCTTACAGGTAAAGCATAAGTTGTGAGAAACAAATTTGTGAACAGAATGTCAAATTTTCAAAGTGAACAAAGAAAAATGGCAGGAACGGGATTCAAACTCAAGACCTCAAGAATATCATACCAGCACTCTAAAACTAAGCTATCTCCCAAATGGTCAGTTTTCTCTGTTTGGGGCGCTAGTCGGAAGTCGTAAACCCAGAATGCCGTATAGCCAGGGATCACGTCCAATTTTACGGTACAACCTTGGAAGTGATCCCTGGGTGTGATCCCTGGCTATACGGCATTCTGGGTTTATTACTTCTGACTAGTGCCCCCGAACAAAGAATACTGACAATTTGGGAGACCGCCAACATAGGGCTAGATACATGTAGCTCAGTTGTTAGAGTGCCGGTATGGTATTCCAGAGGTTGTGGGTTCGAATCCTGCTCTTGCCATTTGTTTTGTTTTTTAACTTTGAAAATTTATTCAAATTGTCCTAGTCAGTTTCCCTTGTGGTTTGTTTGAAGAATTTCAAATTGGTAAACAGAATTGTAAGATTGCTTCCTGTTGGTGGAGTATTATTTTTCATTTGTATAATATTGCTTTGGGGTTATTTCTTTTTGCACTCAAGGGTGTATAGTTTACAGAGATACCAGACTTCCGGCAATTGCCGGAATTCCGGCTTTTTCATATTTTTGGAAAACCTCCGGCCTTTGGCATTTGTGGGCTGGAACGACAATGCCGCGTAAGTCCATACATGCAGCGCTTTCCTACTTTCATGCCGCAATACACGTGTACAAGCAGTGTCCTGCATACGTATGCAGCGGACACTAGACTTACATACTATGTACACTGGTAAATTCCAGTAAGGAACGGTCACAATTTTTGTATACAGGAATTCACCGACGCCATTTTTACAGTGGTGCCGCGCTCGCGTGCAGGTTGCGCGCGTTCTTTAATTTCAGTCGCGCGCGCATTTTGGCAAGTTGTAAACACCCTGTTGGTCGAAGCTGCATCGAGCGCGTGCGTAAAATACGCACGCGAGCGTGATGCCACCGCAGTAAATGCTTCTAATTTTGGTCGCCGGATTCGTCTATAGGTTGCGTACTACCACTAGCACTGGTGCGTACTGCAGAACAAAATGCAATCAATCGACAACTTGGTCAAGTTTAGTTCCACAGAGATTGCTGATTTCGTTGATTCCCATGCAACTCGTATTCACTTTACGCAGTCAAAGTAGGGAACCAGTTATCGTGCATCAAATGGTTTCGCGAGCGTGCGTGTGCAGCCTGTATACAACATGGCGGAATAACAACAGCGGCGATCGCTTGACAAAATTGGAAGTTGAAATGATTATGCATAGCGTATTGAACATCTACGATGGGATTGCGTATACTGGTACTGTTCATTGTTGTACGATATATGTACGTTCGCTTTGGAAACATTCTCGTTGGAAAAAAAGATAGAGCACTTCGTAAAAATAAAGCAGAAGGCGGCATCCGAAAAATTGGGCAAAGTTTATTGTACAATGTACATGTATATGCATATATACATGTAATTGTATCGTGGCCCAGATTCCAAATACGCAATTTTTTTTCGGCCCTGCAGCCAAGACCTACTGGCATCCCTGAGTTTAGTGTTGGAGCAAACGCTTTGACAATCAAGGCCAAGGCTTTGACAATCAAGGCCACGGCTTTGACAATTAAGGCCATGGCCAAGGCTTTGACAATCAAGGCCATGGCCAAGGCTTCGACATGTAAGGCCATGGCCAAGGCTTCGGCAATCAAGGCCAAGGCTTTAACAATCAAGGCCAAGGCTTTTACCCTCAAGCCCAAAAGCCCGGGCATGGCTGGGCTTTTCAAACGCCTTGCCCGACCACAGATTAACCACTCCTCCCTAAATAAAATCTTTCCAGGTGAACCTAGCGCTTCCAGTTATCTTTGTTCTGGTGTGTACTTGCCTGCTCATACTGGGTATCATCACTGCACCCCTTGATGCCCTGATTGGACTAGGCATGACACTCACCGGCTTGCCTGTTTATTTCATCTGTATCTATCCCACGAAGAAGCCTGAGTGGCTGAGAAAGCTCACATGTAAGTTTCTTTTCATTATCACAGTAATAGGGAAACATGGCGGGAAATATTAGGGGTGTGCATCAGAACCGGGTACCCGAGTTCCAGACCGTTCATGTCTAGAACCGGTTCCACATTATGGAATCGAGTACCCGTACAACTTTATATTATCGCATAGTAACTTCCCAGACAATGAAAAAGCAAAGGTTTTGTTGGGAATTTTCAAAATTAAAACCCGACTACATGGGAAACCAGCACAGATTTCACGTTTATGACGCTCACCAAAGTTGTCAACAAAGGGAATTTACCGGTCTTGTTTTGTAGTCTGGGAAGGGAGAAAGAGCCTCGACAAGACATAATAGCATGCCTTATTCCACAATAAATACAACTGTATAAAGCTTCCGGACAACCGTCTTTTGTGATATGCTGTCACATGCATGTGCCGGCATACACAAATGTGGAGAAGTGATCATGTTTATTGGACAGGCATGAAATTTTCAGACTTTTGTCTGAAATCAGACTTTTTGAATCTCAGAGAAAGACATTATTACAACTTCTGGGATTGGAAGTTTTGGGTTGGGTTTCTTTAACGGGTACCCGGGTACTCGTATTTTTTCAATCGGGTACCCGGTTCTTTTACTACCCGTAAATGCACACCCCTAAGAAATACTTAAAAGTTCCTTTTATTGTAAGGGAGCATTTCATAATCCCCAATTGCGTTATTGATTGCGGTACCGCTATTTTAATGTTAACCGTCCTGCATTCTCCAATTTCAATATAATTTTTCACACCACCTAGGGATTTAGGGTTACACAAGGCTGTATTGTTAGTGGTACGGCAGATTTCACATGCCCGGCTTTGCATCAGGCTTTTGGATAAAAAAACAATATTTTCTGATTAACCCTGACTGTAAATCATTTTTCCTTCAAACGCGAATTCTCCAATATCCTCAGATTCTAAAATCCTCCAATGCCTGTTACTGTGGACCACTGCCTAAATGCTGCAAAATCCTCTGGTGGATAAACACCCCAGTATTACCTCAATCCTCCAAACTCATCCAGGATCAGATTGGGCCTGATGACCTGGGAACCTCCATTTTCCTCCAGAGGCAAAAATCCTCTCATGCCCCTCACTGTTCTACAAAATCCTCTGATGCTTCAACTTCCAAAGACCCTTAATCCTCCGGATTTCTCCATTTGGCACAGAGGATTAAGGAGTTGGGAAGGTTAGGGTTAACACAATAAACATGATGACAGGGTGAGATTTGTCAGGATTTTTTGTTGGGATTTCAGAATTTTGTAAGAATCTCTTTTGCAATCTGGAATTCCTGAGGTGTTGTCCTAAAGGTGTTTTTACCTGTAAAAGTGGATGTATATGTACCAATAAAAATGGATATTTTGAGGGGGTGCCTTTAGGCAAATACAAACTATATGTTGATCGTGGATTTTTTGTGGATTTCGTGGATTTGTATTTTTTAGCCAATGACATGAGGTAAAAAATTAACTGACATCCTTGCGATCCATTTCACGAAACAGATGTTGCACAACTTACGCAACAAATTATGGCGTAAGTAGAGTTGCGCAAGGTTTCGTGAAATCGGCTGCTGGTGTCTTTTGGACTCCCTGTTTGAAATTTTGGGCAGGTTGGAAATCCTGTTTTGTCACTATCCATGTCAAAATAGAAGTAGGCAATTTGGACAATCAAATTGTTCAGTTTATTGCAAGTTTAGGCACCCGTTTTCCAAATCCTGGCTAAAACCTTTCCTGGCGGGCCATACCTGTACCTCAAGAAAACGAAACAAAACAAACAACTGAATCAAACCAAAAAGAAAATATATGATACCGCCTGTTTAACCCCTTGAGTACGGTATTTTACGGAAGACGTCAGGGTGCCGCGGCGGCTCTGGCAGCCAAGCGAACCGCTACAATGTGTTTGTGCAGTCATGTGTAACATATTTATATACACAATAATCCAACAATGGATTGAAACTGCACAAACAGCGGCCAATGGCGTCAACCGGCCTGGTGGCACTGTTTAATCCAACAATGGATTTAAACTGCACAAACGGCGGCCAATTGCGTCATCCGGCCTGGCAGCACTGTTTTTTTTGCGCATATTTGCGGCATCTGTACGCAAGGGGTTAATAATAGCCTCCCTAACGTCAGTAGAACATGAAACAGTGTTAATTTGCAGAATGGCCAGTCAGTCAAAAGTGACTGCTGTCGATGAAATAATACAGGCTTTTTATACTGTATATCGAAAAAAAAACATGAAATGGCAGGTGTGCTATACATCAGGGCCCAATTTCATGGCTCTGCTAACCACAGCATTTTGCGCTAACAGCGCTAGCGGAAAAATTCTGCGCTAACCCTGTAAGCACAGAATCCTTAGTTACGGGATGTACGCATGCTCAGGAGCCAAAATTCCCCGCTAACGCGTGAAATACGCTTGCGTAAGCACGGAATTTTCTGCTACGGTAAGCAGAGCCATGAAATTGGGCCCAGGGCTGTAGTCGAGTCCATCACAAGTCCATCACAAGTCCCTGCAAGTCCCTGCAAGTCCATCACAAACCCTCCAGTCCTAATCCCAATCACAAGCTATTCAAATGAGCTTTGACAAAGGCATTCCTTTGTCATTGTTCATCCAGTTACTTGTGACTGGACTTGTGAAAGGACTTGTGACTGGACTTGTGAAAGGACTTGTGACTGGACTTGTGAAAGGACTTGTGAAAGGACTTGCAGGGACTCGACTACAGCCCTGCTATACATACATATGTAAAAATATAATTGTGTATTGTAAAATTGACTTATCTCTCTGTTTTTGTAGTTGCCATCACAGTTTTTCTGCAGAAGGCACTCTTTGTTGGTCGGGAGGAAAAGTCCTGAGGAAGGAAGTGTCGGTATTGGTAATGTTGATTTTTGTTAAGTTGAGGCTGATTGTATTCAAAGATAATGGACAGAAAATAGCAAGCTACTTTTTGGAGTACGAGTGTGCAAAGATCTTCATCTTCCAGTAGCTGTAACATTATTGAACTTAGGTTATCCTTACTTTTATTTGTACATGATTTGTTTTGTAATTTATTACTGGGTGTGGGATGAAAACTACTGTGCACAGTGTGCAGTAGATGTATTTGTGCAAATGTTTGTGGATTGATTCTGCTGAGCAGATTACCCTACATGTAGGTGTCATCAAAATAATATTATTTAGCCTACCAATCGTTGATTACAGGTCGTTCATCAACATTTGAATTTTCGTCAGATTCAGATAGAAAAGATTTAGATCCAATGCGGGTGGCAATTTTGTGTCTAACGTTTATATTTTTTAATTTGTCAAACAATCCACAAGGGAAACTATGTATTCAAATTTACCTAGTCAGTTTCCCTTGTGGATTGTTTGACGAATTATAAGTTGAAAAGTCGTATCCTCATTGAGTGATCCCCACAATGTCGCTTCCCAGGTTGTATCGTAAACAATTTGTGTTGATCCCTGGCTATACGGCATTATGACTTCTGACTAGTGCCCACCCGAACAAAGATACTGACAATTTGGGAGACCGCCAACATAGGGCAAGATAGCTCAGTTGGTAGAGCGCCGGTACGGTAACCCGGAGGTCGCAGGTTCGAATCCCGCTCCTGCCAGTTTCTTTGTTCACTTTGGAAAGTTTATATTTGTTGTGAGAAATGTTTCCGTGTTCCCTTTATTAAACCCTAACCTACCTGAATCCATCAATATCCATACCCCTGTTTTGGATGATTTTGGCATATTCAGGATACCTCATATTGAAAACTGGGGGATTTTGATGGATTGAGGATTGTAAGCCTAGCGGTACTGCAGGATTTTGATGGATTCAGGATACCTCCATCTTGAGCAGTCACCAAAACCAACTTTTTCTGCATGACAAAATAGGTGGATTTTGGCAGATTCAGGATACTTTCTAGTAAAGGGACCCAAGGGGTTAGGGTTAATATCCAAAGCTATATGCTTGCATGTGTGGGTGGTTCCCTCAACAAGGGCATGTACATCCACGTACATATATACATTTTTACATACTGGTACGTACGCGTGTCTGGTAACGAGACATCTGTGATCAGACTATTCTCGAGTTTGTGTCATACAGCGATGTCATCACGCCATTAGAGGCGTGGAAACGATATGGGTTGCACCAAAAATGGGCAAAAACACAGCTAGAAAACACATTTTAATCACATTGCTGTACTGTAAAAGAGAAACATAGGCCTATACCAGATAAAATTACACTTTGTTCACAATTTCAATACACCCACCCTTTAAACTGAAATACGTTTTAGTATTAACCCTTCCAGTATCATAGACAGCTGACCTGACCTCCAGATCCAACACAACCACACATACATGTAGGCACACAACCACACCTCCTCACATATGGGGTACCCATATTGGGGTACCTCTGTTGTAGACTTTACTTTCCTTCTTTTATTCTCCTTTGTCCCTATTGAAATCTCAAACTCCATAGTGTTAACTTTGTGGGGTACCTGGTAGGGCTGTCCCGAATATACCGAATATTCGAATACATTTTGCCAGTTTGAATATTCGAAAAGATATATATACATGTATGCACGTACAGATACGTCTCTGATGCTATTTTAATAGAAAAGTTACGGCGCTTAGCAGTGTCAAATGCCGCATTTTTGTCTGATGGCATCTATTTGTGGACGGAAGTTTATTGTTCCTGTCGGTAAAACCCTTGATACAACAGGGGCATGCCAAAAAATTGCTGTTTGAACGGTCCATAATATCAATCGCCATACGTAAAACACTGGCGTGCTTTTACGTGCAATGTTTTTTTTTACCGGTGTGGCATGCACTGAAAAAAGAACTTTATCGGCGAGTATCGAATATTCAAATATTCGGTCAAACCCAGTTTTGAATATTCGAATAGTAAATTAGTCGAAAATAACAGCCCTAGTACCTGGATTTCTAAAGACTCCCTCGTGGGGTACTATTGCCCCCATTGTTACCTAAGGCTGTTCGATATCCATTTATTTTGATACCGAAATATCGGCAGAAAAATATCGCGATATTCGATATTATCGTGATGACGTCACTTTTTCATTACCGGAAGAACGGAGAAAAAACAAATACATGACGGAAGTCACCACGGCATTATGAGATCGGGGCCACCGGGCCACGGGATCGGGCCCGCCGGGATTGAGCGGCAGGAACGGGGGGCCGGTTTGACAAGGCTTCCCTTCGCTCGTTAAGTATTTGGAGTTTTACGACATTTACCTTCAGTTGGCTACTTTATGGCACTCCAAAAAGACTAGCGTTTGTTTTCTATTTCAGCATTGTTGATTATTAGTAACACAGATGATAATACTATGGACGATCACATGCGAGCTGTCAACAAACGATCGTGTCGTATATATTGTGAAGACGACATGACATTGCACAATGTACAATGGATGCGCGGCACGTGTTTTAATCTTTTCTCAAGACGCAGTTCGCTACACGTAACTACACCTACGTGTGCCTTGTACACTGGGGAAAGACGGTTGCATTCAGTGCGGTTGCTTGCAACTAGGCTAGCAACAAAGCAACGCGCACGCGCAGATGCGCTACAGGGGTTGACCTTATTGCAAACAATTGCCATACCCCTCGATCTCAAGGTGAGTTTGCAAGCGTGTATGTACGTACATTGTACACTGGGAATAAGACGTTGTTTGCACTTGACAACGTACGGCGCGGAGGGGGTAAATCGCGCGGAAGGTAAATCACGCGGAGCGGAGATGTCATGTCGGGGTTTAGAAAACGGTCAAGGAAAGACACATTTAGTGCATGTATGTATTTCTTTATTCCTTCATGGTACATCATGATACATTATATACTATTCTACCGTCTAATAATTGGAAATAACTGGAATTTCGAGCAAAGTAAACTGGACAAATCCACACGTAATGCGGCCAAAAGGAACACATATCGCGATATTCTTCGGTATATCGAATTCCCCGATATTCCGTTTTTTTTAAAAGAGGCCGATACGATTTTCGATATAAAAAAAATATCGAAATATCGGGAAATATCGTCATATCGAACAGGCTTATTGTTACCCTTTATAAGGAGACTAATGTACGAACACACCGCCTGGGATATCTGAAGGTTTGGGGTGTAACCCGAGAGATATCCTGCACAGGATCTAAAGATATTTTATGTACCCTGGATATATAGCCAAGTGACATCCAAGTACATGTCCATGCACATGTAATATGCAACTTAACGGCAACTACCCCAAGCCTTACAAACTCCAACAGCAGGTTGTGTTGAATTTGATAGGTTCAGGACTGGTACCGTCACATGGAGCTATAACGCCCGAATTTGTCTAAGTCTAAAGAATGTGCCATACAATGTAGGTATACTGCACAGTGTTGGATTTTGACAGGTTGAGGACACTTCCTAGTAAAAATGCCTTGGGGGTTGGGGTTAAAACAGTGTTGATGCATTTCAGTTTTTTTCTCTTTCACCCCCATTTTTATCCGGCTTCTGTATATTTTTATCCGTTGAGGAAACTGTGGTTGCATATGAGACAAAACTGGTTGCAATACATTGAGATGCCTGCAAGAAACACATGATGGCATTAATTAGCGATGCTGATAATGTGCAGTATTTATTTGCAGGTAATGCCTTCCATGGATTGACTAAAATTGCCTGACACGCACAGGAGGCACGTTAACCCCTTGCGTACGGATGCCGCAAGTATGCGCAAAAAAAACAGTGCCACCAGGCCGGATGACGCAATTGTCTGCCGTTTGTGCAGTTTCAATCCATTGTTGGATTAAACAGTGCCACCAGGCCAGATGACGCCATTGGCCGCTGTTCGTGCAGTTTAAATTCATTGTTGGATTATTGTGTATATGTTACGCTTGACTGCACAAACACATTGTAGCGGTTCGCTCGGCTGCCAGAGCCGCCGCGGGGTTAATAAAACATTAATTTTGCTCACTTTCTCATTGATTAACATTTTTGTAAATATATGCTAGACTACACAATATTAGCAAACTATTTGCACTGGCCTTTTTTATCTTTTTTTAACTTAGCACAATCAATTATTGCTGACCACCAAAATTAATTACTAATCTACACCTAAACTGCACAAGTGGATAACAGACAGTCCAATGTAACTGCCTACCGCAGTTGCAGTCTACATTAACCCTAACCCCCCCCCCCCCCCCCCCCCCACCCCCCTTAGCCCTTAGCATATATGCTAGTATCCTTCCCCAGTCCATCAAATTCCAACACTATGGAATGACATTGCTGGTTAACAGTACCTAACCCATCATACTCCAACAGGCCCTTACCTGTTGGATTTTGATGGAGTGGGTACACTTGGCCCAATACAAAGTACGAAGAGTATTTATTTATTTTGTTTTATTTATTAATTTTTTTTGGTGGGGGGGGAAATGAAAAAAAGATGTGATGAAGACAAGGAGATAAGCTGTGACGTCTTCTCTACTCGGTGGTGGTGGTGGTGGTGAAGTCAGCCTCTACGTCACTGGCTCTGTGGTACCTCAAGAAGCACTCTCCCAGGCAGAGATTTACCCCACAGACCGGACAGCCTCTTCGTGTTGTTTTGGGGAGACCAGACTTGGTTAGGATGTTCTTCTTCCTGCACCACCTACACCAACGTGCATGCTGTCCCGGTATCTTCATTGAGTAATGACCTCCACTGGCGCTGGCGACTTGTCTAGGGGCGATGGAGAGGAGAGAGACCAGGAATCCACTGGCGACTTGTCTAGGGGCGATGGAGAGGAGAGAGACCAGGAATCCACTGGCGACTTGTCTAGGGGTGACTCCTGTGGCATAGCCGTCAATGAGGCTAGTTGCTACATCCAAGATGAATTTGGAGTGCGTCATCTTTGATTCCTGGTCTCTCTCCTCTCCATCGCTGTCACTGTCATGGATGGTTGGGTGATGCTGCTTGTATGACAGCCAGGCATTTACTTGTGCTATATCTAGCAGAAAATACAAGATCCCACGCCACCAGAACTGTGACTTGCAGGCACAGGTGTGATATGCTCTCAGTTGGTCTCCCCTATCCACACCACCCATGGACTTGGTGTAGGCAACGGCCAGGGGAGGATCTGGGATAGTTGTCGCCTTCAGCCATCCTGTCTGTTGTCTTCGCATTTCCTTTCCAGGGTGTGGGAGACAGAATCCCTCCAGCCTTGATGAGCAGTGGAGAGCAGCATCATAACACGGCTATCCTTCCAGACGGTGGCAGTCAGCTGCCCATTCTGCCTAGTGTAGAAGGTTCCCCTCGGTGAGCTGTTCATTCGTTTTATCTTCAGCCGGTCGGGGTCGGGGTCTCTTGAAGACTGGGTCATTCTCTGAGGCAGGTGCAGACGAGGTGGGGAATACTCAAGTGGAAGGCTGTACCTCACATCCTCATCTTCATTAGTGGTGTAGTACTCCTCATCGTCGTCAGTGGATGTTTGGTCGGGCAATGTGAAGCAGGGGTGGTCTGGAGAATGTGTGGGTGTTGTCGTTGGAGATCGGTCGGGTGATCGGGATCGGTCAGGAGAGGCATCCGGTGATATGGCACTCGAGGGCCCAGCAACATCTAATTCTCCCCTTACTGGTTTCATCCTCTTCATCACTTTCTCTGTAAGCCTTCCTTTCTTGCTCTTCTTTTTTACTTTCTTTGTGCGGTCTCTCTCCTCATCATCTTGGTTTCTTTTCTCTACTCTCTTCATCATCGAGTGGAAAAAGATAGAGCTCTCTCCCAGTCAAGCTCTCTCGCAGGTTGTGGGCCTCACGGAAACTCTGGATCGCTCAATGATTGCCAGGGGTTGACTGGTGGCTCAGCACTGCTGAAACATGGCCTTATACATGTAACTTGGCTCCCATTGTCAAATTACCATAATACATTGTCTTTCATAATAAAACACATGCATTTTTTTATATTTAAATACTGAATACTCACCTTGAATAAAATGGAATGGCCCTCACTATGTGTACTGTGAAAGTTGGTTTTCCCCTTCCCAAGTAATCACAGTCCATGCTTACTGCAGTATGGTTTTTTTCCCCTAGGTCAGTAATCACTGCTTACTGCAGTATGGTTTTTTCCCCTAGGTCAGTAATCACTGCTTACTGCAGTATGGTTTTTCCCCTAGGTCAGTAATCACTGCCTACTGCAGTATGGTTTTTCCCCTAGGTCAATAATCACTGCTTACTGCAGTATGGTTTTTCCCCTAGGTCAGTAATCACTGCCTACTGCAGTATGGTTTTTCCCCTAGGTCAGTAATCACTGCTTACTGCAGTATGGTTTTTCCCCTAGGTCAGTAATCACTGCTTACTGCAGTATGGTTTTCCCCTAGGTCAGTAATCACTGCCTACTGCAGTATGGTTTTTCCCCTAGGTCAGTAATCACTGCCTACTGCAGTATGGTTTTTCCCCTAGGTCAGTAATCACTGCCTACTGCAGTATGGTTTTTCCCCTAGGTCAGTAATCACTGCCTACTGCAGTATGGTTTTCCCCTAGGTCAGTAATCACTGCTTACTGCAGTATGGTTTTTCCCCTAGGTCAGTAATCACTGCCTACTGCAGTATGGTTTTTCCCCTAGGTCAGTAATCACTGCTTACTGCAGTATGGTTTTTCCCCCAGGTCAGTAATCACTGCTTACTGCAGTATGGTTTTTCCCCTAGGTCAGTTATCACTGCCTACTGCAGTATGGTTTTTCCCCTAGGTCAGTAATCACTGCTTACTGCATTTGCCAGTATAATTTCCCCCCTTGATGACATACCTCACACCAGTTTGTTCAGAGAGTTGTTTCACCTTTCGAAACCTTTCATAGGTCCCTTTTATCAGACAGTTTTCTCGCCTTTTAAAACCCTTCAGTCCAGCAAACTTGAAAGGTTGCACTGTACATACATGTAGGAGGGTAAAGGGCCAGCTGTGGCGTAAATCCTGTCAGTCTATGGCCTCAGAATGTTTTTAACCCTGCATTTTAATTGTTGATCAGCTTTGGCAGGACTATAGGCGATAGATCTTGAAAAATTTATAATAGACATCTAGTTCCTGCATGCCAATTACATACATTGTACCATGTATTTCCGCTTGTGCCAAATTAATTTGCAATAATCTGCAAAATGGCATTTTCACTTACATCTCAATGCCCTCCTCTTCATATTGGGATCCATGGCGGTTTTTCCAGGGCGACTTCCCATCACGCTAAAGGTCTTAAAAACCTCCCTGTTGACGATCAGCTCCAACAGGTAAAGAGCCAGTTTTTCCACATTCTTGGTGGTCGGTTCACAATTACGGAGGCGAGTTTTATTGACTAGAACTCCTTACTTCGAATCTCCCACATAGCTGCGGAACAACCTTTGACATACATGTACATAATTTGTATGAAATTTCAATGTTTTTCTTTTGTGTGGCCCCACAGAGTAAAGTACATTGTATCATAACAAAAACAACAAAACATACATATAGATCCTTGGTGCTGTCATCTCTTAGTCATGTCAGTGCTTTGTACATATGCAGGTAGCTGATTTGTCTCCCTTTAAAAACTAAAAACTGTAGCTGTCAAATTAATCACTGTATTTCTTACTTTAAAATTTTCCTTTCTGTCTACCTTTGAAAGCCATGAGAAACGATGAAATCTCGAAAAATTCTGTAAAGTTTTCAAACTAACAGGTAAACTTGACAATCGCGATGTATACCTAGGATAACATTAAACTCGCGATGTGCTGTGCTGCATTCGTGCACATGTTTTCCCGCATTTTAATCACGTTTATGCCGTTCATCAAGTGCTATTTTTCTTCCCGCAAAACCGCGAAATTCTCAACGGCTTATCTACTGTAAAAATGTCTTTTTATCTATTCCCTATTGCATTTCACAATGCAATCTCGGGAAAGTTCGTGAAATTTTGACAGTTTAGGACTGCAGGAAGCCATCTTGATGCAGGCCTATACCCCATACCGCACGTGCATTTTGTCACTGGCTCCCACACCTTTTTCCCATACTTCTACATTTGACACTGGTACCCTGACACACAGTATCGATACTATAAAACAAATTGATGTTGGCAATATTTCGGTGTTTCAGTATTGTGTGTAATGACTACGTTTCTACGTTGGCATCTTTAACTGTCATAACAAAAACAAATTTGGGCAAGAAATGGGTGGATCTCAATTTCTAAATACCAGTGACTAAGTCTAAAAATGGCAAGAATTCACAAGGCTTTAGTGTGAAAAGTTAATTATGTTATCAAATTCTTTACGGTAGTTTTAAAAATAGACTACGAAACATGCATGAGAATGATACATGTACTGTACTCTTAATGTTCAAAAAAATAATCTACATATTGTCTGAATATTTATAACTAAAATAAATTGGAAATACTACTTTGTTCACAATCACTACTTTCTGCAGTCAATTCTACAATTTAGTAATGTTAACAAGTTCAACGGTTTCACTTGAGAAAATTTATGTTGGATTAAAAGAAAATTTGTTCAGTTTTAGTATATGTGACCCGCTCTGGAAAAAGGAATATTAGGTCGCAAGATATGAAAAATGAGTTTTATGTATGTTTGGAAAGCCCGCAGTGTAAGCTTTCCTTTGGTATATGATAGAGCTCCAAAGCCATTTCCGTTCTGGAGATATCGCGTTTTTGCATATTAATTAGTTTTATGGAGTTCAAATTACAGAGAAAACAGGCTTTGAAATAGCTAGTTCTAATACAATGCAATGGAACAATGCACTCTAAAAAGGTTATTTTTTCACTTTATTTACTGAAATCAACATTGTTGTACACCAAACCTTAAACTTTAGATATTTAAGATGTCATTAAAGACAAAAAACAAAAAATGAATTTTGACGATAAATGTCACCCTCTCAACGTTGAAAGGGCCATTACACGTAAATGCATAGCGCGACTTATATCACCTTTTTCTGGAGTGGGTCACATATGGTTTGAAAAAAAATGTCGAGACAATAACAGACTGATAAAAACACAGAACCGGAATACACAAGAGACCTACAAAATGGTCCTTTAACGTCTTGTAGGTTTACTTTTTTTCCCAATATCGACTGGTCATAAGTGGCATAGTGCACACACCACCTCAGGTGAGGCATTATTGCAAAATGAGGCGAACTAGGTAGAGGTCGAAATCAAAGTTTATTTTTCGGTTTTCCCCGGATGATTTCGGAAAATGTGCTTTTGAATTTGTAAAACTTGAATTGAATTTCGCGCTGATTTTGAGAACGACGTATATCCGGGTTTCATTTTCGCAAAAACTAGCATTCGATTTCATTTTGTATCATTCAAATAAATGAATGTGCAAATTGTTTCATTTAAACAATTACAAATACGTGATTAGGCTTTCGGTTTGACGTATGCGTGGCCGATTCTTGAGAATATGCAATCTATTTCGCAGCAAATCCATTTGACATTGTAACACGGACTGAATTGAATATTCTTTTTCATAATTTGAATTCCCAAATAGATTGATGATAAATTAAAAGGAAAACAGGATTACGGATGTGCATTCGAATTCGCGCTAAAATGAATTATCAAAATACTAAACTCAGTGCACATTCGGGAAATTGTACGCTGATTTTTTACGACTGAAAGCACCTTTATGGAAATAGAATTATCAAATGTTAAATAGAAAACGGGATTGTGAACGTTCATTCTATTTCACACGAAAACGAATGCATCGTTTACGAATTAATGTGCACATTTTCCGAAATCGTCTGGGAAAACCTATATTAGGAGAATGAAACTCTCCTTACACTCTGCACAGCAAGCATTCGTTGTACATGTATCAACGAGGTAGGCCAAAAACTATTGGGTGATTAGTTATAAACTTTTACGTCCAAGTGGCTCGTTCTTATGTACTGACAAATTATGGGGGTTAAATTTGTTTAATTGTGACCCGCTCTGCAAAAAGGGCACATTATGTTGCAAAATTTGAAAATAGTGTTTTATATATATAGCTGGAAAGGCCATTTTATAAGCTTTCATATGGTATATGTCTGAGGCCTGTAGCATTTTGCAATCACGAGATATTTGGAAATTTGCATGTTTCTTTTCAGGAATTTCTTGAAATGACTTAAGGAGAAACAAGCCATTTAAAAAAAACAAAAAGCAAAGCAATAGATGGAAGCACTCGACAAAAACACATTCTTTTTCCAACTTTATTTACTGAAATCAAAGATTTGGGTTATGAAATAGAATAATATAGGTATCAAAGATGCAAAAGATTCTCTCCCTTCAAAATCACTTGTTTGAAGAATTTTTCACCCTCTTTACATTGAACGGCCCATAACTCGTAAAAGCATACAGTGACTTATGTGCCCTTTTTGCAGAGCGGGTCACAATTGTGGGTGAAAACTGCAACTACCCAAAATGTTGGTAAATATGTCTGAACACAATCGGATGAGAGTAGCCTCACCCAATTTTTGGGTAGTTGCAGTTTTCACCCACAATTGGCTAAATTTAACCCCCTGTGTGGATGGATCATTGGCTTTTAATAGGCCTATGTACATGTATTGATGACGTCACACTTTGTTTAAACATGTGCTTTCTTGTGGAAGCCTGGTGGTGGTTTCGTAGCCCCTAGAAAAGTGAACACGTAAAGAAAGGGTGACGTCATAATAGTACACATGCTTATCTCTTCAGTGAACATGCATGTTTTCTTTGGTTTTTCACTTTTTCACTTTTTCACCATGCCCTAATCCAAGTTCCGTCTTATTTTGTCAGAATAACTGACACTGGCCTATTACCCGAGTTTTGTTGAAGTTATTGATTTACCTGTTTCCTTATGAGTCTGGTAATATCCTGGATTTGTTCAGCTATATATTTTTTAAATTTGGCCCCTTTCTATGTCCCGCTCTTCTTTGCTCAGATGTTGCCGATTCAGGCGATCCATGAAGCACTCTGTAATACGAGAAAAGAACGGACAACTAATCATTCATCGTTCAAGTGGATATTAAAACAGACCCTAATTTCTGAACATGTTCACAAATACTTGCAAAAGCATGAATCATATTAAGGAAAACTGCAGCAGAAATATTCCACATTGTCATTTTTTTGTTTTATTTGTGTTGTGACAAACACTTATATGATTTCTCTTTTTCCTGTAAAGAAAAACGAATTTACAATTCTCCAAGTCCTTATGAATTGAGAAAGACAGTCTTCCCTTTTATGAAATCAATCCAATGGTGCTGTATACAGCAGCAATCCACAATTTGTAGCATATATGTATAGCCAGTTGTGTGCAAATTGGCAATAGTTGTTCATACCTTTGATTGCGTTCAGCTTGTCTGGACTGAGGGGTGCTCTTGCTTCACGCTTATCCTTGAACCTAGGGCAAATTTTACCCTCAACAGACCAGTCTTTTAGAACGTCTGTACCCCATGTGGCCACTGCCAGCCCCTCGACGAAAAGCGAGTGTTTCGGTTGTGAATTTACCGACTCCCACTGGGGTTTGGTGAGGAAGATATCTGCTCCAAGAGAGATCTGTAGGGGGGAAAAAAGAAAATATATTTATTTTATTTTTAAAATTACACAAAGAAAACTGCCATGAGTGGGATTCGAACCTGTGAAATATTGTACCCAGCTATCTTGCCCTATGTTGGCGGACTCCCAAATTGTCAATGTCTTTGTTTGGGGTGCTATTTGTTCTTGTATGTTTGAAAGATTTTGATGCCCGTATCAAATTCCGAACAAATCACATGATCTTCCAGCATAGAGGCACATTTTAAAGTTATTTTCTAAAACATATTACAGTACAACATACATTCAGTGCCTGTGCAGTTTACTGAACCATTTACCTAAAGACAGCCTGTCTCTTGTTAGCATTCAATTTTAATGGGTATATGCTTCGGATTAGGACGAAATGAGACTGGGTCATCAGGAGTGTTCCATTAAGTTTGTTTTGTTTAGCCTGCAGCAAAGAAAATGCAAACTTAAACCAGTATTACCTTCAAAACTTGATAACTACAAACTTGCAAATGTACAAAGAAAGAATGATTACCTTTCCGTCTTTTTCGACGTACTTTTGGCGCTTTTAAACCTTCCACACCATGTACAGGATGTTCCTCAATTTTCTCCGGCTGGGGTATTGACTTTGTCTTGACATTTCCTGTAACATGTGGAAGTATTTTGTTTTCTTATGGTTCATCTATTTATGGTATAGCAACCTGGACTGTATAAATTCAAGTATGAAAGGGTTTGTTCACTTGTTAAATTCAAAGTACATGTCTTTTGTTAATGAAAATGCTTCATACAAAACTGCCTTAATCAAATATATGCCGCATATACTGTACACATTGTACAGTTTGATTTGTATCGACATTCATTCATATTTCATTCATGAGCATTGAAATTGTCCTATTTCATTGTAGCTACAAAGGCCCCTGTTGCCCATTCTCTTCCCCGTGGTTCCCTTTGAAATTTTCCTGTCAATTTTGATTGTCGGAACAGATTTTATTTTACCAAAAAAAGTCCTTAAAAGAAAATGTCCATGTTCCTTTGTCACAAAAGCATGTTTATATCAAAGAGTTTTTCAATATGAATGAACACAGTGATTATATAGTGTGCAAATTACGAGATAAAAAGGTCTTTGAAATTGGCTTACTAAAAACTGACACAGTTGATACATTTTCAAAGTGAACAAAGAAAACTAGCAGCAGCGGAATTCGAACCTGCGACCTCCGGAATACCGTTCATACTTCACATACGTTTTCTAGACATGTTCCAGAAAATAAATTTAAAAATAAAAAGTTGATAACTTACCTCCATTTTTCCCCCTCAATGCCTTCACCAGCTCGGTCTGAAGCTGTTTGTTGAGCTCCTGGTACTCAGAAGCATCCTTCCGGGTGCGCTTGATCTCTTCTTGCAACTCGGCATTCTTCACTTCAGCTTCCCGATGTCGTCGTTTGGCCTTCTGAAGATTTGCCATGCAGTCCTGGTTCCGGCATGGCACTTCCCGGTCGACCGTTTGGAAAAGGGTGGCCCTCTTTCTCTTCTCCAGCTTCTCGTTAATCATTGATTTTTAGCTCTTTTGTTTAGTCACTTCCTAATCACGACGTCTTTCTTTCCGTCAGTGAAGCACATGTAGAAACAAAACATTTTTCCAATGCAAACGCTGAAAATTGGATACTACAATCATTTGAGAATGGAGCAAGCAGAAGGCAATCTTTGGAAACTGCTAAAAGAGGTTGACAAACACAATAGTGTGTCAAAGCTGTTTTCTTTATATTTCCAGATACTTAAATCTTTGAACAACTAATACAGCGATGCGTCAACAAAGTCTAGCAGTCTGCAACTATGAGCAAGTTCGAGTGGCGACTATTTGTCAACCACTAGTCGATTTTCCATGGTAACCTGTACACTAAATATATATTAGGTACCAGGCAAAATCGACCAGTGGTCGACAAATGGTCGCCACTCGAACTTGCCCTATGATAATGGGAATTGTCAGTACAATAGTAAACACAAAATGGATATCAGTGCTAGATAGGTAACCTCATAGTTTTGAAAGGTTTCTAATTTGGATAAATAAAACAAGACAGAAATGCTTTTTTTATAAAGAATCTGAAATCTTGTTTTTCACAGCGTCGACGCTGTTCTTTTTACTGAAAGGTAGATAAAAACTTTTAGCAAAATATTATATTTCATTTCAATTTACAAAAGCCGAACGATATATCAATTTAGAGAAAAGGAGAACGAAAAAGTCATACATACGTCATTCGCTTGAGGCGAAGTGTGACGAAGGCTGTCAGACGGAGAAACGTCACGGTTGGCAGACTCATGCTGAATAGGTCTTGGCAATGGGTCTGTGGTGGGCAAGGCTTGAGGCGAAGTGTGACGTAGGCTGTCAGATGGAGAAACGTCACGGTCGGCAGACTCCTGCTGAATAGGTCTTGGCAATGGGTCTGTGGTGGGCAAGGCTTGAGGCGAAGTGTGACGTAGGCTGTCAGACTGAGAAACGTTACGGTCGGCAGACTCATGCTGAATAGGTCTTGGCAATGGGTCTGTGGTGGGCAAGGCTTGAGGCGAAGTGTGACGTAGGCTGTCAGACGGAGAAACGTCACGGTCGGCAGACTCGTGCTGAATGGGTCTGTGGTGGGCAAGGCTTGAGGCGAAGTGTGACGTAGGCTGTCAGACTGAGAAACGTTACGGTCGGCAGACTCATGCTGAATAGGTCTTGGCAATGGGTCTGTGGTGGGCAAGGCTTGAGGCGAAGTGTGACGTAGGCTGTCAGATGGAGAAACGTCACGGTCGGCAGACTCCTGCTGAATGGGTCTTGGCAATGGGTCTGTGGTGGGCAAGGCTTGAGGCGAAGTGTGACGTAGGCTGTCAGACTGAGAAACGTTACGGTCGGCAGACTCATGCTGAATAGGTCTTGGCAATGGGTCTGTGGTGGGCAAGGCTTGAGGCGAAGTGTGACGTAGGCTGTCAGACGGAGAAACGTCACGGTCGGCAGACTCATGCTGAATAGGTCTTGGCAATGGGTCTGTAGTGGGCAAGGCTTGAGGCGAAGTGTGACGTAGGCTGTCAGACGGAGAAACGTCACGGTCTGCAGACTCATGCTGAATAGGTCTTGGCAATGGGTCTGTGGTGGGCAAGGCTTGAGGCGAAGTGTGACGTAGGCTGTCAGACGGAGAAACGTCACGGTCTGCAGACTCATGCTGAATAGGTCTTGGCAATGGGTCTGTGGTGAGCAAGGCTTGAGGCGAAGTGTGACGTAGGCTGTCAGATGGAGAAACGTCACGGTCGGCAGACTCATGCTGAATAGGTCTTGGCAATGGGTCTGTGGTGGGCAAGGCTTGAGGCGAAGTGTGACGTAGGCTGTCAGATGGAGAAACGTCACGGTCGGCAGACTCCTGCTGAATAGGTCTTGGCAATGGGTCTGTGGTGGGCAAGGCTTGAGGCGAAGTGTGACGTAGGCTGTCAGACTGAGAAACGTTACGGTCGGCAGACTCATGCTGAATAGGTCTTGGCAATGGGTCTGTGGTGGGCAAGGCTTGAGGCGAAGTGTGACGTAGGCTGTCAGACTGAGAAACGTCACGGTTGGCAGACTCATGCTGAATAGGTCTTGGCAATGGGTCTGTGGTGGGCAAGGCTTGAGGCGAAGTGTGACGTAGGCTGTCAGACGGAGAAACGTCACGGTCTGCAGACTCATGCTGAATAGGTCTTGGCAATGGGTCTGTAGTGAGCAAGGCTTGAGGCGAAGTGTGACGTAGGCTGTCAGATGGAGAAACGTCACGGTCGGCAGACTCATGCTGAATAGGTCTTGGCAATGGGTCTGTGGTGGGCAAGGCTTGAGGCGAAGTGTGACGTAGGCTGTCAGATGGAGAAACGTCACGGTCGGCAGACTCCTGCTGAATAGGTCTTGGCAATGGGTCTGTGGTGGGCAAGGCTTGAGGCGAAGTGTGACGTAGGCTGTCAGACTGAGAAACGTTACGGTCGGCAGACTCATGCTGAATAGGTCTTGGCAATGGGTCTGTGGTGGGCAAGGCTTGAGGCGAAGTGTGACGTAGGCTGTCAGATGGAGAAACGTCACGGTCGGCAGACTCCTGCTGAATAGGTCTTGGCAATGGGTCTGTGGTGGGCAAGGCTTGAGGCGAAGTGTGACGTAGGCTGTCAGACTGAGAAACGTTACGGTCGGCAGACTCATGCTGAATAGGTCTTGGCAATGGGTCTGTGGTGGGCAAGGCTTGAGGCGAAGTGTGACGTAGGCTGTCAGACTGAGAAACGTTACGGTCGGCAGACTCATGCTGAATAGGTCTTGGCAATGGGTCTGTGGTGGGCAAGGCTTGAGGCGAAGTGTGACGTAGGCTGTCAGATGGAGAAACGTCACGGTCGGCAGACTCCTGCTGAATAGGTCTTGGCAATGGGTCTGTGGTGGGCAAGGCTTGAGGCGAAGTGTGACGTAGGCTGTCAGACTGAGAAACGTTACGGTCGGCAGACTCATGCTGAATAGGTCTTGGCAATGGGTCTGTGGTGGGCAAGGCTTGAGGCGAAGTGTGACGTAGGCTGTCAGATGGAGAAACGTCACGGTCGGCAGACTCCTGCTGAATAGGTCTTGGCAATGGGTCTGTGGTGGGCAAGGCTTGAGGCGAAGTGTGACGTAGGCTGTCAGACTGAGAAACGTTACGGTCGGCAGACTCATGCTGAATAGGTCTTGGCAATGGGTCTGTGGTGGGCAAGGCTTGAGGCGAAGTGTGACGTAGGCTGTCAGACGGAGAAACGTCACGGTCGGCAGACTCGTGCTGAATGGGTCTGTGGTGGGCAAGGCTTGAGGCGAAGTGTGACGTAGGCTGTCAGACTGAGAAACGTTACGGTCGGCAGACTCATGCTGAATAGGTCTTGGCAATGGGTCTGTGGTGGGCAAGGCTTGAGGCGAAGTGTGACGTAGGCTGTCAGATGGAGAAACGTCACGGTCGGCAGACTCCTGCTGAATAGGTCTTGGCAATGGGTCTGTGGTGGGCAAGGCTTGAGGCGAAGTGTGACGTAGGCTGTCAGACTGAGAAACGTTACGGTCGGCAGACTCATGCTGAATAGGTCTTGGCAATGGGTCTGTGGTGGGCAAGGCTTGAGGCGAAGTGTGACGTAGGCTGTCAGACGGAGAAACGTCACGGTCGGCAGACTCGTGCTGAATGGGTCTGTGGTGGGCAAGGCTTGAGGCGAAGTGTGACGAAGGCTGTCAGATGGAGAAACGTCACGGTCTGCAGACTCATGCTGAATAGGTCTTGGCAATGGGTCTGTGGTGGGCAAGGCTTGAGGCGAAGTGTGACGTAGGCTGTCAGATGGAGAAACGTCACGGTCTGCAGACTCATGCTGAATAGGTCTTGGCAATGGGTCTGTGGTGGGCAAGGCTTGAGGCGAAGTGTGACGTAGGCTGTCAGATGGAGAAACGTCACGGTCTGCAGACTCATGCTGAATAGGTCTTGGCAATGGGTCTGTAGTGGGCAAGGCTTGAGGCGAAGTGTGACGTAGGCTGTCAGACGGAGAAACGTCACGGTCGACAGACTCATGCTGAATAGGTCTTGGCAATGGGTCTGTGGAGGTCAAGGCTTGAGGCGAGGTGGGAGGTGGCGTGCAGGGTGGAGAAATATCCATCTTCTGCATCACTGCATGTGGTGAGTTGGCCCAGGATTGCTGCTGCCAAAAAAACAAAAAAAAGCCACTAAACCAAAAATGTCAGCCATAACATAAAAAAAAAATCCTTGCAGAAGATCATTGGTGTTCACTGGTTCATTAAATTAAGGGAATAAAGGTGTATTTTGCCATGTTAAACAGTGTGTTCAATATATTGGCCGATAATGGCCCAAGCTGTTAGGCGAGGGCCATTAGCCTACACGTTCATAGTCAGTCTTAAACGTACTGCTTAAAACCGGCAAAATACACCATTCTAATTCATAAAAACCTTGTGTAAATCAGTGAAACTTTACCTTTTCGCTATTTTGCAATTGGTGTTTTTTTTTCCTGTATGCATCGTGTTTGTTCAAAGTGCTGTGCGGCAAGTTGTTTTTGTGATGCAGTGCATGATGGGATGGAATTCTAGTACCCGAGAAGCGTGAAGTTCAAGCACGCACATTATACAAATGTTTCTTTACACCGCCAGTTTTACCCACTAAGACGGTGATAAGTTAGTTCTAGCTTACTGTATCCCTTTTTTGGGAATGTACCCCATGTAAAAATATTAATGCGTTTGTCACTGGTTTCGAGCCCGACTCCTCTGTGAAAACTCATGTTTGCAACCAGGGTGGGGGGCGGACAGGGTGGGCGCCACCAACGTTGGTCGCGTCTCATTCCCTTCGTGGACTGCAGCTCGCACACAAACCCAATGTGTAATGCAAAAACCGCGGTGATACAAAATGTAGTAATGCAGGGTGTGTAGTATACCCGACAATCGATAAACTGCGTCGCCGCATTTCGTGCACGCTTTGCGACGGTCGCGTTCCTAGTTAGTCGCAATGTTAAGGCCCATACTCATTGAGCAAGGCACCAAATACTAAGACATGATCACTATAATAATACTAACTGTTTGTTTCCATGGAAGCTTTGAATCTGGTAACCCGTAATCATAGAGTACATTGTAGCTCGCTGCCGACTGGTATGGTGTCCAAGGCAAAAAGGCACAAGTACGGTATATCTCTCACACACACCACCTTCATGTTAACAGTTGCGATCATGTCGCTCCCCATGATTTGACAAGTCTCCCACACGAAGGCCCCGTTACTGGTTCCTCCGTTGCATCATAACTAGACATAAAAATGATAAGAATGTAGTATTACTAGTTTCCATAGGTCTACTAATTTCACAATGAAAATACAAATAAGGTTTCCAACGCGGGAAAACAATAAAAAAAAATCAAACATAAATGAGTTGATGGGACATTTGTAGCTCTGTTTAAATATGTCAAAAGTTGTTGTTTAAGTAAGTCAATACTTGTAGAAAAGTAGTTTCACAATTTCAATAAAACAACATTACATGTATGCGTCAGGCAATTCGCTGGCTGTGTGCGACATCAATTTACGCTCAGGTCGCATTCTCTGCTTTGACAACAGTTCACGCTACTTGCATGGCAACAGGTATGTCCATTCGTTTTGCACAAAAACCATTTTCCATTCAATTTTTTTCTGTTACAACCATCACAGAATAAGACTGAGTAGTATATCGGTATGGGAGTACCGTAGGTATTAACAAACCGACGAAGCCCTTGTTTATCAGATGTGCTGAGTCTTTAGATGATTTTAAGAAATTGCTGAAGACCCATCTTTTTACTTGTAATTAAACATTAGTCTGCATGTTATTCTTGTTTTAGTATTTTGCAATTTTAACTTTTTAACTGGTATGTTCATGCAAATATTGTGTGATTGTGGTGTTTCATGTAAAATTTAAGCTGGTTATATCGTTTTTCATTTTATTGTTAAGCGCTTTGAGGAATTTTTTATTCATATTGCGCTATATAAATGTGGTATTATTATTATTATTTTGAGTACGTTCTTCTAAAAATAAAATACAATGCACTGCATTACGGGTCATATTGTACATTTTGCCCAGTCATGGATATGGAACGGCAACAACGCCAAATTATGAATCAACTTTCCAGGCAGTTACTTGAGGGCGGTATTTCAGTCAACCGTCAGAAATCTGAGAAACGTTACAGCAGTCACGTTTCTCAGATTCAATTTTTTTGTTGATGAAAAATTATCTCTTTCTCTTCAACCACAATTACTTCGAAGGGAATCTTTTCTCAAAATGTTTTAATACTATCAACAGCTGCAGTGCATATTACCAAGTAAGTTTTAATGGTCAATTTTTGGAGTAATTACCAAACGTATACGATCCCGTTAATAAACAAAAGTCTGAAAAATATCATGCTTGTCCAGTAAACATGATCACTTCTCGGCCATAACATGTTCCGGTACGTGCATGTGCCGGCATATCACAAAAGACAGAAGCTTTATACAGTTGTATTTCTTGTGGAATGAGGCATGCTATTATGTCTGGTCGAGGCTCTTTATCCATACCCAGACTACAAAAACCACAACCGGTAAATTCACTTTATTGTCAATTTTCGTGAGCGTCACGGTCATAAACATGAAATCTGTGCTGGTTTCCCATGTAGTCGGGTTTTAATTTTGAAAATTCCCGACAAATAACATTCAAAACTTTTTCTTTTTCATTTTCTGGGAAGTTACATGTACTAAGAGATAATGTAAAGTTGTACGGGTACTCGATTCCATAATCTGGAACCGGTTCCTGACATGAACGGTCGGGTATTCGGATTGTGTGACGAAAAATAAATTCTAACTAGATGTATGGTGTAGTGTTTGTGGACAAACACAGGGCTGTTTCGTGTTTTTTTGTAAAATTGACATTAGAAAATTAGCTGATGACGTCACTTCGGATTTTGCTTGCTAGTGACAGTATCTACTAACCCATCAATTTTCATGACAATTGGAACTACCCTTATGTGTTTCAAAAAAACACATTTTGGATGACATCATCATGACGTCACACATTTTTCACATTCATATTTAGGTATCTATGACCTAATAACAGACCTATTAAAAAAAGGAATTTCGAAATTAGCATGTACCATTGATGAGATATGACTTTAAGGTTCTAAAAAAATATAAAAATCGTATGATGACGTCACATCAATTTTTATCTAACACATGCTGGCATAACTAAGAATGCCCCCTTAAGATGACCTCACATGACCTCTGATGACGTCATCATGACATAATCGTTCTAGGATCACATGCTGGTCTACCAACAAACCAACTTAGAACTTAATCGGACCTACGGTTCTCTAGTTAAACTCTAAACATACATGTTGCATTTGCTATGCACCCATCAATGGTATGACCTACCCCACGACAACCAGGAATGGTGTGTCACCTTTTTTGGAATCTATACACTCCTATATAGTGGTGACAGAATAATATATGCCACACCACTTGTTTATATTGGATGCTGTTCAGCAACATTTTTGATCCACCTACAGAGGAAAACTTATGCAGCCCACAGATTATTTGACGCACCAAATCAAATCACTATGTTATGCCAGGGGTCATATTACAATTGACCAGTGCATTATGGATACGCATATTGCATGTAAGACAAACAAAATATACCAGCTTTAAAATCAAATAACATAGAGAGATACAAAAAGACCTCTTATTAAAATAAAGAAAAGTCTTTTAAATAGCTAGCAAGACAACTTTATATGCATTTACCTGTAGGTATCTACATGTACATGTACATGTATATGTATGTAAAGATTTGCCAATGTTGATTGGTGCAAATTCAAACAAAAAGTAGACTACATGTACATTCAGTATTTACTTTTACAGTGCAATTTGAGGAATTAGAGGAATCATATTGGGGTTTAATGTATCCATTTCCCACACCTGCTATAAGCTCTACATTTGCAAGAGTACAAGAACGAGTTCTCGTCATGGGTGCGTGCGCATACAAGTACTGAAAATATTTTTCCAAAGTGAATGGTAAAATAAATCAGGCTGAATTCTGAACAGCCACGGTGCATTAAATGCATCACTTACCTCCCCGAGCAGATGTGTGTTCATGTGCTCAGCAGCAGAAGGCAACTTGATGTAAATCCTTCGTTCACATTCGAGTTGATCTTCGGCATCTATGGCATCATGAAGTGTCTCCTTAGCTGTTCTTCTGATCCTCTCTGTTTGTTCACGTGGCTTGGGTGTACAGGGCAGAGCAGAAATAGGATAAAATGTGAGGATTAATTAGCATCGTTTGTGGGAAGAGCTTTGTTGAAAGACATTTATTTTTATGCTAATTTGGCTGTCTTTTATGTTTTCATTTTTTTTTCTGAAAGGCAATTGGTAATTTTTAGGATTTTTATTTCAACTAAACATTGTGCAAGCAAAGACCAGTCACTAAAGTGTGTACTGGAAAAATGCATCAAGAAACAAATCTAGCCTAGGGTGTGGATGTCACAATTGACAGCAGCAATGAATTGTTGACATTATTAGTGATGCATTATCTTACAGTTGGGTGGAACTGTTTACTGTCATTGTCATAAACAATGAAAGAAACAAATAGTTATCTAATGATGTCATTTGGTGTCATGTTATTATCTTCAAAATACATGTTCACTGTTTTTTCTATTTTTTATGAAAGTGCATATTACGGTTCAAGTATAAATCAAGAAATGGCACCGTGGGTAAGATATCATCACACTTAAGAAATGGCACCGTGGGTAAGATATCATCACACTTTATTTGTAAATTTAATATTATTTGTAAAACTCATACACTACACACATTTGTTTGATATTTTGTATCAACACAATCAACACACATGTATCACAGGGCATAAAATGTAGACCCCCCCCCCCCCCCCCCCCAATTCAAGCAATTTCTGTCTCGGTGTGAAGACAAAATTCTGTATGGGAAAATCAATTTCAGAAAGAAAAGATTAGTGTTTGTATCTTCTGGATCAAGACAGCAGGAAAAACCAAACATTGACATTTCATTGGCTCGTATAATGTAAATATAGTACTGTAATATAAGTGTAGAGCCAATGATTTTCCGTTTCAGAAAAGTCTATTTTCCGTTTTGACAAATCTTCATTTCCGTTTCGCCCATTAGAACAGTGTACAAAAATCTGTTATTAAATCATTATTCCATACATGTAAATGAATGCACAATGAAAGAGGCCAATTCAGTTAATTCCGTTTGGTTTCCACTAAAACGGAAAATCATTGGCCCTATAAATGCCACTGTCATTTCAAACTGTATTCAAAATACCTTGTAACTCGGAAAACCTCCTTCATCTGGATCCTTGCTGGACATCCTTTCTTGTTCGAGCACTGTATACGGGTTACACACTTACTTGTCCTTGGATGATCACCCTAACAAAAAGAGGATAACTTAACATTATTAATTTAAATTACACTCTCAGTAGCTGCTTTGACAAAGCCGGATGAGTGCATGGAGTCAACAACTTCTTGTTCTAATCAAAATTTGTGGTAATGTCTTCCTGACTAAATTTGTTTCTCAAGAAGTTGGACTTGTACATGTATCAGTCTAGTCCGAGGCTTCAAACTGTAATCACTTGGCTTCACTCTCAAGTGCAAATGTTAAAAAGCCTTTATAAACTTGACTTAAGGCATTGTCTGCACCTCATGACAGTTTTTGGAGAATTTTGTTTTAGTGCTTTCTGCACAGGGTCCGAGTATAGGGTCACTTCAGTTCAGCTTACCCTAATTTTCTAAACGTAATGAAATACACAGTTAAGATATTTGATCATCTTAGAACCAACCTTGAGTTCTTCCTCCCTTGCTACAAGCCTTTCTCTTTTTACTTCTATTGACATCTGGTCCAAACACCGCAGCTTAGTGTGAACCATGATTTTATTACAAATGGCACACTATCATCGGGGATTATGTCGTGCATGTCCCTGAACCTTATCTTGAAATGGCTCTTGATCTGCCTGTAGAAAAACAATTACATACATAATATATAAGTACTATAATTTGGTACTTAGCTAACACTCCTACCATTTAAAAGGTCAACATCAGTCAAAATTTCCTTCGACCTCCCCTGCTATAGGCCTACTTTTACACAGACATGATCAGATTACATGTGGTTTTGTACTATGGCAGGAGGGTCAAAATTCAAAACAATCACCTTGACTGATTTTGATCCATACAACAAGATACAATGTAGCTCAGAATGTATGTTTGCATAGGAGGGCTGATTATAGTAGGTATTACATATATCAAGGCCTATATGCAGTATGCTATGCCCCAACTAGACCATCAGTCTCAACTAGTCTCAGATCTACCCGGACATGCCGGACATGGCAACAAAATCCCCCAACCAGTTCCAAAATAAAAGTAAAACTTCAACCGAGTCCCACCAACAACCCATCATGCCCGCAGAATGTACCAGTTCCCAATGCCTCATTTAACATTTATTTTTAAAGGCAGTGATTATTTTGACGTGAAATCGACAGCAGCTTATTTGACCGGCACGACACTGAAGTGAGTGTTTTTGAGAATGTTTACCCTCATGAATTTGGTCTCGTCCATGCCTTGATTATTATGTTCATTGTTGTTCTGAATTCACATTCACGAGATGGAAATCAGACCAATTTAAAACTTTATTTCCCTCAAAAAAATCGTCCACAGCTGCATGTATGAATCAGAAATAGAAAAAGCTTCTGCAATTAAATCAGGATTTGATTCAAAACACTACCAAAAATTATTCATTTAAAAAAGAAAAAGGAAAAAATACAATGAATAGGCCCCAAGGTTTACATTTGATTACAAATACAAGCGTTATATTTCTTTCGTATTATAAAAAGTGTGAAGTTTCATGCATGGCATGTGTATAGGCCTAGCTAGGCCTACCCATATATGCAGCACCATCAGCATTGTCTTGTCCAAAGTTTGGCCCCTTCTTATCACCAAGAAAGGTCAGGGAAGTGTGGCGTTCAAACTCCTTACGGACATCTTCGGCCTCTTCTAGATGGTTAACCCAACCTGACAGACCGTCCTGGGAAATTGGATTCCACAGAGTTGACCATGGAGTCGAATTATACCCATCGTCCGGACTGTCCGGAACTTGCCGCGATGCCATGATGCATTACATGTAACATGTCAAAATTCCTGCGCGTATGGTTGTGGGCGGACCCATGAGCCATGAATTGAATATTCAATTTAATCAAATATTCATGATATGACGATGTCATTTTGGTTGTTCTGAAACAGTGCCTACCATATTTTGGACTCGATATCTCATGGATCCATTCGGGTAGCATTTTGTGAGAGTGCATTGATCATTGCAAGCATGTGAATTAAGTGGAATTAAAAGATTACTTGCCTTGTAGAGTGTGGGGACACACGACTTGCAAGATCGCAGGTGGGCAACATCTTTTTGTCAAATCAGATTTTCTTTCAAACCTCTATCTCTTCTGTCATTACACTGACCTGGAATAAAAATATACAAGATAGAGAATATCAAATCAATACATGTACATGTATGGGTCTAACTGATGATCACTCTCAGAGTGCAACAAATCCACAACAGCGCAACTGCCCCAAACTCATTACACATTGAATATCAAACATTGTGGTCTAGTACCTGATTCTGATTAACATCCCAAACCTAGTAATTAGCAAACATTTTGGGTTTTACCAGGAAGGGATTATTTTGGTGGGATCCAGACTTGGTCAACAAACTTCCTCGGCCTTCAGAAATACCCAATTTACAGGTAGTTAGTTTACCTATATCATGCAATTGGTAAATAGAGTTCACTCATGACTGTTGACACTGGGATGTCTGGATCGTGGACAATTTTGCAGTATATTTAGAACACAGTTCTTTATCCATAATCCTACCTTCAATATCTCTTGTAGAATACTGGCAGATTCAACTGGGAGACAGGACTGCAGAACCAGGGCCGAGGCAGCAGCAGCATTTTCATTCGTACGGGTTCTTTTGCTGTTCTTTGTTGTTGCTGCTCTTCTCCTTCCTAGCAAGAGTTGCCTGAAAGTGAAAAATAAATACGTTTTTACATACCGGTAACAACCGACAGTGTTTTCCCACAGGCTATTTACTATCAGCCAGAACATGCAGTCACTCTAAAACTTCCAAACTAGATCAGATCCCGTCTCTTCATGAAAAATGTCTGAAACGGCTTCAGAAATGTTCCGCTCCAGTTCTTCAGTTGGAAATATGTCCAAGATATGCAGTGGCCTATACTGGTCTTTAGTGGCCCTTTACTGGTCTTTAGTGGCCCTTTACTGGTCTTTAGTGGCCCTTTACTGGTCTTTAGTGGCCCTTTAGTGGCCCTTTAGTGGCCCTTTACTGGTCTTTAGTGGCCCTTTAGTGGTCTTTAGTGGCCCTTTACTGGTCTTTAGTGGCCCTTTAGTGGCCCTTTACTGGTCTTTAGTGGCCCTTTACTGGTCTTTAGTGGCCCTTTAGTGGCCCTTTACTGGTCTTTAGTGGCCCTTTACTGGTCTTTAGTGGCCTATACTGGTCTTTGGTGGCCTGCTGGTTGTCATTGGCCTAATTCACAAAGGCTTTTAATACTGAAAGTTTGCTCAGAGTGAGTCTGAATGATCTTGGCAAGTGTTGCAGCTGAGAAGCACTTGGTGTCTTGAGGGTTATGTGTGTAACTGTAAAGGACTTAATGTGTGGTGTTTAGTTTCCTCAAAATCTGGATGACTAAAGCCTGGTTTTCTGCATCAATCATATTTGACCTCTCTAGCAGTGTCAGGATTTTCTTCTTACAATGTAGTTGCTAATGAAAACAGCACAACACACAATTGAGAGCCTTATTACTGAATTATTAGTTTAGTATATTTTCATGAGAACAAGTGCTTTTACCATGGGTATGAGTAGCAGCAAAAGGACTTTGCAATATGAATGAGTGTGTGTACAAGGACTTACAGGCACGGTGATCATGGGACTAGGAGAATCGGTCGATATGCAAATTCCTTGTACATTTAAGCTGGTGACTTGTTGACGGCCTGGAGGTTGAATTGGTTGATAGGTGTTGGCGATCGCTTGGCGTGGCTGGCAAAACACTTATCTCTGCGCCCATGTCGATGAGGAAATGCCTCCCCGGCTGTTTATCTGTGACATAGAAGAGACGACTGTTAGTGTCATTGCCAGGAGGACTCGTCGTCGCTAGCCGCTGGCCTCGTCGTTTCCCGACTTCTTTTGGCTTTTGTATGTGCAAGGGTCTTTGCACTTGTGAGCGTCGTCTCCAAAGCGCCAGTGGTACCAACACTCGTTGGAGGAGTTGGGCTTGGAATCTGAGCTACAGTCCGGGCGTCCACATCTTCGGCTACGGGTGCGACTGCGATTACGGCTCTCGCGATCGAAAGCTGCTCCGACCATATGAGATGACATTTGCTGAATCTGGGACTGGAGTTGTTGTATGTCAGATGACTGGGGTGGTGGCACACCTGCAGTTGAGGCTGCAGCACCCTGCGGAGCAGTCACCGAGGTAGCTCCAACAACAGGTGACAGCAACCTCGACAATCTTGTTGGCCAACTCAGCAAGTTGTTTGATGGAGACAGTCTGTGTTGTTGAGGCAAGGATCAGTTGTGCATTTGTTGGCAAACGTTGCAGGAACAGCTGTTTGAGTATGTTTTGTCCTCCGATGTGTTGTCCCCGAGTAGTTGTTTCATCCATATTAGAAGTTGCGAAGGCTTACGATCACCAAGCTCTTCTGAGATCAAAAGCTGGTGGAGTCTCTTCTGCTCTGAAGCAGTTGTACGGCAGATGAGGGCAGTCTTTAGGCTGTCCTAGGCATCATGCTCGGGTGGTGCAATGAGGATGTCCCTCACTTCTGTTGCAAACTGAGGTTGCACAGAACCCACCACGTACGCGAACTTGGTATATTGTTGGGTGATATTACGGGTGAGGAATTGCGCTTTCACTTGCACAAACCAAAGCGCGGGGTCATTGGGCCAAAATGGAGGCAACTTCAAGGTCACTCCAGCAAGGGGTGTAGATAAACTAGCACGTTTGGCTGTGTCCGGTTTGGAATCAGGCTTTGTTTCCATGGTATCACGTCAGGGTCGCCAATGTGGGGTATGCTGATGAAAAGAGTGAACACTATAACCGTGGGTAAGTAATCACTATTTTCATCAGCATACCCCACAAGTTCAAGAGATATGTCTTTTTAAATATATACTCTGTATGCTCATTGCATGTACATGTATACGATGACATTGGGTGTGATGAAACATTTTATATTCCTGATAACAAAGATAATAAACTAGTCTATAGGATATAGCTTAATTATAAGGGTTATATACATTTAATACCTATGAGGGTGTAGATAATCAACTTATTATAATTGATTCCTCAAACAATATTATAATTGAGTTAAAAGATTTGCTTTCGGAAGATTACGCAAACTGGTTCGACGATGAAGATCGACATGAAGATATCGGATATGTCTTTTATAACTCTGATGCTAACAGTGATAACGAAGTTTAGGAGAATTTGCCTTTGGGAGAGAAGATGAACAAATATCTGATCAAGAAGAAAATTAAACATTCTCTACCTCAAAGCCAAAAAAACCCACACTGTCCGCATATTTAGAATCCTAGGTCGTCCATAAAATCACTGATCCGCACATCTAACAATACTATGTTTTACAGTTGAAAAATCGCTGATGCATACCTGCTTGTAAGTTTACATGGAACAACATATGCATTACGTACAAATTATTTACTCTGGCGATTGCAAAAGGAATTCCATATCGTCTAATTCTACATCTTCAGAAGATATAATATTCAAGATTTCTTACATTTGGTTGTTAGCCAATGTTCGAATTCTGTCTGTGAGGCAGAATTGCATGGCAGTTCATCGACGAATTTCAGTCCAACAGTTCTCTCTGGAGGGGAGAGTTTATTGGGTTGGTGTTCATAATTCATCAAACAATCCACAAGGGAAACTGACTAGGTAAATTTAAATACATTTTCAAAGTGAACAAAGAAAACTGGCAGGAGCGGGATTCGAACCTGTGACTTCCGGGTTACCGTACCGGTGCTCTACCAACTGAGCTGGGTACCTCATACATGTATAGTTAATAGTCATTTTATTTTGTTTTAAATTATGATTGTATAGTTTTGTTGTGCTTGAAAATGATATCGTGTTAAACATTTAGTAACCTGTTGTGTGTTAAATTATTTAGAGATACTGTATAATATGTTCAACATTGAATCATCTGAGCTATTTTTACCCTATTTGGTAGAGCTATAATATACAACATGCAGACAGCATTCAAAATAATGTCTGAATTGTTTATCCTGATTTTACAGTGTATTTTACTACAATTTCAAGCGCTCACGCTTATCTTTTTATGTTTAAAATGGGCATAATTTTTTAAAATCTAATATTGGAAAAGTGCTTCTGGTGCTGCTCAGTTCTCTCCGGAGGGGAGAGTTTATTGGGTTGGTGTTCATAGATTTTACCGTCGGATTACAAGTATTATTTTTTTGGTTTTGTAACGGGTTAAAGGTGGGGAAAACAACAGGGGCATCGTGAGTTTGTAATTGTGCCGATAGAGTAAGCAATTGCTTCTTGTTGACGATGTTGAAGGGCTGAAAGAGTCATTTTTTATTAATAATGTTCGTCCATCCATCAGTCCAACATATTGTAGATCATTTCATAATTTATGTACAAATACGTACACAGTGCATTTATCATACATTTTAGACAATTCTGTAGAAACTAGGTTATACCCATTAAAGTATTAAAACAACTTAAAATGCAAGTAGAAATGATGGTTCTGTATTGCCAGTAGTACAGTCAATTTGTAGACTTTATCCATAGACTATTTACACTTAAATCAGTGTCGCAATGTGTACCACTGTGGCAGTCTGTAATTGGTGTGAACATGTAAACAAAAATTGGTATATTCGATGTCTTGACTTGCCAAATTATCTTATCTATGCAAGACTTGGGATATGTGCATGTAATTGACCTATCGCAGTCGAATCGCGCCAACGCAGCTTGTGAATTATTGTCCAATCACATGAATTATAATTCCACGTGGAATGCGCAAAATCTGAGATGAACAAAAATAACCACACCAAATTCCCATAGGGTTGTCTAAGGGGCGTGGTTATTAACTCGTAAACGGCGATAGGTCAATTCGGACATGTAGCTCCGAGTCATGTGCAGAGTACATAATTTTTGACATCCTTTGTAATAGCAGAATTTAAAAAAATAGAATACGTGTAATGCGGCAAATGAATTAAATTATCCAACTGTCTCGTCAACTAAGAATTGAAAGTATTTTAAAGTTTCAGTGTGGTAATAATTATTCCTTGTTATAGTTTTTTGTAGAAAAAGTTGTTGCCATTTTTGGAATTGTGTAATGTATCCATAAAAGATCTGGATACTTGACCTTACTACTTGAATTAATTTTTCATTGTCACGGGCCAGTAGTATATGCAAAGAGTAAACAAAACCAGGCACTTCCTGCCAAAATCATTGTTTTTGGGGGGCTCATTTAAACGAGTTCAGGCTTTAAAATGAGCCCTCACTGGGGTCTATAGGTGAAGTATTTGTCAAATTATGGAATGTGTAAGATCGGGAACAGCTTGGTTTGGGCTATCACATATCCTACCCTTGATGTCTGATAGCATGAGCTGAGTGAGTCATGTATACTTGTGTACATTGGATATGTATGTATTCACCAGAATTATATTAATTGTAATGTACGTGTATAATTGAACTGTGATATATAAAATAAATAATTTTTGTATGAAAAGGTTAATCTTGTGTATAATGCTATATATTTCTACATGTAAATGTACACTACATATTTCTATCAGGAACATTTTGGAAATGTTGAAATACAAAAAAATCAAACATTACAAATACTCATAGAAGAAACACAATTTTCATTTCCTATTCGTGCGGCAAAACAGTTGCTACAACATGCTAAATGACCCTTTAAAGGTAGTGTACACAATTGGTAATCCTCCAAAAAATTTTTTTACTGAATTATTATGAAATACCTTACTAGACTGTAAGCTAATAGTAGTCTCAATCATCCTGTGAAGGTGTGCTGTCGTCAAGAAAAGTGGAAATATATATCGTTTTCCAACGATTTCCAGCTGTAGCCTTTAGTCAAGGCGCGCGTACAAGGCGCGCCCTGGACATGCTGGGCGCGTCACGCGCCCAGATAGCCACGCGCGCCTTGACTAAAGGCTATCATCCACCCGACAGTTGGAAACGAGCGCAGTTTTTCTCGTTTTTGTTCGCCATCCAACAATGCAAAACTTTGAACAGGTCAGTGGAATGATATTTCCTATAAAATACTGACCCCCAATCCTGCCCATTGCTGAAAATTGCAACAATGACCAATCATGTACACTACATGTAACTTCTAATGTTCTGTCATTTAAGGGGTTTCTGTATTTTGATTTTAACGTCGCCGGACAACGGGCAGAGTAAACTGTCCGAAACATCGAGTTTCCCTGGTTCTTTTCAGAACCCAGTGAAAACTTACAAAAGAGGGAGTTTAAAGGTATAATAGTGTACATGATTGGTCATTGTTGCAATTTTCAGAAATGGGCGGATTTGGGGGGGTTAGTATTTTATAGGAAATATCGTTCCACTGACCTGTTAAAAGTTTTGCGTTGTTGGATGGCGAAAAAAACGAGAGAAAAACGGCGCTCGTTTTCAACCTTCGGGCGGATGATAACCTTTAGTCAAGGCGCGCGTGGCTACCTGGACGCGTGACATGCCCTAAATGCCAGCCACACACACCTTGACTAAAGGCTACAGGGCAGTTTTCCAATGATTTCCAGCTGGAAATCGTTGGAAAACGATATAAATTTCCACTTTTCTTGACGACAGCACACCTGGTGCCATAATTTCACAGGATGATTGATTAACTTAGTCTAGTAAGGTATTTCGTAATAATTAAGTAAAAAAAAAAATTGGATTACCAATCGTGTACACTACATATCTTCACCTTATTGATTGATCATGGTAATGGGGCCTGTGAAGTACTTTTCTCACCTCAAAATGTGGAGATACATCAGTCTGCCATACAAGGGCCACATGCTTTATAAACAAAAAGACACAAGAAAACTGAACATATGGTTGGAAGTTCATGCAGAGATAACTTTATTGCACCGTTCAACATATGTTGCACAAACTACACAAGCTCTCATTTGAACAATGTTTAAAGACTTGATATGTAATTGCCACAAAAAGCTGAATCACATGCATGGGAAATGCCATGAGTTTTGTAAACAAAAAAGGGAACCATTGGCTATGCACTATGCTTCTGGTTTTCCAGGAGACAAAAATATGTGTAGCTTTAACAAGAGGAAAAACCTTACCCTTAAATTGCTTTATACTTCAATTGCACAAGAATAATGTCAAGCCCCCCCCCCCCCCCCCCCGTTTTATTTTACAATACATAATCCACATATAAACAAAATGACCCAAACTTCTCTCAGCAATCAACATCATCTTTAAAGGTAGTATTTACAGCGTTTACTTATTTATTTTTATTATTAATTTGTACTTTTTACCCGAAAAAAATTAGGGTCGTGGCCGTTAAGATTGGGTAGGTATAGCGTAACTGGAAGCAAAACTTTTTTTCCCGACCAATGTTAGCAACAGATTTACAAATTTTGAATTGGGAGCGGGATGCTCCCGATTCCATATTAATGTATGTCAATCTTTGCGTGTAGAATAATAAACCAAGGCCAAAAAGAGTACACAGGATATAGTAAGATTTGTTTTCCATTCAAAAATAGTTTCTTCCGTAATTCATTAGCAAGAAGAAATCCATTCAATTGAAATTTTCAGTCAGACCATGGACATACAGCAGTTTTAGGGAGCACTAACTTATGGTCCGGCCAGGGCCTTCTGGCTTCAAGTCTCGCTATTGTGAGTCACAAATCACCTAACAACATCTACTAATCCATAAAGGTCCCTCCCACACTAATGTGTATTGATTGCTTTTGTTGTCATTCCATTCACAGGCCAGAGATCAAGTCTGGGTGAACAATGGGAGCTGGCTGGACTGCAGCATTAGTGGGCAGCATTAGTGGGCAGCATTAGTGGGCAGCATTAGTGGGCAGCATTAGTGGGCAGCATTAGTGGGCAGCATTAGTGGGCAGCATTAGTGGGCAGCATTAGTGGGCAGCATTAGTGGGCAGCATTAGTGGGTACAACTAGGGGATTATAGAAGCCCGAAGGCCCAGGCATTCCTAAAGCTTCGCCAGGCTTTTCAACAACCTGGCCCGACTATGGGTTAGCCAGTGCCCCCTTAATGATTTTGGAGTGTGCCAACAATATTCAGAAAAAAAGTTTTGTACCGATAACAAGAAGGCTAAAAGTATACAAATAATGAATGTTTATGAGTGCGATGGTAAGAATAATTTCATGAGGTGACAGATGGAATGTTCCATTCCACGAGGCGAAGCCGAGTGGAATGGGACATTCCATCTGTCACCGAATGAAATTATTCTTACCATTGCACGAATGTGAAACATTCATTATTTGTTTTATACAACGCCTGAATAAATCCGACAGATTGGATGCAGGGATTTCTTTGTGTAACGTTACAACGTGCCGTTTACCTTCTCAGTCCCGCATAAAACCGCGACAAAAAATGTCGAGTTCCGAATCAGTTAAAGCTTCAATTGTTGTTCCTGCGTGTCTTGCAAATTCATCTAATCGTTTCACATTTGATTTGTCTCTTTGTATTTGGAGCGTCAGCATCGCCTACGAGTTCCAATATTTCGTCGTCTGTTAGGAGAACAAACCGCGGCAGTTCGGGAAACTCGGCCGCCATGTTGTGTGAATGACAGCCCTGTTGTAGCGCCACTATAGTGACCGTGAAATTAGGGAAGTTCTTTTGGTTCTATCAATGCGCGCGCACCGTTTGATAGAACCATGTGATAGAACGTTTTGGGCGGTGCGGGTTCGCGTCGTGTGATGGGTCAAATAATTAAATGCACCAATCGGATGGCTGGGATTTATTCAGGTGTTGTATAATAGCTAATACATGTAGTAGAACTACGTACCACCGAGTACTACCTACGTACCCCTGGCCATAGACAGGTTACTCAAACTAGCTTTGGAGGAAATGGACAGTCATCTTTCTTTTACAAAAATCTTTCAACCTTTGCATTCACCAGACAAGCAATACACATTAATTGCAGCCCTAGAAATAAAATCCAAAAAAATACTTCAACATTAGTAGCACCAAAAGTACTTTTAGTACGTTTACAGATTGAATTCCCAGTGCCACCGAATACCCGCAGTCATTTTTTTTTTATTGTACTTTGTTCAGCAATTTTTTATTCAGATCAAGTTTTCTACAATTTGAATCTGTACACCAGATAAGGCAGTGTTTCAACCTGCCATCTTACCAAGGGACAGGCAAAACTTTGGAGGAGCAGTTTTTGCTTGCAGAAAATGTACAAACTCCTCGTTTTGTACAATAATTTGTTAAAACCTTCGGTACCAAAACAGAGCCAGATACCCTATCTATCAAAATCTATCAAGTGATATAGATTTCAACAGCTCTTTAAATTGGGCTCATATTAGTACAACTGATCGGCTGAGGCAGTTATGTTAACTTTGGGTTTCATGTCTTGACCGACTGATAGATATGGTGGGTCAGTGCTGATAAATGTAATTTTGGCAATGATGGATATAGTTCAGTAACAAAGAATGCAGAGGTTCAACCATATGCATGCATATCCCAGCAAAACAATATCCTCTAAGACGGCTGCTAGTTAATTTGTGGCAGTATTCATGGTCATTATCTATCGAACCTTTTTGATAAGTTATGACAGTTGTACATACATCCATAAGGGTTCTGTTAGTTGGTGAACAGCCTGTACAAAAGATGGGAGAGGAAATTGGTTGGTGATAATTACATGTTTAACAGTAGGAGAGTTTTAACTAACGGGGGTGAATCTCAAAATCTCCTTTATATAGTGGGTGAAACCTCATAATTAAGCCTGTAAAACCTCAGATTACAGCAAGGGGCATCAGTATGCAAATTGTAGCTGGAAGTGGACGGGCAGTTTTTCATTCTTCACTGGGATTGGACAGGCAGATATTTAATCCCAGATGAAACTATCCCTGAAGCATCGTGGAAAATTACTTTTATGACACTTAATTCGCTTGTCTTTGCACCCAATGGTTACAATGCTATCTTTGGCTCAAAATCGAATATGTTTCCCTGCTTTTCCAGTGTTTAATCTTAGTGTACAATGTACATACGGTACATTGCAATTAAAGTTAATGCGAATAGGAACAATCTCCCCACTCCCTGCAAATAAATATTGTCCCATTTGTGTGAAAAGGCATGAAATTATTGTCCCACTCTGGGATTTGTTTGTTCACATTTTGTGAAATAAAAATGAATTCCCCGATTAAGAGAAAAAGTGTTTAGAGAAATTCCATTCCCAAGTTAACTTTCAAATGAAATATATACTGCACAAACCCTTGTCTTTGCTAAAAAGCAGACCCTGTATGAATAGGTTTTTGCCCCAACATTAAAAGGTGGATCTGCGGTACTGTTTAAAACAATGGATACAATTACAATGAAGCATTTCGTTTCTATTAAACTAAATACATGTACATACACTGCATATGGGGAATACCTTTTCCCCCTTGGTAATTTAACAAAATAGAACAATATCCAAACAAAATATATAGGTATGAAGCCAAAACATTTTTGAAGGAAGACGCATGCAGTGATTATATCACAACCTTGTAGCAGCAACACAACTGTCTAAATAATTCAAAATATAAAGTCATTAAAATCAGAATAAGTTAAAACACAGCACTTATTCACCATTAAATAAAACTTCTCGATGTCAAACAAATACAATGTACAAGCATTTTTTGCATTGTACATGTATACCAAATACTGTAGATTATATAAATATGAAGAAAAAAAGTCACACAAAAGAGTACACAATCACATGACATAATACTTACACTCAGGTTGGCAGAAAGTTTACCACATACATGTACACGCATGCAAATAAAGTTAAGCTGTCATTGCAATTCAATCCTGGAACATTTGACCAGCGACACATCACTGCCAGGAATAAATACTGTCTGGAGTGATCTAAAAATAGAAGTTGAAAATAAGGGCTTGCACTTCCATTTTATTGAAAACTACATGATGCTTACAGGCACAACTTCGCCCTGAAATCCCCCAAATTTCATCTCTGGCTAGTTACCTAGTGTAGGGTCCGGGATTCGAATCCAGCTGCTGGCCATATGTTGTGTCCTTGGGCAAGCCACTTCGTCCCCACTTGCCTCTCTCCACCCAAGAGTGTAAATGCGTACCGGCATCAGCTGGGGAAGTAACCTGCGATGGACTAGCATCCCGTCCAGCCGGAATAGAAATACCGGTCATTTCATGCTACCGATCGAACCCGGAGATAAACTCCAGCTTGATGGGCCACATTGGCTGTTTAATATTTACTGAGCAAGTGGGAAAAAAAACTGTAGGTACAGATATCCGGACATTGAGACTGGCGCCCCACACTCTGATTTTTCAAATTTTCCAACATGTCCAACAGTAACCTTTCCCAACAAACCTGGCGTCCCAAAATGATTTTCTTCAATGATTTGCATACAAATCTTGCATTTTCCAGGGGTAGTCGTGTACATTATTATATTCTACTTTGGAGTGATCTTTCCAACCACAGCAATTTTACGATGAAGGCTTTTGTAGCCCATGCCTCCAAGGAAATATGTCCCTCTAAACATGTTTTAGTTTTTAAACCATCACTGTACATGTAACTTACAAAACACTGTACAAATATAAACCCTAACCTCACATAAAGCTACAAAATACTACTAGTAGTAAACTGTAGTATGCACTACTATCACCTATTTGTGTACAATGCTTGTGGTAATTTTTAGTATTTGATACTTCACCCCAAATAAAGTACGTGGTAATATGTAGTACCACTGTTTGCTGCTGGGGTTGGAGGCAAAATGTCTGTTTTCATCTAAGGTGGAAACAAATCATGAACTGCTGGTTTTCAGAGATGATACCATTTTCTATTTAAGCCATCCAATTCATTGACACAAATATAATTTACCCAGTAACTTTACTGTATTACATACATGTAGAAGTAGTTGCAAGTATCTTGACTGCTGTCATGATACACTCAATCATCAAAGACAGAGAGAGACTCAGTGCTACAGAATACTAAGTAGTATTTCGTAGTACACAGGTCTTCACCCCAAATGAAAGCCTGGGATGTTAGGGTTAAAAATACTGTTTTTGGGTATATAAACTTTTTGGGTACATGTATTTACTATTGAAAGTGTTCAAGATTTAATACATGTACTAACTCTTCACATAAATCAAATAAGCTACATATACACACCATGACTAAAGTGTTACTTTCTCTAAAATGTCTAACTTAAACTGATCCATTCACCTGGACAAATACTGACTGTTATTTTCTCATTTGTAATGTTAAATATATAGGTTACACACATAAATAATTATATATGAATAAAATATAGCAATGTATACAAAACACCGGCAGAATTTAAATATGTTTGGCATAAAACAAAGTTAAATAGTAGACATTTTTCGCATAAAATTAAGTAGACACAAAATGCTTGCACAATGATATAAATGTGTAAATACAATATTTGTAAACTGGTACCCTGACTGGTGTAAAGTACACGGACATACAATTTATTTTACTGACTTAAAAAAAAAAAAAATCAAGCTCTTGAATTGTATAAATAAATGCGTGTACTGTAATATGTGACCCGCTCTGGAAAAAGGTATATTATGTCGCAAAATATGAAAAATGAGTTTTATGTATGTTTGGAAAGCCTGCAATGTAAGCTTTCATTTGGTACATGATAGAGCATTAAAGCCCTTTCTGTTCTGGAGATATCGCGTTTTTGCATATTCATTAGGTCTATGAAGTTCAAATTGCACAACAGAAAAAACAGGCTTTGAAATAGCTGGTTCTAATACAATGCAATGGAACAATGCATTCTAAAAAGGTTATTTTTTCACTTTATTCACTGAAATCAACATTGTTGTGCACGAAACCTGAAACTTTAGATATTTAAGATGTAATTAAAGACAAAAAACAAAAAATGAATTTTGACGAAAAATGTCACCCTCTCAACGTTGAAAGGGCCATTACACGTAAATGCATAGCGCGACTTATATCACCTTTTTCTGGAGCGGGTCACATATACTGTACACAGTACATGTATGTTTCTATCTCTACATGGAGTATATTTAACCTACATACAATGTACACGTATGTATGATTCTGTATTTCCGAGTTAACTATATTTCAGATATAATATAGAAAATGGACATTTTGTGTACAGATGATCATGGCTCATTATAGCTTCGTTGTCATTCCATTCACGGGCCGGAGATCAAGTCTGGGTGAATAATGGGAGCTGGCTGGACTGCAGCATTAGTGGGCAGTTCATTGTGTGCAACCCAGGGGATTATAGAAGCCTGAAGGCCCAGGCGTTCCCAGGCTTGGCCAGGCTTTTCAGCGGCCTGGCCCGACCATGGGTTAGGCAGTGCTCCCTAAGTAAACAAATTGTTTTCTCGGCCACATCTGTGACCTGGCAGCATAAAATGAGTGAAACGTCACAATATGAATTTAGAAGCAGAAACAGCAACAGCAGTTTTTCACTGAAAGGGCAATTTTGAATCCTCAATATCGATTAGTCAAATCCCTGGCAATGAATTCATTCTGTTGAAGTCATTCTTTTTATTTTACCAAGCATACACATGAACAGCCATTGTGCTTGCTCTATTTCCAATGCACTCGTTAAACACAAAAACTATGAGAAGTTCCTTCATTGAGAGCTTTCTTTGTGATTATTTTGGTTAAAGTGCTCTCCTGCAGCCGATTTCACGAAGGATTTACGCCACAAAAATGTTGCGCAGCTGCGCCACATCCTTGTGATCCATTTCACAAAGCATTGCGCAGCTGCGCAATGTTTTATATTTTTTATACACGCGGACAAGGCTGAATGCGGCTTTTACGACGACTGTTTGGGTGTAACAATAAAAATTCATGGAACAGTCGTGAAATATCTGAGGCAGCGCCATTTTGAAACTTTTTTACGTCCTTCGCTCTGAAAAATTGGTGACAACTTTCGGAAATACCTCACAGGTAAACCTGCAGCGGATGATGATGTTATTACCCTCTGAAATAATGTCGTGAATTTAATAAATAACTTGAGCAACTAACGGCTCTACGATGCTCACGCTCAGCTAGTCAAGTCATAATTTCGGTGTTTGTGCGGACAACTTATGCCACCTAAAATGAGTGCGTAAGTTACGCCATTATTTGTGGCGCAAGTCAGCAACTAACGCACTGCGTAACTTTCGTGAAATCAATTTTAAAAATGTCATCAATGTTGCACAACTTACGCAATGAAATATGGCGCAAGTGGAGTTGCGCAATTTCGCAACGTTTCGTGAAATCGGCTGCTGGTGCAATTTTTGTCAACATAACGTCACAACGACATAACATCAAAGCGATCTTAAAACTGACACAAATTGAATTTAAAATTTTACTCAATCAAGTTTGCTGAAGATAAAATTTGTTTTTCCGCTCGTGCTCATGGAGCACGGAGAAATGTAGTGCGTCTACATCTCGTATACCATTTGGCCTTTTGCCTCGTGGCATAGGGACGCAGAAGCGCACTACATATTTCTGTGTTCCACTCGCTGCTTGCGGCAACGTTCTTTGATCAAATTTGTTCCAAGTTGCATCTGTACATCACCCTGTATGCCTTATACAGTAACATTGCAATTGAAAGTTAACACTTTGAATGGGAATTGGAAATTTTCTGAAAAGAATTCCTATTCACATTCCACATTTCCCACACAACTTCCCCCCCCCCCCCTGCGAATTCAAATCGGAAATTCTTTTCCCACTTGTGTGAAAATGTTTCCTCGCTTGTGTGAAAAGGTGAGAAAAGGTGTGAAAAGGTGAGAAAAGGTGTGAAAATGTTCCCCCACTGCGGGGAAAATGTTTTGCACATGAATTCCCTGGGAAAAGAAATTGTGTGAAGAGAAATTCCCAATCCTAGGTTCACTTTCAATATATTACAATGTACTGTAAAAACCCTTAGAATTGGTGCCCAGGGGGCGAGATTGGCAAACAAAATGAAAAATCCACAAAATCTGCAGTGTTTAGGGGCCACCGAGGATCCCAGAGCAACGTATAAGTCTATGGTTTGTATTTGCCTGAAGGCATCTCTTAAAATACTCGTTTCTACTGGTCTATATCCACTTTTACAGGTAAAAACACCTTTAGGGTAACACCTCAGGAATTCCAGATTTCAAGAGATTCATGTAAAATTAGTAAAAATCGATCGACAAAAAAATCCTGAAATCCTGACAAACCTCACCCCAGGGTGCCTCTAGTTGTCCGATGACAATGGCCTGGTCTGGCCAGCCCAGCCCTCTCATTTACTCACGTTATGTGACTTGCTACCGCCTGATGGCTCTTGGGTGGAAGTCTCTGTCTAGCAGCCTAGGGCTTTCCAGCATGACCTTCAGGAGCAGGTTGTCCGTGTAGTCTTCCAGCTGCCGAATGTAATGCTGCCGCTCTCGCAAGAGTCTCTCCTTCAATAAAAGCCGGTGGATCAGTCCCTGTACAGAAAGGCAAACAAAACTGCGTAACCCCAAGCTTATCATCAGAGATGTATTCAAGTCCATCACAAGTCCCTGCAAGTCCCTGCAAGTCCCTGCAAGTCCCGGCAAGTCCCGGCAAGTCCCGGCAAGTCCCGGCAAGTCCCGGCAAGTCCCTGCAAGTCCCTGCAAGTCCATCACAAGCCCTCCAGTCCTAATCCCAATCACAAGCTATTCAAATGAGCTTTGACAAAGGCATTCCTTTGTCAATGTTCATCCAGTTACTTGTGACCGGCTTTATGAAAGGAATTCCGACTGGACTTGCGAAAGGACTTGCGAAAGGACTTGTGAAAGGACTTGCAGGGACTCAAGTACAACTCTGCTTATCATAATCAAAGCACTAACTCCTCGTTCCCTCATGTAGATACTTTGAAGCACAGCTATGAATTCTTGATTGGAGGGGTGTACATGTACTGTACTACATGTACGTTCGAGGACAAGAGGGGAAGGAAAATACAAGGGAATCTTTTTTTGTCCTCGGAGTCAGTCTTTTGTTAAAATCGGTCCTCGGACGTAAAAAAAATACGTGCTTAGTCTATGGGAGGTTTTTTTTAAGTAAAGGAACAATAGGAAACACAAAGCATTGTCCTCAGTAGTAGGCCTATTGGAAAACACGACTGTGTGGGTGTATTGCGTGTCTGTTGTGTGCGTGACTGAAGAACAATTTAAATGATTAAAACCCATTTATTTTTATGTAATTAGTTCCCAGTGAATCGGGTCAAATTGCATGTACCAGCATTTGCTTGAAAAAAATATTGAATTGACTACTTGGAGACCTGGGGTGTTTCTCAAACCCTGGCTTGGGCTTGGGCTTCGGCTCCAACAATTCCCCAGCCCCATTGCCAATCTGAAGCCTTGAATACGCAAATAAATAAACAGGCTCAGAGTAAAATATCAGATTTTGATGTACATATATGTGACCCGCTCCAGAAAAAGGTGATATAAGTCGCGCTATGCATTTACGTGTAATGGCCCTTTTAAGGTTGAGAGGGTGACATTTTTTGTCAAAATTCATTTTTTGTTTTTTGCCTTTAATGACATCTTAAATATCTAAAGTTTCAGGTTTGGTGCGCAACATTGTTGATTTCAGTGAATAAAGTGAACAAAATAAGCCTTTTAGAGTACATTGTTCCATTGCATTGTATTGGAACAAGCTATTTCAATGCCTGTTTTCTCTGTTGTGCAATTTGAACTCCATAGAACTAATTAATATGCAAAAACGCGATATCTCCAGAATGGAAAGGGCTTTGGAGCCCTATCATGTACCAAATGAAAGCTTACATTGCGGGCTTTCCAAACATACCTGAAACTCATTTTTCATATTTTGCGACATAATATACCTTTTTCCAGAGCGGGTCACATATAGCAAAAACAATGTCCAATATCTTGCCAAATCTGGGAACATAAAATTATGCGAAGCCGAAGCCCGAGCCCGAGCCCTAGCCAGGGGTTTGAGAAATGCCTCTAGTATCTGATATTGAAATATCCCTGGTGTGGGATCTCACAGTGTGTGACACAACCCTGATGAACTCCCTTGGACAGGACTGGAAGGTTTAATCAACAAAACCAACCAACCTACCAACCTACCTCTTTTGTCATTTTCACATACTGCGCTGGCAGCTTCTCTTCGTGTTCCTCCTCTCTTGCACCAGTCCCGTAGCCGCTCTCTGTGGTGGGGTCAAAGGTCACGCTGACATTACTCTTGCGAAGAGACGGTAGCCCACTGCGGAAGGAATGTCTCAACTTACCTGAAAGCAAGATACATACATACGTAATACACACAAAATGGAAGTTCAGAATTGGTGCAGAGTGGCCATAGGGCCTCTTATTTTTTTATTTTTTTATTTTTCTGAAATTCCAGCCGTGTGTTTTTATGCAGAGAGCCAGGCTTGCTCTTATTTTTTTTTCCCTGACTAGCTCCCGGGCTTGTTCAAGGTACATTTCACTGGCCCATATGAAATTTCAGTGGCCTGTTAATTTGGAGCACTTTACGGGAATTCGCCGAACAAAATTAGAAGCCATTTTTGCTCTGGTGCCACGATCGGGTGCAGGTTGCTCGCATTCTTTAATTTCAGTCGCGTGCGCATTTTGGCAAGTTGTAAACGCCCCGTTGGTCGAAGCTGCATCGAGCGCGTGCGTAAAACACGCACGCGAGCGTGGTGCCACCGCAGTTAATGCTTGTAATTTTGGTCGCCGGATTAGTCGATAAGATAAAACAAGGAATTCCTAAACCACATATCCATGGGCACGCCAAAATACAAAACCAGAAATGTCTGCCAAGAACAGCTTCATCGAATCAGGATGACTTCCGCAATGTCCATATTTAAGGGGGTGGTACGGGTGAGTTAACCCCTTGACCCCGGGTTTTAGATGGGAGGCGCCGGGGCACCAGGTCGGGTTATGCATTCAAGCAAAACGGAAACAAGAGGCTTGTGCAGCCAAGCGTAACGTACACAATACCCTAATAATGGATTGAAAGTGCAGAGACTGACACAAATAGAAGTCAACCGGCCTGGTGACAATTTTCAATCTGCACGTATTTGTGTCAACCGTACGCAAGGGGTTAAAAAAAAGGTGCCCTTACAGTCCCACACATAACGCACCATATTTTCTTCAACCCTCCTACCGTTGTCAGTATCACATATAAAAAAAAACAACCCCCTTCCTCTCCCATAGCTTGAGTTACAACCGACGTGTATCACTCAATTTCTATTATAACACACCTCTAGCTGGTTCTTTATCCTGGTTGGCTGAAACACGGTGACGTGGGATTCACTAATATAGGCTAGTGCATGATATTTGTGTCAGCGTGAACTAAATGCGCGTCAAGACATTGCGCGCGCGTAATTTCCGGAGTATGACCGGGCACTATACTCAACATTTTTGACTGGTTATTACAGCACCCTAAACTACAACTTTCATAGATGTGTGGTATTCATAATCACTAAACGTACACTAACATGATGTGAACAGTGAACAGCAACTCGAACACAGAATCCAGGGAAACTAAAAACATTCCTTTAATTGTTGAATTGTTGAATTGTTGAACTGCTGATGAGTTAATTGTTGAATTAAAACAGTTCAATTATAAAACCCTGAAAAGTTTATTTTCTTATTTTATATTTTGGACAGAGGTGTGTTATAAAACACATATGGACTGGAATAATTCGGTCACTAGTGCACGTCTATGCCCCTCTCGGGCCTGTGAGTGACCAGAAGAGGGTCCTATTTTGCCCGGCCGAATAGGACCCTCTTCTGTTCACTCATAATCCCCTGGGGCGCATAGACGTGCACTAGTGACCTCATTGCCAGTCCATGTGTATAATAGATATTTAGCTCCATTTTGACACCGGGAGAGGAGGGTTAATAACATCCCAAGGACTACATGTAATTCTCCTTGCAGATGCTCAAAATAAAAAAATAAAAAAAACACTGAAAACTAAATTGCTTTTAAAAAGGTTAAACTTTCCGACTCCCATACATAACAGGCGCAATTTGTTGGACTCGCCCATATCTCTTTTTTGCTTTATTTATTTATTTCTTGAAAAGCAGGACATCAAAGTTCCATTATAGGTTAAGTTGCTGATTTTTCACTAGCCCCATGGGCACTCAAATATTTTTTAATTTGATTAGCCCGCTGCAGTTCTGACAATAGTTTGCAGGTCTGGCTAGTGAATACACGGAACCCTGGGAACATTAGATTATGCACGTGGATGTTTATGGTTTGCGATAAGCTTGCTGGTTATCAATGGATTTCACGGATGTCTGAACAAAGGGAGACCTAACGGTACACAACTGGTATAAGAAGATTATGATACGGGAGTTTTCACGGATTCCACAACACCGGTACACAGTCTGGCGCTAGTGGCTGAAGTCACCGGATGTTCACGGACGGCTAAACAAAGGACTCTTTTAAGGGTGTTTTCACGAACTCCTAATCTCCCTTATAATATGTTGAGAAAAAAAAACGTAAAAATTTTGGTTCACGGTAAATCAAGGGAAAAGTGGCTCGTTAACAAATTTTTAAGGGATAAAGATGTTCATAGTGGAAATGGCCTGTTGAAGTTGAAAACATGCTGTAAGCACGATACATGTATTTCCATAGGCTGAATCACATGAAAGTCTTCACAATGCTACCGGTACAAAATAACTGCTCAAGGAGAGTTCAGCTTACCGTCTCTCGATGCGTTCTGCTCGTTGTACACCTCGTCATTCTGCTCTTGCATTCCACTGCCTCCCAGCTCTTGGCAGGCCCCACCCTCCTCCCTCTGCAGGTGTCTTTTGGAGTATAACACTTCGAGGGGAATGTACTCCTCCGAGATGGCCCTCAAGGGGTACGACAGTGGCCTGGCGGCCTTGGGGGCGGAGCCAGTGTACAGTTCGGAGGTGGAGGCTGTGCGATTGCGGTGAATGACATTTCCTTGGGCCGCCCAATGCGAGGGTGATGAGGGCGATGATGAGGGCGATGGTGGGGTATCAGGGTGGGTATCACGGTGTGTATGAGGGTGTGCATCTAGGGCTGCAGATGGTAGGCTGGATGCACTACCATATGGACTATGTGATGATGGGTCCTTCCGGTGTGTCTGAATCCAAACAAATTATTTTATAAAAATAAATACTTAATCCATTTAGTTGCCTGTACAGAATTATTATTTTCTTTTTTATTTAGCATTATGTCACAACTTTTTTCATGGGGCTACGTATACATCCATGGTACATGTAATAAAAGTAGTGCTTTTATACAAATATCTTAATCTCTTGAATATGGACGACCGCCACAGCCGCTGTTTGAAAAAGAACACCCCACCAGTTGACTACACGCAAATTCCTGTGCCTACTCAATCCATTCATGTTTTAACTATATTGTTCTTGAATAGGAGTGTAATGAATAGATGGAGCTTTTTCAAACAAAGCTTCCAGTTACAAAAGGAGAAGGGGGGGGGAGGCTCCAAGTGCGATGTATAGGACCCACTCTATTCAGTGTGGTGCCTATTGTTTGCATTTACACATGGCATACCAGCCACCCCTCAATAACAGCCAGACTCAAGGGGTTAAAGTACATGTACCTACAATAAGCCAATTCAGTATCCCAAAGGTCAAAGGTTATTCGGGATAAAATTGCTGACGTAATGTCACGCCATGTTACGCGAGCACACATTCTGATTGAATTTAACACGTGGTCGTTGTGCGACCACCTTTTGCATTCACAGGCGCGCATCAGGTCACACGGGTCATTCGGGATAAAACATCATTGTGCACATGCGCAGTTGAAATACCGAACTGGCTCACTATGGCAATCGGGCCATATGATCAGTTATGCAGCAGTTCAAGATCAACGCAACCCTCCTATAATTTGCACAAAACACAGGCTTGATGAAAGGCTACCTTCCGTGAATATCTTCACTTGTGTTGCACAAGCACTAGAACAGTCATTATTACCTTGTCTCTTTTCAAGGTCCCAATGGCACTCTTCATCCGTTTCCTCATCCCTCCTTTCTTAGTCTTGGTGTGCGACCCGACACTGCTCACGGACTCCTGGGAGCCAAAATTTCCCTGTGCATTGTGGGATAGTCTCCTCTCCGAGGCTGGACTTTCCGAGGCGATGGAGTCTGATGCCTGCATTGAGATAAACTGAGTTTAAACTCTGTATTCTCTGACAAGTCACCACATGCAAGCCCATGTAGTATGGTTTCACAGTAAGCCCATAAGATATCCACACCTTCCCCATAAGCTATCCACACCTTCCCCATAAGCTATCCACACCTTGCCCATCAGGGCCGTCAGGTTGGTGTAGTGGTTCGTTCCTCGCCTTCCACCTCTGGTGACCCTGGTTCAATTCCCACTGGGTGCACTATGTGGATTGGGTTTTCAGTCCCTACCTGATTGCGTGGGTTTTCCCCAAGAATAATTGTTCTGGGGTTTTCCTCCCACTACTAAAACTAAAACTGAAATTTCCTTCGGCATCTTCTCTCAATTCAAACTGGGCCCTGAGGGAGAACAGTGCATTTGCACTGATCAGGCTACCCAGGATAAATAAGACATAAATAAATTAAAAAAAAAAAAAAAAAAGCTATCCACACCTTGCCCATAAGCTATCCACACCTTGCCCATAAGGCGTGTGGGCGAATTACAAACGGTATGTGAATCATTGGACGGTATGCAAATTAGATCTTTAGTCTTTGGGCCTCGCTTTTAGACCCCAAACGGTTTGCTTTTTTGTAACAGCTTCAAGTGACCAACACAAGAGGCTGATTGCCAGTGGGGTTTTACCAAACAAAGGCGTCCTGCCTGCTGGACTTCAATGGCTGAGCTGCTGCTAATCCTCCAGGGTTAATTAACCCTGGTGGATTAGCAGTGGCACAGCCATTTAAGTGGCCACTGTTATCACAATGGAGGCTAATCCGATAAGTACTCCATTGTGCAGCCTACCAACCTCCAGACCATGAGCGCTCAAGTTAATACTGTTTGGGAACTCTCAAGTAATTTGCATACCGTTTCTAAATCACACTGACGCCTAAGCTATCCACACCTTTCCCATAAGCACACCTTTCCCATAAGCACACCTTTCCCATAAGCACACCTTTCCCATAAGCACACCTTTCCCATAAGCACACCTTTCCCATAAGCGCACCTTTCCCATAAGCGCACCTTTCCCATAAGCACACCTTTCCCATAAGCACACCTTTCCCATAAGCACACCTTTCCCATAAGCGCACCTTTCCCATAAGCACACCTTTCCCATAAGCACACCTTTCCCATAAGCACACCTTTCCCATAAGCACACCTTTCCCATAAGCAGGGAAACCTTTTAATAATCAGAATGCAACTTAAAAAGGAAAAAAAAAAAAAAAAAGGAAAAATTATTCAAAAAGAGTGAAATTATTGCCCACTGCTGATATATATGGCTCATATTTAAAAAATCCAAGTACAAAAAAAATATATATAAAAAAAAAAAATAAAAATAAAAATAAAGAAACCTAACGTTATGACCTAAAAATTTGCTTCTTTCCATCTCATTTTTCAGGTTACAAATAATTCACTGATACATTACATTTCACATACCCGCCCACTGTCATTCGAGTCAGATTTTTCCCTTCCACGGATGAACTCTGGTAATGTACTGTCATCCTTGCTGACTGCAGTGTAGCTCTTCAAACGGGGAACTTTGAACTTGCTCTTTAATCCTAAAAATACGACAGTACAGAACGTCAATAGAGAAATTTACATCCACCGACATACAATGTAAATATACAGAGCCTTATGGGAGATGGTGATTTCATTCTTCCATTGTATTAGATCCCATAATTCTGCAGTGTATAACGTCACTGGAGAGTGACTCGACTGGGCGTCTCCCAGGCTACCCAGCCGGACACGAGTCAGTCTTGTCAAAATTACCAAATGGTGAGCATCGTGCTATTTCTTGTCCCGTGTTTCCCGCCTCCAAGATTCATACCGGCCACTTGCCAGGATTCCCAGTCAGGACAGAAAAATACTGCAATTACACCTCATACATATTTATGAGGAACAGCTGAATTCCAACAGGTCAATACATGTATATTGTTGTGAAATTACAGTCTTTATTGCTCATTGATTATAGTTAATTGCTTATTGATTATTGGTAAATTATCCCTGCATTACCTGCGCTTTGCGATTACCTGTGCGTGCACACTTTGAGCGCGAAGCACCTGCATCGACGATGTACATTTACATGCACCTTCTGTGCGTGATTAGAATACCATGGAAACAGCGTGAACATGATTGAACACGCTAGCGCCCTCTCTTGGTGATTGCGTATTATTGTTTTGCCACGCTACACGCTAACGCTACGATTTTATGAGAATTATTATTATAAGTGTTATGATGGAATGTTTTGTTCTGCATTCCCTTTGTAAACATGTATGAAATAATAAGTATGACTTACAGGATAAGAGTTAGTAGTTGTTGTTCTGACTTCGGACAGGTCAGACCTGTGTCTGATCTCCAGGAATAAATGGTTTAGTTCAGTATACAACTTCGAGTCAATATGCCTAAATTCTGTTACCTAATTCGCGTCTCCCGACCGAGGAAACCCACGACAATATCATCACATTCCAGCTTACAGTTGGTCATACACGCAACATCGCGGATGGGGTTTACGGGGTACTCGCATTGTGTTCCCAATATCCCCAATCTTTAGAATTTCACTTGTGGGCCACCTTTAACGCAAAGACCGACTTGTGGGGTCGCACTGTTCCCATTGTGTGAAGACCCCACAAGAAATGTCAGAAGGGCAAAACATGCACCACGGTGTTTAAATTTGGCTACAAACATATATATGTCCGACTTGGAAACTGTGGAAGATAAATTTTTCGTTGAGTGCAGGAGAGAATTATTAAAATAAACTAAATTGTACTACAAATAACTCCTCATAATTTATAAAGTAACAATTTCTTACAGATTACACCTAGCATAGAATATACCTATGGTTATCAGGGAAATGTGTGAAGATTGGAGGCATCCATGACTTTATGGTTGACTGAGCACAAATTGAAGACAAAATCACCTAAAGTCAAAGTTCACAAGAGTGAAAGAAGCTTGATTATCAAATGTGTTAATACAAGGAACATTTTAACTCCAGTTGTGTAAAAAGCATGTTATGTTACCTGTTGATGTTCTTCGTCTTAGTATTCGGTGGGTCGTCCACTACGAGGTCTATCCATCACTTGACCAGTCTCCATGAACTTTTTGCGAAATTTTCTGATGGCATTTGGGCTAACACCCACCCTTCGGGCTACCATTTAACAGGGGTCCCAGCCTCTAAAAGCCCAATTGCAATGGCTCTGTCTTGGTCAGATAATCTGGGCATGATTTGAAGTAGAGAACTTCAGCATGCTTTTTTATTCCCAATGTTCTTGGTGTACGACTAGTGAATGAGGCTGGTCATCAGACAACTTTTAATACTAGACTAACATGTGAACTTTGACTTTGGGTGATTTCGTCTTCAATTTGTGCTCAGTCAACCATAAAGTCATGGATGCCTCCAATCTTCACACAACATGTCCCTGATAACCATAGGTATATTGTATGCTACAATCCCGGCCAAAATGCTTGGGCCACGTGATGATAAACATACCCTCCCCCGCGCCCCCCGCGCCCCCCGCGTCCCCCGCGCCCCCCGCTCCCCCCCTCAATGTTGTAATCTCAAGCCGGAGCGCATTCCGCGCAATGAGAGCCAACATCGTCCGGGGGCAGGGCGGTCACATGACTGATCCGTACATTCACTTGTTTTTGGTTTTCCTTTTTATCATTTTTCCCATTTTTTTACGCAAATTTTTCAATAGTGTCTTACTACTGAGAAATCTCAAAGAAATGATGCCTTGTTTAAAGTTTTAAGCTATGCGGTCACGTGGACACCGCACTGAGCCAGTGATTGGGTTTCCTATCCGGTCACATGTCCACTGCGCTAAGCCAGCTTCTGCCTCTGATTGGACAGACAGCTTGAAAGCCAGGCGCGTGCGGCATCCTCAAAGATTTTCAATGCGGTCATTTGGACACCGCAAAGAGCCAGCGATTCGACTGTCGGCGTGCGGGCAACCATTGGGCAAGTTGTAGTGATCAGGCCAGAACGAAAACAAGGATTGGTTGCAGATACAGTCGATTGTTATGCTTATGTGTGACAAAATTTATCACAATGGCACGTGCACGCTGTCTACGTCTTGTCTTAAAAAGATAAAGACGTAGCAATTGCCATTCATGAAAAAAAAAGTTTCGCTTTGGTTGACACTTCTTTTTGGCTTTTTGATAGCGGTTTCTTTTAGACTGGCTGGAAAAAAAATTCAAGTTAAACGGATTCACCGGTGCCGTCAATTCGAGTTTATACAGGAGTATTTATGTACACAATATCCTATTCTTTTGCCGGGAATGTCGTGTAGCTTCGAGATAAGCGGAGATTCGAGTTATCCGAGTTTGACTTATCGCGATTTTACTGTATTTGAATATTCAATTATTCGATTTTGAATCAGCCCTAGAGGAAGGATGTAAATTGTTATGTACCTAATTGCTACACAGCCTGCCAACACACTCTACTCACCAGGTGTCTTGGCACGGAGAGACGATGGCTTCTTGGCCTTACTTGACCCATTCTGGCCTAACCCCTCATCACAGTCCAGTTCTTGAGTAAGTGAGTTCTCAATGGCCTCCATGGTGATTTCAATCTCACCGCGATCCTTGCTGTCCTTCTTGGTTTTGCCTGGTCGGTGCTGCAGCTTGTACCAACTGGCACACGGGAAAGGTTTTATAATCAATCAGGTGACATACTGAATGTCCTACACGGAGACATTTACAGGAACCATTCACTGCTCTGATGTGGTCCATGGTGTTTTGTACACGCGAGGGTGTACAAAACCCCTGGACCACATCAGAGCAGACAATTGTTTTGCTATGCCTGTCCAAACTCCAAATACCCGAGTAGTTGGAACATGAAAAGAGCAGACGAAACGTAAACAGTAATGGCGGCAACGGAAGGTCTTTCAAACTTATCAACCTAAACTGTTCCCCACAGTGCATTACAGGGACAAATACAGTGGTTCACTTAGTAGGACGGGACGCTGTATTATCGCGGTACTTATCACGTTTCTCGATCGGAATAGAGATTGCTCACCAACTTTCCCTAATTTTTCTTGTCTTTTATCTTGTATAACTCTTGCTTTTTTACACCGACATCAAAAAATCCAACGGTGGTTTGGTTTATCCCATGCAATGCATGTGAAAATAGACATGCTCGTCGTTGCTCGGCAGAGTACACACTCTGTATTATCGCAGTATGTGGGAAGTAGTTTTTACAATGATCTCAACTTTTCTATTCATAGATAATGTTTGACCAAAACATCCCCTGAATAAAGTATGACATTTTCCCTGTAAAGTTCAAGTTGATTAAAGACGATTAGGCCTGCAGGATGATTTCTTAACACCCTGTCCCCCCTAGGGGGCGACAAAATTCACTGAGACAAGTCTACTGATTGACGATTGGGGGCGCCATTCACTTTACACGGTGCGTCGTTTTATTTTTTTACAGCACTGTCCTTATTTTGATCCCGTAAAAGTTTTTACGACTTCGCGGTGAAAATATCGTCCTTCGGCGTCATTTTGCATTTGCAGCTGTAGAATGGTAACAAGACAATAGAACTTCCATGGACAGACCACCATTAAAGATTTATGTTAAAATATAGACGATACTTTTTAGCAGACACAGTGAAGCAAAATTTACAAGTTTTGGAAAACGTGAATATTTATTAAAAATTATTAAAAGTCCCAACACAACATTTTATAATCGTCATTTTTATACAACTCAGCAGGAAGTCCTTAATGCCTGATGAACTGAATGAAAAATCGCCACACGAAGGAGTTTTGGCAACGCAAAAAGAGATAAATTGCCGCGATAATAGGGAGTCCGACTATACCATCAAAAAAGAAACCTCTTCCACAGGATCTCCTTCTATTGAACTTGTTGTTCATTGCAGAGTTTTGGAATAACACAAACTTTTGTAATAAACCATGTGACCGGTTATCTACCAATCGGATCTTGCAATCTGGAGGAGTAGAGTACAAGGCATTATTGTTCTCTATGGAGTATTGTTCCCACATCTGGGCTCTTGAATAAGCCGTGTCCGCATTGGACTATTTTTGGTAAAACGTACGGAGACTGCTGTCAACTTTACTATTAAAATTAAGTCCAGTGCGGACAGCCGGTAAACTGTCCAAATTGTCAAGTGTCGATCGTCCGTTTATCCCTCCGCAGTGGGAACTTTAACAGGGCCAACTGTGCAGTGGAAGAGTTACGTGGCCAGTTTTACGTGCGGACAGCCACTGTAAATGTAAAATGTGCATTTTTACCACTGCAAAGTTTACGCGGCCAAGGACTTTCCGCGAGCAGTGCAATCCAAGTGCGGACGCACGGAAGAATAACCACACAGTGGAATGTTAACCATCGCGCACGGTAACTTTTTACAATAGTTACATGTACATGTAGCCCAATGCGAACGCGGCTTTAGATAGAGAACAGAAGGGCATTGTTTATTTGGTTGGAGAAGAGTTGGGCTCATCCTTACAATCAATCTCTCACCAGAGATCTAATCTTTAACCCTATCCCCCTAGGCATTTTTACTAGAAGGCTTCCTGAACCCGTCAAAATCCAACACTGTGCAGTATATACCTATGGCACATTCTTTAGACTAAACCGTGTTTCCATTGGACTTTTTATTACGCGGCCTCGTGGAAACTTGCCGCGACATTCCTTCGCGTAATTCTACCTTGCATTTCTATTTGGATTTTTTTTTACCATGACAAGAACGTTTATTCGCCTTCGAGGCTGGCAGAATGTCACACGTGTGCACAATCACCTTAGACCTAAACGGGATAGATGTGGCGACCTAGCGTAATTCTTCGTGTGCTAAATTGCATTGTATAGTCGGCTACCAGACATGTACACATACCGACGCGCTCGCGAAAAGATCAGTCTAGTCTAGTCTAGAAAATATGGCATCGTCTTCAAATGTCGTACCGCCAAGTTCCAAGACCTCGAAAAAAGAAAAAAAGCCGACCCTACTGGTGGTAGTTCCAAGAGAAAGAACTGGGGCCACGCAAAAACTGTTAGGCTGATCGCGACTGAAGCACAGGAGGATTTTGGAGGATTGAGGAGGAATGGTGATTGAAGCACAGGAGGATTTTGGAGGATTGAGGATAAATGGTAATTGAAGTACCGGAGGATTTTTGAGGATTTTGGAGGATTGAGGATGGTTCCTAGCAAAAAGGGCCTAGGGGGTTAGTGTTAATTCTTTCAGCACATTTGTACATGGGTGTGTAATGGGTAGGGGGTTGGGAGTAGGGACACAAGCAAGAGGGAGGATGACCAAATTGATAGGTGCATTAGAAAAGCTCCGAGTGAGGTGAATCACTCCATAAATATGGGGTCCAATTTTGGTGTCCCTATTACATCTGACATGTACATGTATAAGATTTTGCAATTCATGACACATTCTTTAATCCCTTTTATAGCTCCAAGACTGATTTATGTATAGCAAAGTACCTGCCAAACAAGTGAAAAATAGTGTGAAGTCAATTTTAATGCTACTTGATGGGAAATTACACATGTTAGGTGTAACAGGGACATCATAAAAATGTCACACCTTTCTATTTGGACCTTAAATTTGTAGAATGACCCATGCAGGAAAAGTTAGGATGGCAGACAGTTTGGGCCTGACTGCCCACGCCATATTCCTCCTGATGTGCACTCACTTTGTAATGGCAGCATGTGATCCTAGTAGCTTGCCTACAGGCAAAGTGACCATGCCCAGGAAATCATCCAGCAACTTGCCCCTGTGGTAGACGACCATTTCAACACAAGCGTCTGCTTTGGTGATGGCACTGCAATATGGAAAATGTATGTACAGACTGAATTCTGAATTAAGTGGTGGGTAGCCATGTTTGTCCAAGACAAAAATATGTGGAAAGGTTTATACATGTACATAGCACTTTAATGACTAAGGGTGGAGTGGTTAATCTGTGGTCTGGCCAGGCCGTTGAAAAGCCTGGCCAAGCCCCTGGAAAGCCCGGGCCTTTGGGCTTCTATAATCCCCTATTTGTACACAATAAACTGCCATTAATTCTGGAGTCCAGCCGGCTCCCATTGTTCACCCAGAAGTGACTGACAGCTGAGGCATCTTTTGATCCTGCCGTGAATGGGTACAGATTAGTGTGGCAGGGGCTACAACCAGGCCTGGCCTGGAAGAGGCCGGGCTTTGATTAGTTGATGCTCTATTGTTAGGTGATTTGTGGCTCACAATAGCAAAAGTAAAAGCCTTAAGGCCCGGGCATGGCTGGGCTTTTCAAAGGCCTGGCCCGACCACAGATTAACCACTCCTCCCTAACAAGGGTAACACTCCGCATAAGCTTGTGTACATACATGTATCAACTACTACTCCATCAGATGTGATGAAGAAGTTATGTACATATGCTATGTACATATGCAAAGTTTTACCGTAATCTTACTATAATTCCAGGAATCTCTGTCTGGGTGTACATGTATGTGTGTGTGTTGTATGTGGACTAGGGACAAAGGCATAGACAAAGGGTCCACGATTGACCGAACGCCACGATTGAAAATCGTGTACAAAACATATGGGAGGCCTTCCGAAAAAGTTAGGTCCGCGATTGCCGGTATAATTTACACACTTGTGTGGGCGTGTTGGGGTATTCAAACCGTGGATGAAAAATGCTGAAGAACAAAAGAGAACATCGGAATCGTGACTACTTTTTTTTGAGGAGTCGATTCCTTGAGGCATTGTGAGGTAGCCAATTCCTACTTCCTTAGAGCAGATTCTAAAACTCACCTACTTCAAGAAGTGATTCAAGATTGCTGATTCCCTAAAACAAAATGCACACATGACTTCACAGAGCTAGTCGTTTGTCCATACGAATGCTCCACCGACGAGCATTTTGTGCATTAATGTATGGAGTCAATTCTGACTGGAATCGCGACTCTTGCTCGGAGTCTGAATCAGCTCTAAATAATGAAGTCACCCAAGCCTACATGTAGTTGGTACACAATGTACTTGTTCATAAAAGTGTTGTAGAAATCAATGTATTCATGCTCTATTTTTTTCTGGAATCATGAGGGCGTTCATAAAATCAGAAAAACATACTAAATACATGTATACATGTACACTGTACAAACCGAGATGAGTCCATAATCTGGAACCGGTTCCTGACATTAGCGATCGGGTAGTCGGGTACTCGTGTACCCGGTTAGGATGCACAGCCCAGTTTTCAGGTATGCTTGGATGATAGAAGAAAACATATCAGGATTGGTCTAAATTTAGCATGCATTGTAGGGTCACTTACAATTCACAATCTTCATTCCACTGGGGATTGGGTGATTTCTCAGACACCGAGGTAATGAAGCGTTCCTTGTCACAACTCATCTTGACAAAGGCACTACTCCATGTGCCATCTACTCCTTTGGCTATCAAATGCCTCGCCTGGTGGACTACAAAAGAGGAGTGATTCATAATGGTGAAGATGACTGGATGGTGCAAAAATGTAATGGTAACAACACCGGTGGCCAGTGGCGGCAATTTCTCGTCAAGGTTGGGGGTGGGGGTGGGGGAGGTAACGGAAAAAAAAGCACACAACCATCAATAACTGTTGAGTATTTTGTAATCGGTGTCTATTGTGTATCCTGGGAAATTTTTGAAAATATGTGCTGATCTTTGTGTATTCTGCTGCATGTAAGAGCCAATGGCCCATAAAATAAACATGACAAGGAGAGGGCACAGCCATAGCCACCGAACCCCTCCTCCCCACCCCGGTGATCGCCTCCCATGCCAGTGGTGACAATTACAATGGGAACAATGATAAGGAGGTATTTGATGCCGATGGTGACGAGGGTGACAATTTTGACGATAGTGCCAATGCCCATTGACAGTGACGATGATGATGATGATGATGATGATGATGATGATGACTGTAACGATGACAATAATGACAATGGAGACCATGTATTGACCACTCACAGCCGTACACACCAAATGTCGGACTTTTGTCGGCTGTGATTAGTCATTTATTAACGAGTAAAGTTTAATCGATTGGTCTGTGACAATATATAGAGTACCGAAGTGATGTCGTCAATGCAATGTTTGGAACCAGAATACTTTTATGTCAATGTGTTTGCATGACTGGCTGTTAACAAAGGAACAGTCGAAATCTCCATTTGTTTGGAGCCAGTTGTCGTGCCAACTGATGTCAGGCTTCGGTACTCTATAGTGATACTGTGAGATGGTGATGCCAATGATGTTGACAATGACTATGACAACTAACAACAACATTAATAATTCCTGGAATAGTACATGTACCTTCGGGAGACACTTCCCCAGGATTGTGTACAAACTTTATGCACTTACAATTTACATGTAATGTACGTGTACATGTACATGTCATGGTATCACATTAAAAGTGAGGACAGAAAAGAGGGTATAACAAAGGGAACAAAACTGTCCTCACATTTGTTTTCTTTGTTTGGGAAAATGTGAGGACAGGCAAACTAGTGCTTAGTCTGAGGGGATGGGCTATATCAAAGGGAAACAAAGGAATGTCCTCACATGTATAGCGATACAAAAATACATGTACATGTATGTATACATGTACATGCACATATTTATCCCCTTGCGTACGGATGATGCCATAGGGGGCAAAAAAAGAAAATGCCACCCGACCGGATGACGCCACTGGCCGCTGTTTGTGCAGTTTCAATCCATTGTTGGATTATTGTGTATGTCATGCTTGACTGCACAAACACATTGTTAGCAGTTCGATTTGGCTGCCAGAACCGCTGCAACACCCCGACGTCTCACAGTTTGTGTGTGTTTCAATCTGACATTTGATAGGTTTTGATCTGTACAGCAGCTGGGTCGATTTTGGCCCTGAGAACAGGAGGGTTAAACTGTTAGCAGAGATGGTGCCAAGAATATTTATGCAGTTTTGTGCGATAGGACGCCATATCATGGTTTCCTCCCAGGGCTAACCTAACACCAACTTACCTACAACTCGGCATATTTGACTGCGCTCTTCTTGTGTCATCATTAGCCGATGGCTTTTAGCACCTGGGGCAAGTTCTACAGGCAGTCAGTACTACAAATGTATGGCAACTGATGCATGGCTGTCAGTTCTTAAACTCTGGAAGTGGAAGAAAATACACAGGTAGTTAAGTACATAACACCCTGCCAGGCGCAGCACAGTGCATCTATGGTGACAGCTTGACCTTGCTGCACTCTGCACACAAGTCAATGTGACAAAGTATGCAATCTGATGCATCTGGCAGGGTTTCTAGCCAAAATACCCTGGAGGGTTAGGGTTTTAAAAGGTAGATGTAGTATACAGCATTTAATTTTGCTGTAATTTTCAGAAATGAATGGATTTTGTGGGGTTAGTATTTTATAGCAAATAACTGTAGCACTGACTTGCTTTTAACGTTTTGTGTGCATGATGCTGGAAACACAGAAAATGGAGGGGACAAAATGCCGTTCTTGTAGTCTGGTTCCCTGGCCCTACTTCAGACAAAACAGAGCAATTTATAGACGTCAGGGAATTATCAGGTCGGGGAACTAGACTATTTCCAATGATTGTCAGCCAACAATCGCTGGAAATTGATACAATAATTCCACTTTTCTTTAAAATGACAGCACACCAGGTGCCATGATTTCACAGGATGCTTGAGACTAATTTATAGTCATGTATTTCATAATACATGTATGTTTCATAATAATTCGGTAGTTTGGTTTTTTTATGTTTGCAAATGTATATTAGCCTACATGTACCTTTAAGGTTTACTTAACCCTTTGCGTACGGATGACGCCATATGCTGCCCAAAAAACACTGCCACCAGGCCGGATGACGCCATTTGCCGCTGTTTGTGCAGTTTCAATCCATTGTTGGATTATTGTATATGTTACGCTTGACTGCACAAACACATTGTGGCCGTTTTGCTTGGCTGCCAGAGCCCCCGCGGCACACCCGACGTCTCCCGTAAAAAAAACGTACTCATCAAGGGGTTACGACAGCCTGTACAGTGTGCAGTGCACGGACACTGTACATGTGTGCAGGATTATTTGATCGAGCAATGAAGTTAAAGTTGATCATTTCCTCTTTAATTTGATTTCTCCTGATTGCAACACTCAATATTTGCAGTATTTTTTTGCAGTATAATTTGTACATCTTTCATAAAAACCACTTTCACGTAGGTTACTACATACATGTACAGCTCATCAGCCCAGTCAAAATACGAAAAAGCCTATTCCCATAAAACCCTACCAAACCTGACCCAGCCAGCCCCAAGCCCACAAATCCTCCCCCCCCCCCTCCAAAGTACCACAAAACTTGCAAATCCCCAGCCCCGTGGGCACTTGACCTTTGACACGACCATCATATAAAGGTCGCACTATTGAATGCATGACCCAAGTTTGATTGCAATCGGACTTCAACTTTGAATATAAGACCAATTTTACAATTCCAGCCCATTTTACAACTTGACCTCAGATGACCTTTGACCTCAGTACTTGACCTTTGACATGACCATCATATAAAGGTCACACTATTGAATGCATAAACCAAGATTGATTGCAATCAGACTTTAACTTTGCATATAAGACCAATTTGTCGAAACTTTAACCACAATGACACATACGGACGGACTACGGACGGACGGACGGACTACAGACGGACTACATACAGAAATAGTGATTGCATAGTCTCTTTCTGAACTTCGTTCAGGCGAGACAAAAAATGACTCGACGAACGACTTGTCTTTAACATGTGTAACAAGATTTGTCAACGGTTAACCCCTTGATAAGATGGATGACGTCAATACACATCAAAAATTACCACCGGGCCGGATGACGTCTATGATACATCTCTTTATTTTCAATCCATTGTTGGATTATTGTGTATGTTAGGCTTGGTTGCACAAGCCTCTTGTGTCCATTTTGCTTGGCTGTACAGGCCGGCCCTAGTTATACCCCAGCGCCTCATAAATTATAACCGGGTTCAAGGGGTTAAAAAAAACATTCTATTTGAGCAAACCGACGTCGGAGTTGGATGATGGTCGAGTTGTCTCAAGATAAGTTGTCCCAACAGTCGAGTTGTGTGCTCTTATCACATGCGGTAGTAATAAGTGGGCGATTGTGTGTAGTGTAGGGCCCTGCCAAAACGTACCCCTGGCAAGGACATTACCCTAACGTACATAAATCCATCAAAATCCTTCCCCTGTTTTGGAGGATTTCGGCGGATTCAGGATACATGTACCTCCATATTGAGACTTGTGCGAATCTTCGCTGCGAATGTTTCATGACGACAAATTCGCATTCGCATTCGCATTCGCATTCGCATTCGCATTCGCATTCGCATTCGCATTCGCATTCGCATTCGCATTCGCATTCGCATTCGCATTCGCATTCGCATTCGCATTCGCATTCGCATTCGCATTCGCATTCGCATTCGCATTCGCATTCGCATTCGCATTCGCATTCGCATTCGCATTCGCATTCGCATGAACCGGGCTTTAGCGTGTGAGGGCTCTGTTCGTTTGGTGACTCATTTTCTGAATAGGAAATTGTGATAAAAAATTTGAATTTTGTTTGCACATTCTTACAGAGTTACAGCTTTTAAATTCAAATATCAGAATTTTTGAAATCATGATTGGCATCTGCCTTTTATTAATTGAAATAAGGCACGAATAAAGACAAAGATTTTGAGAAAATGAGAGTAACTGTTAAAGCATTTCCGTCATAATCTGCCCTCCAATTTGTGTGCAAAATAATTACACTTCATTTAAACGTGCATATTTCAGGGACCAAAAAATCCCTGCTTTAACCCCTTGGGCACGGTATTTTACGGGAGACGTCGGGGTGTCGCGGCGGTTCTGGCAGCCAAATCGAACCGCTACAATGTGTTTATGCAGTCAAGCGTATCATAAACAATAATCCAACAATGGATTGAAACCGCACAAACAAGGGCCAGTGGCGTCATCCGGCCTGGTGACACTGTTTTTTTGGCGCCCACAGGTGTCATTCGTACGCAAGGGGTTAAATCAATTTTTCCTTTGCTTTGCAGAATCCGATGGAATCCAAACTTGAATCAAATTTTTCTCAAAATGTTTCTCTACCAAACTACATGTAGGCCTACAAAGCTACATCCAAAACAAATGTACCACCCTCCCTAACCCTTCTCATCAGAACATGTCAGAAACACACCTTAAATTATTTACGGCTGTTCATTTTCAAATAATTTAGTATTCGATTATTCGAGACTGGGCTTGACCATGTTAACCGAATGTTTGAATATTCGATACTCGCCGATCAAGTCTTTCAGGCGTCTGCTGCAACTGCATGCCGCACCGGTAAAAAGATGCATGCAAAGGCAGCATGCCGGTGTTTTACATGCGGCGGTCGATTAGAGACCACCCGATGGAAATTGTTTGCATTATATCAAGATCATTACGAGTACGTATAACGTTCTGATAACAAGAAACAACTTCAGCCCGTTTCTGCAATAATAAACCTTTTTGACATTCTCAAAGCATCATGGGAACTGCATCACCCTAAACTGGCATTAGAAAAGAGCAAGCACATTAGAACGGATGTGATTGGTCGTATTGGTCACATGTTCATTGTTATGCTTGCAAAAATCCTCTTCTGATTGGCTATTAATGTGACATCATCAGCTGTTCTAATTCCAGAAATTTGCATTAATCAGTAACTGGTACCCTGAGAGGGATTCCCCAATTATTTCCTTTATTTTTATTGCCATTTAAAAAGGGTATCGCTCTCAACTCATGACAGATATTTAGCATGAAATCAATTAATATTTGGACTGGTTCACAGTGCCATAGGTTTGTGTATAAATTACATGGTTTGTTTGGCCTCCAAACCCACAATGCATTGAGAATGTCGAAAAGGTTTATTCATGTTATTATTTTAGAAGTGTCAAACAAGGGTAGTGCAACTAATTACATGAATTAGCAGTGTCAAATGCCGCATTGTTTTTGGACAGAGGTTTATTGTTCCCAACCGTAAAACCCTTGACACGTCTAAACTAATTATTGCAATAACTCAGGCTGGTAATAAAAGGGCCGTAACTTTTCTATTAAAATAGCATCAGATTCAGAGTCGATGAGCAGTAGCGGCAAAAAGCTATTTGAATATTCGGTTTATATTGGAATATTCGCTATATTCGGGATAGCCCCACCAGTGTGGCTGGCGGATTTGACATCGGGCTGATCCTTATTAGCCATACGTCCTACCAAATGTTTGTGTAGTGAGAACTTCAAAAATTCGTGCGGTGGGGTAGCGCTATCTGGACCGCGTTTTTAACGGTCTGGCTTTGTTCTCTATCTTCTTAACTATTCCAAACTGCTAACGCAGTAACGGATAGTCGTCTTACTCACCATTTTTCGAATTAAACTTCAGCTCCACAGTCTTGCGTGCAATTGATTTCAACCGCTAGCAGTTTGGAATAGTTAAGAAGGTAGAGAACACAGCCAGACCGTTAAAAACCGCGGTCCAGATAGCGCTACCCCACCGCACGAATTGTTGAAGTTCTCACCACACAAACATGGGTAGGACGGGTCATACTAATCACCGTCAACACGCACAAACACCGTCAACACACCGTCAACACACCGTCAACACACCGTCAACACACCGAAAACACATTCTTAATCGACAAAAGGGGCACAGAAAAGCGATGCATAGGCTAGACAAGAATTTCGATCGGTTTAAAGTTGCATTTCATTTACGAAAATATATTTATTGTTTTCACGCGAACATTTTTTTCTTAGCAGCACCACAGTTGGCTGCCATCTTGCCTTTTCACAGAACCTGGACCATACCATTTTTAGTATGGGTGTGCACTTAATGCACATAGACAAAAGAGGGCGCCCTGTGCATGAGAATTGGAAGGTGAGTTTATTATTATAATGTAGTTTATGCATAAGTTATTTTCCAAAGTAAATTATTTACACGTAGGCCTAGGCCTAGGCCTAGGCCAAGGCATATGTAAATACAGCTTTTAGCATTTGGGTACTTTGGTAATTATTACATTTTTACTCGAACCAGGATTACTTTGGCCTAGGCTATGTGTATGACTGGTGGTATGATCAGATATACTACTACAACTTCCAAGTCTTACACTAGTTACACCATGGAGGAAGTCCTTCCTCCATGGTTACACTTACAGATTTCCTTCCTCCATGGTTGTACTTAGGCCTAGTTGCAAATTGGACTTCGGGGAATGTATGTAAGAAAATAAAAATTCCCCCCCCACTGGCGAAGGGGTGTGGAGGACAACCAAACAATTATTTTTTTTGCCTAAGGTCTATTGGAACAAATTTACTTCAATACACCTCCCAAAATCAGTCAGGAACAGCGGAATTTGGAAAATAACTATCCATCTGTGTTCAGAATTGTAAACACTTGGCACAACCTTTAAATTTGAGAATTTTGTTTGGAAATTTTCGTGAAATATAGGGGGAGAAAGTTTGTGTTTTCTGTGTTTAGATGTTCATGGCACAGTGCACAGTGTATGGTAACTCAAATTTAAAGTGTTCACATACATGTTGATTTCTGCCTCATTTCTTACAGATTTTGCAGATTGTGCCACATGTTTTTAGACAGTTGTTATCAAGGAGGGTTGGTTATTTTGTAAGATTTTGCTGTTCCTGATCCATTTTGGTGGGGGTATTAAAGTAAAATCTTTCCTAAATCCAGACTGGGGCTAACATGTGGATTGGATTTTCATCAGTCACAACCTGATTGTGTGGGTTTTTTTCCAGAATTATTCTCTGTGGTTTAAAACTATAACTTCCTGCCTCATCTTCTATTATGGGACCCCACTGGAAATCAGTTGAAATACTTTTGTGGGCTGTCCCGGCTAAATGCCAAATAAAAATTAAATGATTTAATGATGATTATTTTGATCAACTTTAAAATTAGTCATTTTACCGTTTCCCGTTCGTAATAGACTACCAGTTACTGTAATAAGAATGTATATTCTGACGCCACTCTAGATAATGCTCCTTTTTGTGAATGCAAACCCCCCACACTTATATCCAAGGCAGTGAAAGACAACAAATCTAAATTTTGAACTCTTCATAATACCTTGCAATGCTTGCATTTTATTTGACTCAATGAAATTCGCTTTTTAATTCTAATAAAATCAAGATGCAGTGCAGCAGTTGAGTTGTCATACATGTACTTCTCATTACTATACATGTGTACATAAAGTTATTTATAATACAACAAAATACATGTCAAGGCAGGCATATCATTTGATTATTTCATGTTTGATGAAAGGGCTGATTTCTATTAAAACTTTCAACATAGGGAAAGATTTTGTACTATGAAAATACATGTAAGTTCTCTTAAACGTAACTTATTTGTTTTATAAGTTAATTTCATGACATGTACTTTATAATATATACATGTACATCCATTACTTTTGACAGCATGAATGAATAATAATGAAAAAATTAAGAACACTTTAATACCCCCCACCATACACTGCACCAAGATCATCTAACACAGAAAACACAAACTTTCTTTCACCATATTACAGGAACATTTTCTGAGTAAAGTGTTAAAATTAAAGGTTGTACCAAGCGTTTGTAAAATTCAGAACAAATGGATGGGGATTTTTCTAAGATTTTACTATTCCTGACCGATGTTGGTGGGGGTAGTAAAGTGAAATCTTCATAGTTTATAATAACATAGTTAAAATAATAGTGAAATTGTTAATCACAGAGAACAATTTCCATTAACTATGAGCTGGAAAAACAGTGCTTCGAAAATAGTTGAACTCTCTCCAAATAACTATGCTCCAGTGTCTTAACGTTTGAATGTGATGGTTTTGGCTGTCCGAATTCGTTTACGCTGACCTGGTTTTTTGGCAGTGAGAGGGGTTTTTGGTATACTTAATTTACCATCAGATGAAGTTACAAACTTCGTGTTTTTTCTGTGCCAAGTAAGAAACTTGTGAAGAAGTTTGAGTTGGTTCGGCATTCCTTTCCGCAAACACCACAGGGCCACTTGCAGGCACGTCTCTTGTTCCCATGGATTGAAACGGCAGCCATGCTAGTCTTCATGAAAAAGGGACAGAAAAGAAAGGGATTATGAATGGATTGTTCGGTTTAGCACCATCGTTGGGTATACATCATACCCATTTATCTTATTTTGTTTAACCCCCAACAGTGCTGGATTCACGATTTTCGATATGAATTTCCACACACTTGTTTTTGTTGTTTTTAAAGGAGTTATGTCTTGTCATTTTTTCCCTGTTTGTCTTCTGTCAACTGGTTATATAACGCACAAATTGTCACCCACATGAGCAAATATATGTAAATGACATTGTGTTTAACGTTAACTGAATCTTAACTTAATACAGTGCTGAATCTATCAATTTCAATACATTACATGCAATATGATGTGAAAAAAAATTATATTGGAAAATGATAACAAAATACACCAACTTTATCAATATTAAATTTATGACCTTGATTCGATCATGAAATTCAATAATCCTGACCCGCCTTGGATTGCGTGACAGTTTGAAATCGATGGATCCAGCACTGTATGCAAAGTTTATCAAGCTAAAGCACATACATGTATGTGCACTATTGATGCATTGTTAAACTAATGTCCAGGAAAGGAAAAGCATTAAACTAAAAAACTGGCTTCAGAGAAAAGACCCCAGATTTCCAAAAAAAATTGTCTCCAAACAAAAAGCACACTAAGCTTTATTTTGAAGGTTATTATGTGAGATCTCGGAGTTGCAATGCATATAAAAAACATGATTAGGAAAGGACAAAGGTCTCTAACTTATTGAATGGAAATTATAAGGCATCACCTCAAATATGTTTTTCCGGCTATTTTAAAACATTTTTCATTGGAAATCTAAAATTCTGATGTCCGAATTCGTCCACGGTTAATTGTTTGTTCATAATTAAACCAAAATAGACTTTTTAAATCTATACTTTGCCTATTGCTATGGTAACAGACAGTTATGTGTTTTATTTTTTTTCAAAAGGCCATTCAGCCAAACTGCAAAGCCATCTATGCAAAGCATTCTCCTTACCCTTCCTGAGTGCCCTGACAAGTTGATATTTCAGTGGGGGTGAAAATGGGGTAGGTACAAATTTCAAATTAAAGTTGTTTTCAAGGGTCTAAAAATAATACAAGAAGGTAATTTAAAATGTCTTTTCTATTTTTTTCACAGGAAGGTTAAGGACAGTGCTTTGCAGGGATATAATTAAGTGATATATTGCAGATTGGCTGAATGGCCATTTCAAAATCCCCCCAAATCAATTGTGGCAGCCCCCAAAATGGCCGAAAGTGGCCAAAAAACACAAATCCGCATGTAACCATGGCAATGGGCAAAGTATGGATTTAGGCAGTCTATTTTGGTTTACTTACTCCAAGTACTTTCATTCCACAAATAAACAATTTGACCGTGGACACTATGAAGTATTTACACGAAATTACTTTTGAGTACAGACCAGACTAAACTGTTCTCGACCCGGTGTTTAAGTACAGGAAGATTGGCGAAGTTTTATATTGAATGGTAAATGACGAAATTGCTCTTGCCCAAAGCAGGTGACATTTGCCTTGGATGAATCTGAACATTAAAATTAGTGAATTCAAATTGAAAAACGTTTTGAAATAGCCGGGAGCTATTGACAGAATACAGAGTAAGTCGAAATATAAACCGTCCACTTTAGGAACTTACCTCTATAAAAGAAACGGGAAAATCTGTGAAGAAATCAAGCTTCGTCGAAGACGGAGTCCAGGTCCAAGCAAACACAAGACGTTCTTGAGAGCAGCACTTTTTGTTGAAGAACTGACGGGAGAGACAGCGAGTCGAACGGAAGAACTGTTGTAGCAAACGCTAGGAACAACTGCAAGCAGTGTGAAATTGCGCCCCAAAATGCAACCTTTTTAAACTATTTTTTCGTGTCGGGTTGTTTTTGATGTTGGGCTTTTAATTACTAAGTTTTTAAGTCGCTAATCATGATTGACAACGTCACATTTTTGAAGCTACAACATCAGAATAGTTTCGGCAAATCAAAGTACATCAAACCGAATACGGTGCCGCTTAGGAATCAATCATGCTCATCTCGTTGATGTACCGTTAATTATTTTACAACACCCGATAATCATGATTGACGTTTGCTGTCGGGCAAACTTTACAAAAACCTTCGGCCAATCAAAGTACGCAAATGTAACAATGACAGCCGACAATTAGTGTTCTATTCATCCTATGTGCTAGCCGTAAAAGGCTCTTCCAAACAGAAAATCATTTTGATGAACCGGTTAAAAGATACCTCCCGTGAAAATGTGCATGCAGTCATTACCATAATTCAAAAAGAAAGACGCCCACAGGCGCTATTGAAAAAACACTTTAGAAGAGGGTTGGTTTGGAGACCGATTGCTTTTCGGCCGTTTGAGAAGTCTTTGAGATTTGTCATTTTTTTCTTTGGCCTGTAATTGATGCTTCATACGCAGATACGGAGCAGACCGATAGAGGTTCTTTTTGCGTACATGCGTGTTTTGTTGGTGTTGTGCGTTTTTTTTTTTGGGGGGGGGGGGATTCATATATCGATTTTGCGATCTTTCCTATAAAACTGTCCTTAACCGAACACTAAGAAATAGATAAAACAGTAGCAAAAGTTTTGGATCTATACAGGGTGGTCCAAAAAAAAAAAAAGCGGAACGGCATACTTCCGCTACTGGACCGAATCGAGAGGTCTTATAGTATAATTTTTCTTCTAGAAAGATTTTCCATCCATCGGTACAGATGGTTTGACTCCAAAAATAGCGGAAGTATGCCGTTCCGTTGTTTTTTGGACCACCTTGTATAAGAACACCTAACGCACGAATACCAGGCTTGAATGACGGTTAATTTTCCAAAGAATGCAAATATGTGTGAATTGATTTGAGCAAAGTGCAATCTAAAGCGCCGTATGACCAACATAAACTTGATTGATAGGTGCGACGAAAGATTCGATACGAAAACGAAATTGAATGATGCAATAATAATATGCCTACTTATAAAAACAGGGCTGAACACCAGGAGTGAGTGGGAAAACCTGTTAAAAAAAAATATTCTCTGGTACAAGGTTCTAGCCTTTTCGGACAGTTACAGAGTTGAAATAGAAAGCGGTCACTTAAGCCTTTATGCGTTGACAACCCTGGGAAGAAATCTTTCTCTTTGAAGTACCGTTAGGCCTAAACGTTTTACACCTGATAATCATGATTGACGTTTGCTGTCGACCAATCAAAGTATGCAAAAGTATAGGAACATTGGCAGCCGAAATTAGTTCTATTCATCCTATGTGCTGGTCGCAAAAAGCTCTTCCCATGCAGCAGAAAATCATTTTGATGAAGCGATTAAAAGATACCTCCCGTGCATGCAGTCATTACTATAATTACAAACAAGAAAAGAAATCCGCTGGGGGGGGGGGGGGGGGGGGGAGGGGTGGGGGTTTATTAAATTGCAAGTAATGGGCCTACGATAAAAATTGGCCGTTCCATCTCCAATATAATTTGACAGATAAACGTTTATTCCAAAAGCCCTGCGTGTTATACATTATACATGTCTTCTATTCGCTAGATTTATCGTCTGTCCTTTTTATTCAAACTAAATTATGTTTCTGTCAATTTTGGGGGGATCGTTCTTTTTTCAGAACCGATGCGATGGAAATAAAGTCAAGACGGCCAACCCCTGTTGGTTTATTGTACAATGTCGCCCCTTAAGGCTTAATGGTATGGTCCGCGCTGTCGTCTGATGCAACATGGCTGCCGATTTCGGAACTGTATGAAGACGTCCTTTTTTCTTTTTTTTAAACTGGTATTTTCAGACGTTTAACCTCCCGTTTTTAAACCTATATTTCGTTTTGACACATATTTTACGGTTTTATACCGCATTTGTCAACTTATAACGTGTTTTGGAGGTGTTGACGGTGTGTTGACGGTGTGTTGACGGTGTCAGGCCTTGAATTTGGTAATTTTTAGGGCAAGGCCACTTTGGCCTTGGATAAAGCAAAATTATGGAGGGCACCAAGGCCAGTAAGTAGGGCACCAAGGCCAAATTATATCTGCAGAAAGGGCACGGAGGGCGCGGCACTGTTGATGTTTTTCCGTTCAAAACGTATTTAACTAAGAGTAAGAGTAAGACTATGAGGCCAAAAACATACTGCTTCCGATCACATGGGTATTCAATTATATGTGAATTCCAGCCTAAACTATTTCCGTTTACGCTACGAAAGCTATAACAAAAAATTGCCAAAAAAATTATCAAAACTTGCCCTAATTGAATTAATGTCAAAAATATTTACGGTCGATAATTCTTAAAAATCATGGAGAATTTAGGTCGTACACATCACTATGCACAACGCTAATTTATAACCATAACGCTAACCACGATGGGAAACTGGCCAACACTGTCCGTTTATCCATGGAGAAATAAATTTCTCCATGGTTTATCGTACGGTGGTAATGCGTGCGTGATGCACTTTGTGTGGCGGGCGATAAACCTCGTGTTGCGGCAGGAAATGTCGGGGAAACACGCTGCGGTGTACAAGCGGTACAACCTCGAAATAAATTCATGAACACGGAAAATGCATACACAGACAAAATAGATCAAGTTCTGTGAATTAACGTGCAGAAATCTTCTTTCTCTATCGATTTTTTGGGCCTAATTATTCATCGAAACTTTTGACAATCGGAACACCGCGTGTTGTGACCAAAGTTCATGAAGTTACTGTACGTATGTAGCGCGCCGAAGGCGCGCTTCATAGCACCGCCTATAGGGCGCGTTTCCTCGTACACGAACATCGATGCGTATTGTGAGGCGCGCACGTGCAAGTACTGAGAAAAAGAAAGTCAGTTGACTGCACGTAAACGTTGCCTTACATGTACATACTCCTGCTGCTTTGTGTGTACGTACGAATACACACATTTAATCTTGCGGTGGGGGTGTTGATGCTTGAAGTATCGGCACACTCCGAAACTGGACCAGATTAATAGTTTGTGTGCGACGTGCATGAACTGTGATTCTGTACGCGCGATCGTCAACGTGTTGTGCAGCGAGATTTTATGAAGGGCTGGCATGACATCGAAAAAACAAATGATATGAAGGATTGTACTTGTAGTGGCTGTGTTTTTGCAAAAAGGGCACGACGGCCAAGGTAAATTTGGGGCAAGGCAAAACTGGCCGTGAAGACAGAGATTTTGTGTGGGGCACCGCGGCCAGTAAGAAGGCAACGACGGCACTGGCCGTCGTGGCCGTCGTTCATTTCAAGCCCTGCGGTGTTTATCGTGTTGACGGTGTGTTGACGGTGATTATACGTGTGATTTAGTAACCCAGTGGGTTACTTGTGGAACGAAATCCCATTTTTCCAAGCATCTGTGGGTCTTGAGTTTTGACAGCCTATAGCTGCACAACACTTAACAATTGTTGCATCGGAATCTAGTTTTAATTAATTTGTTATACATTCTTTTTTGAAAATTGCGAAGAATTAAAAAGAGTTTGGTGAAGAAATAATTTGCCCCGACTCCCAATTTCATTTGTTTGCGTTGCGTCAGTCTAGTGTGACAACTCGGCGTTCAAATTTTCAAACCACCTAAATCGAACGCACGCGTTCACGCATGGCGGCGCAACATAGCCTATCCAGTCAATAATAATGGAGATCAATGATAATGGAGATCAATAATTTTGACCATTGATCTCCAAAAATAATGGAGACCACAGCTAGCTGTGTTCGGGCGGTCTGTTCTTAACACGAGTTCCGTGTTCTTGCGCCCGAACGGCGGGAACGCGACCCGCGAACATTGCACTCAAAACAAGATCACACACCACCTACCAGTCGGGGTTTACAAGAACATATGACGTAATTTGACGCGACGTAGAAGACGACCAAAGATGGTGGATGGTTTGACGAAGCATAAAAGTCGGCATAATGTTGCCAAAAATTCCCTTTCAAACGTTTTGAAAAATAATGCTTTTTCTGAACAAACTAGGGGAAAATGCAGTCTAAATACTGTGCTTCCGTTAAAATATTTTTCGTCTGAAATTCAGGTTTTTGAAACGAATTCTTGAATAACGTACATGGGCGCAGCTAATACATTTTGCGTGGTTACACTGTAAAAACCAACGGCTAACACTTTTTGAAAGCTTCAACCCGTTAATATTAAAGAGCAACTAAAACGCCAAATTAGTTTTTGACTTTTTTGACTTTTCCGACAGTTTAAATACTCTTTTATCTGATGGAGATTATTTTGCAGACGAGAGGGATTTTTTTATTAAAATAAAAGGGTTGTAGGATTCTATACCATTTATCCTGTTGCGCAAAAGCTCATTATGTATGTAAATGTATGTACGTTACCCCGTACACGTGTAGAGTCGGTTGATACTACAGCCAAACACTATGCTTGTATACGCACGTGGAGTTGATGCTGCTGGAAGAGTTTTGGTCGACATAACTCCTCCGTTTAATTTTCCCGTCTATTTTGTCTAATTTTGATATTATTTCAGTATGAGCATGGTTCTGAGATAATCATTATGCCTCAATCGTGTGTAGTTGGGGGTTGCACGAGAAACAGCGACAAAAACTCTGACCTAACCTTCCTGCGATTCCCAGTGCTGAATGGAGTTCAAAGGCGACAGTGCAGGGTCCGCTTGGTATAGACAAACAATATCTGATTTTCGGCTGTCGAAATGGTCGAAAATATGTGCAGAACATTTCGCCAAAGACTGTATTGATGATAGTGTTAGTATAAAAACTCAACTTGGTTTGAAGGCACAATTCCGTTTGAAGGCTGGAGCTATTCCAACTCTAAAGACACCAAGCATTCCAATCCTGTCCTGGACTCACGCGCCCCAGACCACGACGACGTTCCCTGCGGTTGCCGGCTCGAGCAGCCAGAGCCGCGGCCGTCTCCCTGTCCACGCTCGCTTGACTCAACATGCATTGTACAAGCACGGTGCCGCATGCGCTGCATGCGATCGAGTCTGGTACCTTATAACAGAAATTGTGTATGAGAATTGGTGCGGGTCCTTAGGACTGCATTAGCAAAGTCGCCAGACTAGAGTATAGCATCAGCTCACACACAACTCACCGCGCAGGTCCCAATAAAAGCCGACTGCAAACAAAGGAAAGTATGACTCATAACTAGCTTTTCAGCAAGAACAAGCCTACAACCCCAATTCTAAATGTGTCTCACAAAGATGTCAACACTTTAAAATATATTTACCGTAGTGTAACACCGTACTGTTACACCTGAGTCAAAGTGGCTCAGAGGGAAAAAGATAAAAAACATTTTTGTTTTGTTTTTTCAGAATCATGAAACTTGTTGTTAGTTTTGGGGAGGCATAAACTATCAGATAAGTCCAAAAAGTCAATTTATTTGTTGGCGTTTTAGTTGGTCTTTAATACTTTTCACGTAAATGTATAGGAGGCGTTGTACGCGATTAATACTAAAACACGTTGAAATAGGCGTTGGTGTTAATGATTATTAACATCCTAAAGTGTTAAAATCTACCTAAATAACACCTAAAGCGTTGATAATCATCAAAACCAACGCCAATTTAAACGTGTTTTAGTGTTAATCGCATGCAACGCCTTCTATACCTTTACGTGTAAACTATTAATATTAACGCGTTGAAGTGTTAAAAAAGTATGCTTACAGTGTACCAGCGATAGATGGCGCTTTTGGCTATCGGACGTTATTTGGCGTTCGAGCGGCCGGAACACGAACGAAGACACGAGTTGTTCTTGAGCAAACAATAACAACTCGCCCGAACTCACCCATCGAGATGAATGGGTCACAATGACAGTTTCTGGTTCTGGGTTTTCTCGCGCCTGCGTAAACATGTTCCTGGTTATCGTTTTGACGTCACAAACATGTTTCAGGTTGCGGGTCGCAAAAACACGCCCCTGGGTAGCTGGTGTGTGATCTTGTTCCTCGGGTCGCGTTTCCGCCGTTCGGGCGCAAGAACAGGGAACTCGCGTTAAGCTGGAGTCACACATTCCCGATTTGTACTGCCGTCCTCGATAAGACCATTCCCGATTAAAATTTGTCAAAAGTCTGATCAAGATCGTGAGATTTGTGGCGGGAAATTTATTTAATCACGACAACAATCAGATATTGTTCAGGAAGCGTCCCGATTGAGCCGTTTCCAGCCGATTTCGTCCCGATTCTCCCGTTCTCAATACGAATCTGAACCGATTTGTATCTTTCGAACGGTAAAAAACGACCGAATCTGTCCCGACAGCGTCCCGATTCTCCCGCATGCGATCCGACCGAGATCGGACAATGACACGACAGTGAGCCGATGTTGCCGGAAGCGACCCGACAGAAAATCGTTAGTCACGTGGATGCAATCTGTACTCAATCGGCAATAACGGCAATGAAACATTTCTCCAAACCATTCCCGTTCATCACGACAGCGTCCAAATCCACAGGACACCATCCAGACACCGTTCAGACAACACAGGACATTGTCACGATTTTGATCCGATACAGCAGAATCTGTCACGAAATAGTCATGATTGTAATCCGACTAAACAAAATCGGCTGAGTTTCCCGACAACGACGGGAGGCACCTAACTGTCGGGAGTGCTTGGCCGACCTCTCAGGACCTTTCCCGATCCGTAGGACTCTGTAGGACTCTGTTAGCACTCTGTTACGAACGTATACGACTGCGTTCAGACAATGATAGGACATTCCAGATCATTGAGGATTGTAATCCGACTTTTTCACTTTTCGTGTCGTAGCGCTGTCTGATCGCCAACGGGAGCCATAATCGGGACTGTGTGATCCCCGCATTAAATGCCCTGCTTTCACTTACGCTACGAATCGTCCCGAATCGGAAATTGTCGAAATTCGTGGCGATTCGGCAAAAAATGAAAAAATTCGTGGAGATTCGGTAGGAGGTACGAAGCTGTTACGACTTAATTACGAAAGACTTACGGTAATTCGTGGCTAATCGGGTTGAAAAATATGCCGAATGTCAAGAATGGGTTAAGAAACAAGTACGATTTCAAAGAATCATGTAAGAATTGTACGAATGAGGTACGACTTACTTACGAATATGCCGAATTCATGTACGAATCCACTACGATTAAGTTACGACTACTACGACTTATCTACGAATAGTTCATTTACTATAATCGGCATTGTTCGTGACATTTCGGCATATTCTTGGGTCACGAAAGGCTATAAAAATCCGCCGATCGCTGGCCAACCCGTCATTTCCACAATGGATGTTCAACGGAGAGCAGATCTGGCTCTGGCCATGGAACTGGAGTACTAACACCAACTGCTGGTAGCTGAGACCGGAGAAGAAGAGAACCCCCAAGAAGACAGAGAAGACGCAAGCGCTGGTGGGTTCGACCATGGCTGACACCTGCTAGAAGGCTAGAAAAAAAGGCACTACAACGGACTGATGCAAGAACTGAGGGTGGAAGATGAGAACCCCTTCACCAACTATGTCAGAATGCCACCCCAGATGTTTGATGAGCTCCTTCAAAGGATCACCCCTGTCATCCAGAGGCACCACACCCCCTTAAGACCACCCCTAGAAGCTGGACTGAAGCTGGCCCTGACCCTCAAACACCTGGCTACAGGAGACCGGTACCCGACCCTCCACTACGACTTCAGATGTGGCAGGAGCAACGTGGGAGTTACCGTCCGGGAGGTGTGCCAAGCCATCATTCAAGAGCTGAAGGACGCGGTCATGCCACTGCCCCGGACCTAGGAGGACTGGAAGGCCATTGCCCAGCAGTTCCAAGACCGGTGGAATGTTCATCATGCCCTGGGGCCTTAAATGGCAAACACATAGCCCTCAAGAAACCACCTAAGTCCGGCAGTCTCTACTACAACATACTACAAGGACTTCTTCTCCGTGGTTCTGATGGCCCTGGTGGATGCTGACTACAAGTTCATCTGGATTGACACTGGTGGACAAGGTCATCAATCTGATGGACAGATCTTTGGGGCCTCAGAACTGAAGGAATGCATCGATGACCACACCATCAACTTCCCTGACGAGGAACCTCTGCCTAATGATGACAAAGACACGCCCTACTTCATCCTGGGAGACGATGTTTTTGCCCTTAGAACTTTCCTCATGAAACCCTACTTCAGGAGGGGTCTCAGTGATGGGGCAGACGCGTGGTGGAGAATAGCTTTGGAATCATGGCCAACAAATGTAGATGCTTTCTGGGAACCCTCGAACAACACCCGGATACGGTGCGCACCCTGGTGGAAACAGCTGTCCTCCTTCACAACCTCATGAGGATCAGGTTTCCCGCCATTGGAAACACAGAGGTGGACCACGAGGATGACAACCACAACACCATCCCTGGAGCCTGGAGGGCCGACATGCAGATGCACGAGGTTCCACACCCCTATGTACTTAACAGAGACCATCAGATGACCAGAATCCAGAGGGACTACCTCACAGCTTACTTCAACAGTGCAGCAGGATCTGTTCCGTGGCAGGAGAGACTGGCAGGACTGAAAAACCAAGTGTGAATTTCTGGATACACAATGGCAGTGAAAATGAAATAAAGAAGATTTATTATTTTTTGGCATTTAGCGAGCCCGCCGATGTTCCAATTCACCTCAAACAGAAAACAAAAATTATTATTTTATTTTGTTTCCGACCGCCGCCGTTCCGACATGTCCGGTCTACTATTAATGCATGGTGCCGAGATACCCTCTGTCCTTAAAGGGTTAATGACTTCACTTGACATTAAATAAAAGCAACACAGTACATTATATTTTGAACTGGAATGTTATTTTTATTTTTTCCACCTCTGTGCTGTCCCTACAGAAAGTTTCTGTGAAACTAAAAAAATAATTTTTTTTTTTTTCCGACTTCCTCTGAATATCATGGGGGAAAAAAGCACGCTAAGCAAGGTATAAAAAAAAGTCTCACCTTATGAACGATAAAGTTAAACCAAAAATGATGAAATAGATAAATAAACTTATGATTATGGAAAAGTAATTGTTACTATAACAAAGAAGTTAGCAGTCTATAGAACCTACAACACTATTCACAAAACACTGTCACTTTATCCAAAAGCCACTGTCACTTTATCCAGAATGTCACTCATTCTCAGTGTCTTTATCCGACTTGGTCGCTGGTACTGGAGTGGTTCCACGTGAAGATTGTTGTTGAGGAGTTGCACCAATATCCAGGTTGAAGGAAGACTCCTCTAGTGGTGCACTCTGTGACCTACGAGGCTGCTGGCTCTCTGCAGGTGGCATCAGGGTCGTGAACGTGGGGGAATCACTGTGCTGAGAGGATCTTGCCTGCTGAGGGGCGGCCTGGGTCCTAGCCAGTCCCTGCTGACTTGGTGATTGACTCCAGCCCGGATATAGCTGATCTATCCAGGATGGATTTTGGGACTGCCAAACACTAGGAGGAGGACCCACAGGCTTTGGGGGCCACTGAGACGGATCTGGCTGCCACTGGCCTTGCTGTCGGTAGGTCTGCTGCCAGTGACGAGGAGGAGGCATGGACAGGGTGTCTGAGGGGGGTGGTTTGGGTCGAGAGGTGCTGGTGGAGGTGGTGCTGGCGCTGCTGCCTGGCCGGACTGCCCCATGTCATCCGCCTAACTTTCCGCGTTGGAGAGGAGCTGGAACATCTTGTTCTTGAGTTCTCTGTAGATGGGCATAGGCAGACGCTAAAAGGCATCCCCCAAGTACTCTCCAAACTTGAGGCGGTCCGGAAAGGGCACATCAGGAACAGGGGGGGGGGGGGGGGGGGGTTGGAGGATCTGGAGCAGCTTCTCCTGTCTCTCCTTCGAGCTGGCCATCTCCGCGACAAAGTCATCTTCTTGCTCCATGGCTGGTCCTCTCCCCTTTCCTTTGCCACCTCTGGAGGTGCTGGCCGTGGTGATGGTGGAACTTGGGGTGGTGGTGAGCGGTGGCGTGGTCACAGTCGGTTCCTGCTGGTCCACGTCCTGGCCATTGTCCTCAGGATCTCCCAGGTCCGGCAGGGTGGTAGCGGCCTTGAGGCTCTGCACATTCCTCTTCGTGACCTGGCCGATGTGCGGAAGCAGGCACATTCCTCTTCGTGACCTGGCCGATGTGCGGAAGCAGGAACTGCCTCTCAGTGAACTCTTTGCTTGCCTGGCCACTCTTGTTCCGCCTCAGCTTGCCAATCTGTGTCCTGATGCTTTCGAAGAAGGTGGTCAGGGCCTTGACCTCCTTGCCCATCTTCTTGGCCAGGTCCTCCCACGCCCTGTTCTTCTTGTCGGCAAAGATGTGGTCCGTCCGCCTCTTATTGTAGGTGAAGTCGTGTTGTTCTAGAAAGAGGGCCACCTAGAATAATAATAATATAGTTGTATACAAAATCAAAACCTTGAACACCATACCAAATAATTGCAAAATGACGATATATCAGAGTAATTATTAATAAAGGAACATCACATATAAATATAACAGTTACCTCCTCTTGTTCTTCGTCATTAAGGTTTGACAGGATCCTCGCCTTCTTTGCCTTGGACCCCTGGGACCCCTGGGACCCCTGGGACCCCGGGGATGGAGTAGCTTCCCCGTCGGCAGCGTCGTCGGCCTCCTCCACGACCTCGGGCGGCTGGTCTTCCTCCTCCTGCGGGCGCTATTCCTCTGTCGGGGGATATTATTTTCAAGGGGCAGTAACGTAAAATGACAGTGTTCGTTAGTTGTTAGACAATAGCTTTTACTGTTATTTCACGGCTGCCGGTTTTTTTTTACGGGATGGTGGCTTCCAAACTGCCAGGAAATTCTCGTAAACGATATAGTTCACATTCTAGACTTTTTCGTTTGTTACAATGATACACTGCAAAAGCTGGGTGCTATTTTTAACACCAACAGTGTGAATTGTTTTTTCCCGCCGCATATAGGACAACACCCATGGTGTTAATTAAAGGTAGTGTATATACATGATTGGTCGGATTTGGGGGTTAGTATTTTGCAGGAAATATCGTTTCACTGACCTGTTCAAAGTTTTGCGTTCTTTGATGGCAAAAAAAAACCCCGAGAGATAAACAGGGTTCGTTTTCAACCGTCGGGCGGCAGTTAATTGGATTTGTTATAGCGCCCTCTTGTAAAATACGCCCAATTTTTGTAATAGTTTTCGATTCGGTCGATTCATCAACTCCTCTCCTTTTCCCGCGCAATGTATTCTCCGATTAACCCTAACCCCATAGGGCGTGTGGAAATTAGTATTGATATTGATGGATTGAGCAGTGTTATCGCTTTAGTCAAAAATTGCTTAACTCGATCACCCACTCGCATTCGCGCGAAATCTATACTGCTGTACTGTCCACCATCTTCACAACGCGATGATGTCGACCTTAAGTTGGAAGTGGGAAATTGGCCTTTCCCGGCTTGCCGCTGGCGGCGCACTGAGTTGTGAATCGACCGAATTGGTCACATATCTATGCGAACCGACAGGTTACAACTTGTCGCTTCGGTACATTATACGCGACACACACTTGTACTATAATTGCAACCTTGTGCCCATTTTCGGATTGTTTACCCATTTTAGACGTAGCCGACTAACTACATTTGGTCAATAGAGGGCAGTATTAAAACAAAATTCCAACAATTGTTTTTATAAATTTCAACTTTTCTTGAAAACGACAGCACACCAGGTGCCATCGTTTCGCAGGATGATTGAGATTGCCATTAACTTACAGTCTATTACAAAAATGGAGAGGATTACCAATCGTGTACACTACCTTTAACACAAACAGTTAGTGTTATTTTGTCCCAACACCAAACGTGGTGTAACCTGTATTCACCCTGGGACCCCGGGGATGGAGTAGCTTCCCCGTCGGCAGCGTCGTCGGCCTCCTCCACGACCTCGGGCGGCTGGTCTTCCTCCTCCTGCGGGCGCTATTCCTCTGTCGGGGGAAGATCTTGGTCGGCCCCATCTGCTGGAGGGAGGTCTTCTGGTGGAGGTGTTGGTCCCCTCGGGCTGTCCTCTCCCTCCTCTCGGCCGCGCTTGGTGCCTTTGCGGCGTCCCTTGCCCTTGCTGGAAGCCCCAGCTTTTCGGGCATCGTAGAGTTCTTGATAGTTCTTGAAATTCGTCGAGATGTGTACTGTAGCAGTCCGGGAACTGTTATGACCTGATCAGTTCGGCGCCGCTTCTTATAGCCACGAAAATCGGACCTGATTCGTGGCCGATTCGTGACCGATTCGTACTTGATTCGTACTACATTCGGGACATTCGTGCCTGTTCCGGGATGTTTTCGGCGTGGGTCCACGAATTTGAGGGAGACACGAATGGCCAAGAATAGCCCATAATGCAAAAGAATCGATTACGAAGCTGTTACGGACGATACGAAAGGGTTACGAAGTGTTTACGATACATCTACGAAATTGAAATTCGTGAACCCTCCCACGAAAGTTTTTGCCAAACAAAAACTTTCGTGGCGGCTCGACGAACTCACGCGAACTGTACGAATGTTTAGGAATCAACTAAGAATCATTTAAGAACTGCAAGAAACGTTTGAGAATTATCTACGAACCGGACAAATTTCCGATTCGGGACGATTCGGGATATTCGTAGCGTAAGTGAAAGCCGGGTATTTAAGAACAGACCGCTCGAACTCAGCCGTAACATGTACAATAATTATGCCTCTGTATTGGGCGCAATCGGTCGATGTGTGCGATCAGTCGGTCGATGTGTGCGATCAGTCGATCGTGCTGCGCTATCGCCCCAACGTGACGCTATCGCCCTATCTCTATTTTGAACGCCAATCACGCCTTATACTCTACTCTGTAAAAACAGTGTTTAGCAAGGAAACACTTTTCTAAACACTCTCTTGCTATCAGTTTGTAAATACGTTTACATACTAAACATGTTTAGATTTTTGACGGATAGTGTTTAGCCATTGAACACTGATGTTTAGGAATTGGACACGTACTGTTTAGCTTCTAAACATGTTTACAAACTGATAGCAAGATTGTGTTTAATTGCTAAACACAGTTTTTAGAGTGTAAGGAATTAGTTGAATGTGCAGGTTTGAGTCCCCAGAAGAAGTACCGGTAACTCACCAATCAGAACTTAGGAAATTTGTGTTTACTATTTCATGTTAAATTGTAGTGTTGGTCCCAAAAACCCACACTATCGTGACCATAATAATTCAAACAATTCCACAATAGAATTTAGATTTTGCAAACACAGGTGAAATATCGCATTACATCTCGATATTGAAGTTGTTCATGAGATACCATGACTTCATCATAGCGGAATAAGCTAAATTATAATCTAAAAGCACGACATCGCTCAGTTTGTAGTGTTTGGGTTATCGCAGCATTTGCATGCATGCCCGTTCAAAATGTGCCTGTTCGAAACGAACAAATTGCTTGGCCGTTAAAATATGCCGTGTGCGTGGCGGTATATACTGCCACGTTTGCAGATTTAGGCCTCCGGTTTGCTGTTTTTCTTCTTCATTTTTTTATGAGAACCGCTCATTCAAACAACTTCAGAATTGACACTGCACATTCTTGGGTCCTGAGCAATACACCTGACGATTTTCGAATAATCAAGATAATCGAAATACAGACAGACATACACACAGACAGAGATTCCTGAAATTATAGTAAGATACTCCAGCCATAGCCTGTTTAATGAGTTACTTCCATTTAGTCTCGCTCCCACTTCATTCGTTTCATTTGCAGTTACTAACCTAGTTTCCAGTAACTTATAGGCATACTGATATTGTTTACACCCGCGTCTTTTTTTACGTGAATACAAATATTATTTTCAAGGGGCAGTAACGTAAAATGACAGTGTTCGTTAGTCGTTAGACAATAGCTTTTACTGTTATTTCACGGCTGCCGGTTTTTTTTTACGGGATGGTGGCTTCCAAACTGCCAGGAAATTCTCGTAAACGATATAGTTCACATTCTAGACTTTTTCGTTTGTTACAATGATACACTGTAAAAGCTGGGTGCTATTTTTAACACCAACAGTGTGAATTGTTTTTTCCCGCCGCATATAGGACAACACCCATGGTGTTAATTAAAGGTAGTGTATATACATGATTGGTCGGATTTGGGGGTTAGTATTTTGCAGGAAATATCGTTTCACTGACCTGTTCAAAGTTTTGCGTTCTTTGATGGCAAAAAAAACCCCCGAGAGATAAACAGGGTTCGTTTTCAACCGTCGGGCGGCAGTTAATTGGATTTGTTATAGCGCCCTCTTGTAAAATACGCCCAATTTTTGTAAACGGGATAGTTTTCGATTCGGTCGATTCATCAACTCCTCTCCTTTCCCGCGCAATGTATTCTCCGATTAACCCTAACCCCATAGGGCGTGTGGAAATTAGTATTGATATTGATGGATTGAGCAGTGTTATCGCTTTAGTCAAAAATTGCTTAACTCGATCACCCACTCGCATTCGCGCGAAATCTATACTGCTGTACTGTCCACCATCTTCACAACGCGATGATGTCGACCTTAAGTTGGAAGTGGGAAATTGGCCTTTCCCGGCTTGCCGCTGGCGGCGCACTGAGTTGTGAATCGACCGAATTGGTCACATATCTATGCGAACCGACAGGTTACAACTTGTCGCTTCGGTACATTATACGCGACACACACTTGTACTATAATTGCAACCTTGTGCCCATTTTCGGATTGTTTACCCATTTTAGACGTAGACGCAAAGCCGACTAACTACATTTGGTCAATAGAGGGCAGTATTAAAACAAAATTCCAACAATTGTTTTTATAAATTTCAACTTTTCTTGAAAACGACAGCACACCAGGTGCCATCGTTTCGCAGGATGATTGAGATTGCAATTAACTTACAGTCTATTACAAAAATGGAGAGGATTACCAATCGTGTACACCACCTTTAACACAAACAGTTAGTGTTAATTTATCCCAACACCAAACGTGGTGTAACCTGTATTCACCAGAAATCGGTGTTAATTTGTAGTATACCTGGTGTTAAAAATACACTGTAAAAATAAAGCGGCATTTTTACCTGAAATTCCTGGCGGTCGGGACGCCAGGAATATCCTGTAAAAAAACGGTGGACATAACAGGACGGGCTGTTTTTTTAACGACTTTCGAATACTGTCGGTTTACGTTACTGTCCCATTAAAATAACCTTGATATTCCCGTAAAAAGATGGGATATACAAAAAACAGTACGTTATGGAATTATATAAGCTAGGTTGCCAGAAAGTAACCAGACTACTCTCTTAATGTAAAAGAATGAATCCCTTTAAAACAGTGATCACTTATAAAAACCAGAGTGGTTTTTATAAGTGATCACTGTTTTAAGAGTTAAATTTCCACTCTTTCGAGGAGCTATAAGGGACCACTTTTTTCAGACTGGTCCCGTATATACGGACCCTCAAAAGAGTGGAAATTTCACTCTTTTGGAGTGGTTTTTATAAGAGATTAACTCTTTTGGAGTGGTTTGATCTTTTTAAATAAATTTATTACGCATGGGTAGTGAAAAAACGGACTTGGACAAGCAGGTGATTGGCTGGAATATGGTTTCTTTATTGGTCAAAGCTGGTATAGGATTGGTGGTGACTCAGCCTTGAGACAGTACGGAGAGATGTATGGATGTGTGGTCTGTAGTCGTAAGCCTATGGTCTGTGGTTCTACAGGGTAATAAACACAAAAGGAGGAACTAATAAATATGTGCACAAACCTAGGAAACCCTTATCTTATCACAAACATGAACATAAACTTATGTGTGCCTATAATCAGCCCAACAATATTCATAACATGATTTACTTGAGTACCAATATGGAAAAAAGGGGGCCCAAACACTTATTAAACAACGCCCAACATTGGTACATGTATACTAAACAAGGGTTTATCATACCAAATATTCCCAGCGAACATTATATGTCCATACCAAATGTTTATATACGCATGTGTATGGCGTGACATGGAATCCCTATATAAATCAGTGCAACATAGATTACAACCCAAATCGCACAATAAAGGTGAAGTCAAATCCCTCCAAATATCCCATCCAGAATAACCAAAATTATACTCACTTTATGTAATTCACGCACAGGGGGTATTTATCCTTAACCTGGTGATTGGATAATTAGGGCAAACGATGATTAGGAGTCATTAACAAGGGTTTTAAGGTGAGAATTATCTGGAACGAACGTGATTCGAGTAAGATTGGGTAATTATAAACAGTCAGTCACAAGAGGGCGCTGTTGCGTGCTCCGGTGGCGGAGAGGCTTTTGCACAGCCGCCCCTAAATTTGGGCACCGAATTTATGATACGGAAAACATCGGAGCCATTACAGCTCCTTCTCAGAGTCCATTAGTGCCGGAACCTCATCCTTCTCCTGGTCATCCTGGATGCCTCCATCGCTGACTTCTGGGAGTTGTATCAGGCGGGCAACAGGGCGGATGAAGGTCTTCTTTCTCACTCTCACACTGGCAGTACGCACACGACCATCTGGACCAGGGAAGGTGTCGACGACTCGTCCAATTGGCCACTGAGCTCTGCTGAGTGCGGGATCCACGATCATGACTACATCATTGGGCTTCATCTTTGCACCTTCTCGTTGCCATTTCTGTCGTATCTGCAGAGAGGGTAGGTACAGCTTGATAAAGTGCGACCAGAAGTGGTCTGCCAACACCTGGCTATGCTTCCAGTGTCGTCGGCTGAGTAGGTCCCTTGCTGGGTAGACAACTTGTGGCAGAGATGGATCAAGTCGCCCCATCAGGAGGAGGTTTGGGGTTACTGGATCTGGGTCTGCGATGTCAGAAGAAACATAACCCAACGGTTTTGAGTTAAGAATTCCTTCGATCTCGATCAGCACGGTGCGCAGGACTGGTTCGGGTACCGCCTGACTAAGGACGACCCTCAGACCGGCTTTGACTGACTTTATCTCCCTCTCCCACACGCCACCGAAGTGTGGGGCCTTTGGCGGGTTGAAGACAAACTTCACTTGGTGTTTGGCAAGCTCGTCTTGCAGGCTGGTTTCCATGGCAGAGAATGCCTCCTGTAGCTCAGAAGCACCACCTTTAAAGTTGGTGCCACAGTCGGACAGTATCTCGAAGGGCTTCCCTCTTCTGGACACAAACCGTCTGAAGGCCATCAGGAATGCGTCAGCACTGAGACCTTCTAGCAGGTCAAGGTGCACTGCTCTGGTTGTCATGCATTTAAAGATAATGCCCCAGCGCTTCTCAGTGCGTCGCCCTGTCTTGATTGTCATGGGCCCAAAACAGTCAACGCCGGTAGAAAAGAATGGCGGCTTGTACAATCTCAGGCGTGCTGGTGGTAAATCTCCCATCTTTGGTACATCAGGATTGGCTCGCCATCGTTGACATCCAAAGCATTTGCGCTGATGCTTGCGAATGGCCTCTCGTCCTCGTAGAACCCAAAACTTGCGTCGCATCTCTGCAAGCACACGATCAGGCCCGTAATGGAGTAGTTTCTCATCATATTCTTGGATGAGAAGCTTGGTGATAGGGTGCGCTGGATCCATAATGATGGGATGACGAGAATCTCTGGGAATGTCTTTGGCATGCCGTAGACGCCCACCAACATGGATGAGACCTGTGGAGTCGTCATACTCTGGAGCTAGCTGTAAGAGCCTACTATCTCGTGCAAGACCTCTTCCAGCCTTAAGAGCAGCTAAGTCATCTGGAAAACTGCCTTGCTGAGCACGGCGGTAAAGGTGCAACTGGATGTCGGCTCGATCTTCAGCGCTTAACTCAGGTGGGTCACTGTTGTCGGCCGCCCCATCACGACAATCCTTGATAGCCATGACAAGGTCTTCCCACGTGTCATACTTAGAAAGGTCAGGAGGATCTGTGGGATCCACAGTCACAGCACCACAGAAGGTTGACTTCCTTTCCTCGGAAACGTCTTCTGGAGGTGTAGTCGGGTGGACTGGCCACTGGTCTGGAGATAACAAGAGGAACGGGGGTCCGTCTCGCCATCTGGATTTTTGGGCAAGCTCCATTATTGTCTTGCCTCTGGTGAGGTCATCGGCCGGATTGTTCTTGGTATCGACATAGCGCCATTGCTTGGTGTCTGGATCTCTGCCACTCGGGTGCCAACGAAGACCTTATAGCGGCAGGATTCGGACTTCAGCCAAGTGAGAACAGTTGTTGAGTCACTCCACAGGGCGACATCTCCCACAGGTAGACCCAACTCTCTCTGGAGTAGCTGGTGCAGCTGAGCACCTGCTAAGGCAGCAGATAGCTCCAAGCGTGGCATGGAAAGCTGTCGTTTAGGAGCAACACGGGACCTGGCCATGACAAAGCTGACATGGATGTGATGGTCTTTATCTTCTGTTCGAAGGTAGGCCACAGCACCGTAAGCTCTCTCTGATGCATCACAGAATATGTGGAGTTGGCGGCTCGATGCCTCAACATCGACAGCAGGGGGTGTGTAGCATCTATCCAACCGGATGTTGGTCAGTGCTGGTAGCTCTATTTCCCATGCCTGCCATTGGTCTTTGATGGCACCAGGCTCCAGAACGTCGTCCCAGTTACGCTTGGTTTTCCACAAGTCTTGGACGATCACTCTGGCTCGGGTAGTGAACGGGGTGAGATAGCCGATGGGGTCATACTGGCTTGCCAGTATTTTATACATGTTCCTCATGTTCAGTGACTCATAGTCAACTGGTCGGTGGCGGTACTGCAGTTTGTCTGTGCTGCAATCCCACTGAAGTCCAAGGGTGGCCTCAAGGGAGTCTGTGTCGCCGTAAGTCAGCCAAAGCTCGCAGCCACTGGAACGCGCATCTGGTGGGAGATCCTCTACCACTGTGGGGTCGTTACTGGCCCATTGACGTATCTCAAACCCGGCATCGGCCAGTAGGTTTCGCATCTGATGGACGAGGTGCTTGGCTTCTCTAGGTGTGGGTAGGCTATCCAAGCAGTTGTCAACATAAAATGACTTGTTGACCGACGCTGCCACGCCTGGATACTGCTCCCTGTGGTCAGCGACATGCTTACTAAGTGCAAAGGTGGCACAGCACGGACTACATGTTGAGCCGAAGGGGAGGACCTGCCACTCATATATCTGTGGTTCATCTTTGACCTTCAGGTTTCGCCACAGAAAGCGAAGGAGGGGCCTGTCTTCCGGTAGAAGTCGCACTTGATGGAACATTGCCTTGATGTCTCCAGAAATGGCTACGGCTTGCTGCCGGAAACGTAGAAGCACACCGATGAGGGAGGCACCCAGGGGTGGTCCAGGCAGAAGATGCTCATTGAGCACTTGGTTATTGTATTGGAAGGAACAGTTAAAGACCAATCGGTACTTCCCATTGTGGTGTACCGTATGGTGAGGGATGAACCACGATTCATCAGACATGGCAGCTTCATCATTGGGCACAACTCTGACATGACCAGAGTCGACCAGCTTTGTGATGAGTTCGTTGTGCTTCTCCGCTAGTTGTGGGTGCTTCTGTAGCCGCTTCTCAGCTCTCCTTAGGGTTGGAAGAACTGCCTCTTTGGTGGCCTGGAATCTGTCTCCATCCCTGGTTCTCAGGAGGGGCGTAGCATAACGTTGTACACCATCAATGCTGACACGGGTGGTTTTAGACTCCAGCATCTGGAGAGCATACTGGTCATGCTTAGATCGGGTAATTTCCTTCTCGTTGGCATAAGGGAGAACATCTGCCTGCCATAACATTTGCACATGCTGCAGGAGGTCGTTGGTCACTGGGAACATGGATGTCTTGAAGACTCGTTGCTCTGCCTGCCTGTTGTGATTCCCAGCTGGTCCTTGGAGTGCCCAACCAAGCCTCGTGTAGATGGCGATTGGAGCACCACGGGGTCCAGATCTTATAGGGCATCGGGGGACGATAAGATCTGTGTGGTCGGCTCCAAGGAGTAACATCGGCGATGCCTGGTTCATCGCTGGTAGCGGTAGGTGACGGAGATGGTTGTAACGCTGCTGGAGAGCTTTCACTGGATACGTGTACTCCGACAGACACAGATTGCTGGCAGAGAAGGCTCCAGTGATGGTGTACTTGATGTGGGGCTTTCCCTTGGGTGACACCTGCAGAGACGTAGTTGAACCTTGGCATTCGACTACGTCATCACGGACAGTTCTCAGGAGGACCGTCTCTGGCTGGCCTTCGAGCTTCAGCTTCTCGGCTGCTGTCTGGAGCAGCATACTTCGCTCTGAGCCATCATCAAGGATAGCATAGGTTTCAATGGTGCCAGCAGGGCCATGAAGAGGAACTGGCAGAACCTTCAACATCACACCATGCGGACGGACTGGCCTGTCAACATAGACAGTCTGGCTTGATGTCTGCACTCTATAGACATGACTGGTAGTCTTCTGGGCGGCATCATGGAGTACAGTTAAGTGTACTTGTTTGCAGGTGTGACAGGGCTTCTTGAGTGTACAATCGTCGGGCTTGTGGGCACGGCCACACTTCCAACATCGACCTCTTTCCTGGATCCAACTGATGATCTGATCAGTGTTTAACTTCTGGAGTTCCGGACATCCACCAAGGTAGTGTTCCTTATTGTCACAGTAGGGACAATAAGGCTTGGGTTTGTTCTTAGGCTTCGGTGCTGTCATGAGTACTGATGTTGGGGCATCTTTCTTGAAAGCTCGATGCTCCTGGGGTCGCTGCGGTTTTGGGTTACTCAAAGTATGCCCTGACACTGCTCTACTGGCGAAACTGTGTGACTGAGATTTCCTACGGAGCCAACCTGCGAACTGGGGTAGGGTGTAGGTTTGACTGGAGTTCGACCTCAAGATGCCCTCCTTCAGGCAGTGCTCCATGAAACTGGTCCTGTGGCTGGGTGCAAGCTTGCTGAGCAGACGGTCCACATGTGAGCCACAACGGAGTTCAACGCCGTCACAACCCTCCAGGGCTTGTAGCATTCCCACGAGGGAGAGGACATCCAGGGAGAACTCCTCGAATGCTTCAGTGTCACCATACTTTATGATAGGGGTAGCCATTATGGCAGTGATCTCGCACTGGACGAGCTGTCGTGGTTGGCCGTACTTGTCGGTAAGGGCAGCGAGGGCCTCAGTGTAGGGCTGACGAGAGTACATGAAGGACTTGGCGAGTTTCAATGCTCTACCACCAAGTCGATCAAGCATGACTTGGAACTTGTATTGTTCGGTGAGGTGTGGATGGACGTTGATAAGGTTGTCCAAGGCCATGCGGAGTAAGGCAAATTCCTTTTCTCTTCCATCAGAGAATCTTGGCAGTGTCGGCTTTGGAATCCCATAGGATGACGCTACAAGGAGGTCAATGGCCGTTGCTCCGGGTACCATCGGAGGGGAAATAGTTAGAGCAGGTTGCGGCTGATGTGCTGACTGTGGAGACATGTGACTGGTTGTCATGGTTGCATGTCCGTCAGCACACACTGGTGTGGGGTGGCCATTGACGAGGGTAGTTGTCGAAGGAATCTGTGACACTGCTAGGGTTGAAGGACGTAGGATGGCTTGGATGGATGTATCATGTATGGTGCGGTGCTCTACGGGTGATGTAGAAGGCACTGCTTGGGTAGATGTACACACAGGTGGTGTACCCTGGCTTGTGGTTGTAGCTACGGCGACATCGGCCGGCATTGTACTCGTCGGGGGTGACTCGTCACCGATCATGGTGCTGATGGCTTCAGCTTCGACCAGATCTTGTTGTGCCCGACGCAATCTACGTTGGCGTGACAAGTTTGTGGTTATGGCTTCCCGCTCTCTCAAGGCCTGACGCTCTATTTCTTCAGCCTTGAGTCGGGCTTGTCGGGCTTGGTCGTCAATACTATGCAGCGCTTGGTCTGCAGCCTCCTCTTCCTCCAATTGGTGCTGCAACTCCTCAACTGCGATCTTCTTCCGAAGAGCACGCATCTTTGCGGCGTATTTATCACTCAGTCCAGATAGGTGGGAAGTGACGGAGATGCTGGAACGGTTGCTCCGATGAGAGGAGTGTTCGCTGTTGGCGATGGGCACAACACCTGCATGGCCGCTGGACGAGTGGCTCAGAACGTCATCTTCCGGTTGGCGAGACATTCTGGGTGTTTATGGTAATCCAAGGGTCGCTGGTTGTAGGATCGGGCTCGAAGGACCATGAAAAAACGGACTTGGACAAGCAGGTGATTGGCTGGAATATGGTTTCTTTATTGGTCAAAGCTGGTATAGGATTGGTGGTGACTCAGCCTTGAGACAGTACGGAGAGATGTATGGATGTGTGGTCTGTAGTCGTAAGCCTATGGTCTGTGGTTCTACAGGGTAATAAACACAAAAGGAGGAACTAATAAATATGTGCACAAACCTAGGAAACCCTTATCTTATCACAAACATGAACATAAACTTATGTGTGCCTATAATCAGCCCAACAATATTCATAACATGATTTACTTGAGTACCAATATGGAAAAAAGGGGGCCCAAACACTTATTAAACAACGCCCAACATTGGTACATGTATACTAAACAAGGGTTTATCATACCAAATATTCCCAGCGAACATTATATGTCCATACCAAATGTTTATATACGCATGTGTATGGCGTGACATGGAATCCCTATATAAATCAGTGCAACATAGATTACAACCCAAATCGCACAATAAAGGTGAAGTCAAATCCCTCCAAATATCCCATCCAGAATAACCAAAATTATACTCACTTTATGTAATTCACGCACAGGGGGTATTTATCCTTAACCTGGTGATTGGATAATTAGGGCAAACGATGATTAGGAGTCATTAACAAGGGTTTTAAGGTGAGAATTATCTGGAACGAACGTGATTCGAGTAAGATTGGGTAATTATAAACAGTCAGTCACAAGAGGGCGCTGTTGCGTGCTCCGGTGGCGGAGAGGCTTTTGCACAGGTAGAGTGTTTATACAAATGCTATACGATAACCTGCTAAACACTACAAAGTGGAGTGTTGTGATTTAGCTTTTATTCACCTTTTCCCGCCATGATGAAGTAATGGTTTCCCATTATTAATTTCAATGTTTTAATACGAAGGAGATGTAATGCGATTCTTCATTTTATGTTTGCAAAAAATCTAAATTGTATAGTGGAAATGTTTCAATATTTACACATTATGGTCATGAAAGTGTGTTTTTGGACCAAACACCACACTTTAACATAACTTTTGTGAACATAAATGTCTGTGACCATAATGCAGAGGTGACGCCGTCCAATCAGATTGCTGGATCTTCGAGCATGCGCACGTTGTGTTCCCTTTTAACACCAGCACTAAATGTACACCAAGTTATTCAAGTTTCTGCCTACCATTTGAATAAATTTGTGTTATTTTAACACCAAAAGAAAGCAGTTTAGTGTTAGCAATTTAACACTCGATTTGTTGCAGTGTGGGTACAGAGCATTGCCTATTGATCTACGCGGTCGTCACTTTAAAGCACACGGCCAAGTCATGTGATCAAAGAACCTGTACGCATTTTTACATTAAATAAACACAATGCAAACTTTGATCCTGTAACTGCTCCCACAGAGATAACTTTTGGTGAACGTGTTGGAAGACCTACCCACGATAGCACAAAGTCCTACTTCCCCAACGTCCGAGGACAATGCTTTGTGTTTCCTATTGTTCCTTTAATATAACCAACCCCCATAGACTAAGCTAAGCACGTATCCTTACGTTCGAGGTCCGATTTCAACAAAAGACTCTACGTTCGAGGACTGAAAGGTTTCTTTGTGTTTCTTTTCTTCTCTTGTCCTCGGAGATATATACAGTGCACGTACAATGGTACAGTCATCTAAAATGTGTACATGTATTACGCGAAACTCGCTCATGCACTTTACCTAATACGGCGAATTAAGGTAGGACCGTTACACTTTTTCTGTTATAACTTCTCAGGGAGATTTGAGTAAACAATATGCTGAACTCCAAACGTATATAAAATATCCTTTTTGTTGTGTCAAATCAAAATCCGTGGTCAAATAGGGATAGTTGCTTTAGGGACCTTGCACTACGCGTATCGCAGCCTTCTATCGAATTGAACATGTAGAGTGACTGCTTCAGTGGGTCAGATTTCGTACACGTAGGGTGGCCCTGAATGGACATCGCAAATCGCGACTTCCCTCAATCATAAAAAATATTGACGTCAACATTCGCGTCAAAAAAACCACGTCTCACCCTCCAGTCACAAATATTGACGCTAATAATATTCGCGTCACGTCTCGCTCCCCGGTCGCAAATATTGACGTCAGTAGGATTCGCGTCAAAAACTTTCACGTCCCGCTCCCCGGTCACAATTTCTTGACGCGATTTTTTTCATCAGCAAGCTTGGCGCTGCTTGTCAAGTCTGTGTGCGCAATTTATTTGTGTAAACATTATTGTATTTGTTTCAATATTGTATGAATTCAGTTTTAACTAATAATATGCAGGGCCCCAATGGAAACCAGTTTTAAACTGTTTGGGCACACCCTGGGTAAAGAAATGTAATAAATAAATAAATATATATACGAACTCAGTCGGGAATTTGAAAAACACCAGAACCATGCATGCAGCAATGGAAGCTGCATAAAATCAGCAGATTCTGGAAACACTTTTCTGTACATCTTCTACAAAACTCAGTTTTTTTAGGTTACATTTTTTTAACAGAGACCAGTTACACTTTAGTACAAGAACAGATTATTTTATCTTCCTTTGTTCATAACTGTTTAAAATGATGCATTATTTTATTTATTTGCTTCTGAAAATATTCAATTTCCTGAAAAGGCAGTAGGCCTTTTCACTAAAAAGAAAATGTACCTCACATTTTTCAATTTTTTCCCCAATTTTCTGGGCACACTTAATTTTGGAAAAGGCTAATTCGGCCCACTAATAAGTACGCACAAATTGACGATTAAACTGACCGCCATTTTCCATACAATATAAATTTGTTGTAATTTACCCGTACGAAATTCTCACCAGTTTTTTTTAATAGTCGGCCTACTTTATCGATATGAAGCCTGGACGGAATTTCATCACATGGGGTGTCATATGGAAATCTTTGTGCACGAGTATTTTTTTACGCGAATATTGACATCAATATTTACGATTTGGGGAAAATCGTGAAATATTGTCGCGAATATTGACATCAATATTCACGATTTGCGATGTCCCTTCAGGGCCACCATACCATACGTACGTATTCCGAAAGTCATAATTGAAGCCCAATGTTCATAGTCGTTATCATCGCGGACACTATCGTCAAAGAGCTCCAGGCTCAACGCCAACAAATGGAAACGCTTTACCGAGAACTTTCCCAAGTGCCACAAACATGGACGGCGACAGAGTCGACATCATGGGACTGTATCGACTGATACATGCCGTGCGTTCAACGATGTTCTCTCCGCTTCCATCTTCACATTGATGTTTTCTCCGCTTGAATGCCTCGAATCTGATCCATCTTATCCTTTCAACCGAGATCTATGAGGCAGCATAAACTTTAATACAGTAGCTTACCATATAATTGAAATCTGTCGAAATGAAGTATCGATTCTGTTTTAACAAAAGTTAGAACTATACCAAAAAAGTACATCACCTCAGTGGGAACTTTTCGACTATTATATAGGACGCCATTTTGGTTTTCAGTTTTCAGTCAAAAATTACGTCAAGAAACCGGGCTTAAGGCTTTTCTTACTTTTTACAGATCTTCAAGCTCGTGCATTGTTTCAGCAATGTGCTAATATTCTTATATATTTACTTGCACCAAATAGGTCATCTCTTTCATATTGCGCCTGCATAGAAAGGTCTAAAAACATGGCCAAGTCATTGCCTGATGGGGAGGGTGGAGCGCCATCTACCGCCCGGGAAGGTGGATGGGGCATCGTGGTCGTCCTTGCTGCTCATGTCAACATGGCGCTGACGGTGGGGATACTTCGCTGCTGCGGTGTCTTGTATCTCAGCTGGCAAAACGAGTTCAACAGCAGCGCTAAGGACACGGCAGCCGTCCAGAGTATCATGTCGGCGGTGTATGGCTTTAGCGGTAATTATTTCGTCCAACGTCTGTAAAACATCCACAGCCCTCCAAAAAATACCCCACCTCTCAAAAAAGTCAAATTTGTTTCTAGTCAGTACGACTCATTAGGCCGGTGATTTATTGGGTTTCCTTGGTAAACCATTGAGAATCTTTCTATTATCCCTATCCTGAACAGGATTCCATTTCATCATAGGATATTTGCCAACACTCTCCCCTGTACGTATTTCCATACCCCTGAGTAGAGAGATGCAACTCAAGGACACAAGTGGCAATACCGACCAGGGCGGGATTCGATTCCACTTTCTGTTGACTGCCATTGGGTCCCAGTACGCTAGGCCAAAGCGACAGCTAATGCATTTTGATGATTCGCTGTACCACCTCTGCCCCTCGCGAGCTTCTAATTCTGAGTATCTTGGACGAATCCTCCCGAGAATCACCTTTATTTGGCATCGGAGCAAAAAGACCAAGTAACAGATTTAATTAACAAGCTTCATATTTTGAATTAGGACCAGTACTCTACCCACTCCTACAATGTGATTTTCGCAATGCGGAAACGTGGTAAATGTCACGTCGTACTTAGTCAATATATTTCTCGTACCGACTTCTTTGTTCGTCTGGTTTATTATTGAAGGTCTGGTCGGAGGAATACTGACGAAGCGCTTCGGCTGTCGATTCTCAGGGATGCTTGGTGGAGCTTTGTCGTGCCTTGGTCTCTTCGGCAGCTACTGGGTACAGACTATCGGCCAGCTATACGTCACGGCCGCAATAGTAGGTAATGGTAAACTTCCAATACAAATTTCAATTATGGCATACTTGGGGAACTGTACAAATTACAATACGAAACAATTCAGCTACTCTATCCCCTCGCCACATCAACCCTAACAGGATGCGGCTGTATAGCCGCTTTGCCGGAGGACGAGATCTATACAGGTACAGAAGTTTCGTAATTATACTTTTTCCCCAGGGAATTTCCAACCGCTTGTGGTAAATACTTCACAATAATTTAAAAAGTAAAAGGAGAATTACTAACTTACAAAAGTATAAGAAACTACATTACTTGATTTTGAACAGAAATATAACATGTAACCCTGTCTTGCCCGTTTTATTTGATTGGATTTAAGTTGTGAAATTAAACCCAATTTAAGAAAAATACTAGATTTTGGCACCACACATTACATTTTTTATAAGAGTGACTCAGAAATATTAGGGGCCAACAAAATGTTTCGAAAAGCCAGCAGAAGAGGTTAGTAATAGCGGGCCGTTCAATATACTTTTAAAAAAATCCATTAAATAGGACCAACAGTTTCGTGGTTCCTGTACGATGTAAAATTCCTTTCATAAAATCTCCCGCGGCGGGTTTTGATACTCTCTCAGTGTAATGATTTTGTCTTCGAACAATGAGTATTGTTTTTTTTAACAGGCTGTGGTCTTGGGTTTGCTTACAACGCGAACATGTTTGCAGTTGCCCTGTATTTCGAAAACAAGTACAGATTGGCCAATTCGGTGGCTTATTCTGGCTGTGGTACGGGGATCATGGCTACACCCCCGCTCCTACAACTTCTCCTGGACAGCTACGGATGGAGGGGCGCCATCTTGGTAACATCTGCAATATCCGCGAACGTTGTTGCATGCGCTGCATTGTTCAAACCACGAGCAGTTGTCAAGGTATCAAAGCTGGTGCAGTGCTCAGGTGAGAGGGATGTGTCACACGACGTGGAATTATATAGTGGAAACATGGGCCTAAATGTTAAAAGTGAGGAGCACTCCTGCGCGTCAGGAGCATCAAGCACAGAGGACAATGTTGTTTTAAATTTCACTTCATCAGAAGAGGGTACTCATAGCAATAGTGTGCTTAACGTTTCAGATGGGCGCAGACCGATCGCCGTTCTGTTAAGAAGCCTCCGGTTTTGGTTGGGATTGCACATATTCGCGAAAAGTTACAGAGCTTTCTTGATAGGTATTATCCAAATGCTACTTTCCATGCCGTACAGTGGTTTTGTGATGTTCATTATTCCGCGCACACATAGCGTCGATGTAGCGCCCTCTAATGCTGCATTCTTGCTCACCTTCGTTGGTATCGGCAGTCTACTTGGCCGGCTGGGTCATGGGACGTTGATCAGCTGGCGGAAAGTCACTGCTGAAGTCGTGTTCGCGATCTGCTTGGCTATGGCTGGGTTATCACTTCTCGTCGCTACATCTGATGTCTACGTGCTGCTGGCTGTGTCGTCTGTCATTCAGGGATTCGCGACTGGAACTATTTTCGGCATCGTATTATGTCTGACTCGGCACTTTGTTGGACTGGGGAACTTTGCAGTGACATCGGGTTGGCACAGCTGCTTCGCTGGCATTGGAACGCTGACTGGGCCCATCATTTCAGGTAATTTGTCTTGAACATAATTTAAACATAACATTCTTTAACATAAGGCCTAAACATTGCGTGGCACCAGATTGGTGTAATGCACATATTTCACAAGTTGGTAAACAAGAACAAAAATCGCCATGAGCATATTTAAACCATTTTTTCAAAGTGAACAAAGAAACTAGCAGGAGTGGGATTCGAATCTGCGACCTCCGGAACACCGTACCGGTGCCTTATACCAACTGAGCTATCTTGCCCTATGTTGGCGGTCTCCCAAATTGTCAGTATCTTTGTTTGGGTGGGCGCTGGTCAGAAGTCATAAACCCAGAATGCCGTATAGCCAGGGATCACACCCAATTTTACGATACAACCTGGGAAGCGACATTGTGGGGATCACTCAATGAGGATACGACTTTTTAACTTCTATTCGTCAAACAATTCACAAGGGAAACTGACTACATTTGAATACATCGAAATGTCTCCCTAATGTCACTTGTCTCCCTAAGGTACAAAAATAACTAAAACATTTCTCCTTAAGAGACTATTGACAGTTATAATAATAATAATAATAATAATACCTCTAAATGGGACATTTGGGAGACATTCCCAAAGACTTGTGCACAACTTTTTTTCCGACTTTGATGTAACCTAACCCAAATATTACCTTTTCAAATTCCACGAATTTTGGTATACTAATGTTTTGGACCATTCTCTATCGATATAACTCAGTTATATTAGCACGTTGAACGCTTTTTATGAACACCAAAGCACGGAAATGACTGTACAGCCCCAATAAGTAACGCGTTACCGTTGTGGAATTAACATTTAATGATCATGTAAAGTAAAAATATGTAGGAAAAATCCCTCCAAAATCCCTTTCTGTATTAAAATTGATAGTTGATCAAGTTGTGCCTCTTTCATTCGACACACTGTATCATCTTGATGATTAGGATGTGTAAGCCTCACATTTTAAACAGGGCGAGAAATTTTGTGCTGTAATTGGTCATTGAATTTTGATGTTTTGTCAGGATGGCTACTTGACGTAACAGCGAGCTATACCACAGTCTTCTACGTACTAGCCGGAATCTACTTCATCTGTACCCTTCTGTGTGTTCTCTTCCCTCTGATGAAACGACTGGAACCCGGAATAGACGTCAACAGTCAGACATAAACAGCAATGTGAAATACAATGACAGATTTAACCTGTTAAAACCCCCTAGGGGAACGAGTGCTTTCTATTTTGGGGGCGTAGACCCTTCACAACTTAAGATCCACTTCAAAGGGGTGTGCGTTGTGATCCACCATCACTCATAATGTAAGGAGCTGCCCCGTATGGACCCACATGTCTTACACTTTCAACTGCACTGTTAGTTTCATGTTTACTTTGTTGCGTAGCAACAAGAAGTTAAGAACATAATAAAACAAATAATGTAACTTCGATATTATGTTTAAATGGCGACAAGCATTGCTATAAATTGGTCCATCGTCTGCAGCCATGGTTTGATAATAATGTATTATTACTTCTGCAGTGTATTTCCTCTTAGGGTGGAGTGGTTAATCTGTGGTCGGGCCAGGCCGTTAAAAAGCCTGGCCAAGCCCCTGGAAGGCCCAGGCCTGTGGGCGTCTATAATCCCCTGATTGTACACAATAAACTGCCCATTAATTCTGGAGTCCAGCTGGCTCCTATTGTTTACCCAGACTTGACTGACAGCTGAGGCATCTTCTGATCCAGCCGTGAATGGGTACAGATTAGTGTGGGAGGGGCTACAACCAGGCCTGGCCTGGCAGAGGCCCGGCTTTATTGATTAGTTGATGCTCTATTGTTAGGTGATTTGTGGCTTACAATAGCAAGAGTAAAAGCCCGAAATCCCGGGCATTGCTGGGCTTTTCAAAGGCCTGGCCCGACCACAGATTAACCACTCCTCCCTTAACTGACATCTCAATATGTGAATAAAGACGATACTGGGGGAATAAACAAACATTGGACGTGCATACCGAACGCATATTAATTGACACAACTAGTGACGGGGAGTTATCCCCTTAAGTGTAGTATATACATCATTTGCAAACCTCCAAAAACAAAACTACTGAATTATTACAAAAATACCGTACTATAATGTAAGTAAATAACAGTCTCAAGCAACCTGTGAAATCCTGGCACCGGGTATGCTGTCCTTTTCAAGAAAAATGTACACCGTTTTCCAACGATTGTCGGCCGACAGTCGTGGGAAATAGTCTAGTTCCCCGACCTAATAATTCCCTGACGTCAATAAATTGCTCCGGTTTGTAGTATGGTCAGGCAACCTGACTACTAGAACATAATTTTTTCTTTCTACGCAGACTACGGTTTTTTTTCAGCATCTATGCACACAAAACCTTAAACAGATCAGTGTTGCAGTGTTTGCTAACACTCTATAAAATACTAACCCACAAATCCATTTATATCTGAAAATTACAGCAAAAGCAAAATATATATATATTACATGGAAAAAAATCTATAGGGCTGGGGATGGCAACAGTTTCTGTGAACACTAGCGGGCGCTGTGTACAAATGCAAGGTGTAGGCTAAATGCTGTGCTACCCACGGGATCACACACACTGATATTAAAACTGCGCGCTGGCGGACTCTGACGCCAAATACACATTGCCGGACGCATACTTTTTTTCCTGGGAGAGTTAGGGGGAATTATTATAAATGGGCGTATCTAGACCGCTTTTATACCACCATGCATATTCATGATTAAGTTAATTTATATAATAAGCATCGCACGCATCATTCAGACAACTATAATAAGGTTAAAGCAAAAATATTTGGTTGAGCTACTGTTGTGGCTATATTGGTAAGGCTTTAGACTACAGAGGCCTGGGTTCAAATCCTCATCCCTGTTTATATTTCTTTTTCCTGTACTAATTGTGGTGTGGATGATTTTATTTCAAGGGAAAACAAGTCCGAGAACCTGTCTCTCAGCTCAGCTCACACAGCCAAGTACAACGCCCATTTATGATAATTGCCCCTAACTCTCCTAGGAAAAAAATTACGCTTGCCGGACTAATTATTAGCTCATGCTATGCAAAGTACGCCCTCTCACGTTCGTAAGTAGACAACCTCGCTCACAATGGTCGTTTAATTTTTGGTAAAACTCGTTCTTGCCTTGTCGGACAAATGAACTTTTCTTTCTAATGGTCCACAGCTCCGACACCCTTATTGGTCCGACGCCTCGTCTGTCCTACGTCGGACTTATGAGGCGTCAGAGCAATGAGGCCGAATACTAAAATTGACTATAGTCCGATCATCATAAATCCGACGCCTTATTATTCCGAACTTTCGGATTTAGGGGCCATTCAAAATGTTCAATGTTTTAAAATTTCGATTTTTTTTCTTTTCGAAAATGTGGGTGGGTGGGTCAAGGTAAATTATTGAAAAGGGAAATTTATTTTTCAAAAAAAAAAACAACAAAGAACATTTTAAAGAAATACTCTTTTGACTTGCCAATTCCACCCCCGCATTTCGATTCGTTTGTTTTTTCAACCCTATATATGCCCGTACGGCCTATGCGTAGTCTTAGACGTTGTATCATCCGTTGTTCAACAGAGTGGTTATTCTTTTCCTTTATAGACTGTACTGATAGCTTTTTGGCATTTGGCACAGCACTGCCCATACCGGGCTGCACATTATTGATCAGATATAAAAGCATAAAGGAATAAACATTATCTTACAACGACTGCCATTGTCTTTGCTATAAATGTAGGCCTACATTTAAAGCATAGCAAGAATTTTCTTTTTCGCCAAAAACGCTTGGCAAACGCTTTATGTAATGTCCTTCAAACATTCAACACGATGAAGTAACGGTATAATCACAGTACATCTTTAGAATATTTGAAATGCAAATAAGGGTGTCTGAGATCGAGAGAGTAAAATTCTATAGACCTATTTAAATTCTCCCTAAGTCATTCATCAAAATATACCCAATCGAGTACGCCTGTAGACTGGTTCCCGTCTCTACTGCTATCGATTAAATACAGCAGCAGACGGAGACGAGAACCATGCTAATAAGCTTACACGCTGCTTGCGCGTTGCGAAGTCCTGGGAAAACGATACGTGTAGGCCTACATGCGCGATTTTTACACGAATGTCAACTTTAAAATGAGTATTGTGTGGCTTCTTGAAATTCAAGAATTTCGGAAGTTGTTGAAAAAATGTACTTCTGACGAATTAAAAAACATTAATTGGTAAAAACAGTTGGCTGCAACACTGGCCGCCACGTCTTCCTCCATGTTATGGCAAAGATCTTGGCGGTGTTAAGTTTTTGAAACAAAATTAGCGCTAGGTCAGAAGCTGATTATCAATGCAAGAATTCATCGGGGCACGTGTTAAAGTTGGGAGATCCACAGCTACATCACGCTGTCATGAAACTGGGCATTATATTATATGTTTAATTGAATGGCAAATAAATATATTAAGATCGAAAATTGGGGTGGGTGGGTGGGTCAAACAAATTAGAAAAAAGAAATATCGAAATTTTAAAACATTGATAATTTTGAATGGCCCCTTGGCGTCAGACTTATGAGGCATCAGACTTACGAGACGGCCCCTCTCCACCAACCCCTCTCACTTGTGTGTTCCCTACATGTTTATTTCTTGTGCACTGTCATTTGTCTTTGAGAAAGAACTTGCTTAAGTTCGAAACGTTAGGCCAGCTAATTTTGTTGATTTGTATAATTATTTCAGGTCAATTCAGCCAGTAAGCAGTTTAATTCATGATATAATATGTACCTGTGTTGAAGGGCTGAAGAACTTTGATCCGATTATAACTTGACCTAACCGTTGGTTCCCAAGTACAAAGTTCTACATTGTAACAGCTAGACAAACGTGTAGGCCTATTATATAGACTTATCTACAGTACTGGTAAGTTGCGTCAGGGTCGTTTGCTAGTAGGAAGCTGTCCGGAATTAAATAAAGGTAGGACATTTACAGTTTCAGAATTTTTTTGATTACCTAACACGTAGCAAATGCTATTTTATTTACCCTACTTCATTTGGTTTGAATGAGAGGGCTATGTACGTGTTTAACTATTTCGATGTACCCTTGTCAAGAGCGCAATATACAATTATACTCGGACTCACTAAGAAATGAAACTTGAAGCACAGTTCTGTGATTCTTCGCCACATCTTCAAGTAATTTTTCCCCATGTTGTTGATGCCAGCTTGGTTTTGGCAAGCTGGCATCAAGAACATGGGGCTTACAAGCCAAAAGAAACACATTAACCATACAATCAACGAACCCCACGTCCCGTACATGTACGTCAATGACCATTTGGCACCCAGGCCAACATTAATGTTGCCAGAACCAAATTATTTGGTCAACATCTGTGGGGGACAGCCCAGTGGTTGTACATGTGATATGGAAGATACAGCGCATCCAACCCCCTGAGGCCCCCCCCCCCCCTTACACAATTTCAAATCACAAGAAACATCAATATCAGTAACATATCAGGAAAAATAACCAAAACACATGTCAAACCATGTTCGAATTAAGAGTTGGCTGTCTTCGAATCCTGTTAAAGACGCCACTTTAAAATCTGCAAGAGAAGGCAGGAGTTGGGGTGGTGGTGCGTTTGTGAACAGTGCCAAAGTTTCATTGGATTTCCATTCGACATCACGAAAGGCAGCTATACCATTAAAATGGGTTAAGAATTCTACCGACATTGCTAAATCCAGTCTGGCCCCCACAGAAAGCCGTACTCTGTGGCGAGGTTTAGTTAAGCCTTGCGTCAATGAAATTAAAAGCCGAAAGGAATGCTCTCCCTGGCGCCACCGCCTTACACACAAAGTTCAAGGAACCCACCAATGATTGGGCCTCCACAAAATATTTTTCTTAATTTAACCAGTACTTGCTGTATTTTCTCTGTAAGTGCTACTACTTTGGCTAGTGGCACACGCACCTGCATGTGCTGGGGGCCAATAGCCAAGATAAGTTATTGATTGTTTTATAGGGTCTTCAGTCTTGGAACACATTGTTGAAAATGCATCCAAAAGGTGTTTGCATCCAGACCTTGATTTGTCAACAAAGAAAAAAATCATCCAGGTAATGACGACTTTAAAACTGTAAAAATGGAAAACTCCAGAAATGTGCTAAATTTCTCAAATAGGTTACACGAGATTGCGCCACGCATTGGCAAACATCTGTCAAAGTAAAATTTCCCTTATTCGTAAAACGAAGTAAACTCATAGACTGCTTGGGCCACTGGGAGCAGCCGAAAGGCAGATTTAATATCAGACTTAGCCAACCATGTCCTTCGACCATTTTTACGAACCATTTGGACTGCTTTATCAAAAGAAGCACAACGAACGACGCATTTGTCCCCATCAATAAAGTCATTAACAGACCCCCCCCCCCCCCCCCTCCTCAGCTGGAAATGAAAGGTGATGTATCAAACAGTAAGTAGTAGGCTCGTGTTTGGGCACCAGCGCGATAGGTGAACATTGTCACTGAGGAAATGGAGACCTGTCAAATGGACCAGAAATCCTACCAAGGCTTTTTTTCTTTTTAAATCTTTTCCAAAACAACATGTGGAACATCTTTTGCTGATTTAAGACAGTCAGCATACCTGCTAACCCGAGGGTCTTTGTGGCCAAGGGAAAGCTTGAGGTAAACCGTGCCGGAAGGGATGTTGTTATTGTTTCCCACTGCTGCAGCAGCAACTGTGAGCCACAGCTCTGTGTCAACAATTCCCAACGATCGTGCAGGGTTCGATTCCTGCCGCAGCCGAAATTGCTCATCATAGGCCTTCCTACCCCACAAGGGAATTAGAGGGCTGCTGTTCTGGTGGTTTCTGCATAATTATTTAAAGGTATAGTGTACACGATTGGTAATCCTCCAATTTATTTATTTTTTTACTGAATTATTACGAAATACCTTACTAGACTGTAAGTTAATAGTAGTCTCAATCATCCTAGTGATGGCACCAGGTGTGCTGTCGTTGTCAAGAAAAGTGGAAATATATATCGTTTTCCAACGATTTCCAGCTGGAAATCGTTGGAAAACTTCCCTGTAGCTGTTAGTCAAGGCGCGCGTGGCTATAGACCTTTATCATGCATGCTGTGACCATCTTCGTCTTGTTCCATGTATGCATTAGCAAATATGAATAGTGATTCCAATTATTGAATGAAGGTGCCAGACTATTTTTCCTTCCAGCCTCGGTTTGGTTGCATTGGTTTTAATAGGAGAAAAACAAAATGGCTGTACCGTGATAAAGGTCTATACCCGGACGAGTGGCGCCCCGGACATGCTGGCATTCGGCGCTCGTCTCGCGGCCAGGTTGCACGCTCGCCTTGACTAAAGGCTACCATCCGCCCGACGGTTGAAAACGAGCGCCGTTTTTCTCTCGTTTGTTTTCGCCATCCAACAACGCAAAACTTTGAACAGATCAGTGGAACGATATTTCCTATAAATACTAACCCCCAAATCCGCCCATTTCTGAAAATTGCAACAATGACCAATCATGTACACTATACGTTTAAACCACGAGTAGAACCAAACCTGTGTTTCCCAAGTAAAGAATTTTGTGAAAATACATGCATTGTGACAAAATCTATCATTACGCGTAGATAAGCCCATCTTGTGTGTATAAGACTGTAGTGAAAACGATAACCACATTCGGTTATTTACTTCTCAAAGAATACCGAATGAAGTAATGTCAGAACTATACTGTGGAAAACAAGCTTCTCTTACAAACGAATGCAGATTTTATCCAGAATGTTGACTTAATACATGCTGTTGGCACCCTTACATTACTCTATACGGGGTAAAATATTGGCTCGGCTTGATCTTTGTTGAAATTTGGTTGTTAAATTGGGCTGATATCTGTCTACTTTTGCCAGAAGCAAAATAAGAAGAAACAAAGAAAAACAAGATATACTATGCGAATTCGTCAACAAATGTTTTTATGTTTAGGTGTTTACAACCTCTGAAAAGGGGGGTTTATTTTTGGTTGCTAGATCATCCCCAAGGGAACTGCATTGTTTTCGGACCGCAAATAATTAGCACTTTGTTAATTTTATTTTTATAACTAAACGTTGGGGATTGAAACTCGCAAAATAATCAGAAACATTATGAAAAAGATACTAGTAATGCCTATCGCTGTACGGGCAATATACGTTTAATGATAACAAAAAATTCATGCAAAGATAACATAACATTCAGCAGGATTTTAGTTGAAGTATTGATGAATAAAAATTAAAAGGTAGAATATGCAACTATTGCAAAGTGGTATACTATTTGCGGCAGCAGATAATGGTGTTGTTAACTGACCTTTCGTGGGCCCTATTGATAAGCAGAGTCCAGTCCGGATTGGCTTAACCATTATTATTACGGGTTCTAGTTCAAGTGAATGCGACCTTTGCTATTTGCCTGGAGATAATATGACACTAGGGGCGCTGTTTATGATACAAAGGTCTGGTTATCCAGGGAGATGTGTGCACATGTGCACACATCTCCCTGATATGCCTGGCAACACAACGGTACATTAAACGTGTTTGTAGTTTGTTTAAAATACATTTTGACTGTTGGAAAGTTTACAAGATAACCTCAAAATCAGTATTTTTCTCACCACACAAATCGGGGGGGGGGGGGGGGGGGGGGGGGGACGGGGGGGGGGGGGGATCCAATGGCCCATCCCCAGGTCAAAAAGTGGGGATATATACGTAACCCCCCCCCCCCCCTCCTCCGTGATTTACGCCTATGTAAGGATGATCTCTACTCTTCTCCAACCAAAATTACCAATGCGCTTCTGTACTTTATCTAAAAATGGTAAGTTAAAAGCAGGAGCACCAGCCAATATGAGGAACAGTAGACTCCATACGAGGACTATACGGATATATCATCAGGAGGTAAATACTTCTGAGCTCGACATCAGGAGGTAGATACTTCCGAGCTCGACCAAGATAACTAACTCGCACGGAAGCACTCTTTGCAATACCAATGGCAGAAAGAACCTTTGCAGCACACATACAGATCAAGCAGGTACCTGCCATCGGATGGACGATCAGAGACATGAGTTGGGGATGATGTGATCCGAGTGAGATCCTGGGAGACACATATTACAAGTTTCAGCACACTGTAAAAGCTGTGTTTAGCAATTAAACACTTTTCTAAACACTTTCTTGCAATCAAGTTTGTATTGACTGCAGTGTTTAAGCCATTGAACATTGATGTTTTATAGGAATTGGACACGTAATGTTCTAAACATATGTTTACAAACTGATAGCAAGATTGTGTTTAATTTGCTCAACACAGTTTTTAGAGTGTACACGATTGTCATTGTCACGAGAATGAATTTGCAACTCCTTGTGGTGAACACTAAAGTCACCAAACACAATATTCTGAGCAGCAGGATGTTGAGAATGAGCACGTATAGTGGTATCAGATATGTGCTTAGTGCAAAACTACCCCCTCAGCGGAAAGAAAAGGCGAGTTGGGGGGTCAATCGACGCCATCTTAGGCTGCGTCCGAATCGCTTGTCTAGGGCTATCGTCTAGGTGTTCGGCAGGGGCGGATCTAGGTTTTAACTAAGGGGGGGGGGGGGGGGGGGGGTTACCTGTGGTGATTGGCCTACACACCCCAGCGTGCCAAATTTTCGACACCCGACACTGGTTATTTATTTTTTTTCTCAGCCCAAGGGGGGGGGGGGGGGGTTTAAACCCCCAAACCCCCCCCCCCCCCCCCCGTAGATCCGCCACTGTTCGGCCATTACAACTACGCGTGACGTAGCCGAAGCTGTAGCTCTAGACGCCCATTTCGGACACGGCCTCACCTGACTTCAATTTAAGTGTCTGGTTCCCGCTATAATATTCTTATTGAAAACGCAATTATCCAGAGTCGGCAAACAGACAAAGCAATCCCACACTGGTACGAGTATCAAATGAACAAGGGACGCAGTGCGTAATACCAGCGACGTACTCCCCGTGGAAGTGCGGTTGCTATGTGGACAGCGCCCTCTTTTGGTGCGCACAGAGCTCGTAGCATCCAGCAGAAAGAAGATGGTGGGAAAAACAAACAAGCAAACAAGCAAGTAGTGGAATTGAGAAGGGCGAGACGAAAACATACGTACTCTTGAGAGCTACATTCAAGAGAGGATTCACAAGCAACGGTTTCACTGACATACACACCAAGACCACGAGAAGGACCGAGGAAGGTCAAAACGATGAAAGATATCCAGGTAATATAAAGGAGTCATAAACGTAGCCCTACGTACTGGGAAAGGCAGATGTACAACGGTCTGACATTTCTTATGGAGCTCTATTTCACACGGACAGATTTCGGCATGATTTTCTTTAACGTATGCACAACGTCAAACGATGATTATTCAAAAACTGGGAACATTCCTTATTACTCTTCCGGGGATAACATTTTGTGAGGAGTTTTATTTCTCGTAATATCGATTACTTTATTCGCCTGCATTACATGTCCAGGTCTAATCGGGGGAGTATTGACCAAGCGCTTCGGCTGTCGATTCTCAGGGATGCTTGGTGGAGCTTTGTCGTGGCTTGGTCTCTTCGGCAGCTACTGGGTACAGACTATCGGCCAGCTATACGTCACGGCCGCAATAGCAGGTGATAAAACATTATCAATTATTGTATTCTTTGGGAAATTTGATGTCATATTTTGGGTGACGGTCTGTATCTGTTTCATTGCAATGCCTCGTTCCTGTCTTCCGACCACTTTTGGCAATAGCGATGTTTGTCCTGTCACTTTACAACCACATTAATGAGACCCAACAGCGACTATAGTCTTGTTAGGAACTTGTCTTTTAATAATCTTTTAATACAATTAAACAGATATGGCCTACTAAATATCAGTTAATAATTTACAAGTATACATACCTCTCTCCGTGACTTGTTATACAACCTGCCGGCGGAGATCTTGTGTGTGTACTGGCTATGTACGGCGTGTGTGCTGGCTAATGGGTGGCTGTACTACGGCCAACACCAAATTACCAGTAACACGATGGAGTGTGTTTAAATGTCCCTAATCTAATTCCTACGTTTAACCTAAGTATTATTGTCTATAGATATGCTACAGCTATGATAACTTATATACATCTAAATTACTTAAATAAGTAGGTATGAAGTATATTATGCTATACTTTGTTCTACAACCAGAGTGAGATACTCTCTAGTATACTAGCCCTGTGGTGACTAGTCAGGCATAAAACTTAAAAAGGCTATTGTAACAATACTAAATATGTTCAAAGCGAACAAAGAAACTGGCAGAATCGGGATTCGAACATGCGACCTCCGGAATAAATACCGTACCGGCGCGCTACCAACTGACCTATCTTGCCCTATGTTGGCGGTCTCCCAAATTGTCAGTATCTTTGTTCGGGTGGGCGCTAGTCAGAAGTCATAAACCAAGAATGCCGTAAAGCCAGGGATCACACCCAATTTTACGATATAACCTGGGAATACGACTTTTTAACTTATAATTCGTCAAACAATCTACAAGGGAAACTGACTAGGTAAATTTGAATACATTTTCAAAGTGAACAAAGAAACTGGCAACCCACAATGTCACTTCCCAGGTTGTATCGTAAAATTGGGCGTGATCCCTGGCTATACGGCATTCTCGGTTTATGACATGACTAGCGCCCATCTGACAATCTGGGAGACCGCCAACATAGGGCAAGATAGCTCAGTTGGTAGCGCGCCGGTACGGTATTCCGGAGGTCGCAGGTTTGAATCCCGCCCCTGCCAGTTTCTTCGTCCACTTTGAAAATGTACTCAAATTTACCTAAGTCAGTTTCCCTTGTGAATTGTTTGACGAATACTAAAGAGTATAAGGAATGTGCATCCAGCACTAGCTTAGGCTGATCCACTATAAAATAAGTAAAACAAATGTCTCAAAAGAGCCGCACGGATAATCCTTAAATGTACCTCCCTCACTCAGCTGATATGTTTGCCAGACTAAATTGGATTCCTTTTAAAGAAAGAGTTCAGTCCAAAAAGGCTATCTTTGTTTTCAAAAGCCTTTGTACTCTTTTGTACATGACAAATCTGTTCACACCACTTACAGTGATTCGTGAAACACGACAATCGACCCAAATGGCACTGAAAGTTCCTTTCGCCAAAAAGGAATGCTACGTGACAAGTTTCGCTGTGAGTGGTGCCAGTATATGGAATAATCTGCCTGAACAAATGAGAACCATAAACTCCTAAAGTACATTTAAATCGGAGCTACGTAAAGCCATCTATCAGTGATATTTCTGTCATTTACGCTGAACTGCGGAGTTATAAACTTGGTTGCCAAAATACTTTGGAGCCGGATGGGAATTTCCCCTTTGTTTTTCACCCTAAAATTTTTTTTTTTCTCGGGTTTTTCGCCCATCCCGTAAATCAGCAATAGGCTTCTGGAGAGTTGAAAAGTTAACCGACGAAAAGATATTTATTTGTGTAAACATTATTGTATTTGTTTAAATATTTTGTATGAATGTGTAAATATTCAATTTTAACTAATAATATGCAGGGCCCCAATGGAAACCAGTTTTAAACTGTTTGGGCACACCATGGGTAAAGAAATGTAATAAGTAGGCGTGCAAGGAAAATATATTCTATAGGAATGATCCACTAATAAACCATGGGGGTTTATAAACATGTCACTACACAATCAAGGGGATGCGTTGTCACAAGGGTTCATTTGCGGACAAGTCATTTATCAGCAATTACGGTCGTGGTTGCGAGCCTGAGATTTAGCAGAGAATCATGGGTAATGTGTAGTGGAATATGGTATGCAGAGTTATCGTCCTAAATGTTGTTTAGATGCTTTAGAAACCCCAAGTCAAATTTGCTCTGCTCTGCTCGAAAGTTTAGTTCATTCTTGATCATCACTTCCAACATGTTCACCACGTTCTTTTCTTAAAGTGCGTTCTTTTGTCGACCAAATCCTAGCCTAGTCCGTGAAAGAAAAACGATAAATATCACACGATATATTTTCGTATTATTTATGAAGGCTACGCGTTGTGGCTTCTATGCAGTCCGCATGGAAATACCGTATATTCTTACAAATCTCAATGCTTTTGATATCAATTTACTCGTTCTACCTATGAATTACTTGCCTTCTTGAGGCTTCAAACGATACGTATCTGTTTCTCTTTGCAGGTTGTGGTATGGGAATTTCCTTGAACGCGGGGATGTTCGCAGTTGCTTTGTATTTTAAAGAAAGGTACAAATTGGCCAACTCGGTCGCATATTCTGGTGCTGGAACCGGGGTCATAGCCGCACCACCGCTACTACAACTTCTCCTGGACAGCTATGGATGGAGGGGCGCCATTTTGATAACATCCACAATGACCGCGAATATCGTTGTGTGTGCTGCATTGTTCAGGCCACGAGCAGTAGTCAAGGTATCAAAGCTGGCGCCCAGCTCAAGTGATAGTGGTGCGTCAAACGAAGTTGAGACCTTGAATCAAAACATGGCTATTGAAAGTGAAGATGACTTTGGCACTGGAGAAGCTTGTAACGTTACTGACGAGCCGGAAGCATCAAGCACAGGAAACAAAGTCATTTTATATTTTACAACAGACGAAGGTGCGGGTAGTAGTGTGCTTAACGTTTCAAACAAGCCCGGGCGGATTGTCAGGCCTTTCAGAATTCTCTTATTGTGGTTGGGACTGCACGTTTTCGCCAAAAGTTACCAAGCTCTCCTGTTGGGTTTACTCTGTGTACTGCATCTGATGCCTTACGTGGGTTATCTGATATTCATTATTCCGCGCGCGCAGAGCGCTGGTGTGGCGCCCTCCAGTGCCGCATTCTTGCTAACGTTCTTTGGTATCGGCAGTCTGCTGGGTCGCCTGTGTCATGGGACTTTGATCAGCTGGCGGAACGTCGCCGCTGAGGTCGTGTTCGCAATCTGCCTTGCTGCTGCTGGGATATCACTTCTCTTCGCTATATCCGATATTTACGTGCTGTTGGCCGTGTCATCTTTGGTGCATGGTTTCACGACGGGAGCTTATTCAGGCATTACATTATTTCTTACCCGGAGCTTCGTTGGTCTCGAGAACTTCGCAGTGAGCATAGGATGGGTGTGGTTCTTCAGTGGCATAGGATGTCTGACTGGACCCATCGTGTTGGGTATGTTCAAATGATATTTGAAGTTTATTTTTGTGTAGGAGTGGGACCCATCTTCACAACCCATTATTTTTTTTCAGAGATTGGGATCTAGTGCATACTGTGATCTCCGCCCCATTGTGTCTTTTGGGTTATAGCCACATCAGAATTACAAAACGACTGTACAGCGCATGTGCAGTAGGCTACATTTTGGCTAAAAACTGTTGTGTTCTGTCCACAATGCGGCCCTCCCTGTGTTATCTTTTTGAGGTACACCCTTTTGCCAACACAGGGCCGAATGGAGAAACTGGTATTCAAATTGGACCTGGAGAAACCTTACGGGTCAGTGAACTTAGAGAGAGAGAGAGCTGTGATCAAGACAAAAAAAATACGATTTTGCCTAAGAGTTTGACACAGAGTCCTTTTTCTTATACCGCGTTCGATTACTTACCCCGCGCTTACGTACGTACTCGTGCAAGCGCGAGACCGTTCGATTTAGCTCTCACGTGACTTCTCGCGCTTACTCGGGCCTGGCCCTAACCGACTCGCCGAGCCGGTTAGTTGGGTAAGTATCCCATAAGGCCATGCAAAAACATGGCTGACACGTCCGGCGATGCGCCAGCGGTGGGAAATTAATTCAAAACAGCGACAAATATTGCTTTCCAAATTACTCTGGACGATTGACGTTATCGTGTACATCTTGGGAATGAAGCACCATGGCTTCAGGCCAGTATGTCACCTTATTTAAAACCAATCCACTTTAAAATGGGGCTCCGATTCTGTCTGTCAATCAATCATGGACACTCCGACTAACAAGGCAGATTCATGAACATTTTAAGTTGCTTTAATTCTTTTAAATATTATATCACTGGAAAGAGTAAACAAAATAGAAATAAATTGAGGGGTCAATTATCATGATAGGTTAATAACCCTATGCAAAGCTATGGATTTTTGTTAAATTTGTTTTGGTCATTTTGGAAGACAATTTCAGTCATATTGCTAAATTGCTAATTTTTTAAATTGAAAATTTGAGCCTCATTAATTTCTTATCAATTTGTTATAAAAATAATAATAATTCTATAAGTCATTTAAAAGAGAAACAATTAACAAACACCAATTATTTAATAAATAGAACAAAACTAATTATAAGCTGGTCACAGCGCTGACAGAAATTTGGCATCACAAATAGCGCCACCAGGCCTACATGTTGTCACTAGCCGCGTTGACGTCACTCGAGTAACCCGAGATCGTTCGTTTACTCTATTAAACGTACTGCGCATGTGCAACTTTCCCCGATTTTGGAGGCACAAGTAAGCGCGGGTAATCGAACACGCTGTTAGTAAACTATGCTGGTACCCTCCATGATGAGGATTGAATCAGTTGAATTATATTATTTTTAAAATTCTGTCTAAAACTATCAGGAGAAAAATCACATTGATTCCACATTGACTTGTACATTGTGTTTTAGTCTGGTTTCCAGATCTGATGACTTTTACTGTTTTCGAATATACGTGGGATCAGTATGCGCGAATGCCACTTAACAAAAACCTAAAGAAATCCTCCTTTATCCGACGTTTTTCAAACTCCTGTTTGGCAACATTGAGATGTTATCGTTGATGTTCGCCATGGCATACTAAACTATGTCTTTCCGGCTCCTTGTTAATCCTGACATTTTTGAATTTCTAATTAAATAAAATGTCAAAGATCAATGCTATATACTCTTCCAGTATTTTAGCCATTTAAAAAAATATCTGTTTGAATATTGCCACTGTGATGACGTCACTCGAACTGACATTGTACCTCATGATCTATTTTAAACTGTTGTAACAACCTCACCTAAGATTTATCAAAAGTATGACACGGAATCATTCGATCAGGGGATCAGACTAAGCGTGTTTATGCAATTTAGATTAACGTGAGATAGTGGTTAAAGCCCCCCATGTATAATCACGTTTCATATTTAGGGGTGTGCATTTACGGATAGTAAAACTACGGGTACCGGCTACCCGTCACAGAAACCAAATCAAAAACGTCCAATCCCGGAAGTTGTAATAATGTCTTTCTCTGAGATTCAAAAGTCTGATTTTAGACAAAAGTCTAAAAAATATTATGCCTGTCCAGTAAACATGATCACTACTCCGCCATTACATGTTCCGGCACGTGCATTAGCCGGCATATCACAACAAGACGGAAGCTTTAGGCCTATACTTGTATTTATTATGGAATGAGGCATGCTATTATGTCTCGTCGAGGCTCTTTATCCATACCCAGACTACAAAAACCACGACCGGTAAATTCCCTTTATTGTCAACTTTTGTGAGCTCATAAACGTGAAATCTGTGCTGGTTTCCGATGTAGTGGGGTTTTAATTATGAAAATTCCTGACAAATAACATTCGAAACCTTTCCTTTTTTCATTGTCTGAGAAGTTGCTATACGATAAAGTAAAGTTGTACGTGTACTCGATTCCATAAACTCGAACCGGTTCCTGACATAACCGGTCGGGTACTCGGGTACCCGGTTCCGGTTCATTCTTTCTTGGGGTTTTGATGACTACAGTATAAATGACGTCTAGATGTTTTATTGGAGGAATTTCTTCGGTAGAGCCCTTTAAGTCAGACTTGATCGTCCGCTTTGTTTAACAACACAAAGCTAAGTCGTTATGATGATTATGTTCTTCAGCTTTCTTTCAAAGTAAACTTGACTTTAATGTAGTCATTAAACCTTGATGTATTTTCAGGCTGGCTATTTGATGTAACAGCGAGCTATATCACAGTCTTCTGCGTACTTGCCGGAATCTACTTCTTCAGTACTATTTTATGTCTCCTTTTTCCTCTGCTGAAACGACTGGAACCAGGAATAGAGATTCAGACATAAACAGCTACAAGAGATAGTTAACCAATGAGCGTGATGGATGTATACATGTATGTGTACTATGCACGTATTATCTACGTGTTATGTGGAACCAGCGAGCACATGACGGGCTTTCAACCAATATGAACGGGTAAACTGTCTAAGGTATTTCTGATGAACTGTATACCGATGGCTTTCCGAAAAAGGAACGTCCATCGAACCCAACGACCTGCTTTGTAGTGCAAACATCGGGACTTGTTTTGGGCTAAAAAAGTACCGGGGAGTGGCATATTGTGGCCCCCGGCTTACAAAAATGTCCTGTGGTATTACCACAAAAATACCACAGGAAATTACCACAAGAAATTCCTGTGGTTTTGTGGGACATTTTTACCACAGGAAGGCTGTGGTAATTCCTGTGGTACTATTTCTGTGGTACTATTTCTGTGGTACTACTCCTGTGGTAATATTTTTGTTATAACATTCTTGTGGTAACATTCCTGTGGTAAAATGTATTTATCCTGCGGTAATATTCCAATGAAATATACTGGTACAGAATTTAATACAGTTTTGACAAACAATGAAATTCAACTCCTCTTTGAAACTTTATGAAGGACTCTTATTGATCTGCCCATCAACGAGGCTCAGTAGGTACATGTAGTTAGTTCCAATCACGGCATCCCCTTGTAGATAATCAGCTGTAACTGGTCCTCGAAGTACACCCCTGTAATTGTAAGGAAAAAACACAAAATACGAACAATTAGTTTCTGTACAGGAACATCTATCTGTGATGTAAAAAAAACAATTTTATAACTTTTGGTACAGTTCAGATTTACTTTAACAAGTCTAAAAGTACCCCTAGGCTAGGGTGCATGCAAAATCATATTAAAATTTGAGGATTTGAGACTTTTAGTGTTAAAAAAAGGTACATTTTGCATCGTGTTTAAAACTATTAGTTTTTGTTTTTTAGGTGCATTTAGCAGTACAGTCACACACATACATTGTACACGAACCAGCGGAATGCCCCTTATTGCCCTGAAATCCCCCGATAGGCGGACAAAATGGGTCTCGGTTTAATAACACGGCCGGAATAATGTCTCCGTTCACGTTTTCACGGGGACATTTTTTTAAGATGGGGTGTCTGGTCATAAAATCTTGCATTAACTAACCCGTTTCACTGTCAGATACGAGTAAACTTTCTGACATGATTTTCCTATTTTGGCGTACATGTATGCCGTTAACCTTTTTAAAGCTGCCAGAAAAATAAGGCAAAATAACCTAAACAAAAAACAACCGGCCCTCGAAGTGCCATGTTTGATTTTGTGCCCAATTTCCGGCATCGCCATTTTAACATTAAATTTCAAGAATCATGGAGGAATAGCTCATCAGCATGATCAGGGAGAGAGTTTAACACTGCTTAACTTTAAACTAAGGCTACCCATTTCATATGCCCATACACGTAGCCTACATCATGGAGGAAGGAAAGGGGAGTAGGCCCTACATGTACGTACACATGTGCACAACAGTCATGACAGTGCAGAAATGGGGGCACTGCATGCGTGCGTAGGCCAAAAATAAATCCTTCAAATTTCACGAAAATAACTTTAATTATAACCATTTAAACTCACCAGTAGATGCAGTAAACTCTCTCATGTCACTCAGGATCTAATATGTTCCAGCAGATGTTGAGATTTTGGCTCAGATACGACAAATAATTGTAGCCTTGTCTTGTGATTTTTTTTGTCTTGAATCTTGTTGTTCAAATCTACCACCTTTTGTACTGACCGCTTAACATATCGATATTCCTACGCATGAAATGCACAACTGCCTCCATTATCTCGTGATTTGGGTAAAGCATAATCTTTTTTCATTCTAAACATCAATATAGCATTTTTATCACTCTTCATTGTATGAATGTCCAAATTCTGCACTAGGTGAGGGACTAGTTTGTGCAGCTTTACACACCTTTTCCTACGCGCTAATGGTGGCTTGGATTGCAACAGTACATGTACAGTGAATATGCAGTGTGTGATGCATGAGCACAATGTACGTACAAGTACAGTGGTACTTTTTTTTCCATCCTGGTCAGGACTTTCTATTGTCCTACACACTAACCCATCCCCATAGAATAAGCACTAGTTTGCCTGTCCTCACTTTTCCGGAACAAAGAAATAAGCGTGAGGACAGTATTGTTCCCTTTGTTGAACCCTCCTTTTTGTCCTCACCAGTACGTAAATAATTATACAGCTACATGCACACTGTACATGCAGTGTGCAGTCGTGTGTAGACTATAGCTAGACTGCACTGCTGAGTCATTTATGATGCAATCACGATTGAACTCAAGTCTGCTAGTGTTATAACTTAGACTTGTTTCAAGTCTGCAGGAATTTTCTTGTGAAGACTGAATGGTTAATTTGCACTTTTATAATTGTTTTCAGTGTGTGCGGCCACATTTATACTTATCTCACATTGACACTGACAATTTATATGCAATTATACTTTGTAATTCAATTTTTTTACAAGACTTTTAGCATTAATTAATTTTTAAATATTTTTTACGATAATTAGACTTGTTTCAAGTCTGTAATTGTCTTCTTGTGTAGACTGAACGGTTTTGAGCAATTTGTTTAATCTTTGTCATTGTGTGCGGGCAATTTTACTTCTTGCACATTGACACTGATGAACTTTGGATTACCAATTTTTAATCATTTTAATTGATTTTTTATTATTTTTTGTACTGTGTCATTAATTTGTTATGACATTTGTTTGAATTAATCTTGATCAATTAACCGCCATATAACTAGTACTCACGTACAGAAAGACTGCACAAGTTGTTAAATTGTTATATTTCAGTTTAATACAAAACATAAAAATATAAACAGTAGAATATTATTCAACATCAAAGCCCAAACCAATGATATGTATTCTTTAAGTACCACAGGAAAACCACAAGGTGTTCTGTGTTTATAGCACGGTAGGCCTACCCTATTGTCCTGTGGTAATCTTTGTTGTATCCAGCAGTACCACAGGAAAAGCAGCTGATTAATTACCACATAAATTTATGTGGTACTCTCCAGCATATCATTCTATGGTAGTTTCTGTGCTAAGTACCACAGGAAAACCACAAGACATGGGTGTTTTACCACAGATTTATGGTACATGTACTTGCTTCACATCACACTAGCCTGTGGTAATTTCTGTAGTAACTACCACAAAAATACAACAGGACATCACACTGTCCTGTGGTATAGTTTCTGTGGTACACAACAATGTATCTAGTAGGTACCACAAAATACCACAGGACCTCACACTGTCCTGTGGTATCCAGTAAGTACCACTTGTGGTACTTCATGTGGTAATTAGCAGTACCACAGGAATACCACAAGAAATCGTGTGGTATTCCTGTCATACTGAGACCTTTTACAACATCTTGTGGTACTTCATGTTGTAATTAGCAGTACCACAGGAATACCACAGGAAATTAGTTTCCTGTGGTCATTTACCACAGGAAATCGTGTGGTATTCCTGTCATACCAAGACCTTTTAAAAAAAATCGTGTGGTAATTCGTGTGGTAATTAGCAATACCACAGGAATACCACAGGAATACCACAGGACATTTTTGTAAGCCAGTCCACTCCGGAGGGCTTGGGCCGATAACATTAGGACAATAGGAGGTCCCGATTGAAGGTGTTTAGTGTTTACACACTTGTGTGGGTGGGTGAGTTTGTATAGGCCGGCAATCGTGGACCTAGGACAAAAGAATTCGGGCGTAGACAAAGGGGTCCACGTTTGACCTAACGTCCACGATTGAAAATCGTGTACAAAATCAATGGGAGGTCTTCCGAAAAAGTTGAAGTATAAACAAAAGAGGAACAATGGGAGGTCCACGATTGCACCCGTTTACATGACTGTGTGGGTGGGTGGGTGTTTTTCTCTAATTACTGCCCATATGTCTGGTACATTCCTTTAAGTATACTTGTCTCCAAGTAATGTATAATAATATTCACCCACTGCCACTCTCCTTTGGTCTTTAATCTCTCTTTGTGTTTCTCCACCCACCTATTGCTTGTGTGTTCCCTACATGTTTGTTTCTTGTACACTGTTATTTGCCTTTGAGAAAGAACTTGCTTTAATAAGTTCGAAACGTTAGGCCAGCTAATATTTTTGATTTGTATATTTCAGGTCAATTCAGTCAGTAAGCAGTTTGCAGCAGTTTAATTCATTTTAATGTATAATGAGCACGTACCTGTACCACATACCTGTACTGAATGTGTTTTAATGTAATGACGTTTTACAAATAACAGTGTAATATGCTGCTGATTGTTACGGCTACTCTTGGAGCCAGCCATATTACAAGCCGGGCTAAAGAACTTTGATCCGATTATAACTTGACCTTACCGTTGGTTCCCAAGTACAAAGTTCTAACAGCTAGACAAACGTTTAGGCCTACTATAGGCCTACACTTATGTTGCGTCAGTGTCGTTTGCTAGTAGGATGTTGTCCGGAATTAAATAAGGTAGGACATTTCCATTTTCAGACTTTTTTTGATTACGTAACATGTATCAAATGATATTTTAAGTTAGCCCTCTCATTCAAACCATAACGATGTAGGGTATGTGTTTAACCTTGTCAAGAGCACAAAACGCATGTATTTCGCGTAGATAAGCCCATCGTATGTGTATAAGACTGTAGTGAAAACGATAACCACATTCGGTCATTTACCCCTCAAAGAATACCGATTAAAGTGGTGTCAGAACTATTGTGGAAAAACAAGCTTCTGTTACAAACGAATGCAGCATTTCCCCCCAGAATTTTGTCTTAATACATTGGCACCCTTACATTACTTTATACTTTATCTTTATACTTTATTACTTTATCCCAGTCTCTCTCATATCGCACCCACCATGCAAAGCTTCAAATCGTATCTACTTTATACGGGGTGAAATATTGGCTTAACCTTATCTTTGTTAAAATAAGATTGTTAAAATTTGGTTGTTAGATTAGGCTGATATCTGTCTACTTTTGCCAGAAGCAAAACAAAGAAAAAAACAAAAGATATACTATCCGAATTAATCAAAAATTTTGTTTTTATGTTTAGGTGTTTACAACCTCCGAAAAGGGGTTTTGAGTTTGGTTACTCGATCATCCCTAAGGGAACTGAATTGTTTTCGGACCGCAAATAATTCAACTGTTTCGGTAACTAAACGTGGGGGTTGAAACTCGCAAGAGTAAGGGTACCATATCGCACCCACCATGCAAAGCTTCAAATCGTATCTACTTTATACGGGGTGAAATATTGGCTTACCCTTATCTTTGTTAAAATAAGATTGTTAAAATTTGGTTGTTAGATTAGGCTGATATCTGTCTACTTTTGCCAGAAGCAAAAAAACAAGAAAAAAACAAAAGATATACTATCCGAATTGGTCCAATTTTTTGTTTTTATGTTTAAGTGTTTACAACCTCCGAAAAAGGGGGTTTTGTGTTTGGTTACTCGATCATCCCTAAGGGAACTGAATTGTTTTCGGACCGCAAATAATTCAACTGTTTCGGTAACTAAACGTGGGGGTTGAAACTCGCAAGAGTAAGGGTACCATATCTCCAAAACAATTGGAAAACATTACGAAATAGCTACTAGTAATGCATATCGGTGTACGGGCAATATACTTGATAACAAACATTTCACGTAAAGATAACACAGCATTTCAGTAGGGTTTACAAAAATCAAAAGGTAGAATATTACGAAGTTGTAAACTATTTGCGGTAGCAGATAATGGTATAGCTAACTGACCTTTCATGGTAAGTTTCACTCCAGATTGGCTTAACCATTGTGTGAAAAGGGTTCTGGTTCAGGCGAATCCGACCTTTTTTTGGGGGGGGGAGTTGCATGTTCGCCCCAAACAAGGCCAAAAGCCACTCGAGGTACGGAGCTACAAAAGGAAAAGGGAATCACAGATACAAGAGGTAGGAATTAAGATTCCTATTGAAGCAGGAACGATTGTAAGATGAAGGGAAACGTGCAAAGAATTCCATATAGATACAGAACGAGGGAAGAAGCAATTAGCATAGCTTTTTGTTCTACATCTTGGTACAGCTACAGTATATTGGTAGGACTACGAACAAACGAAAAACCGAGTTTCACGCTCAAACACCCTAACTGCAGGAACAAAGTTGCACAAGCCGGTGGAACATTTACCATACAATATCTGTACAACAAAGGGTATATTATTGCAATAGATTTCCAGTGAGAGAGTGATTGTAAGGATGAGCTCTTCTCTTCTCCAACCAAATTATGCGCTTCTGTACTTTATCAAAAAAAAGTAAGTTAAAAGCAGAAGCACCAGCCAAGATGAGGAACAGTACTCCATACGAGGACGTACAGCTGTCTTAAACAAGTAACGGATAGCATCAGGAGGTAAATACTTCTGAGCTCGACATCAGGAGGTAGATACTTCCGAGCTCGACCAAGATAACTAACTCGCATGGAAGCACTCTTTGCAATACCAATGGCAGAAAGAACCTTTGCAGCAAACACGTACATGAACACATGAACAGATCAAGCAGGTACCTGCTACCTTAGACTTGAAATCAAGTCGTTAGAAACTGTCGTCTTTGTCCACAGGCGCCACCGCAATGAACCAGCGCTGAGCCATTATGTTTATGATGCCATGCAAGGCGTTCAACGTTCCGCGATCCGACATGCCCAGCTCTAACGACTTGACCACTGTCTCCAGGCTGATATTCATACATGCAGGAAGCTCACTGCATATGCATAACGTTTCCATAGAGAGGGCCAATGGTAGCTCATCTGGCATAATATAAATCATCATTATACATATCGGGATATCTTTTTCTCGATTACTGTGTCTTTCTAATCCTGCATATTCCCTTTGTAATATTAAACTAAAGAGTACTTTATTTATAGATAGTCTGAATCAACTAGCCCAAACGGTTCTGAAGTCCTACCTTTATGAAGTCAATACAGAAAGGGACCAACTGATAAATCAGGGATTTTCCGTACCCACGAAGGTGTCGTTACCATCCAGAAAACTCGTGATTGCCTCCGTTTGTTTGGGTTTCAGAGCACTCGAAATCCCCAGTTTTTGCAATCCATGGTCAACGGAACCTCCATACCTTTCGGTGCTTCTTCCAACACCTCCATTGTTTCGTTCGAGCGACACGAATCCGAAGAAATGACGAAGAAACGTGGGACTTTGCTTAGCAGTTAATACACACGCATATGTATAATGTGCTTATCGTGTTGCAACGTTGTGTACGTGTGCATTGTACATGTACATGTATAGGCTTGCTGATTCGTATTCGAAAAGTGTCACATGAATATTCATATTCTCTTTATTCTTAACCAATCAAACTGCACCATAAATACATATTCATATTTTCTTGATTCTTAGCCAATAAGAGTGCTCCGTCCAAATTCGGTAGCAGGCATGGTGTCTTGTGCACACGAAAGTTGCAGATTGTTCAAGTCGGTAATTGGCAGTCAACGTACGCACACGTATCGTGGGACCGAGGTTGCACAGAACGTTCCCATATGTTAATTTTCCGCGCGCTACACGTAACGCGGGAAATGCGGTGTAATATAATACGCGGCGGCGCAGGCGGACTAAAACCGACCAATTACCGACTTAATTTCAAGTCTACTGCTACCTGGGTTATAAAAACTGGTCATTGAATGATTAGGCACAAATCCAACCTTAACACATCACTGATAACTATTTATTTGCACCCAATAGAAATTATGTGTTGTATCTTCTGCACCATCGTCTGAACAAATGGCCAAGTCATCCACACCACCTGCCGGGGGTAGAACGGCCTCTGCCGTCCGTGAAGGAGGTTGGGGAATCGTAGTCGTCCTTGCTGTTCATGCCCTCAATGCGCTTACGGTGGGGATTCTCCGCGGCTGCGGTGTCTTTTATCTCAGCTGGCAGAACGAGTTTAACACCAGCGCCAAGGACACCGCAGCTGTCCAGAGCATCATGTCGTCAATGTATTCTTTTTGTGGTACGTTTAGGGTCTTCTAAAACACAATGTGCCATATTCCCGGTCCCCGACGTAAACCGCACTTATTATATCATTCTGGAGTAATACCTTGAAGTTGTGCGTGTCTTCTTCGTACAATCTGTGACACTAGATAGCGTATTGAGGAATATTTCCCAAGTTTGACTTTTTTATTTGACATACAGAGGCATTAATGGGCTTTTTCCGCGATAAACTTTATCATTGTATTAAACTTATTCCAATCCGAAAATATGACGAGAAAGAAACAACACCCTGCTGCAACCGCGCAGAGATCATGTTTGAAAAAAAACTGTTTCGAAAAATATTATATGCATTATGTATAAGGTGCGCACGCTGCTAAACCACCAAAAAGTCAATTTGATCAACTTTATCTATCCATTTTTTTCAAAACAAAATTTCACCTGGAGATTTCATGATGCTAAAGCTGTTCAAGAAAACAAAAGTCTAAAAATTGATTTCGGCATGATTTCCTTTAACGTATGCACAACTTCAAGCGATGATTATTCAAAACTGGGAACATTCCGTATTGCTTTTCCGGGGGTAACATTTTGTGAGGAGTTTTATTTCTCGTAATATCGATTACTTTATTCGCCTGCATTACATGTCTAGGTCTAATCGGGGGAGTATTGACCAAGCGCTTCGGCTGTCGATTCTCAGGGATGCTTGGTGGAGCTTTGTCGTGGCTTGGTCTCTTCGGCAGCTACTGGGTACAGACTATCGGCCAGTTATACGTCACGGCCGCAATAGCAGGTGATAAAACATTATCAATTATCGTATTCTTTGGGAAATTTGATGTCATCCGGCTTTTGGGTGACGGTCTGTAACAAAATCTGCTTCATTGCAATGCCGAGTCGTTCCTGTCTTCACTGAAAAATCATGGGGGTTAAATTTAGCCAATTGTTGGTGAAAACTGCAACTACCTTAAACACAACCGGATGAGAGTTTTTTTACCCAGATTTTGGGTAGTTGCAGTTTTTACCAACAATTGGGTAAATTTAACACCCATTATTTTTCAGTGTTCCGACCACTTTTGGCAATAGCGATGTTTATCCTGTCACTTTACATCCACATTTAATGAGACCAAACAGCGACTATAGTCTTGTTATGAACATGTCTTTTAATAACCTTTTAATACAATTGAAGAGATATGTCCTACTAAATATCAGTTAATAATTTACAAGTACATACCTCTCTCCGGGACTTGTCCTACAACCTGCCGGCGGAGATCTTGGCGGTGTACTGGTACAGGTTCTGTATATATCTCCGAGGACAAGAGGAGAAAGGAAATACAAAGAAACCTTTCAGTCCTCGCACGTCAAGTCTTTTGTTGAAATCGGTGCTCGCACGTAGTACGTGTTTGGTTGGGTTATATTAAAGGAACAATAGGAAACACAAAGCATTGTCCTCGCACGTATTGGGAAAGTACGACTGTATTGGCTATGTACGGCGTGTGTGCTGGCTAATGGGTGGCTGTGTACTGCCAACACCAAATTACCAGTAACAAAATGGAGTGTGTTTAAATGTCCCTAATCTAATTCCTAAGAATTAATGTCTAGATATGCTACATCTATGATAACCTATATACATCTAAATAACTTAGGTACATGTATGAAGTATATCATGCTATACAATGTACTTGTCTGGTCTGATTGACTTAGATGATGAAACTATTATCTGGCTAAAGACGGATCTCCCACTGTGATTTTGGATTTACACGCACGAACGAACGAACTTGTATGCAAACTGCAAAAGTATATGTGCCTAATAAGACTATGTGAACTTATGTGCTGTACTCCTGATTTTGATATCAACTTACCCGTTCTGTCTATGAATTACTTGCCTTCGTGAAGCTTCAAACGATACGTATCTGTTTCTCTTTGCAGGTTGTGGTATGGGAATTTCCTTGAACGCGGGGATGTTCGCAGTTGCTTTGTATTATAAAGAAAAGTACAAATTGGCCAACTCGCTTGCGTATTCCGGTGTTGGAACCGGGATCATAGCCGCATCTCCGCTCCTACAACTTCTCCTGGACAGCTATGGATGGAGGGGCGCCATTCTGATAACATCCACAATGACCGCGAATATCGTTGTGTGTGCTGCATTGTTTAGACCACGAGCAGTAGTCAAGGTATCAAAGCTGGCGCCCAGCTCAAGTGATAGTGGTGCGTCAAACGAAGTTGAGACCTTGAATCAAAACATGGCTATTGAAGGTGAAGATGACTTTGGCACTAGAGAAGCTTGTAACGTTACTGACGAGCCGGAAGCATCAAGCACAGGAAACAAAGTCATTTTAAATTTCACAACAGAGGAAGGTGCGGGTAGTAGTGTGCTTAACGTTTCAAACAAGTCCGGACGGATTGTGAGGCCTTTCAGAATTCTCTTATTGTGGTTGGGACTGCACGTTTTCGCTAAAAGTTACCAAGCTCTCCTATTGGGTTTACTCTGTGTACTGTATCTGATGCCCTACGTGGGTTATCTGATATTTATTATTCCGCGCGCGCAGAGCGCTGGTGTGGCGCCCTTCAGTGCCGCATTATTGCTAACGTTCTTTGGTATCGGCAGTCTGCTGGGTCGCCTGGGTCATGGGACGTTGATCAGCTGGCGGAACGTCGCCGCTCAGGTCGTATTCGCAATCTGCCTTGCTGCTGCTGGGATATCACTTCTCTTCGCGTTATCCGACATTTACGTGCTGTTGGCCGTGTCATCTTTGGTGCATGGTTTCACGACGGGAGCTTATTCAGCCATTGTATTATTTCTTACCCGGAGCTTCGTTGGTCTCGAGAACTTCGCAGTGAGCATAGGATGGGTGTCGTTCTTCAGTGGCATAGGATCTCTGACTGGACCCATCGTGTTTGGTATGTTCAAATAATATTTGAAGTTTATTTTTGTGTAGGAGTGGGACCCATCTTCACAACCTTTTATTTTTCTTCAGAGATTGGGAGCTAGTGCATACTGTGATCTCCGCCCCATTATGTCTTTTAGGTTAAAGCCACATCAGAATTACAAAACGACTGTACAGCGCATGTGCAGTAGGCCACTTTTTGGCTAAAAACTGTTCTGTTCTGTCCACAATGCGGCCCTCCCTGTGTTATCTTTTTGAGATACACCCTTTTGCCAACACAGGGCCGAATGGAGAACTGGTATTCAAATTGGAACTGGAAAAACCTTACGGGTCAGTGAACTTAGAGAGAGAGAGAGAGGGAGAGCTGTGATCAAGACAAAAAGATACGATTTTGCGTAAGAGTTTGACACACAGTCTTTTTTTTTATACCGCGTTCGATTACAAATTATAAGCTGGCCACAGCGCTGACAGAAAATTGGGCATTGGAAATAGCGCCACCAGGCCTACAGAGAGATGTTGTCACTAGCCGCGTTGACGTCACTCGAGTAACCCGAGATCGCTCGTTTACTCTAACTACTGCGCATACGTACTGCGCATGTGCAACTTTCCCCGATTTTTGAGGCACGAGTAAGCGCGGGTTATCGAACACGATGTTAGTAAACTATGCTGGTACCCTCCATAGTGAGGATTAAATCAGTTGAATTTTTATTATTTTTTAAATTGTGTCTAAAACTATTAGGAGAAAATTCACATTTGGTTACCTGATTCCACATTGACTTGTGTTTTAGTCTGGTTTCCAGATCTGATGACTTTTACTTTTCGAGGATACGTGGGATCTGTATGCAGGAATGCCACTTAACAAAAACCTGAAGAAATCCTCCTTTATCCGAAGTTTTCCAAACCCGTGTTTGGCAACCTTGAGATGTTATCGTTGATGTTCGCCATGGCATATTGAACTTTTTACAACACCTGAATAAATCCCAGCCATCCGATTGGTGGATCGTCGATCACGTGCATTGAATTATTCTACCCATCACACACGACGCGAACCCGCACCGCCCAAAACGTTCTATCACATGGTTCTATCAACGGTGCGCGCGCATTAATAGAACCAAAAGAACTTCCCTAATTTCACGGTCACTATGGTGGCGCTACATACAGGGCTGTCATTCACACAGCATGGCGGCCGAGTTTCCCGAACTGCCGCTGTTTGTTCTCCTAACATACGACGAAATATTGGAACTCGTAGGCGATGCTGACGCTCCAAATACAAAGAGACAAATCAAATATGCAGTTAAACGATTATATGAATTTGCAAGACACGCAGGAACACCAATTGAAGCTTTAAATGATTCGGAACTCGACAATTTTTTGTCGCGGTTTTATGCGGGACTGAGAAGGTAAACGGCACGTTGTAACGTTATAACACCCAGAAATCCATGCATGCAATCTGTCGGATTTATTCAGGCGTTGTATAAAACAAATAATGAATGTTTCACATTCGTGCAATGGTCAGAATAATTTCATTCGGTGACAGATGGAATGGTCCCATTCCACTCGGCTTCGCCTCGTGGAATGGAACATTCAATCTGTCACCTCATGAAATTATTCTTACCATCGCACTCATAAACATTCATTATTTGTATAATGTCTTTCCTGCTCCTTGTTAATCCTGAAATTTTTGAATTTCTAATTAAATAGAATGTCAAAGATCAATGCTATATACGCTTGCAGTATTTTTGCAATTTTTTTAAAATATCTGTTTGAATATTGTTACTGTTATGACGTCACTCGAACTGACATTGTACCTCATGATCTATTTTAAACTGTTGTGACAACCTCACCTAAGATTTATAGAAAGTATGTCACGGAATCATTAGATTAGGGGATCAGACTGAGCGTGTTTATGCAATTTAGATTAACGTGAGATAATGGTTAAAGCCCCCATGTATAATCACGTTTCATATCAAGGGGTGTGCATTGACGGTAGTAAAAGGACCGGGTACCCGATTGAAAAAAATACGTGAACCCAGGTACCCGCCAAAGAAACCCAACCAAAAACTTCCAATCCCGGAAGTTGTAATAATGTCTTTCTCTGAGATTTAAAAGTCTGATTTCAGACAAAAATCTGAAAAATCTCTTACTCCGCCATAGTTCCGGCAAGTGCATGCGCCGGCATATCACAAAAAGACGGAAGCTTTATAGTTGTATTTATTGTGGAATGAGGCATGCTATTATGTCTCGTCGAGGCTCTTTATCCATACCCAGACTACAAAAACCACAACCGGTAAATTCCCTTTATTGTCAACATTCGGGTGAGCTCTTAAACGTGAAATCTGTGCTGGTTTCCCATGTAGTCGGGTTTTAATTATGAAAATTCCTGACAAATAGCATTCGAAACCTTTCCTTTTTTCATTGTCTGGGAAGTTGCTATGCGATAAAGTAAAGTTGTACGGGTACTCGTTTCCATAAACTGGAACCGGTTCCTGACATGAACGGTCGGGTAGTCGGGTACCCGGTACCGATTCATATTCTTCTTTGCGGTTTTGACTACAGTTTAAATGACGTCAAGAAGTTTTATTGGTGGAATTTCTTCGGTAGAGCCCTTCAAGTCAGACTTGATCGTCCGCTTTGTTTAACAACACAAAGCTAAGTCGTTATGATGCTTATGTTCTTCATAGCTTTCTTCCAAAGTAAGTCGAGAAACTTGACATTAATGTAGTCATTAAACCTTGATGTATTTTCAGGCTGGCTATTTGATGTAACAGCGAGCTATATCACAGTCTTCTGCGTACTTGCTGGAATCTACTTCTTCAGTACTATTTTATGTCTCCTTTTTCCTCTGCTGAAACGACTGGAACCAGGAATAGAGATTCAGACATAAACAGCTACAAGCGATAGGGGGCCTATGATCTAACCAATGAGCGTGCTGCATGTATTCATGTATGTACACTATGCACGTATTATGTACGTGTTGTGTCGAACCAGCGCGCCTGTTTAAATGCATCGTGCAACCATAGCAATTTATAGACGTCGGGGAATTGTAAGGTAAGGAATCAGTCTAGCGAGTGGCTTGTACTCATTCACAGGTGTGTAATTAATTGCAAAGAAAATGCGATTGGGAGTAGTGTTTAAAAAAAGTTCTTTTCCAACACTGGTTGGCCGACCAACGTTGCAAATGGATAACAAAAAAATCCTTTTTTGAAAATGTCAGAACACCGGGTGCTATGATTTTACAGGATGCTTAAGACTATGGCATGTTAAACGTTGCAATATTCGATAATCTACGTATTTTTGTGCGATGTTCAAATATATATGTGCGATGTTTGTCATTATGTGCGATGTTCAATGTGACCCGTCACCACAAACGGGCAGTATTAAGTCATACCCCATCAATATTGAGATTTTATACTTAAATGATGGAGCATTTTATTAGCTTTAAAACAAGGGGTCAGCCATGTCAATTGCAGTTCTAGTTCAAAAGTTACAGCATTTTGAATGGAGCCAGATCGGGCGCATTAATTAATCGCAAAGCTGAGAAATACTAGAGAAAACATATCGGGTAAATTTCATATTGTAGTATCATAAAAACGACATAGCAACCGACAGTTGTATTTGTCCAAACATTTTAAAACTGCACACATGTTCTTCAATGTGTACTTTATCAGCAAAATGCATTGGTTTAGTCAACAGGATCCACTGTGGGCAGGGGTGCCACAAGGGAAGGTAGCATTACTGAGACTTATGATGATGTTTCTTTCATAATTTCTATTTTAACTTTTAGAATGTAATTATTTTTTTGTTGGTCGGTCGGTCGGATCAATTTCCTTATACTTGTATTAAGTGGTATTTGTTTAGATTATTTTTACTAGATTGTTTCTGTGATTTTAATGATGTTCTTTTTTATTAACCTAGTTGTATGCTCTCTATTTGGGAGAGTGGGGGCCCGCTCTCCGGGGGAGTGGGTCCCTTCTCGGGCCAGTCCGGGGGAGTGAGTCTCTTGTGGGGACCGCTCGGGGAGGGTGGGGGCCGCTCGGGGGTGGGGGGGGGGGGGGGTTTCCGCTCTTTAGCGGGGCCATGTGAGGGACAATTTGTCCCTTATGTGGCTCCTCGGGGGAGTGGAGGTTTCGCTCTTTTCGGGTGGTTTTCGCTCTTTTCGGGTGGTTTTTGTGAGGGATTCGCTCTTTTGGGGTTGTTTGGGAGGGGACTCGCTTATTTGGGGGTGGGTGCCGGCTGGCTGCTACCATAATTTTCTATGTTTTTTTCTTTATGCGGAACTGTTCGGGAAATATTACATCAGGTGCATGTGATAAGAGTTTGGGCTGGCTAACACCTCAAGTTTAAGAGGTTTTCAATCAATAATTCGCACCAACACAAACCCGCAGTTCAAGTGCATGAGGTGTTAGGAAGTTGACAGTTTTCAATCACATGGAGTACTTGATGTACATGAGGTAACTGTTGGTTTAACCTCAGGTGTGTGTATTACCCAACGTTGACACCTCACGTGCATGAACTTAGTCGATTCACGTGCATGAGGTGGAGTCACTTTTTACAGTGCAGTTTCTATAACCCAGGTAGCAGGTAGGTACCTGCTTGATCTGTTCATGTGTTCATGTAATACATGTTTGCTGGAAAGGTTCTTTCTGCTATTGGTATTGCAAAGAGTGCTTCCATGCGAGTTAGTTATCTTGGTCGAGCTCGGAAGTATCTACCTCCTGATGCTATCCGTTACTTGTTTAAGACAGCTGTACGTCCTCGTATGGAGTACTGTTCCTCATCTTGGCTGGTGCTTCTGCTTTTAACTTAACTTTTTTTAGAAAGTACAGAAGCGCATAATTTGGTTGGAGAAGAGTAGAGCTCATCCTTACAATCACTCTCTCACTGGAAATCTATTGCTATATACCCTTTGTTGTACAGATATTGTATGGTAAATGTTCCACCGGCTTGTGCAACTTGGTTCCTGCAGTTAGGGTGTTTGAGCGTGAAACTCGGTTTTTCGTTTGTTCGTAGTCCTACCAATATACTGTAGCTGTACCAAGATGTAGAACGAAAAGCTATGCTAATTGCTTCTTCCCTCGTTCTGTATCTATATGGAATTATTTGCATGTTTCCCTTCATCTTACAATCGTTCCTGCTTCAATAGGAGTCTCAATTCCTACCTCTTGTATCTGTGATTCCCTTTTCCTTTTGTTGCTCCGTACCTCGAGTGGCTTTTGGTCTTGTTTGGGGCGAACATGCAACTCCCCCCCTTCCCCCCCCCCCCCCCCCCCCCCCCAAAAAAAAAGAAAGATCGGATTCGCCTGAACCAGAACCCTTTTTACACAATGGTTAAGCCAATCTGGAGTGAAACTGACCATGAAAGGTCAGTTATCTGCTACCGCAAATAGTTTACAACTTCGTAATATTCTACCTTTTGATTTTTTAAAACCCTGCTTGAAATGTTGTGTTATCTTTACGTGAAATGTTTGTTATCATTAAAAGTATATTGCCCGTACACCGATATGCATTACTAGTAGCTATTTCGTAATGTTTTCCAACCCCCACGTTTAGTTACCGAAACAGTTCAATTATTTGCGGTCCGAAAACAATTTAGTTCCCTTAGGGATGATCGAGTAACCAAACACAAAACCCCCTTTTTCAGAGGTTGTAAACACCTAAACATAAAAACAAACATTTGGACCAATTCGGATAGTATATCTTTTTTGTCTTCTTTTATATTTTGCTTCTGGCAAAAGTAGACAGATATCAGCCTAATCTAACAACCAAATTTTAACAATCCAATTTTAACAAAGATAAGGGTAAGCCAATATTTCACCCCGTATAAAGTAATGTAAGGGTGCCAATGTATTAAGACAAAATTCTGGAACAAAATGCTGCATTCGTTTGTAAGAGAAGCTTGTTTTCCCACAGTAGTTCTGACACTACTTTAATCGGTACTTTTTGAGGGGTAAATGACCGAATGTGGTTATCGTTTTCACTACAGTCTTATACACATAAGATGGGCTTATCTACGCGAAATAATTGCGTTTTGTGCTCTTGACAAGGTTCAACACATACCCTACCTCATTATGGTTTGAATGGGAGGGCTAACTTAAAATATCATTTGATACATGTTACGTAATCCGATAAAGTCTGAAAATGGAAATGTCCTACCAGTAGTAAGGAAGATGCCGATTCAGCGACAAATCCTGTTTTTTCACTTTTCTCTCTAATTTTACTGTAGGTACATACGTCAAATTTTTTAAAAACAAAATAGTCTAAAAATCGCCTAAAAATCACCCAAAATTTTGCTGGGGTACTACACACCAAAATTTGCACAAAATCAAGAAAATAAGAAGTGTTTTCCATAGTCCACAAGCGTACGAAAACGCCGGGGCGCCCGGGCGAAAAAAAATAACCCTCACCTCTACTAGAGAGGTGAGGGTTATTTTTTGTATTTACATAAATCTACTATACTCACATAGCTACGCTCTACTGCGTTACTAACTACAACTACTCTTTGCAAGGAGCGCTAGGCCTAGTCTCTAAACTCTCTTGAGCACTTGTGTAGCTAGGAGGCTCATCTCTACCCACGTTAGAACCACGCTCATATTCTTTACATATTTCTAATTTGAAGTTGTAAGTTTTGCGATAAGATCTTTTTTTTCTTTCGCTAGAAGCTCGACCACTTTCTTTTCGACCTCATCGTCTATTTCTTTTTGGTTAGAAACAGACTCTTCCCTCGCTTTAGTTTGTGTCCTAATATCTTCTTTCATTCCATAAAACTTTTTTAATTCATCGTTAATCAAAGTAAATTCTTCGTGGGAGACGTCACCATCGTCTACAGCCTGAGACACTAATTCATTTATCGTATTTAATTTTGTTTCTGCTACTACTCTAATCTCATCGTGTTTCTTAGCTTTACCCCTAAACTTTTTACTAAATCGTTTTAATACCAAACTTACACCCACGCATCCTATAGCTAATCCTTCTAGCACCACGCCTACGGGTATACTAATGACACCTACAACGCTGACTATGCCTATTGTGCCGGATAAAGCTCCTAAACATTCTATAACGGTCTCCGCGTTAGATAAACAGGTAATAATTTTATTATACTTTTTGTGCAACAGTTCTCTCTTATCTCTCTCGTTGGCTATCTCTTTTTGCACTCGTTCGATTTTATTTAACCTAAAGACTGAAAACTCGCTCGTTTTTACAGGAACATCGGGCAATTTAGGGTAAACGGATTCTGCGGTCATTTTATAAAGTCTTATATTTTATACAACTTATTATTTTAAATTTTTTTGCATGTATACTAGTATCAAAGTACCGACACCCACCAATAACGCCCACACGTGCTCCGCCAACCAACCCACCGTCTTGCTCAACAGATTAAACAACCAACTCGCGATACTACCCAAAATACCCGGTAAAGCGGCTAATAACTTACCCCCGAGCTTTTTTAGCAAATTAGCCAAGTTTTTTAAATGATTACTTATCCAATCTTTCACGTTACCTCCGGGCTTAGGCGGAGTAGGCGTCGGAGTCGGAACAACCGCCGCAGCGGTCGCTGCACCACCCCCACCAATAGCAGCCACCAACGAAGCAACGATCGTACTTATAGCTAAAGCAAACGCGGCCAATATACTAACGACCGTCACGCCCTGTTCTCGAAACAGAATTCTAATCTTTTCTCGTAGCGAAGTATCTCTTTCTAATATTTTATTAATCGTTTCTTTGATTCTAGCGAATTGATCATTCATGCTTAGTTCAAGGTCGCGCTTGAGACTTAATCTACTCTCTATTTCATCTTCAATATAGTCTTGTTCTTTCATTAAGTCTTGCCTCTCATTATCGTTTTCTACTACTTCGAGGGCTGTTTTTATATCCTTGCGTCTATCGTATAGTTTACGAAGTTCGGTTAAATTTAATTCGACATTACCGCTAATAGTTTGTAGTTTTTTGTCTAAAGCTACAAGTTCTCTATAATTTAACCCCGCAGTTTGCGCTTGAGCATCTACTTCTCTCGGTTGAGGGGGAGGAATTGTATATATACCGGTTTCAGGATCATATTCGGGATCAATTTCGGGGCCTGCCATACGTTCTATGTTATCGTGTATATCGCTAACTATCTCAGCTTGTCGTTCTATAGTGACGTAAGTATCAAACGCTTCATCTATCGTTTCTTCCAATTCTCGTACTTCACGTTCTCTTTTCGTTAATAAACCAAACTCTTCTCGTATAAATACTCCAGATTTAACTCCAGAAAACGTGGCAATTCTTGTTTTTAACGTTCCAATCTTTACAAAATTTTTGGGGTTGCGTTTATCCGTCAGCAAGATATTGTCGTAGTAAATACCATCTTCTTCTTTATGAAATTTTTCATATTTTATATTCGTCGGTTTTTTATAACCTTGACTTTCCATAAAATCATAAAACGATTCTGCGTAACCAGTATTTCTTAGACCAGACATTTGATCTAACCTATAAATCGCTTCACCAGTAGTTTTTGGGGGTGGAATCGAAAAACTAGTCTCGCCATCATAGTCGTCCCATACAAAATTATCATCGGCATCAGCATCGGCATCTTCGTCTTCTCGACCCATTTCATCCATAGGTATAAATTCTCCACCTTCAGCCATTTTATAAAGTCATATATTTTATATTTTACGTAGTATTTACCACATTCTGAGGAATTATTCCTTGGCTCACCAACCAAGTCTGAGTAGCTAGAGCGCTACCTACCGTAGCGGTGATTTTTACCGTATCTTCTACGTCTAACTTTCCTAAATCGGCAGGCTTAATTTTCAAAAGTTTTTTACTCAACATAGTATAACCTACGGTCAACAAACTCAACACAGCGCCGTGATAAAGAGTATTTGCAACGTTTTTCGTATCCATTTTACTTGTACTAACATTTTTTATTTTTTTATTTATTCCATTTCTAATAGTTCTTCAACTTTAGGGGTTGAAGTTGCGACCGTAACCCCTACCCCCACCTCTCGCTGCGAATCTACAGGTTTACTCTTTTTAAACGCGAGATATCCAATTCCTAAAACAACCAAACCAACTATCGCATATCCCCAGCTCGGAATGTCTCTCATCGTTAGCGCTGGCGTTTGCTGGGGAGCTTCTTCTTCTATACTTTGCATTTTTTGTATTTGTTCTTTCATCTTTCTGTTTCTTTCGGCCAGTTTTTTACCTTGCTCTACTCTTTTAGGGTCTTTTACTCTTTTTTTTGTGACTCTTGATATAGTCGACTGAGCCGGCTCTTGGGGAGGCTGAGCCGGCTCTTGGGGAGGCTGAGGAGTCTCTGCTACTTGATCCGTCGTTGTCGTTTCTAGACTCATCTTTTATAGTAATACTACTATTATTTGTAATACTACTATTATTTGTAATACTACTATTATTTGTAATACTATTATTACTACTATCTACCTGTAAATGTTTAGTCGTGATCAACATAGCCACCAAAGGAGATAAATAAACCCCATAATTGTAATGCACTTCGCAAAGTAAACTGGACAAGCTGCTAGAAATAACGGGATCTTTTTCTAGGTCGTTGATAAGGGCTTCTTCAGAATCTAAACAAAGTTTATAACCGAATGGCGAAGCCAGCGGCAAAGTCGCGCCTAAAGCTTTTGCGTAAACGGTCAACACGCAACTCCCCAAACTGACTATCATTTCTTTACCGAGCTTGGCTTCGTATCTTTTATATAGTTTTTCTTGTTTTTCCGCGGTCAAGCTCTCTATTTCATTGACGGAGTATTCTTTACCGAAATATTTTTTAGAATCACCACCAGCAACTACGCCTAAAAGTCTATTTTTAAGCGTAGTTGCTTCTGGGGTTATCGCTACAGTCGTGGGTGTAGCAGCTACTATTACTTGAGGTTCTTGAGATAACGTGCTTAGAGATTCTATCGACTTGCTCATTTAAAATAGAACTATATTTTTTAATCTTATTTCTACAAGAAATATAATCGTAAGAAAATAAAGATAAGTTGATGGCTATTACTAGTTTTAATAATAGGTCTAGATATTCGATCATATTTTATAGATGACTAAATAATCTGTAGATGATCTATTAGTTATCTATAGATCATCTATTAGTTATCTAATAGTTATTTAACAGGTATCTATCAGTTATCTAACAGTTATCTATAAATCATCTAATAGTTATCTAACAGTTATCTAATAGATCATCTATAGATCATCTATTAGTTATCTATAGATCATCTATTAGTTATCTAACAGGTATCTATCAGTTATCTAACAGTTATCTATAAACCATCTATCAATCATCTAATAGATCAACTATAGATCATCTAACAGTTATCTAATAGATCAACTAGATCATCTATTAGTTATCTATAGATCATCTAACAGTTATCTAATAGATCAACTATAGATCAACCGCCAACAGACTGGAGGATCAGTTTTTACCAATAATTTACTAAAAGGCACATCTCTTAAAATCTTTTTAATTCTCGATCTTTCTTCTAAAGGCACCGCATCATTTTCATCGAGGCATTGATCGAAACTATTTTTATCTTTGCAATAGAACAATACGACAAATGCAGTTTGAGCTCTAAAATCTGTCATTACGCAATTATACTTTTGAGTCATCAACCAACAGTAGTGATTGTCGTGCCTACCGCTAAACGCTAATTTCGTTAAAACGCAAGTGTTTTTCCCGAGCGCCGCCTTACGATATTTTATGTCTTGTTCCGAGCTACAATCGTCTATCAAAAATAGAACGTGCGATCCTTTAAATCGAGCTCTATAAAATTCTAAAGCTTCGTTGAGAGACACCTTTTCTACCTCTAAATCGCATAGGTATATCTCGGGATCTGACCACAACCAACGTCTCTCGCGATAAGTCTTGTTGTTGCTTAACGTAGGACAAATAACTACGATATTTTCAAAGTGATCTTTATACTCAGTTTCTAATAGATCTAAAATATATTTGGTTTTACCCGAATTAGTCCTACCGCAAACTAGCGCGCAGTGTGGTGTTTTTGGAAACGTTTTATACATTGCTTATTTAAGGCTTATTTATAGTAAGGTAGATAATTTACTATTTTAAGAGTAACTACCGCTAAATCGTCCATCTTCTAGCACCAACTGACCATCCATCACCAAGAAAACGTAACATTTTAGAGCACCAGATGCCTCAGCCTCTCTTTCTAAATGGAGAGAAATACCGCCACCCACGTCTCCTATTTTCCTGCCAGAACCGTGACTTTTGTTGTCGTCGGTTACCCTCGTATCTAGCCAAAGACCGTAACTAGTGGTTAAGTAGGAGCCTATAGACATATCGTGCAAGCCCAAGTCTTTGCACACGCCGGCGCCAAATTCTGTATTAGAGTCGCCGAAAAACTTGGTAATCTCGTCCCAGTGTTGATAGCGCTTCATGCCCTGACAATACAATTGATTCGGCTTACCCTCTATCGTAACGTCTACTTTTTCGATCTTTGGATTATAAAAAATTCGAGGATCTTTTTCGCCCGATTCTTTAAATAAAAGAAGTATACCTTTGAGACTTCTAATGGCTTGATTGAGATTAATGTTCCAAGTAGTATCGGACTTGTTTAGCGTTAAAACCGTATATCTTTGAACTTTTTCGTATAGAAAATGAGTTTTACCTCGATATTTTTGTCTGATACTATCGGCCAATGTTTTATTAGTCACCGTTTCAAACTCGAGATCTAACCCCGAAATTTTATACTTCGCGTTAGAATCGGTAGATTTTACTACGCTCGAGTGATCGTTAAATGTAAATTCATAAGTTAGTCTATCTTTGAGTGTCGATGGACTAAAAGGCTGATGATCCGTAAGCATTTCAAAATCTAGAGGAATATAATATCGGTTGCCGTAGGCGTTGGCAATCGCTTTGTCTTTTCCACCATTCGCGCTAGCAACCCCATCGCTAGCGCCGATTCTGAGTTTCGTAACGTTGCTATCTTCGAGCCCTCGATACGCATCGTTCGCGCTGGCTGGTCGCCACAAGTCTTTATACATCGGCATCCGTAAACGCTACGAAATCTTTACCTTCTAGTTTGATTCTTACGCCACTAATTAAATTTCGGGCAACGTTATAATATAGAGTTCTTGCATCGTCTTCGCCAGTGCCTTCAGATTCTAAGTCTATATTAAAAGCTAATCGTACTGTACCCGGTACGACTACATCGTCTTGACTCAACATAGGAAATTCAACGATCAACAGACTGCCAGCCGACGCGGTACTAGGATTATGAGTAAGAACCAACGATTGCCTCAACCCCTTCAACGCTCTAGGATTTTTTAAACTTCTGTGTGGATTCAGTTTGCTTCCATAAATTGCGTTCATTTTACTTAACGAAACAAAAAAATAAAAAGTAAACAACTTTTAAACAAACATAAACTTTTAGATAAACTTATAAACTAAATAACCTAAAACAAAAGCAAAAACTTTTAAATAAACTTATAAACTAAAAATCCTAAAACAGCAGTGCCTCCTACGATAAATGCAATTTCACCATCTTTTTGACCTTCGCTGGGTACGTAAAAGTCCGACAATACAGGTTCGCGAGGTAATCGCATATCTTCGCTGGTTACTTCGTTATATAGTCTCAACGCCTCATCTACATTTTTGAAATCTTTTTGAGCCCTGGCTTCTTTATGTAGTCGATCGTTTAGATAATCTAGAACCTTGGTTCTTTGTTCTACCCACTCTTGTTTAGCTCGAGTTAATTGTTCTAAAGCGAGGTCGTGTCGTTTACGTTCTTCAGCCGACGACCCACCCATCTTCGAAAATAGAAAGTTCGATCCGCTAAACGCTAAAGCGTTTACAAGAGCTCCACCAATCATCATTAATGCACTCGCCATTTTTAATAAGTCGTTAAAATTTTTACAAAGTATAAAATAAAATGGAAACAAAATTAAGTAAAATATTTTACAGTCCTAGAGGATATTGGAAAGGTGCAGGAGCTATAAAAAATTTTTCGTTAAAAGCTAACGTACCCGAGCCAGACGTTAGAAATTGGTTGAAAAAACAAGCCATGTGGCAAATATATTTGCCAGCCCCCAGTTTTATACCGAGACCTACGAGCCTCAATAAGGTTATAGGGCGGCCTAATGAACAACATCAAGCGGATCTGTTGTATCTACCTCACGATGTAGTTAAACGTAAAAGATATAAATACGCGTTGACGATCGTCGATGTGGCCACTCGATATAAAGAAGCTGAACCCTTGACGAATAAAACGAGTACTCAAGTTGTGGAGGCGATAAAAAAGATTTACAAAAGATCGCCCTTGTCTTGGCCTCTCACGATAAAAGTAGACCCCGGTACAGAATTTATGGCTGAATTTAATACTTTGATGCGAACTCGCAACGTCGCAGTACAGAAAGGCGAGGTTGGTATTTCATAGAGCTCAAGGTATAGTAGAAAGATTTAATCGTACTTTAGCCGAAAGATTATTCGGCCATCAATACGCTCAAGAAATGTTAGAGCCTACCGAGCGTAGCCGCGAGTGGGTAAAAAGATTGCCCGATGTTATAAAGCGTTAAACGATGAAGAAACTAGATTGATATCGACTATGAAAGGTAAACCGCTAACTCCTCGAGCGGCTATGTCTCAGTTAGAAATAAAACAATTGAGTTCTTCGGGGCTCAAGATCCCCGAAGTCGCGCTGAGCGTAAATGACGATATCGTTAGATATCTTTACGCTCCTGGAGAGCTCGAAAAAGACGTTAGAAGAAGAGCTACCGATCCTATTTGGAGCTTAGAAATGTATACGATTAGAAGGAGAACGACAAATCCCGGACAGCCCGCGTTGTACTGGCTGACTCACGGCCCCAAGAGATCGTTCGTTAAGAAAGAATTAATGGTCGTTCCGTCAGATACTGAGTTACCACCTTCTTCAGCGACGTAAAATATCGTAAGCTAGATACCCAACCCCAGCAACAGCCATTAAACCAACGACTAAAGCAGTTTTTTCTTGTTCGTGCGAGTCTGGCGGTTGAGTTGGTGGCGTAGATATGCTCGTAGGAAGTGGCGGAGGGGGTGGTGGGGGTACTTGCGTAGCTACGACCGTAGGGAGTACATCTGAGATTAGAGGTGTAGGGGTTGGTGGCGGGTCTAAATCGTCTGACGGGTCTAAAGGGTCTAAATCGTCTAAATCGTCTAAATCGTCTAAATCGTCTAAATTCTGCTGGGTTACTACACGACTCTTTTTAACGGGAGAGGGTGGGGTTGGTGGCGGGTCTAAATCGTCTGAGTTCAAGTTGATGTTTAATCCTATCGATGCGCCGGGTGTAGCTATCTGTATATTATTATTGTAACCTTGGTGAATACCGACTAAAAGCTCCATATTTGATGGAATTAAGTACAATCCAGGGCTAATCACAAAGTTTAACGAGCTTCTAGCGTACTGTAAAGAATCTTGAAATCTGGTTATAGAAGATTCTAAGTCCGTATGGCTGTTGATGATATCTTCTACTATATTTTCAAATTGTCTTTGCGCATCTAATCCGGTACCTGCAGTTAGTATACTCGTTTTTGTTTGGGCTTGCGCACCGAGTATGGCGTACACGTACGTTCTAACGCTTTCGTTTATTTGTTCTATACCAACGTCGGTAAACGAGCTCTTCTGACGTATAAACTTTCTAAAACCGAGTCGTACAACGTCCGCAGATTGTCTGATATACGCGAGCGTAATTTTACTATAATGTTTCGCATCGCCCGACTCTACAAATCCCATGTAGGTGGCGCCGGGGTTCATAGCTTCATAATCGTATTCCCACAATTTATTAGCTGTCACATATTCACCCGTACTCGGGTCATATTCAGCCGAAACCTTGTAAAGCTTAATAGGGGTATAATTTTTACCGGGTACGGGTAAAGGTATATCTGGCGAGTACTTGTTTATGTTAAACGGGTCAAAATAAGCGGTACCTAATCCTCCAGAAGTTAAATCTACGGTCTGTTTAAAACTCACGTTTTTATCGACATTAAAATGTCGACAAGTATCGATATAAGCGCCTTTATCGATGCCATTGTCTAGATCGTCGAATACATTGTCTCCTGGAACTGGGCATTTTAGAAAGTAAAGTATCTTTCTTATCGTAAAATATACGTGAAACTTGAATAAAGCCGATATTACGGGGTTTTTATGAAGCAATAAGTCTAGTCCAACGCCGCAACCCGACGTCGCGCACCAAAATGCGAAGTTGAGTTGATTTTGATAAAACGTCATGGGGTCCGATGCATAGCGTTGTACCACTTCGTCGTGTTTTACGTCGGACATTTTATAAGCGCTAAATATATCAACTAGTCGAGCGATAAAAGACCTGTTGTCGTTGGTGTTTACGATGATGTTAAGTTGACTCAAGTGCATGTTCAACGGGGTACTCTCAGGGGTAATTGCTTCGTAGCTCGTCGTCGGGTCGTCTTGATCTCTAGCTAGATTCATGATATCTAGAGCATTCGTTACCGGTTGATTATTAGGGTCTAAAAATTTCACAAATTGAGCGAATTTCATTTTATTTTTAATAAACCAAATATTTTAATCTTTTACATAAAATGGAATCGCACGTTTTTGAAATGTTTGATGACGAACAAACTTTTAGTCTGTCAAAACCTATAGATAACTCAAAGGGGGATTACAGTATGAGTTTAACCAGCGCGATAGTAACCGCGGGCTTCTACAACATGGCTAGTAATAGCGAAATTCTCTATTTTATACATCAAATCGATCCAAACACTGGTAAAAAAACGGGTAGTACGGATGGTAAAATTGATATTCCTGCTGGATATTACGATATAGATTGGATCGAAGAGAGACTCAGTAAATTAGTTTGGTTAGAAGTCTCTGTAGATAAACTTAATAAAAAAATATCTTTAAATGTAACGGAAGAAAATAACGTTCTACGCTTTGATAAAAACATTAAACAATTGTTGGGGATAACGGTCAAAAACTTAGTTTTTGGCGTAGATTATGTAGGACATTATAATACAATGCCCGTCGATGCAATTTTTTTACATTGCGATCAGTTATCTACGTCTAATAATTTCTATAATGGAAGGGGAACGCACTTGCTAGACGTTATACCGATAACGAAAAGAGACGATACGCTCGTAGAGCGTGCAAGATTAACCGCTCGTAGACTCGTGGGTGATAAGATAAACCAACTTAGCTTTAGTATCAGAGACCGAGACGGCGATTTAATCAATAATCGAGGAAAAAAGATTAGTTTTAACTTGACGATAGGTAAATTTTAAGCGATTTTTGAAGATTTTTTAAAAAAATCTTTAGATTTTTAAAATGGAATCGCACGTTTTTGAAATGATCGGTAACGAACAAACTTTTAGACTGTCAAAACCTATAGATAACTCAAAGGGGGATTACAGTATGAGTTTAAACAACGCGATATTTACCATCGGTTTCTATAATATAACTCAACGTATGACTATAGAATGGAGTTTATTTGCTGAACGAGAGATAACTAACGGCGAAACGGTAATTCCACCTGGAATTTATGATATCGATGGGTTAATAGACGAACTTAATAAATTAACTGTGATCAGAGTTTCCGCTGACAAGATTAATAGAAAAGTTGTTTTTAATGCTGGTAGTGTCTCACTACCGGAAGGTACAATAATTACCATTAGATTCGATCCATATACTCAAAAAGTGTTGAGTCTACCGGGAGTATGGTTACCCCTTAATGGCGAACTTGTAGGGTATTATAATATGAATAATGCGAATGCAATTTTTTTACATTGCAGCGAATTATCTACGTCTAATAATTTCTATAATGGAAATCATACGGACTTGTTAGACGTTATACCGATTACATCCGATTCGGATGTAATCGCGTCGTTCCAGAATAAAAGAAAAACTGTCATACCGCTAATTAGGAGTAACATACCCGAACTGAGTTTTTCTTTAAGAGACTGCGACGGTGAGTTAGTCGAGAATAACCATAAGAAATTTATTTTTCGATTAGATATTTATCGATCGTCTCGTTCTGGTTAGAACGATGACCGTAAGCCAGAGTGTCTATACCATTAGGTAAAATATATCTCTTTGTATCTAAAGGATTTAAAGATTGCTTGACTTGAGCCTCCGTGTATATCATGTGGCGCTCTGTTCCAAAACGAATCATCTTGTTTGAATAGCATTCGTTCGATAAAACGCATCGCTTGTACTTTTCGTAAGATAGATCGTTGTTTATAACCACTCGGTTTACGCCTTTGGCCTTTTTTAATACGACGTCTCCATATAAAATCGAGTACATCTTCGATCTGATGCAAGTAGCTTCGCTTATGACTTTTCCTCCGCATTCGTCTTTAAATTTACCGATAACTTTCTTGTTAGTATCGTCGTATAAAAAGTGGTCTTTCTCGTAGTTAGAAAAATCGTACAAGTCAGACTGTTTTTCCAGATCCCGATAAACGTCTTTCGTATAGATAATCAAAAGCAGCGAGTCCGTGTCTGTATACATCAATCTTACTTTATCACCGTACGTCTTTTTTAATTGGTTGTAATAAAAGTCGTACATTAGAGTCTTTGATAAATCTAAGATACTAACGCCGCAATAGATGGGTTTATTTAAATACGTTTTCTTTTTGTACGATTCCACGAATGAGAGACCGCATTCTTTAAACGCTGTAGTAGACTTGTAACAAGGTTTAGAAACCATCTCTTTGTATTCTTTTACTTGATCGTTTCTCAGTAGCACACCATCTATTCTATTTCTGACATTTTCCATCGTTTTGCCGAATACAGAATTATTCATTAATTTGAAAAAGTCTTTTTCAAAATCCGACTTTGCTTTCGTTCTGAGTTGCGTGTTTTTATCGATGTACGATTTCATCCAAGGTTTTTGTTTAAATTGTAACGCTCGATGTACTTTAGTTAGTTTTAGGCCTAGCCTCAAACACTGTTTCAAATTGACGTAGTGCAATACATATTTTTCTTTTCGATATAGCGTACCGGTTAATTTTTTTACCTTAGCGCCATCTCCTATCTCACTCGCCAACTCTCGTTGATACTCCGATAACCATTCTTCAGGTATGATTATATTATCGGCGGCTAAAGGATAATCGTTGTGTAGATCGTGTAATTCGGCTGGATATTCCAGGTCAACTTCGAACATATATCCCGTTGAAGCCTTATCTTTTAACGCCATGATACGATCGTGGGTAAATTGACTCGTATTGACCCATTTAAATCCGCCGTAAGGTAGCGGTCGACTCATGGCCCATCCGTATAGGTTGTTGGCGTCTAGATAGAGAATATACGAATCGGGTTTATCTCGATCGTAATCTTTCAGGTACTTATTGTTGGCCTTAGCATAGCGCGTACTACCAACGCTCGATATTCCTCCCCTTTTTGCTTTTTCAAAAAATAGATGTTTATCTATATCGGTTAATAATTCTAATTCTATTTTAGTATGTCTCAGCAACGCGTCCCAACTTAAACCAGGTGCTGTGAAGTAGTTGGCTGGATCCAACTTGTAATTCGTTCTACACATTTGTCTAAAATTCTCGAATACGCCGGCTAGTAATAGAGTATCCGCGGTTACGTACAAGTCGTGGTATTCGCCCATGTTTTTGATGTTAAAGGTCCGCCATACTCGTTGCGCGCGCGAGTAGTCTTCGTCCGTTATATGTTTGTCCTTTAGAGCGCTGTAAAAAGATTCTTTCGGCGGCAAACTACTCTCGCTAAATCGTTCAAAGCTGTCCATGTACTCGTAGGGATATACACCCTTTTGTAATAAGAGGTCCGCGTTTTCTTCACCATAACGTTTCAGGAGTAGCCTAAAAGCGTCTCTCGGGCAAGACGTTACCAATTTGTCGAGACCGCTAGACATATAATGAAACGAGTCGATAAATCTATATTGACCGATCGAAAATGAAATGTATTTTTCTGAATTTTTGGGTATACACCAGATATCTCGTTGAATATCTCGAGAAATACCCTGCATGATCAAGTGCGCGTCATAATTTTCTAAGTTGTGAAAGACGACCGGTATTTTCGTTTCGTTGGGTTTTACTCGTAATTTAAGATTACAGTAAGCGTGCGCGGCTCCTCTGTACTTGCCCGTAGTGTGACAATGATCTCTTACTTTTCGAAATTTGTTAATTTTCTTTTGGCAGAACATACACGTTTTCTCGACGTATCCCTTTTCGTTTTCGTACGTGTATTCTTCCAGTTCTTCTTTACTTTTAGGTTCTACGGGCTTGCAGCACTGGCAATTACACGAGTAATTTGGATAAATTGGTTTTTCGCAAATCCAGCACTCGTTAGAGTTTAGGTGAATTTTTTCTTCTTTTAGCGTATATATTATCGGCTTAATGCGAGCTAGTAATTCATTAATCTTAGGTTCGAGTTCTTGCAACGAGGTTATAAAATTGTCTATAGCGCGTTCACCTCTATAAGTCTTTCGCTTGACCCGTCGACCATCGCATCTGACTACAACGTACGAATAACCGCAGGCTCTATGTTCGTGAGTTTTACTCGACGGCTCCTTTGTTTTTTCGTGGGGCACCAAGATAGATTCAAAATCCGCGTATATTACGTAGGGTGCATCTTGTAAATTCTTAAAGTTTTTAAACATTAATTTGCTTTTGTCCAAGTATTTGTTCGCGCTTTCATGCGGCATTTTAACGGTAGATAAAGCAGAGTCTATTCCTTCGCAATCTTTTACGTGTCCATCTAGCTTCTCTTTCGAATTAAAATGGGTTAAACATCTCAAGCAAAACAGTTTACGATGTTGACTATTGGTAACGCCAGATAAGAATCTAGGTAAGTCACTTATCCAACAATAATGACCGTCATATAATAGCAAACTGATAGTTTCTATATCGTATGGTCTTTTAGATAAATATAGCGGATATATCAAGCCCCTTTTATCTTGTGGATAGGTTTTATTTTTGCAGTCTGTGTCGTATCCTAACACGTTTATACTTATATCGTTTTGTCTTTCTATTCTCGCTATCTGATTTATAGGTGTGGGGAAGTCTATGTTGGTGAAGTTTAATCCATCATCGGTTTTATAAGTAGAAGTTCTGTTTTTTTGAAAATCATAATTCGGGTTGGTTGCTATTTGGTTTTTAACTCTATCGGTATATATACCTAGGGCGGCTCTTAAACACCATCTTATACACTCTTGATCTTCGTTTTTGATGTTGACGGTTGCGTGTTTGTTAGTTACATACTCGGGTAGTTTTACGTAAGAAGCGCCTACCAGAGGGTTAACTCTGTTTATGTTTATGTAAAACGCGTGTAAAATTTTATCTATAGTCCAACCACTTCCTTCATTCGTATATTTATCTATCTGAGATAATATCGTTTCGTATTGCTGCCTGATAGTCGTAGCTATCTCGCTCTTGTTTAAGACTCGATTTTGGTAACTAAAATGAGTAGCGGTTTGTGTTGTAGTCTTAATACCTGATTTTTTTACATACTTTATTTTCATAGCGATCTGTAGTTTCATCGTTTTTATTTTTATTAATTCAGCTATGATTTTGTTTTTGATCATCGACGTATGGGTGTTGTAAAATTGCTCTGGATCGTCGATAAACAGACTCGGAATCAATTCCAAATTTCTATAACTGTTTTCAAATCTTCTAGTCTCTCGAAAGTCTGCTTCTCGAAAAGTATTTTGCTCCTTAAATCTTTTTATAGCTTCGACGTAATCTTTTTTTATCGCTCGACCATTTCTACCCGTTGAGACGACCCGAATATTTTTATCGTGCGCGAGTTGCGCTAACGAAGATTTAGATCGTATTCTCAAATTTTTTAATTTGTCTTCTTCTTCTTTTATAGCTCGAATATAATCTCGCCTGATATACGTATTACGGCGTCCAGTTGGTGTTCCTAAAGATAAGTTATACTTATCGATATATATTTTTAAAGATATTTTGTTCCATCTATTGTATCCTCGAATCATGGGTTGTGTCTCCATCTTTTATAATGGCAATATAATATTTTTTTTTAAAATAAAAAATTATTTAATTTTTTTTGGCTTGTGACAAATCATGTTATTTTAGAGCAATATCATTTTCGCCCGGGCGCCCCGGCGTTTTCGTACGCTTGTGGACTATGGAAAACACTTCTTATTTTCTTGATTTTGTGCAAATTTTGGTGTGTAGTACCCCAGCAAAATTTTGGGTGATTTTTAGGCGATTTTTAGACTATTTTGTTTTTAAAAAATTTGACGTATGTACCTACAGTAAAATTAGAGAGAAAAGTGAAAAAACAGGATTTGTCGCTGAATCGGCATCTTCCTTACTACTCTACCTGATATAATTCCGGACAACATCCTATAGCAAACGACACTGACGCAACATAAGTGTAGGCCTATAGTAGGCCTAGACGTTTGTCTAGCTGTTAGAACTTTGTACTTGGGAACCAACGGTAATGTCAAGTTATAATCGGATCAAAGTTCTTCAGCCCGGCTTGTAATATGGCTGGCTCCAAGAGTAGCCGTAACAATCAGCAGCATATTACAATGATATTTGTAAAACGTCATTACATTAAAACACATTCATTACAGGTTAGTGTATGTGGTACAGGTACGTGCTCATTATACATTAAAATGAATTAAACTGCTGCAAACTGCTTACTGACTGAATTGACCTAAAATATACAAATCAAAACAATTAGCTGGCCTAACGTATCGAACTTATTAAAGCAACTTCTTTCTCAAAGGCAAATAGCAGTGTACAAGAAACAAACAAACATGTAGGCAGACTTGTATGACTCGGACTCGGACTCGGACTCGAGTCCGACTCGAGTCCCATTTTTCGTGACTCGGACTCGGACTCGAGTCACGACGACAAATGACTCGGACTCGGACTCGGACTCGGACTCGACCTGCGTGACTTGTAACTCGACCCCCAAAAATACCATAAAGAACTCTTTTTAACAAGAAACTTGCAACTTCTTTGAGCAAGCGATACAGGCAGCGTACGCATCTCGAGATCTCATGTATAATACATGCGTGTGTGCGGTTGGCTTGTTTCCGATATATTATTGATTAGGGAAATCAATGTATCGAAACATGTACCCTGGCGTCCACATGTGATACTGCGTGAATACATGTTGATATTGTCCGGTGTAGCGTGAAATTTTGTCACCATGAAATATTGTAGTATCCGTTCCAGGCACAGACTGACTGGCGCCTTTCCAGGCAATGCATGTAGCTTTGAATCATGTGTGTTGCTGTACACTGTAAAAACGTTGGGTAAAACATAATTGGGAAACTGTTATTTACCCAGCATTGGTATTAATTTACCACATTGTTGGTTAATTCAGGTAAAAATGGACCAATTATTGGGAAGAATTTGCCCAAGATTTTGGGTTCTTGATATGTTGCCCAACATTGGGCAAAATATCTACCCATTTTGACCAACATCTTTTACAGTGTATGAAGCATCTGAGTCGCAGCTGGTTACCCTCGTTTATATATCTGACGTACTGTGTAAAATTCTTATTGTATCATTTGGTTAAAGGCTTCGACATGGAAAGTGTAAATTAACCCCTTGTTTGTAAAAGTTCCGTTTCTTATGTTAATTAAATAAAGGACAAGGTATACAGGTCTCATCTAGATCGAATGACTTCAATGGCTAATCTCCTGGTATATTTGACATACTGTGTATGGTACATTAATTTCTAGTTCATTAAATTAGAGAATACTGTATAGATGTACATCAATTTCTAGTTCATTAAATTAGAGAAAAGCTGTAAAAGAAAATGGAACCATTTACACTGTTAGCTTTTCGCGGTACCTCAAAATGTATTTCCAATACAGTAGTTAAAGGTGACTCGTGACTCGGACTCGTGACTCGACCTTTGTGACTCGTGACTCGGACTCGGACTCGAACTGTATGACTCGGGACTCGGACTCGGGACTCGGACTCGGACCCGAGAGTGGTGACTTGGACTCGGACTCGGACTCGGACTCGGACTCGGACTCGGACTCGGACTCGGACTCGGACTCGGACTCGGACTCGGACTCGGACTCGGACTCGGACTCGGACTCGGACTCGGACTCGGACTCGGACTCGGACTCGGACTCGGACTCGGACTCGATGTTTGGTGACTCGAATACAAGTCTGCATGTAGGGAACACACAAGCAATAGGTGGGTGGAGAAACACAAAGAGAGATTAAAGACCAAAGGAGAGTGGCAGTGGGTGAACATTATTATACATTACTTGGAGACAAGGCTCTGGTTTGCGATTGTGATTTGTCAATTCCGTGGTCGTCAAAATATTTCGTCAAAAGTATACTAAAAGGAATGTACCAGACATATGGGCAGTAATTGGAAAAAAGCACCCACCCACCCACACAAGTGTGTAAACGCCTTCAATCGGGGACCTCCTATTGTCCTAATGTTATCGGCCCAAGCCCTTCGGAGTGGGGTGGGGGGCACAATATGCCACTCCCCGGTACGTTTTAGCCCAAAACAAGTCCCGATGTCTGCACTACAAAGCAGGTCGTTGGGTTCGATGGACGTAACTTTTTCGGAAAGCCCTCGGTATACATTTCATCAGAAATACCTTAGACAGTTTACCCGTTTATATTGGTTGGAAGCCCGTCATGTGCTCGCTGGTTCCACATAACACGTACATAATACGTGCATAGTACACATATAGTATACATCCAGCACGCTCATTGGTTAACTCTATCTCTTGTAGCTGTTTATGTCTGAATATCTATTCCTGGTTCCAGTCGTTTCAGCAGAGGAAAAAGGAGACATAAAATAGTACTGAAGAAGTAGATTCCAGCAAGTACGCAGAAGACTGTGGTATAGCTCGCTGTTACATCAAATAGCCAGCCTGAAAATACATCAAGGTTTAATGACTACATTAAAGTCAAGTTTCTCGACTTACTTTGGAAGAAAGCTGAAGAACATAATCATCATAACGACTTGGCTTTGTGTTGTTAAACAAAGCGGACGATCAAGTCTGACTTAAAAGGCTCTACCGAAGAAATTCCACCAATAAAACTTCTAGACGTCATTTATACTGTAGTCAAAACCGCAAGGAAGAATATAAATCGGTACCGGGTACCCGAGTACCCGACCGTTCATGTCAGGAACCGGTTCCAGTTTATGGAATCGAGTACCGTACAACTTCACTTTATCGCATAGCAACTTCCCAGACAATGAAAAAAGGAAAGGTTTCGAATGTTATTTGTCAGGAATTTTCATAATTAAAACCCGACTAGATGCGAAAGCAGCACAGATTTCACGTTTATGAGCTCACGAAAATTGACAATAAAGGACATTTACCGGTCGTGGTTTTTATAGTCTGGGTATGGATAAAGAGCCTCGACGAGACATAATAGCATGCCCCATTCCACAATAAATACAACTATAAAGCTTCCGTTTTTTTTATGATATGCCGGCGCATGCACGTGCCGGAACATGTAATGGCGGAGTAGTGATCATGTTTACTGGACAGGCATGAGATTTTTCAGACTTTTGTCTGAAATCAGACTTTTGAATCTCAGAGAAAGACATTATTACAACTTCCGGGATTGGAAGTTTTTGATTGGGTTTCTTTGACGGGTACCCGGTACCCGTAGGTTTTTCAATCGGGTACCCGGTTCTTTTACTACCAGTAAATGCACACCCCTAAATATGAAACGTGTTTATACATGGGGGCTTTAACCACTATCTCACGTTAATCTAAATTGCATAAACACGCTTAGTCTGATCCCCTGATCGAATGATTCCGTGTCATACTTTTGATAAATCTTAGGTGAGGTTGTTACAACAGTTTAAAATAGATCATGAGGTACAATGTCAGTTCGAGTGACGTCATCACAGTGGCAATATTCAAACAGATATTTAAAAAAATGGCTAAAATACTGCAAGAGTATAGCATTGATCTTTGACATTATATTTAATTAAAAATTCAAAAATGTCAGGATTAACAAGGAGCCGGAAAGACATAGTTTAATATGCCATGGCGAACATCAACGATAACATCTCAATGTTGCCAAACACGAGTTTGAAAAACTTCGTATAATGGAGGATTTCTTCAGGTTTTTGTTAAGTGGCATTCGCGCATACCGATCCCACGTATCCTCGAAAACAGTAAGAGTCATCAGATCTGGAAACCAGACTAAAACACAATACACAAGTCATGTGGAATCAGGTAACCAAATGTGAATTTTCTCCTGATAGTTTTAGACAGAATTAAAATTCAACTGATTCAATCCTAATCATGGAGGGTACCAGCATAGTTTACTAACAGCGTGTTCGATTACCCGCGCTTACTCGTGCCTCAAAAATCGGGGAAAGTTGCACATGCGCAGTACGTTAGAGTAAACGAACGATCTTGGGTTACTCGAGTGACGTCATCGCGGCTTGTGACAACATCTCTGCAGGCCTGGTGGCTGTGACCAGCTTATAATTAGTTTTTGTATTTATTTTTTGATCATTTATTGACAAATAATTGGCGTTTGTTAATTGTTTCTCTTTTAAATGACTCATAGAATTTTTGTTATTTTTATAACAAATTGATAAAAAAATGAATGAGGCTAAAATTTTCAATTACAAAAATTTGCAATTTAGCAATATGGTCACAACTTTTTAACAGAAATTGTCCTCCAAAATGACCACAAATTGACAAATCATGACAATTGACCCCTCAATATATTTCTATTTTGTTTACTCTTTCCAGTGATATAATATTTAACAGAATTGAAGTAACTTAAAATGTTCATGCATCTGCCTTGTTAGGCGGAGTGTGTCAATGATTGATGGACAGACAGAATCGGAGCCCCATATTAAAGTGGATTGGTTTTAAATAAGGTGACATACTGGCCTGAAGCCATGGTGCTTCATTCCCAATATGTACACATTTACGTCAATCGTCCAGAGTAATTTGGAAAGAAATATTTGTCGCTGTTTTGAATTAATTTCCCACCGCTGGCGCATCGCCGGACTTGGCAACCATGTTTTAGCATGGCCTTATGGGATATTTACCCAACTAACCGGCTCGGCGAGTCGGTTAGTAGGGCCAGGCCCGAGTAAGCGCGAGAAGTCACGTGAGAGCTAAATCGAACGGGCTCGCGCTTGCACGAGTAAGCGCGGGGTAATTAGTAATTGAACGCGGTATAAGAAAACGGACTCTGTGTCAAACTCTTAGGCAAAATCTTATTTGTTGTCTTGATCACAGCTCTCTCTCTCTCTCTAAGTTCACTGACCCGTAAGGTTTCTCCAGTTCCAATTTGAATACCAGTTTCTCCATTCGGCCCTGTGTTGGCAAAAGGGTGTATCTCAAAAAGATAACACAGGGAGGGCCGCATTGTGGACAGAACAGAACAGTTTTTAGCCAAAAAGTGGCCTACTGCACATGCGCTGTACAGTCGTTTTGTAATTCTGATGTGGCTTTAACCCAAAAGACATAATGGGGCGGAGAGCACAGTATGCACTAGGTCCTAACGGCAACATCTCTGAAAAAAGTAATGGGTTGTGAAGGTGGGTCCCACTTCTACAAAAAAATAAGCTTCAAATATTATTTGAACATACCCAACACGATGGGTCCAGTCAGACATCCTATGCCACTGAAGAACCACACCCATCCTATGCTCACTGCGAAGTTCTCGAGACCAACGAAGCTCCGGGTAAGAAATAATATAATGGCTGAATAAGCTCCCGTCGTGAAACCATGCACCAAAGATGACACGGCCAACAGCACGTAAATGTCGGATATAGCGAAGAGAAGTGATATCCCAGCAGCAGCAAGGCAGATTGCGAACACGACCTCAACGGCGACGTTCCGCCAGCTGATCAACGTCCCATGTCCCAGGCGACCCAGCAGACTGCCGATACCGAAGAACGTTAGCAAGAATGCGGCACTGGAGGGCGCCACACCAGCGCTCTGCGCGCGCGGAATAATGAATATCACGTAACCCACGTAGGGCATCATAAGCAGTGCACATATAATACCCAAGAGGAGAGCTCGGTAACTTTTTGCAAACACGTGCAGCCCCAACCAAAATGAGAGAATTCTGAACAGCCTGACGATCTGTCCGGGCTTGTTTGAAATATTAAGCACACTACTACCTGCACCTTCCTCTGTTGTGAAATTCAAAACGACTTTGTTTTCTGTGATTGATGCTTCCGGCTCTTCAGTAACGTTACAAGCTTCTCCAGTGCCAAAGTCATCTTCACCTTCAATAGCCATGTTTTGATTCAAGGTCTCAACTTCGTTTGACGCACCACTATCACTTGAGCTGGGCGCCAGCTTTGATAACTTGACTACTGCTCGTGGTCTGAACAATGCAGCACACACAACGATATTCGCGGTCATTGTGGATGTTATCAGAATGGCGCCCCTCCATCCATAGCTGTCCAGGAGAAGTTGTAGGAGCGGAGATGCGGCCATGATCCCGGTTCCAACACCGGAATACGCAATCGAGTTTGCCAATTTGTACTTTTCTTTGAAATACAAAGCAACTGCGAACATCCCCGCGTTCAAGGAAATTCCCATACCGCAACCTGCAAAGAGAAACAGATACGTATCGTTTGAAGCTTCACGAAGGCAAGTAATTCATAGACAGAACGGGTAACAGTAGCGTATCCAGCTTTTTGTGTCAGGGAGAGCAAACAACGTCTGAACCGTCTTAAAACCGTCGCAAAAACACTATTTCCTTTTGTATTTTTATGACGCCTCAAATGCCGCCACGGGGGCAAGTTGCCCCCTATGCCCCCCCCCCCCCCCCCCCCCCCCCCCGCTGGATACGCCACTGACGGGTAAGTTGATATCAAAATCAGGAGTACAGCACTTGATATTGTTCCTACACACTAACCCATCCCGATAGACTAAGCATACGTTTACTCGTGAGGACACCTTCCAGACAAAAGAAAAACGTGAGGACAGTATTATTCCTTTTCTTATACCCTCCTTTTTGTCCTCACCAGAACGTCAATGACAAAACATGTATAGCATAATATACCTCATACATGTACCTATCTATTTAAGTAATTTAGATGTATATAAGTTATCATAGCTGTAGCATATCTAGACATTAATACTTAGGTTAAACGTAGGAATTAGATTAGGGACATTTAAACACACTCCATCGTGTTACTGGTAATTTGGTGTTGGCAGTAGTACAGCCACCCATTAGCCAGCACACACGCCGTACATAGCCAGTACACACACAAGATCTCCGCCAGCAGGTTGTATAACAAGTCACGGAGAGAGGTATGTATACTTGTAAATTATTAACTGATATTTAGTAGGCCATATCTCTTCAATTGTATTAAAAGATTATTAAAAGACAAGTCCCTAACAAGACTATAGTCGCTGTTTGGTCTCGTTAAATGTGGTTGTAAAGTGACAGGACAAACATCGCCATTGCCAAAAGTGGTCGGAAGACAGGAACGAGGCATTGCAATGAAGCAGATGTTGTTACAGACCGTTACCCAAAAGATGACATCAAATTTCGCAAAGAATACAATAATTGATAATGCTTTATTACCTGCTATTGCGGCCGTGACGTATAGCTGGCCGATAGTCTGTACCCAGTAGCTGCCGAAGAAACCAAGCCACGACAAAGCTCCACCAAGCATCCCTGAGAATCGACAGCCGAAGCGCTTGGTCAATACTCCCCCGATTAGACCTAGACATGTAATGCAGGCGAATAAAGTAATCGATATTACGAGAAATACAACTCCTCACAAAATGTTACCCCCGGAAGAGTAATAAGGAATGTTCCCAGTTTTTGAATAATCATCGCTTGAAGTTGTGCATACGTTAAAGAAAATCATGCCGAAATCAATTTTGAGACTTTTGTTTTCTTGAACAGCTTTAGCATCATGAAATCTCCAGGTGAAATTTTGTTTTGAAAAAATGGACAGATAAAGTTGATCAAATTGACTTTTTCGTGGTTTAGCAGCGTGCGCACTTTATACATAATGCATATAGTTTTTTTCGAAACAGTTTTTTTTCAAACATGATCTCTGCAGCAGGGTGTTGTTTCTTTCTCGTCATATTGTCGGATTGGAATAAGTTTAATACAATGATAAAGTTTATCGCGGAAAAAGCCCATAATGCCTCTGTATGTCAATTCAAAAAGTCAAACTTGGGAAATATTCCTCAATACGCTATCTATAGTGTCACAGATTGTACGAAGAAGACACGCACAACTTCAAGGTATTACTCCAGAATGATATAATAAGTTGTATACTTTGCGGTTTACGTCGGGGACCGGGAATATGGCACATTGTAGACACTAAACGTACCACAAAAAACACACGTTGACGACATGGTGCTCTGGACAGCTGCGGTATCCTTGGCGCTGGTGTTAAACTCGTTCTGCCAGCTGAGATAAAAGACACCGCAGCCGGGGATAATCCCCGCCGTAAGCGCATTGAGGACATGAGCAGCAAGGACGACTACGATTCCCCAACCACCTTCACGGACGGCAGAGGCCGTTCTACCCCCGGCAGGTGGTGCGGATGACTTGGCCATTTTGTTCAGACGATGGTGCAGAAGATATAATTTCTATTGGGTGCAAATATATAGTTATCAGTGATGTGTTAAGGTTGGATTTGTACTTAATCCTTCAATGACCAGTTTTATTACCCCTGAACGATTTTTCCTATGGACATGAGATTTAGTGGTTTTTACAAAATTTCGACTTTATTCGAATAATGGGATTCGAGGTGGCCACCGTGAACGCTCACCCCCCCCCCCCTCCCCTCCCCCCATTTTCAAGCGTTCGATCGAGGCACCTTTTGGTATTATTTTGGAAATTCTGAGCAGTGTCTGCACTGAGAATAGCCATACGATTATTCGCTACATTTCAATAATTTATTGGCATTTATTGTCAAATGTCCTATTTCAGGGTAAAATCTATAAAAAACAAGAATACATTCCCTAAAGCTAGGAAAAAAGTTCAACACGCTCTTATACTCTCACACTCAAATTTAAACGCGATTGAATGGAAATTGTAGACCTATCAACAAGGAATGGTTGTGAGTCCGGAGAAATGGTAGACTTGAGACGCTGGTGGCAGCAGACATAACAGTCCTTTTTTATACTAGTTCTGAGCATGCGCGCGTAGTTCCGAGCATGCGCACGGCAGGTAAGAACAATGGAAAAGGACCACTTCCTTTGCTGTCCGTGTGAAATAGAGCTCCATAAGAAATGTCAGACCGTTGTACATCTGCCTTTCCGAGTACGTAGGGCTACGTTTATGACTCCTTCATATTACCTGGATATCTTTCATCGTTTTGACCATCATCCTTCTCGTGGTCTTGGTGTGTATGTCAGTGAAACTGTTGCTCGTTAATCCTCTCTTGAATGTAGCTCTCAAGAGTACGTATGTTTTCGTCTCGCCCTTCTCAATTCCACTACTTGCTTGTTTGTTTTTTCCCACCATCTTCTTTCTGCTGGATGCTATATCTGAAAGCACTATTCGTGCTATTTCTCAACATCCTGCTGCTCAGAATATTGTGTTTGGTGACTTCAGTGTTCACCACAATTAAAGGAGTGGCAAATTCATTATCGTGACAATGACAATCGTGTACACTCTAAAAACTGTGCTGAGCAATTAAACACAATCTTGCTATCAGTTGTAAACATGTTTAGAACATTACGTGTCCAATTCCTAAACATCAACGTTTAATGGCTAAACACTGCAGTCAATACAAACTGATAGCAAGAAAGTGTTTAGAAAAGTGTTCAATTGCTAAACACAGCTTTTACAGTGTGCTGAAACTTGTAATATGTGTCTCCCAGGATCTCACTCAGATCACATCATCCCCAACTCATGTCTCTGATCGTCCATCCGATGGCAGGTACCTGCTTGATCTGTTATGTGTGTTTCTTTTCTGCTATTGGTATTGCAAAGAGTGCTTCCATGCGAGTTAGTTATCTTGGTCGAGCTCGGAAGTATCTACCTCCTGATGTCGAGCTCAGAAGTATCTAAATCATGATGCTATCCTTTATTGTTTAAGACAGCAGTACGTTGGCTGTACAGAAGCGCATTGGTAATTTTGGTTGGAGAAGAGTAGAGCTCATCCTTACATGGGCGTTAATCACGGGGGGGGGGGGGGGGGGGTACGTTTTTGACCCGGGGATGGGCCATTGGATCATCCCCCCCCCCCCCCCCCAGATTTGTGTGGTGAGAAAAATACTGATTTTGAGGTTATCTTGTAAACTTTCCAACAGTCAAAATGTAAAACAATAATGTGTGCACATGTGCACAGCCTACATAGGCTAGGATAATCCGACCTTTTTATCATGAACAGCGAGAGAAGCTTGTTTTCCACAGTAGTTCTGACATTACTTTAATCGGTATTCTTTGAGGGGTAAATAACCGAATGTGGTTATCGTTTTCACTACAGTCTTATACACATAAGATGGGCTTATCTACGCGAAATAATAGATTTTGTCACAATGCATGTATTTTGACAACATTCTTTACTTGGGAAACACAGGTTTGGTTCTACTCGTGGTATAAATACAACTTATGGGCAACGCCAATAAGTCACTTTATATGGGAGCGGGATAAGACCATAATAGGTTTAGGGAGTGGCCTTCTATTGCGAAATACCGTAACTATAACAATGATGGCTTGGTATGCAAAGTCACTCGAGCATGACAGCTAGGCAGAAAGCAATTTTCACAGTGCAATCGCAGTTGGAAAGACGCGTTTGGAGGTCGGTATGTGTGTGTGTGTATGTGTGTGTGTGTGTGTGTGTGTGTACGTGTCAATGGTGCAGAGTGAGCTCGTTTATGTGACTGGGAAGCCACGCTTCGAGGACGCGTTGCAAATCGAGGTCGTCCTCGATTTGCAATAACGTTAAAAATGGACACTTCATGCAAAGTAATGACGACCAGTGAAATATTTCGCTTTTTAAAAGCAGTCCTCGGTGTACGGGAGTGACGCGCGGAGTGTGACTTTACACGCCCTTATTTCACCCCGGAGAATCGCTTCAGATGTGCCCGGTAATGTAAAGAGCGCCCTCTCTAGTTCTTCGTGAGGGAGGATGCGCGCTTAATTAAAGTTTATTAAATGAATTCAAGCGGAACGCGTCCTCTATCTCTTTCGCGTTCCTCCATGCTCTTCGTGAACACGCATCTTGAATTCTGGTGAGTACATATCCTACAAGCTTTCATTTTATTACTAATTAATTGTGTGTGGAAAATCGCCCTAAAATGACGATGTTCTGAGAAATGTATGCTCTCAAATGAAATAACGTTAAAGCCCACAGAAATGATGGTGTTTACCAATGGAGGAATAAGCCATAAATCCGTCCACCACCTAAAACCTCGTGCACAAAGTCTATAAGCCATGACCGAAAAAGTCGCATATTCGTTGGCAAGAAAAATGTGTGAATGTTGCCCTTCTAAATTGGCACTTATTCTTCACATGTTCAATTTTGGGTAGGCCTAGTTGTCATAAGCCAATTACTAAAGAAGGGGAAAATACATGGTGGCTGGCTGCGGCTGTGGAACTCTTTGAGTCTTTCCACTCCTACTTTCAAGTTTTAATACTAGGCCTACATGTAGAAGTAATACGTATGCTTTGTATGATTGATTATTTTCAGTCTGTCCATGTGTTTCTACATGCCACTCATGGAAGTTGGGTTAACAACATGGAATGCAGGGATCAAGACACAAAATTAGGCCGTAAAGTAAGTACTCCAGCAGAAATAGGGTTTGATTTTGGGGCATTTTGGGTCATCTCGTACCCGAGTTAACTCGCACCCGAGTCAACTGGTACTCCCTCCTTTTGAATGGAGTATGAATGGACAGTTCCAACAAAAACTTTAAATGTTACCATCAAAACGTCTACAATAATGGTAGTTACGCCACCAGAGATGTTTAAGATCCTGGTACATGATAACTTAAACTCTGGAATACAAGTCGAGATGTACTGTTCATTGGTCATCAGTCATCTTCCATGATACAGATGCTTTTTTGGCCCCCAAAATAATCAAATATTTGAAGTCTCGGGTACGACTTGACTTGACTTGGGTGTAAATTTTGGGGTACGAGTTGACTCGGGTACGAGTTAACCCGCGTATGAGTATACCCCAGTCATAGCTCCACCCAGTGCCTGTGTGCCCCCCTCCACCCCCAACAAGCCCTAAGTCACTCATAATTGACCCCCCATCCCCTTATCCCAAATCCACCCCCCCCCATCCCCTTATCCCCAATCCACCCCCCCATCCCCTTATCCCCAATCCACCCCCCCCATCCCCTTATCCCCAATCCACCCCCACATCCCCTTATCCCCAATCCACCCCCACATCCCCTTATCCCCAATCCACCCCAACCATAGACAAAATAGAATAGCATGCATCCAATCCACAAACATAATTTTTTTAAAGAATACCATTATTTGAATGTTATCGGTAATATGAAAGATATGACAATGGTCATAAATGGGTCAGTCCACAGGGTTGGGACACGGTGTGTGATATGACCATATCATTAACCCTAACAGTCCTGAATCCTCCAATTTCAATAGGATTTTCCACAACACACTTTGGGTGTTAGGGTTAAAACCATCATTACATTTAATTCATGTAACATCCATCTTTGGGTGTCGGGTTATTTGAGAGTTTTCAATCATGTAAGTTATATGTTAACCAAAAATGAAAAAAAAGTGTCATTTCAATGTAAAAAACATAAAGGAATTGTTGGACACAGTGTGCATGTTACGTCTATTTTACATTGTAAAATAGACGTAACATGCACACTGTGTTTAACATTTCTTTTGTTATGTTTTTTAACACTTTAATAAATTAATATGGGAAATTGATTACGTACACTAATTAGAAGACACACTTTGCAACACTAAAACACCTTTTAATGTAGTCAGTGTCCACATGTTGCAGAGATACCAAGAATTTGAAGAATCTGTGCAGACGTAACATGGACACCATGACCATACACGTATTTCTGCTGTTGTGCTGCGTTTTGATATTGAATACCATAACAAATGTTTTTGGTGTTGCAGTTTGTGTATTTCTAGAAGTGTTTAAAATGTTACAACAGGAAATTTGCATTTTTCAGGTCCCACCATGTCAGTACTAAAGGTTATGTAGAGACTGGCTTCATTTTTCATCAGAAAATTGGTCAAACTGGTTACATGTATGTCCAACTGACACATTTTGCATCGTATTTTGGGTAAAATATAATTTGCATGATTTTAAACTTTCTAAAATATTGCCCACCCAAAGACTGATGTCAACCTCGTGGATTGACCCAAATATATGTAATCATTTTCTGTCCTTATTGTTAGATGGCGCTACCATCATGTGACCCACAGTGCAGTAGTTCTGCTCCTTTGAGGTGTGTCTGCCCCAAGACCAGCTGCAAGGATGACGGTGGCCAGCCAGCCGCGGCATGTCATACTTGCCTCACTGACGAGTCACACAGGTCACCTGACGAAGTACAACCTACTGAGGACTGTGGTGTGACAGTCATGCAGACAAGTAATGTGGGTGGTCAAAGAAAATGGGACAAGAAACACTTTTGTTTTTACTGTGATGAACCTCAGTCCAAGTTGCCCCGTCATCTCCAGTCTTGTCATAAGGAAGAAAGAGAAGTTGTAGAGATTGCCTCTGAGACCGACCGTAGTGCACGGAAAAATCTTCTGTTGAAAATACGCAATGTTGGTAATCACAGGCACAACTGCCAAGTCCTTCGACAGGGTGAGGGTGTTCTCATTGTAGGATATAGGCCCAATCATAAAGCAGATCCACATGCCTATGGACCGTGCATATATTGTTTTTGCTATTATGTACGTAGCGATCTTTGGAGACACCAGTGCCCACTGAAGCCTGCCCTCCCTGCACAGAATAATAACAGCAGGACAAGTCGTGTGCGCGGACGTGTAGCTCACAAGAGTGATTTATTAAAACCTCCCCCTGCTGGAGTCTCTTTCAAGTTGAACCAGGTTCTAAGTCCGATGAAGAGAGATGATGTGGCTCTAGTAGTCCGGAACGATCCACTGATTATCAAAGTGGCCAAATGTGAATACCTGAAACTTGGCCACGACATAGGTCAACATGGCTACATCCGAAACAAAGTCAGGGAATTGGGTCGTCTTGTCATCCAATTGCGAAAAAACACCAACCAACCAAATGCAACACTTGAGGCATTTGTGCATCCCCACCGCCTCAACGACATAGTCACTGCCGTTCGTGATATTGCAGGATTCAGTGAAGTCGACCAGTTGTATCATGTTCCATCTCTAGCACTGAAGATTGGACATTCCATCAAGAAGTGTGCCCTGATAGTCAAAGGAAATGCTCTAGAGTGTGGTCTAAATCAGAAAGCCGAAGAAGCCGAACAGTTTCTGCAGTTGTGTGAAATGAAATGGCAAGAAAGTGTTTCCACCCACGCGCACAGAACACTTCACCAAGGAAAGCGTAACAAACCTGTCATTCTCCCAACAAATGCTGATGTGGTCAAAATGTCGTCGTTCATCCATGACGTTGGTGACAGAGAATTCCAAAGCCTTAAAGCTGCACGGGGGAAACGAATAAGAGCACCTTGGAAGAAATTGAATGAGGTCACACTTTGCCACCTCATTATGTTCAACCGCAGAAGGCAGGGGGAGGTTTCCAAGATGACGGTGGAGGATTTCACCAAGCACAGTGCAGCTGTTGTCAATAGGGACTGTGTGCTCACTGATATAGAAAGGCATCTATGCAAAATGTTCAAAGTTGTTGAAATTGTCGGTAAGAGGGGAAGAACTGTTCCGGTACTTCTGAGCACTGAGGCGATGACCTGGTTGAATGCATTGGTTGCCAAGAGAATTGAAGCGGGAGTAGCACAGGATAATCGTTACTTGTTTGCACGGTGTTGTTATGGGGGCCCGGGCCATATACGAGGAAGTGACTGTCTCCGAGCATATGCAACTGAAGCAGGCCTTGAGAATGCCAACAGCATCCGCTCTACCAAACTTCGGAAACATGTAGCGACCGCATCACAGATTCTTGCCTTGAAGGAACATCAGCTGGAGACACTTGCAGATTTCATGGGTCATGATTTGCGGGTCCATCGTGAATACTACCAGTTGCCAGATACTGTCCAGAGGGTCACCCAACTGTCACGACTGTTCCTGAGCTTGGAGAGGGGCAACTTGGCATCCCAGCATGGCAAATCACTGCAAGAGTTACATGTGACTGGAGGTAAATATCTCGCCGTTTATACAACCTCCCCCATGCCCCATTAACCCCTCCCCTAATGCCTGTCTCCCTCCCTGCACCCCTTCCCCCTATATTCTCTCCCCCCCCCCCTCCCGAATGAAATGGCAAACTTGCCCTCCAAAAATGCATTGATCATTTCTTTGTATATTCGCAGAAGGTTTCACAACTGATGAGGACAGCAGCGATTCCTCCGACTACTCGGATTCGAATGATGATGATGATTCCAGTGCAAGAGGTAAGTTGTGTCTGTCTGTCTGTCTGATTGAACAAGGTACCTGCGCCAAAAATGGAGGTTTTACAGTAGTTTAATTCTCAAGTTTTCTGTGTTATAGGACTGGGTGTAACCAGTGTCCCATCCACTAGTGAGGCACCTTCAATATCTGGACGAATGAAGCTGCGTCTCAGGACTGCACGAGAGAAGAGAGACGTGGCATCCCGGCCTGACAAATCACTGCAAGAGTTACCCGTGACTAGAGGTAAATACTGTCTAGTTGGCAGACACTCTCCCTCCCCTATCCCACCTTTTCTCCCCCCCCAGCCCTCCCCCCGCCCTCCCCTCCAACCTCTGCCCTAACTGCCTCCAATCTTTCCCCATTCTGTCCCCTCCCCTTCTATACTCCCTATCCTATCCCATCCCCCCCCCCCCCCATGAAATTGCAAACTTGCCCTCCAAAAATGCATTGATCCTTTCTTTTTATATTTGTAGAAGGCTTCAAGACTGAGGACTGCAGCGATATCTCAGACTACTGCGACTCGAATGATGATTCCAGTGATAGAAGTAAGTTGTTTTGGTCTGTCTGTTTGGCTGTATTCGTCTGTCTTTCTGTCTCCATTTGTCAGTCTGGCTGTCTGTATAAGGTGGCTGCGCCAACAGTGAAGGATTAAGTGCCTTAATTCTCATGTTTTCTGTGCGTTATAGGATCGTGTGATACCAGTGTCCCATCCAGTAGTCGGCCACCTCCAATATCTAGACGAGTGAAGCCGCGTCCCTGGACTACACGGGAGAAGAGAGACGTCACGGAGGGCTTACAGAGATTCTTCTTGATGAGGACACTTCCTGGCAAATGTGACATTGAAGCAAGCTGTCCTGTGGCACTTCAGACTCGAACGTGGAGGAACATTAAAGACTTTTGCAGGAACACAATGAAGCTCTATGGCCGTTCTAGTGAACGTTAAGGGTATTCTTGGCCTTGTGAACGAACACTCAAAAGGTTTGTCGGAACAGAATTAGTGCTCACAGTTGCTCAATACAGGCAACCACTTAAGCAATGCAAAGTGTGCACCACATACAGTTTGTAGCTAGGGATGCTCACTGATTTCAGAAGATATTACGAAAGCCATCAGACATGTATCATATTGAGGCCATCTTGTGCGCTGGCTGGGAGGCAATTAATAGTCTCGTGCCTATTTGGATTAGAACAATGACCATCAGTTGAGCACGATAATCTGTTGAAATAAGTTATTAAAATAGGACATGAAGTACCTTTACGTACAGAAAGACAATATCGGGAATCAAATGATAAGACATGATGTCATACGCCTAAAGGGCCTCTATTTCTCACAAACATGCCATTTTTTGTATGGTGTCCTCAATTTGATAGACAACACTCGCATGATAGAAATGGCCTCTATTTGATAGAATACCAAGTATGTCCTCAATGTGCATTGGTGCACATGTATGGGTGTGTGTGTGTGTGTGTGAGTTTGTATATGCCGGCAACCGTGGACCTAGGACAAAAGAATTCGAGCGTAGACAAAGGGGTCCACGTTTGACCTAACGTCCACGATTGAAAATCGTGTACAAAACCAATGGGAGGCCTTCCGAAAAAGTTAGAGTATAAACAAAAGAGGAACAATGGGAGGTCCACGATTGCACCCGTTTACATGACTGCGTGTGTGTGTGTGTGTCTTCTCCAACTGACACACCACCTCCACCCCGACCTCCTCCTCGATGGGCAGATTGGCCAATATTTAGAGATTGATCTGCATTTTGTACTTTTTCCCCAATTATAGAAATATAATTAATACTTGACAAATGGGCACCTTGTGGTTTTTTAATGTAGGAATGCAGATTGACTCTCGGCATGGGGGATTTGTCTTCTTATTTTTATATGTTCAAAAAATAGAATTTAACATTCCCTTAAACTGAACTCATCTATATTTTGGAAATTGACAAGGATTGTATATGACTTATCTAAAATATGTAAACTGATATTTCGGGAGTGTGGGATTAGCAAGCAGGGGCTACTGATCCCATACTTCCGACATCAGGGAACAGCAAGCAGGTGCTACTGTTTCCTGAGTTATTATAAAGAATTACAACTCTGTACTTTCAGTGTGTTCAAATTTGTGTTAATAAATTTGCCACGAATGTGGCCTGATTTGCCCAAAGAAATACTCCCGCTTTTCATATAAATGTAGTGTACATGATTGGTCATTGTTGCAATTTTCAGAAATGGGCGGATTTGGGGTTAGTATTTTATAGGAAATATCGTTCCACTGATCTGTTCAAAGTTTTGCGTTGTTGGATGGCGAAAAGAAAAACGAGAGAAAAAGGGCGCTCGTTTTCAACCGTCGGGCGGATGATAGCCTTTAGTCAAGGCGCGCGTGGCTACGTGGCCGCGTGACGCGCCATCATGTCCCGGGCGCCACTCGTCCGGGTATAGCCACGCGCGCCTTGACTAAAGGCTACAGGGCAGTTTTCCAACGATTTCCAGCTGGAAATCGTTTGAAAACGATATATATTTCCACTTTTCTTGACAACGACAGCACACCTGGTGCCATAATTTCACAGGATGATTGAGACTACTATTAATTTAGTAAGGTATTTCGTAATAATTCAGTAAAAAAAAACCGGAGAATTACCGGTACCAATCGTGTACACTACCTTTAAAAAAAAAATTAAATTTGTGGAGGCCCAATCATTGGTGGGTTCCCTGAACTTTGTGTGTAAGGCGGTGGCGCCGGGGAGAGAATTCCTTTCGGCGTTTAATTTCATTGACGCAAGGTTTAACTAAACCTCACCACAGAGTACGGCTTTCTGTGGGGGCCAGACTGGATTTAGCAATGTGGGTAGAATTCTTAACCCATTTTAATGGTATAGCTTTCTTTCGTGATGTCGAATAGAAATCCAATCAAACTTTGGCACTGTTCACAAACGCACCACCGCCCCAACTCCTGCCTTCTCTTGCAGATTTTAAAGTGGCGTCTTTAACAGAATTCGAAGACAGCCAACTCCTAATGCAAACATGGTTTGACATGTGTTTTGGTTATTTTTGCTGATATGTTACTGATATTGATGTTTCTTGTAATACACTGTGATTTGAATTTTTGTAAGGGGGGCAGCCTCATTGAAGGCGCTGTATCTTCCATAGCACATGTACAACCACTGGGCTGTCCCCCACAGATGTTGACCAAATAATTTGGTTCTGGCAACATTAATGTTGGCCTGGGTGCCAAATGGTGATTGACGTACATGTACCGGACGTGGGGGTTCGTTGATTGTATGGTTGATATGTTTCTTTTGGCTTGTAAGCCCCATGTTCTTGATGCCAGCTTGCCCAAACCAATTCGGTATCTGGCAAATATGTTTGGAATAAATTACTTGAAGATGTGGCGAAGAATCACAGAACTGTGCCTCAAGTTTCATCTCTTAGTGAGTCCGAGTATAATTGTGTGTTGCGCTCTTGTCAAGGGTACACCGAAATAGTTAAACACATAGCCCTCTCATTCAAACCAAATGAAGTAGGGTAAATAAAATATCATTTGCTACGTGTTAGGTAATCGAAAAAATTCTGAAACTGTAAATGTCCTACCTCTATTTAATTCCGGACAGCTTCCTACTAGCAAACGACACTGACGCAACTTACTGTTATTAAGTACCGGTATATAATAGGCCTACACGATTGTCTAGCTGTTACAATGTAGAACTTTGTACTTGGCAGCAAACGGTAAGGTCAAGTTATAATCGGATCAAAGTTCTTTAACCCTTCAACACAGGTGCTCATTTACGAAGCAGAATTTTTTTTTTAAACGGAATGTATTTTTGAAAATCGAACGTGTTTTTAAAATCTAATGCATTTTTTAAGAGAACGTGTTTTGAAACATCGAACGTGTTTTTTACGACCCGAATGCATTTTCCAAAACCCAATGAAATTTTACAGACCGAACAAATTCGAATGCTTTTCAAAACCCAATGAAATTTTACAAACCTAACATGTTTTTGTAACTCGAATGCAATTCCCAAAACCGAATGAAATTTCACAAACCTAACATGTTTTTACGATTCGAATGCATTTCTCAAAACCGAATGAAATTACAGCCCGCGATTCAGCCCGCGATTCAGCCCGCGATTCAGCCCGCGATTCAGCCCGCGATTCACCCCGCGATTCGCAATAGGGCCCGCGATTCGCCCGATCAGGGCAGCCGCATATTGAAAACGAAATCGCCAGATTCATGCAACGAAATACCAAACAAATTACCAACACATTTTGCATCAATTTTTGAATTGATATCACCAAAGCGATACATTATATTTTTAGCATTGTTTCATGGGTAATTTTTTCTAAAATAATTGCTCGTTTCGAGAGGGCCTCTTTTAAAGATTTCTTTATGATTTCTCTCTTGATATGCTAAAACTGGACACCGGCTTGGCCAGCGCTGAGGAGCTGCACTCCTGCATGCTGGACCGGGACATCTTTGACCGACCGACCGACCGACCGAACGACCGACCGACCGACCGACCGACCGACCGACCGACCGACCGGGCGAATCGCGGGCCCTATTGCGAATCGCAGGGTGAATCGCGGAGTAAATCGCGGGGTGAATCGCGGGGTGAATCGCGGGGTGAATCGCGCGGTGAATCGCGGGGTGAATCGCGGGGCGAATCGCGGGGCAAATCGCGGGGTGAATCGCGGGGTGAATCGCGGGGTGAATCGCGGTCTGAAGCGCCGCGGGCTGAATCACGGGCTAGCTTCCGACAGGTCGCCATGCAAAGACTTGCCTAAAGTCTTGGGCCAAGATTACCTCCGAATCAAAGAAAGGTTCGGGTGTAATTCGGGTTCTCGGCAAAACCTGGGCCGAACACTGTCAAAAAGATCGAATGCTTTTAAAATTCGGAGTCAATGAGATATCGATGATAATTCAAAACCTGCTGCTGTTTTATGTCGGAAAAAATGTCGAGTTACAAAAACATGTTAGGTTTGTAAAATGTCATTGGGTTTTAAAAAGCATTCGAATTTGTTCGGTCTGTAAAATTTCATTGGGTTTTGGAAAATGCATTCGGGTGGTAAAAAACACGTTCGATGTTTCAAAACACGTTCTTTTAAAAAATGCATTAGATTTTAAAAACACGTTCGATTTTCAAAAATACATTCCGTTTTTCAAAAAATATGTTCCAATCTTTTTGACTAAATTCTGCTTCGTAAATGAGCACCTGTGTTGAAGGGCTGAAGAACTTTGGTCCGATTATAACTTGACCTTACCGTTGGTTGCCAAGTACAAAGTTCTACATTGTAACAGCTAGACAATCGTGTAGGCCTATTATATACCGGTACTTAATAACAGTAAGTTGCGTCAGGGTCGTTTGCTAGTAGGAAGCTGTCCGGAATTAAATAGAGGTAGGACATTTACAGTTTCAGAATTTTTTCGATTACCTAACACGTAGCAAATGCTATTTTATTTACCCTACTTCATTTGGTTTGAATGAGAGGGCTATGTGTTTAACTATTTCGGTGTACCCTTGTCAAGAGCGCAATACACAATTATACTCGGACTCACTAAGAGATGAAACTTGAGGCACAGTTCTGTGATTCTTCGCCACATCTTCAAGTAATTTATTCCAAACATATTTGCCATATACCGAATTGTTTTTGGCAAGCTGGCATCAAGAACATGGGGCTTACAAGCCAAAAGAAACATATCAACCATACAATCAACGAACCCCCACGTCCCGTACATGTACGTCAATCACCATTTGGCACCAAGGCCAACATTACTGTTGCCAGAACCAAATTATTTGGTCAACATCTGTGGGGGACAGCCCAGTGGTTGTACATGTGCTATGGAAGATACAGCGCATCCAACCCCCTAAGGCCGCCCCCCCCCCCCCCCCCCCCCCCCTTACAAAAATTCAAATCACAAGAAACATCAATATCAGTAACATATCAGGAAAAATAACCAAAATGCAATACGGCCATGCAATATACTTTTAATGATAACACAAAATTCATGCAAAGATAACATAACATTCAGCAGGATTTTAGTTGAAGTATTGATGAAAAACAATCAAAAGGTAGAATATGCAACTATTACCAAGTGGTATACTATTTGCGGCAGCAGGTAATGGTGTGGTTAACCGACCTTTCATGGGCCCTATTGATAATCAGATTCCAGTCCAGATTGGCTTAACCATTATTATTGTGTAAAGGGTTCTGGTTCAGGTGAATGCGACCTTTGCTATTTGCCCGTATTTTGGTTTTTTTATTTGTTTTGCTTTTGCTTTTGTTTATTTTAATTTTTATTATATTTACTTTTTCCATTTGCTTGGTTAGGGCGGCACAAATCGATATAAATTGCTAGTTGTTAGTGGGTTAGGGCGACTTGCTCGGTTAGGGCGACAAATTTGGTGTCGCCCCAATGTGAAAGTCGCCCCTTTGGAGTATTTTTTAGTAAGGCACGTGGGGAAAATGCTATAAAAGGGCGACACCGATGTCGCCCTAGTCGAGTTACTATTAGCAAAGTCGCCCTATTATAGCGTTAGTATACATGTTATAATGACAAAAGTACCCTTAAGGAGACACTTTGTCGTCATTTTGTATACCTTAGGGAGACAAGTGGAATTAGGGAGACATTTCAGTGTCTCCCTAAGTACCCAGCCCCCCTAAGGAGTGAGAATGTTAATGTCGCAAGTGAGTTATATCGATAGAGGATGGTCCAAAACGAAAATATGCCAACATTCGTGGGGGTAGGACAGGGAACATTTATGTTAGGTTACATTAAATTTGAAAAAACATTGTGCACGCGTCTATGGCAAAGTGTCCCAAATGACCCATCCTGGAGATAATATGACACTAGGGGCGCTGTTCATGATACAAAGGTTTGGTTATCCTAGCCTATGTATAGGCTGTGCACATGTGCACACATCTCCCTGATATGCCTGGCAACACAACGGTACATTTAAATTTTGACTGTTGGAAAGTTTACAAGATAACCTCAAAATCAGTATTTTTCTCTCCACACAAATCTGGGGGGGGGGGGGGGGGGGGGGGGGGTGATCCAATGGCCTATCCCCAGGTCAAAAAGTGGGGATATATACGTACCCCCACCCCCCCCCCCCCCCCCTCCGTGATTTACGCCCATTTAAGGTTGATCTATACTCTTCTCCAACCAAAATTACCAATGCGCTTCTGTACTTTATCTAAAAAATGGTAAGTTAAAAGCAGGAGCACCAGCCAATATGAGGAACAGTAGACTCCATACGAGGACTATACGGATATATCATCAGGAGGTAAATACTTCTGAGCTCGACATCAGGAGGTAGATACTTCCGAGCTCGACCAAGATAACTAACTCGCACGGAAGCACTCTTTGCAATGCCAATGGCAGAAAGAACCTTTGCAGCACACATACAGATCAAGCAGGTACCTGCCATCGGATGGACGATCAGAGACATGAGTTGGGGATGATGTGATCCGAGTGAGATCCTGGGAGACACATATTACAAGTTTCAGCACACTGTAAAAGCTGTGTTTAGCAATTAAACACTTTTCTAAACACTTTCTTGCAATCAAGTTTGTATTGACTGCAGTGTTTAAGCCATTGAACATTGATGTTTTATAGGAATTGGACACGTAATGTTCTAAACATATGTTTACAAACTGATAGCAAGATTGTGTTCAATTTGCTCAACACAGTTTTTAGAGTGTACACGATTGTCATTGTCACGAGAATGAATTTGCAACTCCTTGTGGTGAACACTGAAGTCACCAAACACAATATTCTGAGCAGCAGGATGTTGAGAAAGAGCACGAATAGTGCTTTCAGATTATGTGCTCAGTGCACAACTATCCTCTCAGCGGAAAGAAAAGGCGAGTTGGGGATCAATATCGACGCCATCTTACCTGACATCAATTTAAGTGTCTGGTTCCCGCTATAATATTCTTATTGAAAACGCAATTATCGAGAGTCGGCAAACGGACAAAGCAATCCCACACTGGTACGAGTATCAAATGAACGAGGAGCGCAGTGTGTAATCCAGCGACGTACTCCCCGTGGAAGTGCAGTTGCTATGTGGACAGCGCCCTCTTTTGGTGCGCACGGAGCCCATAGCATCCAGCAGAAAGAAGATGGTGGGGAAAAACAAACAAGCAAACAAGCAAGTAGTGGAATTGAGAAGGGCGAGACGAAAACATACGTACTCTTGAGAGCTACATTCAAGAGAGGATTCACGAGCAACAGTTTCACTGACATACACACCAAGACCACGAGAAGGAGGATGGTCAAAACGATGAAAGATATCCAGGTAATAAGAAGGAGTCATCAACGTAGCCCTACGTACTCGGAAAGGCAGATGTACAACGGTCTGACATTTCTTATGGAGCTCTATTTCACACGGACAGCAAAGGAAGTGGTCCTTTTCCATTGTTCTTACCTGCCGTGCGCATGCTCGGAACTACGCGCGCATGCTCAGAACTAGTATAAAAACGGACTGTTATGTCTGCTGCCACCAGCGTCTCAAGTCTACCATTTCTCCGGACTCACAACCATTGCTTGTTGATAGGTCTACAATTTCCATTCAATCGCGTTTAAATTTGAGTGTAAGAGTATAATTTTTCTAGCTTTAGGGAATGTATGTTTTCTTTTTTATAGATTTTACCCTGAAATAAGACATTTCGGAATAAATGCCAATTAATTATTGAAATGTATTAATTAATCGTATGGCTATTCTCAGTGCAGACACTGCTCAGAGTTTCCAAAATAATACTAAAAGGTGCCTCGAACGCTTGAATGGGGGGGGGGGGGGGGGGGGTGAGCGTTCACGGTGGCCACCTTGGATCCCATTATTGGAATATAGTAGACATTTGGTAATATGTGGCACCGAAAACATGCATTAACCTCTATAAAGTGTTTTTCCAGGTATTTCCACATTAATAGTTCAAACACGAGGACAGCATACTAGCATATACTCTTTAAATCGGCTGTGCTGGTAGCATGGGAATCATAGAAATTTGACCGCTGAAAAATAAATAAAACCACTAAATCTCATGTCGATAGGCAAAATCGTTCAGGGGTTATAAAACTGGTCATTGAAGGATTAAGTACAAATCCAACCTTAACACATCACTGATAACTATATATTTGCACCCAACAGAAATTATGTGCTATATCTTCTGCACCATCGTCTGAACAAATGGCCAAGTCATCCGCACCACCTGCCGGGGGTAGAACGGCCTCTACCGTCCGTGAAGGTGGTTGGGGAATCGTAGTCGTCCTTGCTGCTCATGTCCTCAATGCGCTTACGGTGGGGATTCTCCGCTCCTCCGGTGTCTTTTATCTCAGCTGGCAGAACGAGTTTAACACGAGCGCCAAGGACACAGCAGCTGTCCAGAGCATCATGTCGTCAACGCATTCTTTTTGTAGTACGTTTAGGATCTTCTAAAACACAATGTGCCATATTCCCGGTCCCCGACGTAAACCGCACTTATTATATCATTCTGGAGTAATACCTTAAAGTTGTGCGTGTCTTCTTCGTACAATCTGTGACACTAGATAGCGTATTGAGGAATGTTTCACAAGTTTGACTATTTGAAATGACATATACAGAGGCATTATTGGGCTTTTTCCGCGATAAACTTTATCATTGTATTAAACTTATTCCAATCCGAAAATATGACGAGAAAGAAACAACACCCTGCTGCAACCGCGCAGAGATCATGTTTGGAAAAACACTGTTTCGAAAAAAATTATATGCATTATGTATAAAGTGCGCACGCTGCTAAACCACGAAAAATGTCAATTTGATCAACTTTATCTGTCCATTTTTTCAAAACAAAATTTCACCTGGAGATTTCATGATGCTAAAGCTGTTCAAGAAAACAAAAGTCTCAAAATTGATTTCGGCATGATTTCCTTTAACGTATGCACAACTTCAAGCGATGATTATTCAAAACTGGGAACATTCCGTATTACTCTTCCGGGGGTAACATTTTGTGAAGAGTTTTATTTCTCGTAATATCGATTACTTTATTCGCCTGCATTACATGTCTAGGTCTAATCGGGGGAGTATTGACCAAGCGCTTCGGCTGTCGATTCTCAGGGATGCTTGGTGGAGCTTTGTCGTGGCTTGGTCTCTTCGGCAGCTACTGGGTACAGACTATCGGCCAGCTATACGTCACAGCCGCAATAGCAGGTGATAAAACATTATCAATATTATTGTAGGCCTATGCTTTGGGAAATTGATGTCATCTTTTGGGTTACGGTCCCAACAAAATCTGCTTCATTGCCTCGTTCCTATCTTTCGACGACTTTTGACAATGGCGATGCTAGACCTGTGACTTTACAAGCACTTTGTGCCACATATAATGAGACCACACATTGACTAGTCTTGTTAGGAACTTGTTAGTTTGTCTTTTAATACTCAATACAATCTACATGATCAAGGGGATGCGTTGTCACAAGGCTTGATTTATGCGCAAGTCATTTATCAGCAATTACGTTCGTCGTTGCGAACTTGAAATTTCCCAGAGAATCATGGGTAATGTGTATAGGAATAGAGTACCGAGGTGATGACGTCAATGTATTGTTTGGAACCAGAATACCTTTGGTATTTTGTGTCAATGTGTTTGCATTAAAGGAACAGTCGAAATCAAATTTCTTTTTGAACCAGTTGTCGTGCCAACTGACGTCACACTTTGGTTCTCTATTGGTATGCAGGGTTATCCTAAAATGCTGTTTAGATCATTCGGAAACCCAAGTAAAGTTAGCTTTACTCCGCTCTGCTCTGTTCTGCTCTGCTCTGCTGTTTTTACTTGAACAGAATTAGTGCGTCCTTTGTCCACAGAATCTTATAGTTTTAGCACCCTAACGTAGTCAGTTAAAAAGTGAATTTGTTAACGAAATATTTTGAAGGCTACGCGTTGTGGCTTCTATGCAGTGCGCATGGAAATACCGTATATTCTTACAAATCTCAATGATTTTGATATCAACTTACCCGTTCTGTCTATGAATTACTTGCCTTCGTGAAGCTTTAAACAATACGTATCTGTTTCTCTTTGCAGGTTGTGGTATGGGAATTTCCATGAACGCGGGGATTTTCGCAGTTGCTTTGTATTTCAAAGAAAAGTACAAATTGGCCAACTCGATTGCTTATTCCGGTGTTGGAACCGGGATCATGGCCGCATCTCCGCTCCTACAACTTCTCCTGGACAGCTATGGATGGAGGGGCGCCATTCTGATAACATCCACAATGACCGCGAATATCGTTGTGTGTGCTGCATTGTTCAGACCACAAGCAGTAGTCAAGGTATCAAAGCTGGCGCCCAGCTCAAGTGATAGTGGTGCGTCAAACGAAGTTGAGACCTTGAATCAAAACATGGCTATTGAAAGTGAAGATGACTTTGGCACTGGAGAAGCTTGTAACGTTACTGACGAGCAAGAAGCATCAATCACAGAAAAAAAAGTCATTTTGAATTTCACAACAGAGGAAGGTGCGGGTAGTAGTGTGCTCAATATTTCAAACAAGCCCGGACAGATCGTCAGGCTGTTCAGAATTCTCTCATTTTGGTTGGGGCTGCACGTGTTTGCAAAAAGTTACCGAGCTCTCCTCTTGGGTATTATATGTGCACTGCTTATGATGCCCTACGTGGGCCATGCGCTATTCATTATTCCGCGTGCGCAGAGCGCTGGTGTGGCGCCCTCCAGTGCCGCATTCTTGCTAACTTTCTTCGGTATCGGCAGTCTGCTGGGTCGCCTGGGTCACGGGATGTTGATCAGCTGGCGGAAGGTCGCCGCTGAGGTCGTGTTTGCAGCCTGCCTTGCTGTTGCTGGGATATCTGCTCTCCTCGCTTTATCCGATGTTTACGTGCTGTTGGCTGTGTCATCTTTTGTGCATGGTTTCACGTCGGGGGCTTATTTAGCCATTCAATTATGTCTAACGCGGAGCTTCGTTGGTCTCGAGAACTTCGCAGTGAGCATAGGATGGGTGTGGTTCTTCAGTGGCATAGGAAGTCTGACTGGACCCATCATGTCGGGTATGTTCAAATATTAATAGTTGAAGCTGATTTTTGTTTAGGAGTAGGCAGCGGCGGCGATTTCTCGTCAAGGTTGGGGGGGGGGGGGGGGGGCGGGGACGGAGGAAAAAGCGCAGAACCAACAGTAATGGTTAATCATTTTGTACTCGGTGTCTCTTGTGTATACTGGGACATTTTTGAAAATCTGTGCTGATCTTTGTGTATTCTGGTGCATGTAAAAGCCAATGACCCATACAATGTGTATGACCATGGGGACATTATTGGGGGGGGGGGGATACAATGCCATAGCCGTCCCCTCCCCAAAAAATATTGGCGGACATGTCCCCCCGTCCCCCGGGATCGCCGCCCATGGGAGTGGGACCCACCTTCACGTCTAAAACGATCAGGAGAAAATTCACATGAAATGGTTACCAGTTTTGACATTGATTTGTGCATTGTGTTTTAGTCCGGTTTCCAGATCCGATAAAACTTACTGTTTTCAACGGTACTTGCATGGGACCGGTATGCGCCAAAATGTCACTTAACAAAAATATGAAGAAATCCTCAATTTTGTCCAACGTTTTCCCAAACTCGTTTTTGGCAACATTGAGATGTTATCGTTGATGTTCGCCATGGCATATTAAAGAGGAAAGAAAACCAAGTTTCATTTTTCCACTTTATTGGCTTTTCAGATAGCTTGTATATTCTTCTAACCGAATACAAATTGGTAAAGAACGATTAAAATTTATTGCATTGAAAAAAAATGGACTAAAATTGCCCCTTGTAGTGAGCGTTTGGTCTCAATTCCTGAAAAGGCATTAGGGATGCAAATGTATGCATATGACCTTATGACGTGTGTGCGCTTACCCGGCCGTGCAGCCACCACGTCTGCAGCGTGTTGGTACTATCATCCACGTGTGTGTTTTATGACATTTTCGTCGTCAGCTGGTCGTACTTTCTTGGCATTTTTTGCCGAATTCACGGCCTTCCTAGCTTACTTTTGGAGTTATTCGGAGCTCGAATGTATTAAAGTTAATAAGTATTATGCCGAGAACGTGTGTGGTAGGTGGCTGCACAAGAAATACGGACAAAAAATCCGAACCTATCTTTTCTAAGATTCCCCAAAGTTGATGGAAAACAACGACGGCAGTGGGTCCGGTTTGTGGAAACAACGCGATCTGACTTTAGGCTGACGAAATGGTCTTACATATGTAAGGAACATTTTACGAAAGACTGTGAAGATGAAATTGTAGCAGTGAAGACCAGACTCGGGATAAATGTACCATTCCGGCTGAAACCTTTGGCAGTATCAACGCTGAAGGCACCATGCCCAGCTTTCCGCCGGACCGTAGTCTCAGCGGCTGCAGGCTCAATCCGTTCTAACGCCGGCCCAGTCCATGTAAGTGCCAGCCCCAGTCCGCCCGAGCCCCATGCCCATCACGCGGCCCACTCTCAGCAACGACCAAGCCGAACATGTTGAAGATGGGAGCAGGAGTCGATCACGCAGCGCGACACCATCGCCTTTTAAGCGACGACGTATGCGATCTGGAGGTGCTTTCCGGAAAAGGGAGAGGGCACGAGTAAGTATTAAAATGGTCATTGATGATGTTTAGAGTACAGATTGCTACCGATTGTTGGGGTGTCCGGCAGCGTCTAAACAGCCAAATTTTCATTAGTGGGCATTGTAACCAATTCGTGATAAATAAAATACTTGTGTATGGGCGCGGGCAGCGAAGGGTCTTCGGGGGAGCTGAAAATCTTCCGAATCTACGCTATACTCTTCCCACGAGCCATCAGATTCTGCCATTATTCCAGAGCGAAAATTGTGTCCACGGCGACCCGATAAAAGTACGTGTACGTCTGTACGTACCGCGACGTCACTGTGATGTTTTCATTTCATTGAGATAGATACAATGCAGTTACCAGACTATGTTCGCGGCGCGCACACACTAATCCACACATCCACACAAATTCCAAACCCAAATTTCAGTGCCAAAATATGGATGAATAAGACACAAGTAAGCTTCCTGCTCCACAAAGACCTCATTAAAAAATTATGAAAAACTCATCAGTGCAACGTTCATGCAATAATGCGCCACTAGGAACAATAGAAATAGGACAAAACCAACACATAGTACACATGCACGCACGCAAACACAATGGGCACTCGCATAGTGACGTCATCTATCTCCACGCAGTACGTCACACGATTGGATTGTAAACACGCGGTTGACCCCGAGCTTTTCTGATTCTGAGCGAAAGCGACTCCAAAGTAAAACTTCTCTAAAATTGCCAAATCCATGCATAAACTCTTCAAACCTACTTTGTTAGGTTTGGGGAGGCATAAGCTCTCAGAAAAGCCACTAAAGTAGAAAAATGCAAATTGGTTTTCTTTCTTCTTTAAACAACCATATGTATTTCCGGCTCCATGTTAATACTGGATTTTTTGAATTTTCAATTAAACCAAATTGAGCCAAAGATCAATGCTAACTCTTTACAGTATTTTAGCCGATTTTTTTGAATATTTGTTTGAATATTGCCACTGTGATGACGTCACTCGAACTGACATTTCACGTCATGATCCATTTTAAACTGTTGTGACAACCTGACCTAAGATTTATCAAAAGTATGACACGGAATCATTAGATCATGGGATCAGACTAATTGTGTTTATGCAATTTAGATTAAAGTGAGATAATTTTTAAAGCCCCCACTCATAATCACGTTTCATATTCGTGTATAAATGACGTCTAAAAGTTTTATTGGTGGAATTTCTTTGGTAGCGTCCCCGCAATTCAGACTTGATAAGTCCGCTTTGTTTAACAACACAAAGTCGTTATGATGCGTTATGAGTAAAGGCCTTTTCACACTAGACAAAATCTCGGGGGCGGCCCCGGGGCGACGCGGAGGAGAGAATGTGCGACGTTTCACACTAGCCATTTTCGCCCCGGGGCCACCCCCGAGATTGGTCTCGCCCCGGGGCGAACTCACCCCTGCTCCAGGCCAGGGGTGAGATTTTTCAACACGGGCGAGACCGATCTCGGGGGTGGCCCCGGGGCGAAACGGCTAGTGTGAAACGTCGCCCCGCATGCGGGGTTTCGTACAACCCGGGTTGAGAAACAGGTGGTCTCGACAAAAGAATTCCAAAGGTCCTGTCAAAGCGCGCGCTATTGTTAATTGTATACAGCTTGGCCGAAAGCGCAGCGCCATTATTCTGAAGCACAATATGTGCCAGAGGGACCCCCCCCCCCCCCCCTCTTTTGTGTTGGTCACCGTGTTCCCGGAATCTGAGGAATTATTTTCAGCGAGGAGGAAGTTAGGAATTTACTGGCCATCTGGGGGTCGATGAAATACAAACTAGTGTGAAACGCTCATGCCCACTCAGGTATTGCACGAAACGAGTGTAAAATGACGCGGGGTTGAACTCGGGGCCGTTCCGGGTCGAGTTCGTCCCGAGGTTCGGCGCTCCAGTGTGAAAAGGCCTTAAGTCGAGAAACTTGACAATAATGTAGTCATTAAACCTTGATGTATTTTCAGGCTGGCTATTTGATGTAACAGCGAGCTATACCACAGTCTTCTGCGTACTTGCCGGAATCTACTTCTGCAGTACTATTTTATGTCTCCTTTTTCCTCTGCTGAAACGACTGGAACCAGGAATAGAGATTCAGACATAAACAGCTACAAGAGATAGGGGGCCTATGATATAACCAATGAGCGTGCTGCATGTATTCATGTATGTATACCGTCGAACCAGCGCGCCTGTTTAAATGCATACGTCGTGCAACCCTAGCAATTTATAGACGTCGGGGAATTGTAAGGTCAGCGAATCAGTCTAGCTGGCTTGTACTCATTCACAGGTGTGTAATCAATTGCAAAGAAAATGCGATTGGGAGTAGTGTTTAAAAAACTCAGTTCTTTTCACACGCTGGTTGGCCGACCAACGTTGCAAATTGATACAAAAAAACAACAACCTGTTTTTTGAAATTGTCAAAACACCAGATGCCATGATTTTACAGGATGCTTAAAGAGGAAGTTCAGTGCTGAGCGGCATTTTTTCTGAAAGATAATTATTTGAAAGTGTAGAGTGTACTAAGGGACCATGGATTAATGCCAATTTGCGTGCGCACGCGTGCAACCCCGTGCACTTGCGTGCCTTTGCGTGCAAGCTCAAACGAGGGAGATTTTGGCACGCATTTGCACGCATCGGCACGGACTTGCACGCAGTAGCACGCAGTGGCACGCAGTGGCACGCAGTGGCCCACAAACGAACTCATTTGCAACCAGCCCGAGTGTACAATAGAGATCGTCTCTGGCGGCACCTTTTATGTCCCGGGTAATCCGCTAATCCGGATTAGTGTGCAATTAGACCTAATCTTTCTTTCTGCACAAATTTCCAAGCAATGGCAGTCACTGATTGCATGTTGGTAATCAAACAAGGATTACAAGTAGAGGGTCTACGCGATTTCTCATAACTATTAAGGGTTTTCTGTCTAATTTGCAATACAGTTTCTGGGACTTGTTTCCGTAAAAAAACGCCTTCAAACTACAAATCTGAGACAAAACATACAAGAATTTAATTTGAAAAAGTCCTGCATGAAAATTAAACTCGGGTCCTCTGAGTTTCGACCGCACCCATCTGCAGAGCTTTTTGGCACAATCCTGATAAAAGTATTCTTTTGACCGCTGCGTACGTGTACATAGAGGCCCTGTCCGAATTACTTGGCTACGGCTGGATGTTACACACATGTCTATGGTAGCGGTTGTAGCCACTTCCCATAGACTCGTGTGTAATTTCAAGCCGCAGCCAAGTAATTCGGACAGGACCTGACTTATTGTTAAAATGATAGTGACGTCATCACACGTAGCGCCCTCTGTTGTTACCCTAAAACATGCATACAATTGCGCAAACAAAGGGGAAGCGGATGTGTTTTATTTCTGGATGGTTAAATCGATATCGGCACCAATGATGCGACAGCGGATAATCTACTAGTACATGTACTTGTATGACGATCGACGTTGATGGATATGATCCCCCGTTTTAAAACGCTAGTGAAGGCAACAATTTCTTGTCGACCACTGGTCGTTTTTTGCCTGGTACCCAACATGTGTTTCGTGTACAGGTTGTTATGGAAAATCGACTAGTGGTTGACAAATAGTCGCCGCTCGAACTTGCTCATTCATGTAAATATTTCTTTATATGTACAAATTTCTTATGTAAAAGTTGCATTGGGTGCCGCCATCTTGAATTGCGTCCCCATTCCGTTATTCCCAACCGCCATGTTATAACTTTTTTTAATGAACTCACAATCAAGAATTTTTTGTGTGTATTTCCTCATGCAATAGCAAAGAAATTAATAAATTCTGCAAGATTAATTAAATGAAGGTTGAAATCTTGACTCTTCCAATCGAATGGATGGTAAACATGAAGCACGTTCGAGCAGCGACCTTTTGTCGACCACTGGTCGTTTTTTGCCTGGTACCCAACATGTGTTTCGTGTACAGGTTGTTATGGAAAATCGACTAGTGGTTGACAAATAGTCGCCGCTCGAACTTTTTCATTCATGTAAATATTTCTTATGTACAAATTTCTTCTGTAAAAGTTGCAGTGGGTGCAGCCATCTCGTTATTCCCAACGGCCATGTTATAACTTTTTTTAATGAACTCATAATCAAGAAATCGTTTTTGTGTATTTCCTCATAAAGGAAAGAAATTATGAAATAATTCAAGAATAAAGGTTGAAATCATGACTCTATAAAGGAAAGGTGAACATATATATCTTCATCATGTAAAAGTTGTTTCAGTGGGGCCACCATCTTGAATTACGTCGCCATTTCGTAATAGTAAAATAATATGTTAGAGCTTTTTTGATCTCACGATCAAGAAATGATTTTTGTGTATTTTCTCAATAAAGCAAAGATATTACTTTTAAAAAATAATGCAAGATTGAATTGAGTTTAAATTCTTGACTCTTCAAACCCATCATGGAAAGGTGAACATGTAGGTGCAGGTCCTTGATGCATAAAAGTTGTTTCAGTTGGCTCCGCCATCTTGAATTTCTCTAGTTTCATAGTTTGTAAGCGCCATGTTTTTATGCATTTTTCCAATAAAGCGAAGAATTTATGAAATACTGCAAGATTAGTTGAAATCCTGACTCTTCAAATCGAATGGATGGAAAGGTAAACATGCATGTAAATGTAGGTCCCAATATCTTTATCATGTAAAAATTGCAGTGGGCGCCGCCATCTTGAATTGCGTCCCCATTTCGTAATTCATTTCGTAATCTATAGGTCCACATGTCTTTATCATGTAAATAGTTATATCATGGAGGAAGAATGTTTTCTTCCTCCATGGTTGTATTAATGGCGCCGCCTTCTTGAATTGCGCTTTCATGTCGTAATTCGTAAGCACGCCCTGTTAGATTTATTTTAAATGATCTCATAATCAAGAAATCGTGCAACAAGACAGAGTCGCGCAATCGCCAAATTTGAACTGACATCGATATCTGTTTTTCCAAAAAAAAAACATTCTCTGAAAAAGCGCTGTATACATGTATAACCGCTGATGATGGGTTATGTGTGAAAAATGAAGAGATCATTTATATTGCAAATTTATCAGAAAAGAATAACAAACTTGGAATCAATTAGTCTAAGCTGCCCTAAAGCCCGGTTCATACTTTATGCGAATGCGAAGCGAATTTCATGACGTCAACAATTAAAGCTTTATTGTGACGTTCTCCGTTACCATAACGAATATGCTTCGCATACGCATTCGCATGAAGTATGAACCGGGCGTAAATTGCCTTGCGCGTAAAAGGTAAACTTCATTTACGCAGCGAAAACACTCTACTTGACGGCATGTATCCCCGCCGCAAAAAAATCCATATTTAAGAAAACAAGTATTGAAAAATCTCTAAAATTGGGCTGTTGTATTGAGTGATGACGAAGCACAGCAGTTTTTTTGTGTACTTAAATAACAATGTACATCTTTGTATACTTTCTTCAAAACGTACCTTTTTCTATCAGAAAAGATCGAAATTGCGGAAATAAATGATGCCGTCATGCCCTGTTGTTTCAATGAAAATCACGGAAACTTAAAATAGATCAGAAATCATGTAGGCCCTACTTTACAAATCTAAGCCCCGCTAGAATTGTATCGTCATGACTTTAGAAAAGCCTTTGAATTGCTGTTTATGTACATGTATAGTCTGACCAAAGCCACCAAAAGATGAGTCATCAGTCCACCATTGTGGCCCAGGAGCCCTTTGTGGAGACTCTAGCCTTTTATGACACCTCTCCGTCTGGTATAATCCGTCCTTCCTGGCCGGCCAGCCGGCCGGCCTGTGTTCTTTGTTATCGTTAATCCCAGATCAATAAAGAGCACAAACGGTTGAAAATTGCCTATGCTCACTGGAACGCATCGGCACGCATCGGCACGCATCAGCACGCATCAGCACGCATCGGCACGCACTGGCACGCAATGGCACGCAGGGGGCCCGTGCCTTTGCGTGCAATTGCGTGCGGACCCGTCCGCACGCGTGCGCACGCGTGCGCACGCAAATTGGCATTAATCCATGGTCCCTTTAAATATATAACAGTCCCATTTTTCTATTTTGAGCGCTTCATATTAATAATTGGGGAAATTCTTCGGGATTTTTCTTGCCCCGCCGACATAAAAATGAAATACACAGTCGTCGGTTCCATCTGGCGGTTCCAAGGATTTGTGACGTTACAGCTGGGAGTCGTGATTCATACGACTGTTTGCTGTTAGCTATATCATACACACAGCTATCTGAGCAGAGTTGACTCAGCGTCGAGGGTTTTTTCGGACAGCGAAAGTGAGGCTTTGTTTTATTTCATCGCACTGAATTGAATGAGGATGATCTCCAAGAAGTAAACAGAGATATAGGAGCACTTCTTACCTATCAATTCGAACCTGAGCTACCAGAAGAGGTGGGATAGGGCCGCGATCACTCGGTCTCCAATAATGCAGCTGGCCCGCCATGCCCGCGCGGTACCGGTCTAGTTAAAGGAAACATGCTTCTCAAATTGACCGGATCACATTTTATTTCATAAATAAATTCATTTATATGTATTAAATGTGAATTAAAAGCCAAACTGGTTCAAGTGAAGTTTTAGTGTGATTATTTGCCGCTCAAAAATTGACCCCCCCCCCCTTTTTGAAATTTGTTGAGACTCAAATTGAGGGCGCTGTTCGTGACGTAGACCGAGGCACCGAAATTCATGGCAGTGGACTTGAGCATATTTTTAATGGTCATCCCAAAGGATTCGAAAATACCAGTATCGAAACACGACGGCTCAAAGTGGTCGCTACATAACGCTGAGAAGCTGCTGGGGCCGGACCACTACGCTCTTGTCACCTTCACTTTCGCCGTCCAAATTCTCCGATATTTTGCATCAGTTGGAAATAAATGAAGGCTTACTCCATCCGTCGTTGTTTTGCTGCACCCAGCAGCCACACATCTTGTCGGCATGGCAGAAAAACACTAGATTTTGCTTAGATTTTGGACGAAGAATTTTCGCCGTACAATGTACACACAATGCATACCCGTGATGAATGGGTAATGTGCCTCGATCTACGTCACACACTTATGTTAATGAGGGTCCCACTCAGGGGGCGGAGTAGCTTCGACAAACATTTTCAAAAATTGTTTTCTCATATTTAATCTGGGAAATAATTGTCTCTGGACACAAAATATCATTGTCAAGATAATACTTTATTGTTTTAAGCAGGAATAATGCAATATAATGTTTCCTTTATGTGAAGACAGACTGGTGTGTATTTTAACATGTTTATTTCTTTTTCCGGGGACAACCATATAATACCACGGAGGCTAAAGTATAAGGTTTTCCAGGAGCAATACTGCAATCTTTATTTTCTTGTTTATAAGTATTTTTAACAGAGTAAAAAAGCCGTCGTAGATCAGGCCGACATCAAGCAAGGTCTTATAATTAGCTAGTGCACATCTCTTTCAGAACCATGTCCTTAGCAATATTTTCCTCGACACAGCGAGAACTGTCTTAAAACCTGGATAATAATAGTTGCTGAACTGTTTATATCACTTAAATGATAAATAAAACCAGAAATATTAACTACTTACGTATATTTTGGCTAAAATTGAGGAGTCCTTTGTTACCAAAACGTCAACAAATGCGACTGTCTTTTCATTGCCTCATGCATACACATTTTCTTCCTGCTTTAAACGTCGCCACCATGCGGTCATTTGAAGACATGTTGATCGTGTCCCCAACCCACAATACCATCGATATTGTATACGACTGTTTTATGTAATATTTAAGTATATATACTTTCATTATTGATGCTTATCTCAACTAATAATAGCAACACCAAACAGTCGTCTGGTATAGTATATATTGAACATGTAAAATAATGGTGGTGGAAGCGTACCCGAACATTGCCAGGCGCTATACCCAGCACGATATGGGGCAGAGGGGTAGCCCCCTTTTTGTCCCTATACCCTATACACTCTCCAGACTAACACATCCCCCCCTAGACTTCTGAAAAGAATTCCTGAGATTCCAGGAACACAATGACCAACACAAAAGAGGGGGGGGGGGGGGGGGGGGGGTTCGCTCAGCCCCATATCGTGCATCATATGCCAGGCGCAGGTAACAATGCGTGCTACTTAATGCAAAGTACCTGCATTGAACTGTGACATGTGTTTACACTCTGACAGTCATTTTGTGTGTGCTTCAGAGTGTGTGTTGACGAATCCAGACCTCCAAAAATTAGCTGTAAAAACGTGCGTTGTCATTATTTTACTATTCACTTTTTCATCATTTGGTGCATATAGGTCCATACTTCATACTGTGTCAGTTATACTTCAATATTGAATATATTATAAGATTTTTCGTATCTGAAAGAAATATCCATTTTTGTTAGTGCGTGTTTCCTAGCGTTATGTACAACCATAACGCTAGGATCATCCTAGCTAGCAAGGTCTGTACGTATACGTTGCGCTACGTACTCGTATTTTTTGTTACTGTGTCTCAGTGAGATTGTATACGGTCAGCAGCGTCGTTTGCTCTGTAGCCCGGTGAATTTTTATACGCTAAAGCAAAGTAGTTCCCTTCTGCCGAACAATGCTAAACTGACGTAGAATAAAAGTTCATCTGTCAGAAATGTTTAACGGTTTCTTCTTATAGAGAGAATGTATGGTTGAATTTATCCAGAAAATGCGTGTTATGATGCACATCTGCGGAAAAAGCGACCGCAGTATCCGACCTGAGTGTACATGTAGGCCACACCTACGTGTGGTGTGCCATGCCGTGGCACGCCACACCTACGTGTGGTGTGCCATGCCGTGGCAGCGCAGTCGTCATGGCGGTGCATCGCATGCACATGCCTATGTGGGCCAAGGCCCAAAAAGAGCTTCTTTCGTAACGTACCTAAGGGGGATGATTTCTTTTTGGTTTGTTCAATAGAAATATATATCACAGATAGTATTTGGGTTGTTCTAAGTTGTGAATCTTGTTTGTTAATGAGCACAACACTCTCAAACTTTTGAAAAAATCGACTTCTTCTCACGGAAAGAGGCTGAAAAGTGACTAGTCTGGCGCAGTTCACCGTGTGTATGTGACGTCTGGGAACCATACAATAGTCTCCATAGTACCGCGCCATTGTTTACGTAAATTCAGCAACCGCAGGAGACTACGAGAGAGCGATGCGTAAGAGAGCGGTTCTAACGTGGACTTCGGCGATAATTCTTACAATTGTCGACCTGACAGAGGAAAATAGAAACTTCAAAACACAAACTCTGGGACAGAATGTATCATAGCTCTTGCAGGTTTCCTGAGTTCGAAAATATTTTCTTTAGAAATACGTCAAAACAACGAGTGTTTGAGGCCGTTTGTGTCATGTTTACTTCGTACATCAGCTGCTTGGGTGCAAGTATAGTGTATGCACCCTCAATTTCAGGTCGCTGACGCAATACTTTCAAGCAAGGCTGTAATGAAGGTGAGGTTATTTCCCCCGTATATTATCGGTAGATTGATGCAATGGTCAGGCATGTTTTGGTTGATTTTTCCAAACTATACATACAACGAAGACTCGGTCCCATGTATTCATGTGCATCATACATGTATAGGCCTTTGCAAGGGCCCTATTTAACGTTTACAACTTACAAGGATTACTAGCAGAACTGCATTTTCGTCTGCAGGTCTAGTGTTGGTCGAGACTGCTGCCATGGTCATTATAGCAGTGTTCTTTTTAAAATGAAATGTTGGGAGGTTAGTATTTAGTTTATTTTGGGGTTTGTGGGGGGGGGGGGGGGGGTGTTCTGTTGAGAAAAGTTCTTACACACTGTGTAAGGTCATCACTTTATGAATGTTTTGTTTTCAAGGGACACTAGTTGAATAGGAAAGAATGTAGTATTGAGACGCCATTGTGTTAGTTATGTACAATGTATATGGTGACTCATGACCATTTTTAGAAATTTTCTGTCCCAATTTGTAATTGTTTTTTCCTTTTAAACATATATCTGCAATGACTAACCATCATTGAAGTAAGATATGGTGAAAAAAGAAGTACGGTAGCGGCAGGACGTTGCATTCTTTCCGTTGAATATTATAAATATTTCCAAAAACAATGAGCCAAACTGTTGCGCCCTTTAACCACCCTTTGCACAACATAACATGTTCCAGCAAGTTGTTTCCAATAAATTTGCCTGACAAGTTCAACATTTTCCAATAAATTTCGTTAATTGGCCTTTATCAGGAGTTTCAGGACACTCTGGAGATATTAGCAAACTATATCAACATCTGAGAGAAGGATCCAACCATCTTGAATATTCATTTTACATGTACATGTATTTATAATTGTTTTCCCTTTTTTTTCAGCACGCGGGGTCTACCACCAGTCACTGAAGGACAAAGGATCTTTCAAAAGGGCCCATAGAAATTTTACCAGCATGATCAACGCAGAAAAAACATTTGTGCACGCCTTTTTGTGCATGTCCTGTTGGACTTCACCAAGGACTGGATCGACTGGGCACTCCATTTATTCATCAAGGAAGAAAGGCAACCTGATTTTACCGTGACCTTATTTTTTGAGTCAAGGCAATTATTTTGGCTTTCTATGTTGCATGTTGTGCTTATACCTTGTTAAATTTCACTGACGAGGCGGCACTGATGAAGCTACTTGGATTTTGAGCTGACATTGGAGCTAAAGTAATTTTCCTTCGAGAAAGTGTTTTCCATTTAATACTTAACGTGACCAAATGCAAGTACTACTAAGGGATCTCTTTCTTAATATGCCATCAACCATTACGTAATTTAAGGCCACTCATTCTTCAGTCTTGTTCCTTGATGGACAATACAATGTGTGATATTCACTTAAAGTTTTAAATATCGGTGACTGTTTTATAACTTAATTATGCCATTCTTCAACTGGAACTGTAAGGTCTAAGAAGAACAGTGGACTGTGACCATCTATTTTTGGCTTTTCTGACACTGCCAGTCGGAAAAGGCCTTGTTTTTGTTCTGATATTTTTTTCTTCCTTCTTCTTCCTTCTTCTTCTTCTTCTTCTTCTTCTTCTGGTGGTAAGACGTGTTTACTTCGAGCTCCGGAAAAAGTAAGATTTTCTTCGCTTTTTGACCGCGTATGGTCCTAGATTTTCTTACTAGGTTGTTGGTTTTACTTTATAGAACCTACTAGATCACTGTCGCTTTGTCAGGTTTCCTTTTTTTCCTGTATTTTCGTGTATTTCCTACCATTTTTCTGTATATTTCTTTTACGGGACTGGCCGTTATGGCCAGCCGGGCGGAACCGCCTTTTAACGGGCAATCAACCGTGAGCACGGCGCCGGGCCCCTCCACCACACCGAATACTGTTCCTGGTGTTGACGAGCCGTTCAGGCATGTCACCAGGAACAATGTTTTTTTTTCAGTGCCGTGGACAATGTATCCATTCAATCTTACATAGACGCCTTTGTCACGCACATTCCAGCTGTAGACGTTGTTTCCGCCTCTCGTATCTCTAATGGCCGCATTGCAATTTACCTCAAAACCAGAGAATCTGTCATTGACGCTGTCGATTATGGTCTCCATTACAAAGACTCTTATATAGAGTTATCTCCACTCATTAAACCGACTACTCGCTTGACTCTATCAAACGTATATCCAGAAATCCCGAATGCCGTGCTCACGAAGAATTTGTCTAGTTTTTGTAAGGTAGTCTCACAGATCCGACCCATACCCTTGGGATTCAAAGACAAGAAACTGTCTCATATCATGTCTTTTAGGAGACATGTTCAGGTTTGGCTCCAACCCAATATTACACCCCCCCCCCCCCCGACAACATTACTTTCACCCATGCCGGAGTGAACTATCGGGTTTTTCTCTCTACGGAATCCGTCCGGTGTTTTAATTGTGGAGAATTTGGGCACAAAAGCCGATCCTGTAAAAAACTAACACTGAAAAGGGCAAACATGACCATCCGGCCTTTTTAGCGCAAGAGGGCGGTAGTACTTAAAACAAATACTCCTCTGGTTGTGTTTAGTGAATTGTAGAGGGCAGCATACGAGTTTACTGGTAAAAATTCATTCACGGATTTTGTCCGGTGGCGCCTAGCACTGTATACCAAACTTAACTAACAATTTAAGGCAAACACACACATAGAGCGGTGGGTGAGACCGAAGCACACCCCCTGTAGTGTTTGAAGACGGAAAACCAGTAATTAACGCAACACACCTTAAAAATTGGACGGCTGAAACAAACTTCATTTGAGCAGTAGAAAATCACAGAACGCATTTTGTTTAATACATTGGGAATTATAAACTGGAAATTAAATGTAAGGTAATCCAAATGACGATTGAGAACAAAATTACTTATTTTAGAAGTGGAACAAAATACAACTTTTTGAAAATTATGTTAAATCCTCCCAAATCACAGAACGCAAAACTTGTTTACCTATGACCTAAAAAACCTATTTCAAAAAGAATTACAATAAGAATTTCGAAAGAATGTTATAAGTCGCCTGATTGTTTCTGTGCTTTTCACTGAATGCACTTTTCTCTTTTACATTTTGTTTTCAGGCTTGTATTGGAGTAACTTGCCTCTCAAATTTGAATCTTTATTAATATTATGTGATATGTTCTTGAAAAAAATGCATGTTGACATTGTGGGACGTAGGAAGCACTAAGAGGAATTTTTTGAAAACTAGACCTTTGAATGAAGAGAGTTATTTAATGAAGTATGTATATTTTTATTACAGTATATAATTGAAAGAAAATACGGTCTTATTAACCCTAACAGTCCTGCATTCTCCAATTTTAATATGATTTTCCACACACCCTAGGGAGGTACAGTTAAATGCAAGGAAAGTCCGACATAATCTTGCTGGTCAAAAGTTTCTCTGCCACAATTGACAAACCTGTCAACTTTTTAGCGCAAGAGGGCGGTAGTACTTAACAACATACTCCTCTGGTTGGGTTTAGTGAATTGTAGAGGGCAGCATACGAGTTTACTGGTAAAAATTCATTCACGGATTTTGTCCGGTGGCGCCTAGCACTGTATACCAAACTTAACTAACAATTTAAGGCAAACACACATAGAGCGGTGAGTGAGAGCGAAGCATACCCCCTGTAGTGTTTGAAGACGGAAAACCAGTAATTAACGCAACACACCTTAAAGAATGGACGGCTGAAACAAACTTTATTTGAGCAGTAGAAAATCACAGAACGCATTTTTTTTAATACATTGGGAATTATAAACTGGAAATTAAATGTAAGGTAATCCAAATGACGATTGAGACAAAATTTACTTAAGTGGAACAAAATACAACAACTATTTTTGAAAATTATGTTAAATCCTCCCAAATCACAGAACGTAAAACTTGTTTACCTATGACCTAAAAAACCTATTTCAAAAAGAATTACAATAAGAATTTCGAAATTAGCATGTTCAGTTGATGTTGAAAGTTTAAACATTACTATAAAATCATATGATGACGTCACCATAACGTCGCATCAATTTTCATATATAACACATGCCGGCCTACAAGCATTCCAGATACAATTTTTTTAAAGATAATCCTACTGGGCAGCCTAGATATTACTTTTCAACTTAATCTGACTTCTACTTCTGTAAAAATATGCTTCGAAAAATGCCCCTTTAAGATGACGACACGTGACATTTGATGACGTCATCATGACGTAAAAGTTTGGCACACATTGTGAGCAGTTGGGGTAAGTGTCTACCAAGTTTAAAAGTAGCCAAAGTGGCCGGTAAGAAAGAAAACGTTTACAAATGCTATGGGCAATAGACTAACGACTTGAAAAAAACTACAAATCAACCCTTTTTATAAACAGCATGCACATTTAAGCCATGGTTATCTGCCCTTCCCAGAATTCCTTTGTGTTATATTGAATTTGGTCTACATTTTGAAATGGCTGCTATTTCTTACTTGAGTGAGCCACAATCATGAAATTTAGGAATTAGGTACAGCAAAATTCAATGTGTACATTTTTGCAATCTGATTGACCCTTACATGCGTAAAAAAAAAAAATGTTTTAATGACGTCATCATGACGTCACACAATTTTCGCTTTTTGGGGCATATCTTTGAGACATACCGAAGCTATAACAAAAAGAATTTTGAAAATATCTTGTTTTGTTCGCTAGATATATTGAAAAGAATGTTACGATTTTCAAAATTCAAAAATTTATAAAAAATCACGTGATGACGTCACCATGACGTAAAAGTTCGGCATACATTCTGAGCAGTTGGTCTAAGTGTCTGTTAAAGTGCTGCTGCAGCGTGGCCGATCAATCTTAGTTTTCCACTGTATAATATCTGTGTATATACACTCATTACATATTACAAACTTTTCTTATCTTTCAAACAACCCAAATACTCGAAAATGAGTCTTTTTCAATGAAGCGCTTTTGTCTCGAAACTAAAAACAAAGGTCACGGCGGCCCGCGTGCTGCGTTGGTGGTGACGTCATTGTTTGTGTGCGCCGCATGTCTAGTGTCTGTACTACGCGTGCACACCACGATACATGTGCACATACACGCGAAACACTGTACCGACAATCGTGCGTGTTTAGCGGATTCCGACAGCGACAATTCTTAGGAGACTGACAGCGTTGATTCTGAAGGTTCTTCGTACAAAAGTGGTACACGTACATCGTCGTCGGGGGAGGATGATGTCTAGAAAATCATTGTCCGAGGTGCTGAACCTTAGATGAACTAAACACATTAGATGAAAATCGTCTCCAAAATACTGACTGGTAATGTCTATAAGCGCTCAGATTTTGTAGGAACGAATGACCGATAATATGCTTTAAGCATGTTCAGATACAATTGCCCATTTTGCTGTGAACATGGGGAGATTACATGTAACTGCATGGAATTTTCAGATCCAGGTCTTGCATGCAAAAACGGTGCTTGCATACAGTCGCCCTGATCCGACATGACTTTGCTTGAAATTTAGTTCGAGTGTTTTTTGGTAACTTACACTTCATTTTTCCAGGAAAAGATTTTACTTTATTACCCTGCCAAATCGGTCAGGAAAAGCAAAATTGTGGAAAATATCCAACCCTCCTTGATAAACATGTGGCACACAACAGTTTATGTTATGATTTATGTCAAAATCTGTGACCACTTTCAGTGATCGTTCCCTGCCAAAACTAACCGCAAACACAAACTGTACATGTATTCCCTATATTGCATGAAAATTAAAGGTTGTGCCATGTGTACAATTCTAAAACCTTTCCTTTTTGGCTGTTTCGGAAGTTTTCCGAAACAGCCTTTGTTTTCGTTAAGATTTTTTTTTTTGGCTTTTTTTTTTCTTTTTCTCTTTCAGACTATTGCCCATAGCATTTGTACACGTTTTCCTTTTTACCGGCACTTTGGCTACTTTTATGCAGCCGATTGTCTTTAAACTTAGCAAATACTTAAAGCAACTGCTCAGAATGTGTGCCGAACTTTTACGTCATGATGACATCATCACGTGATTTTTTATGAATTTTTGAATTTTGAAAATCGTAACATTTGTTTCAATATATCTAGCAAACAAAACAAGATATTTTCAAAATTCTTTTTGTGATAGCTTTGGTATGTCTCAAAGATATGCCCTAAAAGGCGAAAATTGTGTGACGTCATGATGACGTCATCAAAAATGTTTTTTTTTTTTAACGCATGTAAGCGTCAATCCGATTACAAAAATGTATATATTGAATTTTCCTCTCCCTAATTCCAAAATGTCATGATTGTGGCTCACTCAAGTAAGAAATAACAGCCATTTCAAAATTTAGACCAAATTCAATATAACACAAAGGAATTCTGGGAAGGGCAGATAACCATGGCTCAAATGTGCATGCTGTTTATAAAAAGGGTTGATTTGTAGTCTTTTTTCAAGTCGCTAGACTATTGCCCATAGCATTTGTAAACGTTTTCTTTCTTACCGGCCACTTTGGCTACTTTTAAACTTGACAGACACTTACCCCAACTGCTCACAATGTGTGCCGAATTTTATGTCATGATGACGTCGTCACATGTCACGTGACGTCATCTTAAAGGGGCATTTTTCGAAGCCATATATCTACAAAAGTACAAGTCCGATTAAGTTGGAACGTGATATCTAGGTATGCCACCGGGTGTTATAGATGAAAATTTACATGACGTTATGATTATAAGTCAGAACATGTCACGTGACGTCATCTTAAAGGGGCAGTTTTTGAAGGTCCATATCTACAGAAGTACAAGTCCAATTAAGTTATAAAGTAATATCTAGGTAGCCCAATAGGTCTATAGTTGAAAATTGACATGACATTATCATGTTGTCATCACATGTTACGTGACGTCATCTTAAAGGGGCAGTTTTTGAAGCCACATATAAACAAAAGTACAAGTTCGATTAAGTTGAAATGTAATATCCAGGCAGGTCTGCAGGTTCATAGATGAAAATTGACATGACATTATGACTTCATCACATGTCACGTGACGTCATCTTAAAGAGCCAGTTTTTGAAGCCATATATATACAAAAGTACAAGTCCGATTAAGTTGAAAAGTTATATCTAGTTTTTTCTTTTTCTCTTTCAGACTATTGCCCATAGCATTTGTACACGTTTTCCTTTTTACCGGCACTTTGGCTACTTTTATGCAGCCGATTGTCTTTAAACTTAGCAAACACTTAAAGCAACTGCTCAGAATGTGTGCCGAACTTTTACGTCATGATGACATCATCACGTGATTTTTTATGAATTTTTGAATTTTGAAAATCGTAACATTTGTTTCAATATATCTAGCAAACAAAACAAGATATTTTCAAAATTCTTTTTGTGATAGCTTTGGTATGTCTCAAAGATATGCCCTAAAAGGCGAAAATTGTGTGACGTCATGATGACGTCATCAAAAATGTTTTTTTTTTTTTACGCATGTAAGCGTCAATCCGATTACAAAAATGTATATATTGAATTTTCCTCTCCCTAATTCCAAAATGTCATGATTGTGGCTCACTCAAGTAAGAAATAACAGCCATTTCAAAATTTAGACCAAATTCAATATAACACAAAGGCATTCTGGGAAGGGCAGATAACCATGGCTCAAATGTGCATGCTGTTTATAAAAAGGGTTGATTTGTAGTCTTTTTTCAAGTCGCTAGACTATTGCCCATAGCATTTGTAAACGTTTTCTTTCTTACCGGCCACTTTGGCTACTTTTAAACTTGACAGACACTTACCCCAACTGCTCACAATGTGTGCCGAATTTTATGTCATGATGACGTCGTCACATGTCACGTGACGTCATCTTAAAGGGGCATTTTTCGAAGCCATATATCTACAAAAGTACAAGTCCGATTAAGTTGGAACGTGATATCTAGGTATGCCACCGGGTGTTATACATGAAAATTGACATGACGTTATGATTATAAGTCAGAACATGTCACGTGACGTCATCTTAAAGGGGCAGTTTTTGAAGGTCCATATCTACAGAAGTACAAGTCCAATTAAGTTATAAAGTAATATCTAGGTAGCCCAATAGGTCTATAGTTGAAAATTGACATGACATTATCATGTTGTCATCACATGTTACGTGACGTCATCTTAAAGGGGCAGTTTTTGAAGCCACATATAAACAAAAGTACAAGTTCGATTAAGTTGAAATGTAATATCCAGGCAGGTCTGCAGGTTCATAGATGAAAATTGACATGACATTATGACTTCATCACATGTCACGTGACGTCATCTTAAAGAGCCAGTTTTTGAAGCCATATATATACAAAAGTACAAGTCCGATTAAGTTGAAAAGTTATATCTAGGTAGGTCAGCAAGTTTATAGATGAAAATTTATGTGACTTTATGATGACGTCATCACATGTCACTATTACAAACAACTTTAATTAATTTCAAAATTAACAAAGAAAAGTGGCAGTAGTGCGATTGTTTGACAAACTTTAATTGTTGTATTCACATTTCACATCCAAACTAAAAAAAAAAAACGAAACAGCCCTGTGTTTGTCCACAAACACCAACCTCATGCCTCTAGTTTCAATTGAATTTACATTGTTTTCTGTTAATACAAAATGTACATACTTGTACAATAACATTTCCCATTTTTTCGCTCAATTTCATCTAGCAAATACCGGCACGTGTCATATTGTCAGATGGTGGGTATTTCTTGGGAGACAACCGGGTACGATTACCATCCTGCATCATCAACTAGACAAGGACTAACTATGGCCAGATCTTAAAGGGAATTATAAAGGATTCAGATATCCAAATTTAGATGAGTAGCTCTGCAAGGCAATACATGTACATAATTCAAGTCCAGGCAGGGATTTAATTTCATGCCATTTTTTTTATTGTCCTTACACACGCACACTTAAATTACAGTTTAGTATGATTACATTACTCTTGTAATTTAAATCAGACATATTCCAAAGACCAATTCTATATGACAGGCTGCTGAATTCAACATCTTTTTTGTTTCAATTTATAAGAAAAAATCTGATATTCGACTGGCAATAAAATGGTTTTTTTTTTGGGGGGGGCCTTACATTAGTGTTGTATGGGTAGGAGTACACGGAATTTGTTTTCGTACGGGAACGAGTAAAAGTACTTTTCACCAATAAAAGCCAAAGTAAAGAAAAGGATTCCTGGAAAATAATTGGAAACGAAGAAACTCTATTTAATCTGCTATACTTATAACTATCACATCCTATCAAAAACTCTAAACACCGACTCTCACAGCTTGTGTGTGTTGCAACCTGTCATTTTTATAGGCTTTGATCTGTACAGCAGCTGGGTCGATTTTGGCCCCGAGAGAGGGAGGGTTTTTAAGAGAATGTTGATTGCTGATAAAAGTTAGTAGTTTTATGTACATGTACTGGGTAGTAAAAAATGTAACAAACAATTATATCTGGCATGAAATATCCAAAAAGTGACTCTTGAGAGCTATTTTTGTCCACTGGTGCCATTTGTCTAAAAGTCGTTGTAATTTGTCTAACAAATCTGATGTCATGACACCTTTCACCTTCTGTGGCATATATAATTGGCTGTTTTATATTGCTGTGCTGTCGTGAGTACGAGTACATGGAGTACAACAACATTGTCTTACGTAAACTTAAATTACACTGTACTTTCAATGCTTGTGCTCCTTTTGTTTGAATGGTCTGACAATGCCAAAGACTAATCCAATACCTGTACATCTGGCCAAACAAAATGTTTCCCTTCACGACCAACCCTAAATGTCACCAGTCGAGTTGCGTGTTTTATTTAAAATTAATTTTCAAAATCTCACCTTTTAATTTAAAATCATCATCTTTAAATACAGCTATGATGGCACAATTGTGCATTTCGCAAGGTTTTGACTCCCAACTTTTGAGTTAAATGACGGTTCATGGATGGTAAAAAAAAAATTAAAAAATAAACATTTATTGAACCCCGATTTTTTTTTTTCACTTAGGGCAACACAATTTGTTTTTTACTTTCCCAAAATCCTGCTATAGTTTTACGTTCGTTCTCACGGAGGATGCCGTCTTGAAATACCGAATCAGGTTTCGCGCAGGCAAGGATTCACCGTATTTCCAAACTAGATGAGACTCTTCGGTCGGATTATTAATATTAATAAGAAGGAAAGAGACATTTGTTATCCCCACGTGACCTTGTTGTCGCCAACCAAGATAAAGAACCAGCAGAGGTGTGTCTTAGATCATCACGGCTACGATAAGCTGATGACGCACATGGCAGCGCACACTGTTTGGGCTTGTTTTGGCAACTGAAAACTAGTTCTATCCAATTGAACACCAGTGTTAAGTTCTGGCCCCTAACTTCGTATAAGTGCGATGTTGTTATAAGTTACATACACCACGCCTACCTGTGCAGTCAAGCATAATAGCAGGGCCTAACAATTAAAAGGTTGCAGTACATCCAATCTTACCATAAAACATGAGGCCATAGGAAAACACAATCTGAGCATTTTCTAACGAAACAGATGAATTTGTGGGGGCTGGGCGGAGGGGTACATTTTGGCGGAATTAAGGAGGGAACCCAGCGGCACAACTACAGTCCAGTTTGCAGGGGGAAGTTCGGGGAACCCGGGGTGCACAATTGTTTCTAGGGAGCACTTTAGGGAGGAAACACAATAGGCTCATATTTTTGGTTCTCAAGTTCTATTGCCAGCGGGGGGGGGGGGGGGGGGGGGGGGGGCACACAGGCCTCGGCTTGGGGGAACGTGCCCCCCCCCCTCCCCTTAATAATAATAATACAAGCATTTGTAAAGCGCCATCTATCTATGTAGACATATTCCGAGGCGCTTGAAGAAAATAAACTGTCCAGAACTCTACAAATAATTAAATATACATGTACATGTATGTATACTTGAAACAAAACCCTTCACCGTAATTACGCAACCGAGTGACCTCATAACGAACCAATAAGAAGGATCGTTGGGCTAATACTCTCATTAAGAAAATATTCAATTTCGAGCAACACTGAAACCAAATAACCACGAAAGGCGGCATTTCCCGATGTGTTGTGCAGATTTGGGGCTATGGCAGGACACTTTGCAAACGTGTTTGCTCAAATAATAGCCATTACTTTATTTCAAACATATAAACACATTCTTTAATGATGCATTTACGCAACATTTTGCAATACGGACATTAATTCTGACTGCACCCATAAACGGTCCAAATAAGCGAAACTGGAATTATAAATATGACTGCAGCGCATGTTAAAGAGGAAAGAAAACCAATTTGCATTTTTCCACTTGAGTGGCTTTTCTGAGAGCTTATGCCTCCCCAAACCTAACAAAGTAGGTTTGAAGAGTTTATGCATGGATTTGGCAATTTTAGAGAAGTTTTACTTTGGAGTCTCTTTCGCTCAGAATCAGAAAAGCTCAGGGCCAACCGCGTGTTTACAATCCAATCGTGTGACGTAGCTGCGTAGAGATAGATGACGTCACTATGCGAGTGCCCATTGTGTTTCTATGCGTGCATGTGTGTGTACTATATGTGTTGGTTTTGTCCTATTTTTAATGTTCCTGGCGGTGCATTATTGCATGAACGTTGCACTGATGATTATTTTTTTAATGGGGTCTTTGTGGAGCAGGAAGCTTACTCGTGTCTTATTCTTCCATATTTTGACACTGAAATTTGGGTTTGGAATTTGTGTGGATGGAGAGATATACCACCCTGTGGACAAATGGTGCCGGATATAGGGGGGGGGGGGGGATTCACTTAGCCTTTGATTTGAGTAGCGCTGCTCAACCCTACACAACTGGTAACCTGACTATTATGTGCTATTCGAGGTCAAGATACGTTTACCATGCCAGTGAATAGTCTGTGGGGGTTTGCTTAAGTACAGGGACAAAGGGGAGAACAATACCATGTCTCCACAGGGATGGATGCAAAAACGCGGAAATGAGGATGGATTTGTGTGTGCGCCGCGAACATAGTCTGGTAACTGCATTGTATCTGTCTCAATGAAATGAATCAAAACATTTGCTGGCCTGACGTTTCCAACTTAAGCAAGTTCTTTCAAGAACTTGCTTAAGTTCGAAACGTCAGGCCAGCTAATTTTTTGATTCGTATATTTCAGGTCCATTCAGTCAGTCAGCAGTTTGCAACAGTTTAAGACATGTTCAATGAAATGAAAACATCACAGTGACGTCGCGATACGTACAGACGTACACGTACTTTAATGACACCGGGTCGCCGTGGACAAAATTTTCGCTCTGGAATAATGGCAGAATCTGATGGCTCGTGGGAGGAGTATAGCGTAGATTCTGAAGATTTTTAGCTGCATAATACTTATCAACTGTAATACATTCGAGCTCTGAATACCTCCAAAAGTAAGCTAGGAAGGCCGTGAATTCGGCAAAAATTGCCAAGAAAGTACGACCAGCTGACGACGAAAATGTCATAACACACACGTGGATGATATTGTGCCAACACGCTGCAGACGTGGTGGCCGCGCTGCTGGTCCACTGAGGCCAAGTAAGCGCACACGCGTCATAAGGTCATCTGCATACATTTGCATCCTTAATGACCTTTGCAGGAATTGAGACCAAACGCTCACTCCAAGGGGCAATTTTAGTCTCTTTTTTTTTCAATGAAATAAATTGTAATCGTTCTTTACCAATTTGTATTCGGTCAGAAGAATATACAAGCTATCAGAAAAGCCAATAAAGCGGAAAAATGCAACTTGGTTTTCTTTCCTCTTTAAGTAGGCACATGGAAGGTACCAGGATATATTAAGAGCTTTAAAGAGGAACTAAAACGCCAAAAAAATGTTTGACATTTTTGACTTATCTGATAGTTTATGCCTCCCTAAAACTAATGTAACAAGTTTCATGATTCTGAAAAATCAAAAAAAAATGTTTTTGAGCCTTTTCTTTCTGAGCCACTTTGACTCGATTCAGAAAAGGCCGAGGTCAACTGCGTGCCGTATCGCGCGAGTATTGACGTACACGTGTAGAAACGTATGACGTCACTGTATTATACGACAATGTTTTACGTAGAGTCTGTACGTATCTTTTTGTCTAAGGCTAGTATTACTTGCTGTGCTTTTTGCTCATGATTCAGGAGTAACACTACGATAAACATATTTTAAAGTGTTGACATCTTTGTGAGACACATTAAGAATTGGGGTTGTAGGCTTGTTCTTGCTGAAAAGCTAGTTATGAGTCATACTTTCCTTTGTTTGCAGTCGGCTTTTATTGGGACCTGCGCGGTGAGTTGTGTGTGAGCTGATGCTATACTCTAGTCTGGCGACTTTGATTATGCAGCCCTCATAAGGAGCCGCACCTTCTCAGAACTATACACACAATTTCTGTTATAAGGTACCAGACTCAATCGCATGTAGCGCTGTTCCTCGTGCAACCCCCAACTACACACGATCGATGCATAATAATTATCTCAGATCCATGCTCATACTGAAATAATATCAAAATTAGACAAAATAGACGGGAAAACGGAGGAGTTAGGTCGACAAAAACTCTTCAGCAGCATCAACTCCACGTACGTACATGCATAGTGTTTGGCTGTAGTATTAACCGACTCTACACGTGTACGTCACGGGGCCACGTACATACATTTAACATACATAATGAGCTTTCGCGAAACAGGATAAATGGTTCAGAAAAACAACCCTTTTTTTTTAATAAAAAAATTTCTCTCGTCTGCAAACTAATCTCCATCAGTTAAAAGAGTATTTAAACTCTCGGAAAAGTCCAAAAAGTCAAAAAAAAAATTGCCGTTTTAGTTCCTCTTTAAGCTATCTGATCAGTGAAACGAAACCACACATAATGGGCTTGCGCACACAATGGGCCTGCGGACACAATGGGGGCGGACATAATAGGCCTGCGGACATAATGGGCCTGCGGACATAATGGGCCTGCGGACACAATGGGCCTGCGGACACAATGGGGCGGACATAATTGGGCCTGCGGACACAATGGGGCGGACATAATTGGCCTGCGGACATAATGGGGCGGACGTAATGGGCCTGCGGACATAATGGGGCGGACGTAATGAACCTGCGGACACAATGGGGCGGACATAATGGGCCTGCGGACACAAGGGGCGGACATAATGGGCCTGCGGACATAATGGGGCGGACATAATGGGCCTGCGGACATAATGGGGCGGACATAATGGGCCTGCGGACATAATGGGCCTGCGGACATAATGGGCCTGCGGACATAATGGGGCGGACATAATGGGCCTGAAAAAGCGTGCGGACATAATGGGCCATGCGGACATAATGGGCCTTAAAGGAAACATGCTTCTCAAACTGGCCGGATCACATTTTATTTCATAAATAAATTCATTTATATGACAAATTTGAATAAATTTGGTTTACACAACTGTTATGTTGTGGGTAGGTTAAGTTTCTGTACAGGAACAGTATCTAGTCTGAGGTAGGTCTACATATTTCCTCTCTTCCCATGCATTTTCATTCATGGTATTTATTGGGAAGTCATAAAATTGTATTTTTTGAGAAGCAAGAAAGAAGGAAGCGGGCGGGCATGCCAAACATGTTGGCCTTATTACTTTTTTATAATAATTTCCCCTATGAAAACAGTTTTCGGACAAACAGGAACTTTGGTGTGTGAATGTAGATAATCCCGTTTGCTTTAGTCAATTTCCTATTCAGATTTCCTATTCAGAATGGACAGGAGGATTAAGAGAATGTGATTTTAACAATGAGGGTCCAAAATCACATCCAGAGACAGAGTCCAGCATCACAATGCGGTTATTAGCTGTTAAACCCAGAAGTCACAATGGTACTCTTTGTCAGGGTGGGATAATGTACATGTATATTTTGGCCCACGCACAGTCAGTGGACAGTGCCATGGTGTCATACAGTCCGTTGTGTACATGTACATCCTTAAAATTTGACGAAAATTACTTCAGTTATTTCCATAAAACTTACCAGTGGATGCAGTAAACTCTCCCATATCACTCAGGATGTAATTATGCTCCATCAGACGTTGATATTTCAGCTCAGATACGACAAACAATGGTTGGCTTTGCAGCAAAAAACATCTGGCCTGTTGTGTTCCTTTCTCCGTCGTCTGACCGCTTAACATGCATCGATATTCCTACGCGTGCACAACTATTCCCCATTATTCCGTTATTTTGGTAAATCTTTTATCATCGAAGTAATATATTTTCATTCAGAACAACAATGTAGCATTTTTATCACTTTTAACTGTTTAAATGAAGATACTCCACACAGGGTGGCGCACTATTTCAGCTTGCTGTTTCCTTCAAAAACCCTACGCGCGTCAATTGCAGTTAGGATTGTACTGTATGCATGTACAATGTACATGTACATTGTGTGTGTACTATGCATACCAAGTACCTGCACAGTATGCAATCAGATTGAACTCAAGGCCATTATGATAGATAGTAGAATTTTTTCAAGTCTGGAATTGTCTTGTTGTGAAGACTGAATAGTTAATTGAATTTTATAATCGTGTTCATTGTGTGCGGGCAATTTTACCTCTTGCACATTATCAATTTGATAGAATTTATGTACAATAATTTTAAAAATTCCATTTTGTTAATTATATAATTAACATTTTGTTGTTTCAAAAATATTTTTTATAAACTAGACTTGTTTCAAGTCTGGAATTGTCTTGTGAAGACTGAACAGTGAATGAAAAGTTGTATACATAAGTATGCAATTGCTTTCATTGTGTGTGACACTGATATAATTTATGTACAATAAGTGAAACTAAGCAAAACACAAAAACAAAAATAAAACAAACAAAAACAACAATCACGAAAACAAAGATAAGTATGAATAGTTTTAATAGCTAGGTTTCTGTTCACCAGATGATAACTGGTTTCTTCAACTGGTTTAAACTGGTCCCAGTTCATAAGAATGACCAGTTGGTAACTGGTTTCTTCAACTGGTTTCAACTGGTTCATGTTGACACCACAAGAATTGCCAGTTGATAACTGGTTACTTCAACTGGTTTCATATGGTACATGTTTTCTTCAACTGGTTCCAGTTGACACCACAAGAATTGCCAGTTGGTAACTGGTTTCTTCAACTGGTTTCTTCAACTGGTTTCAACTGGTTCCTGTTGACACCACAAGGATTGCCGGTTGGTAACTGGTTCTTTTAACTGGTTTCAACTGGTTCCAGTTGACACCACACAAATTACCAGTTGGTCGCTGATTCCTTTAACTGGTTTCATCTGGTTTTTGTTGAATCTAGTTGAGCTACCAGTTGAAACCAGTTGACTCCAACAGGTACCAGTTGGACACCAGTTGATTCCAGTTCAAACCAGTTGGAAACAGTTGAAAGTTTAACTGGTTTTAACTGGAATTTTCACCTGGGTTGTACACTGTTAATGAGGTAGGGTATGTGTTGAACCTTGTCAAAAGCACAAAACGCAATTATTTCACGTAGATAAGCCCATCCTATGTGTATAAGACTGTAGTGAACACGATAACCAAATTCGGTTATTTACCCCTCAAAGAATTCCGATTAAAGTAGTGTCAGAACTACTGTGGGAAAACAAGCTTCTCTTACAAACGAATGCAGCAATTCCCCAGACTTTTGTCTAAATACATGGTGTTGGCACCCTTACATTACTTTATACAGGGTTAAATATTGGCTTACCCTTATCTTTGTTAAAATTTGGTTGTTAGATTAGGTTGATATCTGTCTACTTTTGCCAGAAGCAAAAGAAAAAAGAAGAAGAAAAAGAGATTATACTATATCCAAATTGGTCCAAATTTTTGTTTTTATGTTTAGGTGTTTACAACCTCTGAAAAAGGGGGTTTTGTGTTTGGTTACTCGATCATCCCTTAAGGAACTGAATTGTTTTCGGACCGCAAATAATTGAACTGTTTCGGTAACTAAACGTGGGGGTTAAAACTATATAAGGGTACTATATCTCCAAAATAATTGGAAAACATTACGAAATAGCTACTAGTAATGCATATCGGTGTACGGGAAATATACTTTTAATGAAAACAAACATTTCACGTAAAGATAACACAACATTTCAGCAGGGTTAAAAATAATCAAAAGGTAGAATATTACGAAGTTGTAAACTATTAGCGGTAGCAGATAATGGTATAGCTAAAAAAAGGGTTCTGGTTCAGGCGAATCCGACCTTTTTTGGGGGGGGGGGGGGGGGAGTTGCATGTTCGCCCCAAACAAGGCCAAAAGCCACTCGAGGTACGGAGCTACAAAAGGAAAAGGGAATCACAGATACAAGAGGTAGGAATTGAGATTCCTATTGAAGCAGGAACGATTGTAAGATGAAGGGAAACGTGCAAAGAATTCCATATAGATACAGAACGAGGGAAGAAGCAATTAGCATAGCTTTTTGTTCTACATCTTGGTACAGCTACAGCATATTGGTAGAACTACGAACAAACGAAAAACCGAGTTTCACGCTCAAACCCCCTAACTGCAGGAACTAAGTTGCACAAGCCGGTGGAACATTTACCATAAAATATCTGTACAACAAAAGGGTATATAGCAATAGATTTCCAGTGAGAGAGTGATTGTAAGGATGAGCTCTACTCTTCTCCAACCAAATTATGCGCTTCTGTACTTTATCTAAAAAAAGGTAAGTTAAAAGCAGATGCACCAGCCAAGATGAGGAACAGTACTCCATACGAGGACGTACAGCTGTCTTAAACAAGTAACGGATAGCATCAGGAGGTAAATACTTCTGAGCTCGACATCAGGAGGTAGATACTTCCGAGCTCGACCAAGATAACTAACTCGCATGGAAGCACTCTTTGCAATACAAATAGCAGAAAGAACCTTTGCAGCAAACATGTACATGAACACATGAACAGATCAAGCAGGTACCTACCTGCTACCTGGGTTATAACAACTGGTAATTGAAGGATTAGGCACAAATTCAACCTTAACACATCACTGATAACTATATATTTGCACCCAATAGAAATTATGTGTTGTATCTTCTGCACCATCGTCTGAACAAATGGCCAAGTCATCCACACCACCTGCCGGGGGTAGAACGGCCTCTGCCGTCCGTGAAGGGGGTTGGGGAATCGTAGTCGTCCTTGCTGCTCATGTCCTCAATGCGCTTACGACGGGGATTCTCCGCTCCTCTGGTGTCTTTTATCTCAGCTGGCAGAACGAGTTTAACACGAGCGCCAAGGACACCGCAGCTGTCCAGAGCATCATGTCGTCAACGTTTTTTTTTTGTGGTACGTTTAGGGTCTTCTAAAACGCAATGTGCCATATTCCCGGTCCCCGACGTAAACCGCACTTATTATATCATTCTGGAGTAATACCTTGAAGTTGTGCGTGTCTTCTTCGTACAATCTGTGACACTAGATAGCGTATTGAGGAATGTTTCCCAAGTTTGACTTTTTGATTTGACATATACAGAGGCATTAATGGGCATTTTTCCGCGATAAACGTTATCATTGTATTAAACTTATTCCAATCCGAAAATATGACGAGAAAGAAACAACACCCAGAGATCATGTTTGAAAAGAAAAATTGTTTTTTTTATGCATTATGTATTAGGTGCGCACGCTGCTAAACCACGAAAAAGTCAATTTAATCAACTTTATCTGTCCATTTTTTCAAAACAAAATTTCACCTGGAGATTTCATGATGCTAAAGCTGTTCAAGAAAACAAAAGTCTCAAAATTGATTTCGGCATGATTTCCTTTAACGTATGCACAACTTCAAGCGATGATTATTCAAAAACTGGGAACATTCCTTATTACTCTTCCGGGGGTAACATTTTGCGAGGAGTTCTATTTCTCGTAGTATCGATTACTTTATTTGCCTGCATTACATGTCCAGGTCTAATCGGGGGAGTATTGACCAAGCGCTTCGGCTGTCGATTCTCAGGGATGCTTGGTGGAGCTTTGTCGTGGCTTGGTCTCTTCGGCAGCTACTGGGTACAGACTATCGGCCAGCTATACGTCACGGCCGCAATAGCAGGTGATAAAACATTATCAATTATTGTATGCTTTGGGAAATTTGATGTCATCTTTTGGGTTACGGTCCCTAACAAAATCTGCTTCATCATTGCCTCGTTTCTATCTTTTAATGACTTTTGGCAATGGCGATGCTAGTCCTGTCACTTTAAAAGCACTTTGTGCCACATATAATGAGACCACACAACATGTATAGATACTGACAATTTGGGAAGCCGCCAACTTAGGGCAAGATAGCTCAGTTGGTAGAGCGCCGGTACGGTAAGCCGGAGGTCGCAGGTTCGAATCCCGCTCCTGCCAGTTTCTTTGTTCACTTTAAAATTATTAGGAACTTGTTAATTTGTCTTTTAATACTCAATACAATCTACATGATCAAGGGGATGCGTTGTCACAAGGCTTGATTGATGCACAAGTCATTTATCAGCAATTACGCTCGTCGTTGCGAACTTGAAATTTCCCAGAGAATCATGGGCAATGTGTAGAGGAATATAGCACCGAGGTGATGACGTCAATGCAATGTTTGGAACCAGAATACCTTTGTTATTTTGTGTCAATGTGTTTGCATTAAAGGAACAGTCGAAATCTCATTTTTTGTTTGGAACCAGTTGTCGTGCCAACTGACGTGACACTTTGGTACTCTATTGGTATGCAGGGTTATCCTAACATGCTGTTTAGATCATTCGGAAACCCAAGTAAAGTTAGCTCTGCTCCGCTCTGCTCTGTTCTTGCTTTGCTCTGTTCTGTTTTTACTTGAACAGAATTAGTGCGTCCTTTGTCCACAGGATCTTATAGTTTTAGCACCCCAGCCTAGTCAGTAAAAAAGTTTAATATTAAACGAAATATTTTTGTTCTATTTATGAAGGCTACGCGTTGTGGCTTCTATGTAGTGCGCATGGAAATACCGTATATTCTTACACATCTCAATGATTTTGATATCAACTTACCCGTTCTGTCTATGAATTACTTGCCTTCGTGAAGCTTCAAACAATACGTATCTGTTTCTCTTTGCAGGTTGTGGTATGGGAATTTCCTTGAACGCGGGGATTTTCGTAGTTGCTTTGTATTTCAAAGAAAAGTACAAATTGGCCAACTCGATTGCTTATTCCGGTGTGGGAACCGGGATCATGGCCGCATCTCCGCTCCTACAACTTCTCCTGGACAGCTATGGATGGAGGGGCGCCATTCTGATAACATCCACAATGACCGCGAATATCGTTGTGTGTGCTGCATTGTTCAGACCACGAGCAGTAGTCAAGGTAGTCAAGCTGGCGCCCAGCTCAAGTGATAGTGGTGCGTCAAACGAAGTTGAGACCTTGAATCAAAACATTACTATTAAAAGTGAAGATGACTTTGGCACTGGAGAAGCTTGTGACGTTACTGACGAGCAAGAAGCATCAATCACAGGAAACAAAGTCATTTTGAATTTCACAACAGAGGAAGGTGCGGGTAGTAGTGTGCTTAATATTTCAAACAAGCCCGGACCGATCGTCAGGCTGTTCAGAATTCTCTCATTTTGGTTGGGGCTGGACGTGTTTGCAAAAAGTTACCGAGCTCTCCTCTTGGGTATTATATGTGCACTGCTTATGATGCCATACGTGGGTTATCTGATATTCATTATTCCGCGCGCGCAGAGCGCTGGTGTGGCGCCCTCCAGTGCCGCATTCTTGCTAACTCTCTTCGGTATCGGCAGTCTGCTGGGTCGCCTGGGTCACGGGATGTTGATCAGCTGGCGGAAGGTCGCCGCTGAGGTCGTGTTCGCAGCCTGCCTTGCTGTTGCTGGGATATCTGCTCTCCTCGCTTTATCCGATGTTTACGTGCTGTTGGCTGCGTCATCTTTCGTGCATGGTTTCACGTCGGGGGCTTATTTAGCCATTCAATTATGTCTAACGCGGAGCTTCGTTGGTCTCGAGAACTTCGCAGTGGGCATAGGATGGGTGCGGTTCTTCAGTGGCATAGGAAGTCTGACTGGACCCATCATATCGGGTATGTTCAAATATTGAAGCTGATTTTTGTGTAGGAGTCTGCAGCGGCGGCGATTTCTCGTCAAGGTTGGGGGGGGGGGGGGGCGGAAGAAAAGCGCAGAACCAACAGTAATGGTTAATCATTTTGTACTCGGTGTCTCTTGTGGAAATTTGTGAAAATCTGTGCTGATCTTTGTGTATTCTGGTGCATTCTGGTGCTTGGAAAAGCCAATGACCCATCAAATGTATATGACCATGGGGAAATTATTGGGGGGGGGGGACACAGTGCCATAGCCGTCCCCTCCCCAACAAATATTGGGGAGGGGGGGGGGGGGACATGTCCCCCCCGTCCGACGTTTCACACTAGCCATTTGCGCCCCGGGGCCATTACCGAGATTAGTCTCGCCCCGCCCCGGGGCGAACTCACCCCTGCTCCAGGCCAGGGTTGGGATTTTTCAACCTGGGGCGAAACCAATCTCGGGGGTGGCCCCGGGGCGAAAATGGCTAGTGTGAAACGTCGCCCGGCATGCGGGGTTTTGTACAACCCGGGTTGAGAAACAGGTGGTCTCGACAAAAGAATTCCAAAGGTCCTGTCAAAGCGCCCGCTATTGTTAATTGTATACAGCTTGGCCGAAAATGCAGCGCCATTATTCTGAAGCACAATATGTGGCAGAGGGACCCCTCCCCCCCCCCCCCCCCCTCTTTTGTGTTGGTCATTGTGTTCCCGGAATCTCAGGAATTATTTTCAGCGAGGAGGAAGTTAGGAATTTACTGGCCATCTGGGGGTCGATGAAATACAAACTAGTGTGAAACGCTCATGCCCACTGAGGTATTGCACAAAACGAGTGTAAAATGACGCGGGGTTGAACTCGGGGCCGCTCCGGGTCGAGTTCGTCCCGAGGTTCGGCGAGGTTCGGCCTGAAGTCGAGAAACTTGACATTAATGTAGTCATTAAACCTTAATGTATTTTCAGGCTGGCTATTTGATGTAACAGCGAGCTATATCACAGTCTCCTGCGTACTTGCCGGAATCTACTTCTGCAGTACTATTTTATGTCTCCTTTTTCCTTTGCTGAAACGACTGGAACCAGGAACAGAGATTCAGACATAAACAGCTACAAGAGATAGGGGGCCTTTGACCATCAAATATTATTACAATGTCAGAGTAAGCCCCTACAAATTCACATCAAAATAACATTTATTTTATAATATTTTAGTAAAATTTGGATGCGATTCCCTAACGTTACAAAGATATCATCATGATGTTATAAACACAATGTAAAACATTGCTAATAATGTTTACAAAACATTGCCCATCAAATATTATTATGACATATTATTATAAGTAATATTTTTCGAAAATTATTTTTTTAGATCATAGTAAGCCCCTACAAATTTACGTCAAAATAGCATTTTTTTTAAATATATCACTGAGACCTTTCACTAAACATAAAAACCCGTTTTTTATGTTATTGTGTTAGCTGGGTTTGAGATCGCAAGCAACAACACGTGCTTCATTTAACTTCTGAAGTGTCTTCGCAAAGGTCATAAAAATCTATATTTCTGAATCTGAACACCACTAACACCATGAATCATTATCACTCCGTGAAAACTATAAATTAAAAAGACAAGAAGAAACCTTAAGTAAGAAACACAATTTAACATAGCTATATGTACATGTAATGTGTGGCTGACCCTTAGTTATATCTGATTGCAAGCAGAAAGGCGGATGTAAATCATTTTATCACATGATCAAATGCGTTTATACTCAACGTAGATTCCCGGCTGGGTTTGCACACGGCACGTTTTAGGAGTTTGTGGACGTGGTAGTGGCAATCTCCTGCGACGGGGTTTTGGGCGCCAGCCAATCGGGAGAGTTCGGTTCCCGCCAATTGCCTGTGACCAATCAGGTGCGCGAAGGTGTGCAGGTTTGGCGCGGCGATGGTGGTTAGGTCATTTTATGTCACAGCCTCAAAGGTTAAGCAACTATAATTGTGTACTCAAACAGAACATTTTGTTTTCCCCCTCCTCCACCCCTTCATGCCTCCCGTTGTCAAGGGTTATGCTGTTTTGTGGGGGGATAGAAATCAAACTCCCAATCTTGTCTTTAGGGGCTTGGGTAATTCAATGGGTTGAGGCTTTTTCTTACATGTACCTCTAAATTGGAAACGAATAACTCTTGACAATGTAAAATTTAGGACTTTAATGACAGCGCCGTTACGTGCTACACGGGCTATTCCCTGCTATACGTACCAATGGCAGGTAATTAACACACTATAATAGGATCAATAATAGCTCCGTGCAGTTCCTCTCGGCTATACCCTACCGCATGTTCCAGCGGGGGGCCCATTATTGCAATTATGATTTAGTATAAACAAAAGTAAGTTTATGACCTGTAAGTGGTCGACGTTTTCAAAGTTAATGAGGTCACTTAAGTTTTAAGGTAGTTTTCGTGGGCGAGGACTTGGGCGAGGACTTGAACGGCTTGGACACTCAGCAACGGACAAGGACAGCTCCAATAATGAGAGCGAATACAGTTCTTTGACGAGCTGGAACACGGGGCGAATTCACCTCCAAAACAGCCGAAGAGAGACGAACACAGCGGGGGACGACACCAACTGGCTCCCGTCGCGAAAATATGCGGATATAAGACCCCAAATATTGAACCGACGACAGTTCACAAAAAGATGTCTCTTCCGGGAATAAAACTCAGCTCTAACTGTCTCCAGACGCTCCTGCGCAGACTAGTCATATACAGGTCACAGGTCCGGATAAAAACACATCGATCAACTCGATGACCAAACTTCCAACATAATTCTCCGTCCGTCGAAAATAATCTCCAGTCCACCGTCGTAAGTCAAGTCCACCGTCGAAAATCAAGTCCTGATTTATTCTGAAATTAGCCCGTATATAAAGGAATTGTATATCTTCCAGAAATTACCAAATTATCCAGAATCATCTTACAAATGACGTCAACCTCTAAATACAATCTTACACAATTACGTCAAATCCAAAAATAATCCTCTACACAGCCCCGAATACAATTACTCTGTATTCGAGATGCACACAGAACCTTCTGGCACTTGGCTTGGCGTAAGCAACTCTGACCATTTATAAACAAATTAGGGTCAGCCGAGGTCGCACGTGTATGCAAATACGTGGCGCGTGGCCTCGCCGGTTGTACATACCACAGGGCGTATATATATTTCGTGAGGGGAATTTCATAACACCGACAGCATTTACTTGTGTACATAACAGTTGTTATGTTTCACATTATTCAGAAACGGCTGTTGTGTGGTGGTGGTCATGGGTATCACCTTTGTGGTAACTGGGGGCCATGGGTATCTCCTTTAATGTTTGTGTTTTTAAGAAAAAGTTATTTTAATAACCGGTTTGCTCACTTTTGGTATCGGGTTAGAAAGTTTAGTTGAAATAAACTTGCTTGAAGCTGTGACTTACACACCATTCATTATTTTCCGTTTCCCCATTTATTGGAGTTTGAGTATAACGTGTCATATAAACCAACATGTGCACTACATGTAATGGGGTTATGATCATCTGCATGTACATGTATTAAGAGTGTTTCCAGTCCTTCGACAATCACAGACCATTTTACGAAACCTATAAGATAATATTGCTTGATTGATTAAACGAATTATTGTTGGAAAGGTGTATGTATATTTTAAGTCCACTGTTTTTAAGAACATGATGGGTCTGTAATGCATACGCGTGAGTTCATGTTGTTTCTTATAATCAACGAAATTTAGCCCCATAAATCACAGAAAAATTACTTGCTTGTATTACACATTGAAATAATCATTAAAAGTAACAATCATTCATACCTCCGTGCCTCTTAGTTCTGACAGTTGGCTGAGAAATAACGGGAAATCTTCGGGATTTACACTGTTAAAACGCTGTTTAAAAAGTTGTTTAAACAAGTTAAACAACCAGGTTGTTCATGTGCCCTGTTTAAACAACTTTATTGGTTGTTTAAGCGGGGTTTTAAAAAGTTTAAACAGCGTTTTAACAGTGTACGCAGCCAAATATCCTGAATTTCTCTGAGTCAACGAGTGATCGATTTAGTAATGGCGGAACCCATCCTGTTGGAGGGTTCTGTAACTACGCACCGTACTGGACCAACGTCAGTTACACTAGCCCTGTAGTCCACCATTTATGGCGGACACAATAGAGTACCGAAGTCTGACGTCAGTTGCCGCGGCAACTGGTTCCAAACACATGCAGTTTAGAATCATGTATTGATTGACGTCATCACTTCGGTACTCTATATTCGAATTGGGCTGCCGATTGTTACGCGGTTTCTGGGTCTGATTCATGAAAAACGTATGAGTTCCTGTTTGAGCCATGGCTCTCTCCATTGGGGCTGGGGGGGGGGGGGGGGGGGGGGTTACAGTGGTGGGGGCGCTCACAGCCTTTTTCCTAATAGTAATGTTTTCTCCATTTGCGAAATTTACATATCAATGAAACTTGACTTGCAATTATTTCAACCCTTTTGATAACTATAATTGCATGCTATTGGAATCTCCCGTGAGAGAGTTCAGAACATTCTGAGTACAGAAGTTGGAATGTCAAAGGTTTCTTCTCGGTGGGTGCCGCGTCTTCTGACCCCTAATCAAAAGCGCACCAGGCTGGTCATGACAAGGGATATTGGACCGTTTAAAAGCAGACATTTCATGGAACGTTTCCTAACCCAGGACGAGTGCTGGGTCCATCACTTTGAGCCATAGAGGCAATCCATGGAGTGGAAACAAGTGCTCACCCCTCGTCTACAAACCACCAAATACGGCATTACCTGGAAACAAACAATGCAATTAGTTATCAAAAGGGTTGAAATAAATGCATGCTAAGTTTCAATGATCTGGCATATATTCAAAGTCAACCTACGAACATTTCAGCCGACCCTCGTAAAATAATCCGTTGATGGCAAGCTAGTACCAATGATCTTTCTTCTCTGCTGATCGAACAACAGAGTTCAACTTCTGGAGATTACTTACAGTAACTCGCCCAAACCAAACAATGATTGATGAACAAAGAATGCTGTCAATGATAGGCCCGACTAAAATTAACTAAAATACAGTGAGGATGAATTCAATTTTGGTAAAAAGGATAAACGTTGACGGGCATTCTACACAATTTCCTGACAATTATGTTCCAGGCAAGGTTACTGGCAATGTGTGCGCCAAGCAATCTAAAGCTGTCCGCCTGTTCTACAGCCTTGCCATCAATTCTGGCTCATTTAATATTCTTGTGTTTTCTACAAAAATCTACAATCAGCTTCTTGGTTTTGTCCACATTTAATAGAATTATTATTTTCCTCACACCATTCGACCAAAGAAGAAATATGTGAACGATAAGCACTTCCATCATCGTTTTGAATACATCCAACGACATTGGTATTGTCATGGAACAGGGGCGGGTCGGCTCCTGCCAAGGAGGGGGTGTGAACTTCACCTGAGGGTGAGGGCGCGTGCCAATCATAGACCAGTAAAGTATGTAGCTGTACTGTAGTAATAACAGAGAAAACAAAACCAAGCCAGCGTGCTCTCACTCCCAACCACCTGCTGCAATAAACAATATGGGTACGAGTTGGTTGCTTACATGTAATATGCACACTCTGTACGTTTGTTTACGTTCACTATAGCCAACTAAATACACTTTTTGTGGTCCCAAATGCTTGAATCTTTCAGCCTAATGAACTTTATCTGAAGCTATAAAGAATAAACTTACTATCAGTATCCGGACAGGACACCTACAATCCTCCAAAATGTGTAATTTGCGGTGCAAATTGGTCAGCAACCATTACAACGACGACAACAGAATAGACAACGAACAAGGGTTCTATTTGCCCGTAAATTGAGGGGGGGAACCCCCCCCCCCCCCCCTCCCAAAAAAATATCTAAATTAAAATACACTAGAAATAATGAAAAATATGGACAACAGGATTAACATATACTGTTCAGAGAAAACGAATATCAGAGTGAGGAGGGTATTTTTAAGAATTAATTTTTGGAGAAGACTAACCTTCACGGTTAGGAGGATGTTTTTTAGAGTGGAATTTTGGAGAAGACTAACCTTCGTGGTTAGGTGGATATTTTTAGAAGGAATTTAGGAGCAGACAACCCTCACAGAGAGGAGGATATTTTTTAGAAGGAATTTTTGGAGAAGACCAACCCTCATGGTGAGGAGGATATTTTTTAGAAAGGAATATTTGGAGATGATAAACCTCACGGTGAGGAGGATATTTTGTTTAAATTAGTCTTCTCTGAGCATTTTCGCGTTAGTTAAGCAAGACTTTAGAATTTAATATCAGTATATGTTAATCCTGTTGTCCACATTTTGCATTATTTCTAGTGTATTGTTTTTGTTGTTTTCTGTTGTCGTCGTTGTCGTCATCGTCGTCATCTCCGTGTCTGTATGTTAACTCTTGTATCCCCTCGTGCCGAGCTTGGCAATGATTGGATATTATAACTGGTCGTCAGGCTCATCAACAGGCACTCTTCCGAACGGTTTAAACCCCCCTTCTCCACGGGATCCGTCTGGCGTATCGCAAGGTACGCTAGGGATTGCTGTAGACTTTAGGTTTATAGCTTCACAAACAAAAGGCGTAGGCCCCTACAAGCAAAAGCAAAGAAGAAGAAAATGGCAACGAGCGGGGGGGGGGGGGGGGGGGGGGTGGTTTTGACCCCCCCCCCCTTGGATCCGCGCCTGGACAGGTTGTACAACCTGCACTGGCGTTCTTTTGGCTTACGAGAGTCTGCGGGGCCGTTTAACCTTTCTTTCTCTGCCTATCAAATTCTTCAAACTTTTACTTTTGCTTTAACTTTTCTTCTTTTCTTTTCACGAACAGGTTTTCGCCTTGTATTCTTTATACGGTCCTATAATAAAAAGTTTTTGAAGCAGTTGTAGTGACATTCCTTCAACAGTTGTTTTTTCTTGTCTGTGCTGTCCAGCCCAGAGTAGTCAATAGCCAGCTAAATCCTGTTTTGTTCCGTTAGTTTTACCTGCACAGCAGAGGAATTTTTAAGTTATATTGTCTATTGTATTGAATTCTATGGACTGGGCAGGGCATTCAATTCCACACACAGTAAAAAAGCAGGACCACATTTTTCATTCCTCACTCCTTCGCTAACCGTGTAGGGTCATCACGTCATTCTACAGTGGTCCGTTTTCCTACAGCATAGTACCAATTAAGCTTGTGTCCGGACGCGGGAATAGAAACTGGTTAGGTAGTGTTTGCTTCTTACAGGGACTATTCCCGTGGAAGGACACAGTGCCTTTTTGTAAATATTTAGCATATATATTAAATACGACAAGAAGTTTGACGTTCCAGGAGTCCAGTAGCTGCTTTCAGAGGACAACAGCGGACTTCGACTTTTAATTTAGGGTAATTATTTTATGTATTATTCCGAACTTTAAACTCTGAACAGTTTTCATTTTCGCGACACTTGCACATTCAGTGCGCATGTAGATGCGCAGCATTGTCTTCATGCGTACGCGCGCGTCTGATACGCGTTTACGCACATTACACCACCACCACCAGCCTTTGCATGCTCAAGACGGACGCTTGCGTTCACACCTTACGTTTTTTTTTTAGAACACCAGCTTTATCTTTTAGATAAACTTTCGGAGATTAAGTTCTTCCTGATTGCTTTTCGGTAAGTGTTATCATACAAATCCAGCGTGTTTTTACGCACATTTTTACGCTACAACAAATTTAGAACTTTAAAATGTGTATTTTCATCGACAATAACCTAGCCCAGTATGGACTCCCTTCGCGTTGCGGGGAGTCCAGAATATAAAGCTACTGGAAGTAGCTGAACAAAATTTGAAACACAATTACAATATTTTTTACCTTACTGTAGACACTAAACTCACGCCCATTATACTCTTCGTGTTCTTATCTATCTGTCCGTGAGGTTCACGAATTCCTTATGCTTCGCTGACCGACGTTTTTCAGGAAAATAATCTCAAAAGCAACGTTAAACTTGTAGACTCTTTTCATCAGTTTCAGACCGAGTATACGTACATTATACGTATGTGTGAATTTAATTACGCGTGCACGCAAGCACTGTAGCCTCTCCGCGCGCGCACGTGCACGCACAATGCGCACGCGCGATTTGCCTGGTAACTGTCCTCCTTACGCGCAGGCGCAATAACTTTTGGGCGTTGCAACTTGCGTGACGTTCGTGTTCGTACCGAGGATCCTGCTTTGAATTGACGATACGCCATCATATTCCTTCAAAACATCGATTACGTTTTCTATAATAACCTTCCAAATTCGTTCTCTGTGTCTGAATTACTTGGCTACAGCTGGATGCGGCCATTCCCATAAATTCGTGTGTAGACTACACAGAAAACACTTTTCAAGACCGTACCGCGCAGCCAGCCCAAACGGTAGTACGCTTGCGAGTGGTTGCCAGGCAAATCGCGCGTGCGCATTGCGCCTGCGCTGCACGCAGCAGCATCGCAGAATTTCGGAGGTCGCGCGTGCACACAATTACGCACGTGCCGTATATGTACGTCATGTAACTCGGTATGAAACTGATGAAAAAAGTCTACAAGTTTAACTTTGCTTTGAGTTTATTTTCCTGGAAAACGTCGGCCAGCGTAGCATATGGAATTCCTGAATCTAACGGACAGATAGATAAGGACACAGAGTATGTGTGGGCATGAAATTAGCTTCTACAACGAGGTAAAACGTGGACAAAATTGTTAAAGTTTTGATTTCAATTACTGCGAAATCTCATATCCTGGACGTTAGTCGTAGTGCAATGAAGACATTGTCCAGCCTGGGCTAGACAAAACCCTACCTTTACACGACGACCGTCATTCAATATGTTAATTGGGTAAATCATTTATGGAACTACTACGTAGTTCACATATTTTACCACGTTAATTGATCTGCTAGCACTTGAAGTTTCGATACCTCTACTACAGTACACGGTTCTGACGTGCCCACCATTTCGTTCCTATCTCCGCTTCCCGCAAGGTAGAACAAGGTAGCCTATCCTCCTTTTTACACAAAATTTTTCCTCTTCGCCTCAATAACACCATGTAAAAGTTCTTTTCGGGTAGGTCGTGCAGTCTCGAGACGAAACCTACCCATGGTCTAAGCGAACTGCACCTGATGAGTCTCGCATCTTTCGGACATAGGCCTACTTTTACTTTTTACATTTGTAAACAATGTTATTAAAAGTTGACTGTTAAGAACTTTTACTTGACGGCATCTCATTCCAACTAACCTTGCTACTGTTCTAATTATACTTCACCGTTCGTTACATCTCGATTAGTCTTCTCTTTAATCCCTTCTCAAAAATACCTTCCTCACCGAGTCTTCTCCAAATATTCCATCTAAACAAAATCCTCCTCACCGTGAGGGTTAGTCTTCTCCAAATATTCCTTCAAAAAGAAAATCTCCTCACCGTGAGGGTTAGTCTCCTCCAAAAATTCCTTCTAAAAAATATCATCCTCACCGTTAGGTTTATCATCTCCAAATATTACTTTCTAAAAAATATCCTCCTCACCATGAGGGTTGGTCTTCTCCAAATATCCTTTCTGAAAATATCCTCCTCACCGTGAGGGTTAGTCTTCTCCAAATATTCCTTCTAAAAAATATCCTCCTCTCTGTGAGGGTTGTCTGCTCCTAAATTCCTTCTAAAAATATCCACCTAACCACGAAGGTTAGTCTACTCCAAAATTCCACTCTAAAAGACATTTTCCTAACCGTGAAGGTTAGTCTTCTCCAAAAATTAATTCTTTAAAATACTCTCCTCACCATGAGATTAGTCTTCTCGGAGCATTTTCGCGTTAGTTAAGCAAGACTTTAGAATTTAACATCAGTATAATTATGTTAATCATGTTGTCCATATTTTTCATTATTTCTAGTGTATTGTTTTTGTTTTTTGGGGGGTTTTGCTTTCTTCTCAATTTACGGGCAAATAAAACCCTTGTTCGTTGTCTATTCTGTTGTCGTCGTTGTCGTCATCTCCGTGTCTGCATGTTAACTCTTGTATCCCCTTGTGCCGAGCTTGGCAATGATTGGATCTTATAACTGGTTGTCAGGCTCATCAACAGGCACTCTTCCGAACGGTTTAAACCCCCCTTCTCCACGGGATCCGTCTGATCGTCAGGCGTATCGCAAGGTACGTTAGGGATTGCTGTAGACTTTAGGTTTATAGCTTCACAAACAAAACTTCCGTTGAACATCTAGCTCGCCACTAATGAATGAATAATGCCTCGTCACTACTGTCAATTGCAGGATCTGGTGAACTGATATTTACACTGTCAAAGCGACTATAAAAGTCATAATAATGGAATAAATATGTGCTGATCCGGTTTTAAACAAGTACGTTTAAAACCGGCCCAGCACATTCCCATTCAATTACCTTTTTGTATACTTCAGCAAAACCTCCGAAAATTATAAATTTTCAATGATTTTGTTCAGAAATGTTACCTTGTTTTGTAAAACACCCCTTTAGCTAATGGTTCGTGCCTCACGCCAGTTGTCGTAAAAAAATACTGATATAGAAATTGACGCGCGCGCGATGTGGCGTGTATGGCACGCCAAAGCGGCATTTATTCAACCCTGCACGGCAACTGTCAACATTACAAAGTACACCACAACTTCTTGTTTTTTTGGTTAAACAACTGTTAACATTTACCGTTCAACATTTCGTTCACTCGTTGAAAAACATGTGCCATCGTCGTAAAAAAATATGCCAACCCGCTGAAAAACATGTGAACATTGTAAAAAATATGTGCCAACCCGGTGAAAAATATGTGGCAACATTAAATATAATATATTAATCAAGCTTCACGTGAGAAATAAATGTCTACATTGTTTTAAAACGTTATGCCCCAACTTCGTAAAAAATATCTGTCGACATTGTAAAAAAAAATGCGCCAACCCGTTGGAAAATATGGCAACATTTCCAAAAATATTTGTTCAGATTCACGTGAAAAGTACATGTCAACATTTGCCAAAAATGTGCCAACCAGGTGAGAAATATATGAGAAGATTCACGTGAGAATTACATGTCAACATTGGCAAAAAATATGCGGTAACCCGATGAAAAATGTCAACATTCACGTGACCAACGCGAAGTCCATTAAACTGGTTCCCAGTCCGCATTGATAGGCACATAACGGCCTATGCGCCATCCAGTTTACATATAGATCGGTGCCGTCGACCCCCACCATATCAGTAGACACAGGAACCAGTCTACCATTATGTGCTGTCATCTCCAAAAATCAGTGACAGCAGTGTACGATCAGTCATGTGCAGTAATGTTAGTACATGCGATCGCCTGAGCACAAAAGTCCACATCGAGCTTTACCCATCTGTCATCCAATTTCAAGTCTTGGTGTCATTATTTCATGCACGGTTATTCAAATTTCCACTAACGGTACAAAAACAAAAATGTGGTGTATTTTGTAAAGTTGACAGTTTCCGTGCAGGGTTGAATAAATTTCGCTTTGGCGTGCCATAGGTGGATGGGTTTGTTTTTGCATTCAATTGGGGACCTTTAACAAAGAAAATAGTGTACCCGGTTGAAAATCAGGTACAAACCCAATGAGGGTCCTTGACAAAAAAGTTATGAGCAATAGGAGGACAATATGAGGTCATAGATTGAAGGTGTATAAATTATTAAAGTGACAAAACGCAACACGAAAAATAACGATGGCTACCGCGATACACGGTGAACATAACACCGCACAGATTTGCACGACGCCAACCATAAATTGCATAAGAACATCGCGCAAGAAACTTTTAAAATTACAAAAAAGTGTCACCCTAGTGTGTATATGTTGTGTAAATCTTCAAAACAATATCAACCAAACCTAAATGGCTTAATGAATCATGTCAACAAGAATCCGAATTATAACTCATAAAAACAACGCCCTTTATACTGTTGGTATGATTTGTATTGCTATATTTTTTTATATGTTATAAAGGATGGTAATTGCAGTGTGTACATTTGCAAAAATGTGAAGTTATATTATATTTCATTGTTATGTATGTGGTTTAGTAGTTTTTTTTCCCATTTTTCCAGGAAAAGTGAAAAACTAAATTCAAAAAAGGTTATATGAAACAAAATAGAGCTGGGTTTGACATTGCAGCTGCTATCGGTTGGATATAGTACGTTATTTTAAAATTTTATTCGCATTTATCTTGGAACTCTAACGAATTATTTGGGGAAGTAATGATTTACGACCAATTTGATTAATGTTGAACCGAACATGCAACGATAATAAATACTTGCCTTTCCCCGTATTTTCGTTGAGAAACAAATTCCTCAATTGTTTTTAAAGCACATGAAGGCTGAATTATTTGAAAATTGATGATTTGTTATCGATTTCATAATATTGTACGGATACGATTATACTTTGTTCTCGTGTTTTCCGTTTTCGGGTTTTTTATGTTTGAAAACAACGTAATAATAAATCCTATCCTCTATCCAGTATACAAATTGTACGAGACAAGGTTTATGACAGTAACCTCTAGCCCCCCCCCCCCCCCCCCCCCCCTCAAATGTATAACTGCAAAATATAACCAACAAAAACATCACAGGAACGGCCACTTAATTCACAGAACAGTCGCCGTATCGGCCTTTGTGCAATACAATGCACAAACAAATTACAATAACAATGATGGCTGCACGCTTGACTAGTTTCAGGGCCATTATGCAGGCTTGTTGTTAGCTTGGGTATATACATGTACACGTACATGCACAACGCCAGCGCTTATAATACTATTATAGCTATCACTGTCCACAATAATGCATGGTAGATGCCATTAACCGTGCAAACTACGAACCAGGGTAAGTAAATGTTTTATTGACGATGCAAATGAGTAACGCTCATAATTGTGGAAAAATCTTCAGCATCCCTGCTTTGTTGAATGTATTACTTCTGTTATTGATATTTTAGTGTGCACGTATTTTGAATTTGTGATGGTGCAGTAATGATAATGCGGAAGAAATATGTGGCATGGGCATGTTGTATACAGTCAAACACTTTTATAACAAGATCCTTGTTATAACGGGTATACCTTGTATTATGACCCAAATAGCGACACATTGAAAATTGCCACCTGGCCGGTTGACGTCTATTTGTGCCAATCTCTGCATTTTCAATCCATTATTGGGGTATTGTGTACGTTATGCTTGGCTGCACAAACCTCTTGTTTCCGTTTTGCTTGGCTGCACAAGCTAGCCTGGCGCCCCGCCCCTCCCCCCTCCTCCCTTATGAAATCCTGGCTCAAGGGGGTTAAAGGACTGTACAACTCTATGGTTGAATGCAGCACTGCCTCCGTGGCAATAAGGAGCCTGATTATATTTTCCGATTGTCATCCCCGTTCTGAGTGTCCCCACTTTCCATATAAACCTGCGTATCCGTTCAAAAGAAATCCCTCGGGTGTGACATGACGGCCTTAAGAAAATAGTCTACTTCCCCGTGTCTAATGTTCTTTGCTATATGCTTCAACAGTTATAAAAAGATAACGGAAAGAGTTCCATATCCGGCCATCACTTTAGACCTCGTGCACAAAGACTATGAGCCATGACAGAAAAAGTCAAAGTATTTTTAACCTATAACCATGCCAGACGCAGCACAGTGCATCTGTGGTGACAGCTTGACCTTGCTGCACTCTGCACACAAGTCAATGTGACAAAGTATGCAATCTGATGTGTCTGGCAGGGTTTCTAGCCAAAATACCCTGGAGGGTTAGGATTAAAGAATAAGTTGAATCTTTTTTTCCCTCCTAAATTTGTGTTTCTTCATTAGATTTACACTTTTTGGTAGTTTTAAAGTTATATTTAGGGAAAATAAGTGATGGCCGGATATTGAACTCTTTCCGCAACGGTTGCCATGTACGAGAGTGTACGTTAATTTCGTGACCTTGCACAACGCTCCTTCAACAGGTATGGACCACGTACACGAACGTAATGTGTTTATCTTTTGCTCTGGTAGCAGCTCTAAAGGATGTATTCCCCCACCCCCCCCCCCCCCCCCCCCCCCCACCCCCACCACCCCCACCCCCACCCCCCAAAAAAGGTAACCCACAAAAGGAAACTAATTATGACGAACCTATGAACATAATGACCATTATTTTGGTTTCATCATAAACTGGGGGTAATAAGCTTTTCAATGATATCTTGGATGCATTTCTCTAATCACGCATCACCGCAGTGTCGTCAAAGTTGCCGTAACTAGGGGAGTGACCCCTCCTCCATTATTTTTTATTTTGGGGGGAAATTGTGTTGCTGATACGATTTATTATTTTATTTATTTATTTTTTGGGGGAAGGGGTATTCTTTTCCTCACGCCCTATTGGCAATTGTTGCGATAACATTCCCCTTCATTCAAGATGCTCTAATTAACGACGCCCCTGAGAACACTGTTATATATGGAAACATCGGTCTCATTTGGTCAAGCACCCGCTTTTTACAAATGCCAAATCAGCATGTTTTTGTGAAAATGCAAATTTTTCTAACTTTGCACAATTATAGCTTTGGGGTAAACGGTTTTTGCTTTACTACTCCTTGAAACCTCCGAAGCAAAATCAGAACGATGGTAGTCGCAATTTTGTGGGAAAATCCATTTTTGTACCGTAAAAACTCGACATTTTTGCACGGAGAGTTAACGTAAACAGCTTTTACCGTACGGGCCCCCCTCTTCCCCAAGCCCGTCACTCATTGCCTCGTGGCCGGGCGGTCTCGGGATGAACGGTTTATGAATGGCTGAATTATAAGCTTTCGTTTGATATAACGCTTTGCCTAATTGGCTACATAGTTTTGTCGGGAAATGAATTACATGAAAATCTCGACCAATAAAATCTAGCGGCTGAAATGACCTGGGTACTCAGTCGCGACAAAATTTCCCGGATGTTATACACACAACAAACCGCATGTGTGAACTGCGTGGCCCGTGTACATGAACCCGTACATGTACACACATGCATCGGCTAAATCTTTTATGAGACAAATGGGGCCAAACGTTTCTATTGGAGTACAACTCGAGTACCACTAAGTACTCGGCCCAAACTCGATTTTCAGTTAGTCATTTGCAATTGCCATGAGGTGAAAACTGCTGACTTTGTTTACCAGGAACTAGCGTTTCCCATTTTTGGGGGACTAGACCTTTAGGCCTCGAAAGAGGATTGGGGTCATTGTATTTATTAAAACAAATTGATTTTGATTGAACCTTTCGTCCAAACACAAATCGTTAGCCTAGCATCTGTATACTTGTTTCCTAGTGACTGGTCACCCACTGCTCAAGTATACTTTACGCGTGTGTATAATTTATTAATGATCGTAAACATTAAAAGGACGTTTCTTTTTCGTTTCATGTGATGGAGGATACGCCATCCTGACAATGCATCTTCGTTCCAGAGTAATATGCGTTTTCGGTTTCTCCTACCTGTTTTTCTCGGCTATTTTGATCATGTATTTCATGTACACTACCACCATCAATCTACCCAAGCTTCCGGAAACCCGCTCCATCTACTGGTGGCGCGACGCTTCTTACGGGCGTTACATCTTACGGCACACGTGTAACGAATCGGACGTGACGTGTGACGTGTGTTGTTACTGCTACACCCCGGCCTCACACATCCTGACTGACTTTGGAGAGTTGATCCACGCTGAGCTTACTGAGCGACAGTGTGAAAAGAGACTGCCCCGGGCTATCATAATCGGTTAGTGTTGAAACGGTCGCAGTTGGTATAAAAACAGATCATGAAGGAAAGATGTTCGATCAAAATAAGGAGAGATATGAACTTGATAATGAAACTCTCAACATTTGCTTTTGCTGTAATTTTCAGAAATAAATGGATTTGGGGGTTAGTATTTTATAGCGTGCTAGCAGATACTGTAACACTAACCTGTTTAAAGTTTTGTGTGCATAGATGCTGGAAAAACGGGACAAAATTATGTTCTAGTAGTCTCACCCTACTTTAGACAAAACGGAGCAATTTATATAGTCGAGGAATTATCAGGTCGGGGAACTAGACCATTTTCAACGATTGTGGGCCGGCGATCGTTGGAAAACGATACCAATTTCCACTTTAAAAAAAAAAGAATAGCACACCAGATGCCATGATTTCACAGGATGTTTGAGACTGCTATAGTCTAGTACGGTATTTTGTAATAATTGTTCGTAATACAACTTTTGTTTTTTGAAAATGTTGTATGCTGCCTTTTAAACCTGGAATTAAAGTCTGGAAAAGTACTTTCGACCAGGTTTATATTTGGTATGGTATTCTTGGTAGTGTTGGGACATTAAAGTTCGTATCCACATTTCAGAGAGAAATATGTTTTTACCAAGGAAGACTTGATTGTGGTTAGCAACTTTTTTTTCCTAACAGAAATTGGCCTCAGATTTGTTTAGTTACCCCTTGCGTAATCGGGCCATTTTTTTTTTTTTTTTTTTTTTTTTTTTTTTTAAGAGTAGTCAGGAATACTTTAGGGATTTTTTTGTGCTCGAAGGGAGCCATTATTGAACTGTATCCCATGTACATTCGTCATAAATGCAGGGGCAATGAAATCAGGCACGTATGCTTTGCGAACCTACCTCAGCTTCCATCCAGATATAGCAATGGCGTATGACGAGCCCTGGTTCTGGAACAAACAGGAGGAATTTGAACAAGGTCTGGAGCGCTACCGTAAGAGGATGCACTTCAGCACTCCTGGCCAGGTGACGATGGAGAAAACGCCGGACTACTACCACGCCAAGGGCGTCCCGGAACGCATCAGCAAGAACTTGCCCCACGCGAAGATCCTCATGATCATGAAGGACCCGGTCAAACGGGCCATATCCCACTACAACTTTGACAGACTCGCCAGCGAGGAGTACGACTTCCCGTCCACGTTCGAGCAGGCCGTCATGACTGCGGACGGGCAGTACGTCAATGCACACTCGCCGTACGTCGCCCGGTCCGCGTACTCGACTTTCGTGCGGCAGTGGTTGCAGTACTTCCCGTTGGAGAGATTTCTTGCAATTGACGGGGATCCCTTTTTACGGGACCCGCTGCCCCACCTTCAGCGTATCGAGAGGTACCTGGAAGTCCGGCCATTTTTTAACAGGGACATGTTCGTCAAGGACGCCAGCAGCGGCTTTTGGTGTTTAAGGAAACCCATCTACACGTGCGTCCCCCAGAGTCGACCACACCCACCACACGTACCCGTCAGTGACATAGTGCTTTTTACTCTCTACCGATACTTCAGCCCTTATAACAAACAGCTCGCAAAGCTTTTGGACGAACCTTCCTTTGAATGGAACTCGTATTAGATAGTCATATTCACCTCCAGCTATTATTGCCTTTTGCCTTTCGTCGTTGTGGTCGTCGTTGTCGTCGTCGTCAAAATGAGTGCCTCAAAACGTTTGCGTCCCCAAAATAATTTATAGACCATGTGCTCTTGGTTTACATTCAAACCGCCCTATATTCAAATGTTCTCGGCGGCGGTATGCGTACGCATTGTGTTTTTAATGTGTTTGAAGGAGTGGAAACAAAGGTCGCATCATTCAAAGGTGATCTGTGTGCGATGTCACTCCTAAACAAAATTGTATGCAATGCGCGATGCGTGCGCACATTTCAATATACATGTAGATGTAAACATGTTACGTCAGAATGCCCACTGTTTATATAGATAGGTGGTGGGGGGGGGGGGGGGGTGTACTCTATATACCGATTTTAATGCTTAATTCCGAGCACCTGACTTAATACTTAAACATGCCTAATGGCGGTGTGTACGCAACAGTTGGCGTTTTTAATTGTATTATTGGAACAAATTTTAACAAAATACGAAAACATAAAAAATACTACACAAAATGTTGGTTTGGGCGGGCAATTCCCCGTTGCACCCCGGACCCCCGCCCTTGCTCCCATGCCTTGGCTCTGCTTAATGTTTGGAAAATTGGTTGAAACATAATGGAACTACGGGAAGAAAACCATAACCAGAAAGTTAAAATGCTTAAAAAATTACCAACTTTTAATAACTCTGTTTATCCTTTATTAAAAGTATAGGCCAATAAAGCATTATCGCTCGTCAGTCGTTAGATCTTTTTATAGACTAATTTCACATCAGCCTCGTCTGCGCACGTTCGGGTTAAAAGAGAGGCTATGGGTGCTAAACAAACAGTGCTATTCAACAGATTAATCATGCATGAATGAATCACGTCATAAATGGCAGCTCGGCGCAGGTTTCAGCATAGCAAGTTGTTTACTGAGCACCGAGAACCTCGCTTTAATTACGGTACGGAAGTGCGAAGATCTGTTATTTTCGTCAATTCGGGATTTGTCTACGATGCCTTCACCTTGACGAAATTAACAAACAAACAGACAAATACCGGATACCCTTTACACCACAAAAAGAAAGATTTTACTGTCATTCGTAGTACAAATGGAACAAAAGAACCCTCGCATTAACCGGATCGCAGAGAGCAGAGACGTCGATAACTTAACGGGATAATTTTTTCTTCAACCATGGCTTAAGGTCCGTGAAAGAGCTTTGCTTAATTTTATAGAGCAAGCATGTTGGCCTTAAAAATCGAAGGAGATTTTGGGAGAATACGTACTTCTGGTGACACCGTATAGGAGCTATACTACACTCTAAAAACTGAGGTGCTAAATTTAGCACTTACAGATCTAAAAACGTGCACTTCTAGGTGTTTGTATATAGTGACTGCACATGCCGTGCTGATTTAGCACAAGCAAGCGTGCTATAATAATAGCACTCAAAAAGCAGTGCCGTATCCAACTGTGGGGAGGGGGGCAACTTCCCCCCCCCCCCCCGGCGGCATTTGAGGCGTCATAAAAAAACAAAAAGAAAGTGTTTTACAGACGATTTTAAGACGATTCAAACGTTGTTTGCCCTCCCTGGCACAAATAGCTGGATACGCTACTGTCAAAATGAGCTAAAATACATGCACTTCAAGTGCTATTTTCAACAACTCGTAAGACACAAAAAAGAAAAGGTTATACTGGAAGTTTGGTTGACATTAATTAACTACAAATTTACAGAGACAAATGAAGCAGGAACCAGATTAAACAGAAATATATTATTATGCATGTCTATGGCAAAGTGTACAAGGGGAAGATCGGACACTACGCTGAAAAAGTGAAACAGGAAGTAGTTGCTCATGGAGAAGGGCGCCCTCATACCTTTGGCAGGTAAAACTTGCGACCAACCGAAGTGTTTCATGTAGTTCACAATGGAGAAAAAACGAAGAATTGGTGCTCCGCACTGAATTAATTGCACTTACGACACCTCCGACAAAATGTGGCAAGGATTGGTCTTAACATTACATACTTAATGTTTCTCTCTCCTTTTTTCTTTCTTTCTTTCGCCGTTATATATTTATTTATTTATTTATTAATTCTGAATTTCTGATATCCAATTGTGGAGAGCCACTTTTTGCAAATATTATTAAAAACAAATATAACATTACTGTACGGCATAAACCTAAATTATTTCTTAAAGAAATTTATCATTAAGAAGTATTTCAAAATAAGATATTTTGTTTGTTATTTACTATACTATTTTTGTTGCAATTTTATTCATCTTCAATGATATAATAAGAAACAGATTTTGTTTTCAAAATCATATTACTGTACTAGGTAATATTACTGTACTATCTTACTTTGTTACTGACTGTCTAAAGTAGCATTTATGAGAATTACTAGTGAACCATTGACAGAAATTAACACTTCTCGAGTGGAGCAAAGTTTGATTTCATTTATTTTTCAGATGCTTCTTTAGCTTCATTAAATCGTTCAAGTACAACATGACTTTATAATTGAAAAACAACTCAACTATGGATACTTCCCGTTACAACAAAGATTTTTTTCTTTTTAGAAAACAAATCCACCCTTAACCCTGCGTGCAGCACCCCCCCCCCCCCCCCCCCCCCCCCCCCCCCCAAAAAAAAGGTGCTGCTCCGGAAGGCACTTTCTAAAAGCATGGACATGAAACAGTCACAGACATAGGCTTTTTGTTGGTGAAAGCAGCTGTTGTTTACCGTCTATCACTGGGCTAGCAGTAGTCTTGGTTCCAAGACGTTCTTAGCGCGGTGCGACGTACAGCGCGAACGGCAGCGCCCTCTAGCTACACACAACACACGCCAAGGCCAAATCGCTAAGAACGTCTTGGGCATTTCGCAAGGGAGCGCGCGCGACCTGCTCATGCATAATTTAACAGGCGGGTCAAACGAATAATCGCGCTTGCGCACTGGAGGAAACTCATGTTTAAGTAATAACTTACTAGTCTGTTAACGTTCTGAGCAGAGTGATTCTGGACTGGCAAACAGGATTGAGAAATCTTCGGATTGTTCCAAAATGTGATCTGGAATATCAGACGTTATATCTGCCAACTTCAGTCCCAGATGTTCAGCACGATGTAACTGATCAACGGCCAGGGCTTTCAATGGCACGACGACAATAACCAGCGCTTTCTCCTGTTTACCTTCGGTTACTTCGTTCAAGAAATCTAAGACCAATGGAGCAGCTTGAAAAATTACACTCTTGCCAAATCCCGTTGGTAAATTCACAAACAAATCATGGCCACGTACAAATTGATTAATGGCACTGATCTGATGACTTTTTAGCTTTCCAAAGCCAAGTTTGTTTGCTGTAAAATCGATCGCTTGGTCCACGCGGTCAGACATTTTTTCCAACAAACAACGAATGGCTTGGTACTGCGCTGCACGTTCATACGTACGTACACGTAAACCCCACGTGAGTACAGAAACTAGACTAGTGAGTGTTGGCTATTTACATGCGATAATGCAGCTACGTCACACGCGCATGCAAATGCCACACGGTTCTGCTCGCGATTTCGCGAGCAGAACTTGCGAAATTCCCAAGACGGTGTTAGCGATTTGGGCGTGGCGTGTGTGTGTGTAGCGAGAGGGCGCTGTCGGCCGCTATACGTCGCACCGCTAAGAACGTCTTGGAACCAAGACTAGGCTAGCAGTAGAATGATTGATAGTTTCCTTTATGATGGCCGACTACACCCCCCGACTCAAATGACCGTGGTTTGTTTACAATGAATGGGGTTTGTACACAAACCAATGGGGCTTTGCTATTGGCCCATTTTTCTTTTGGTCGGTTTGGCTTGTTAGTAATTTCGACATTAAAGGTGACTAGAGGCCCTCAAGAGTAGGGGGTTCGATTGAGGATTACATGGAGTTTGAGCGGAATTGGCTCAAAGGTGTTTACGTAAATAGAAAAAATATAAAAACGTGCCTCACCAAACAGGCACTTGGCTGCACGCAGGGATAAGGAGTGAATAAAATCTGATACCTGCCAACTTAAAACCGATACATGTATCTCGATAGTTCAGTCTGGTTTTTACATGTGAAACAAAATCAGTCCTTAATTGACTTGCATGTATTGGCCGGTCTCATCGCCTCTAAAAATAAATTACATTGTACAAAGGTATTCCCTGATTTATAAAAATCACTAAATCATCACTAAAACACGTACATGTAATATAATGGAGGTTCCTCCGTGGTATTATTTATCGATTTACTTATTCCTTTATTTGTCTCTTCATTTTGTCAACTTTGTGAGTTTTTCTTCATCAGTGAAAATCCCGCTCGCATTTTGCACCCGATGCTGCACTTCTCGTAGAGCACGCGTTTACCTGCCAATCGCTAGGGGCGCCCTTCCCAATAGTCGAGCATAATGACGTCATCGTGTTTCATAAAGCGCTGTACAAAAAGATACCCAGTGTCCGATCTTCCCCTTCTGGGATCTTTGACCGTATCGACTGAGCCATCGGAATGCTTGGCTGACGACGAACATTCATTGCACTATATAACTATAATATATGCGTACGTATATTAAAAGGGCGCTCAACAATCCATGGATGTCGTTTGGGAAAAAATAATTCGCCTATCGCCCCCCCCCCCCTCCCCCCCCCCCCCCCCCCCCCCCCTGATGCCCGGATCTGGCAACGGGGCTGGGGGTAAGTAAATAATTTCTTGCAATGCTTTACACCATGCGTATACCATTCACAAGATTTGTCTGGGGTACGATATGTCTATCTGCCTTTAAAAAAAGAAAAGAATTGGATGATTTGCTTAAGATGCAGTTGGAAGTGCACGTGCGATTTAAGTTTTATAGATTGGAATGAATGAGCACTTGGAGGATGTGCCAGTGTAGAATAAAACTTCTCCTGACAAATGGATCCAATAACACTGAGCACAAATGAAGAAAAAAAACAGAAACTAAAACACAGAAAACATCGCAAATTGACACGAGCATACAGTCGTACTTCCCCAATACGTCCGAGGACAATGCTTTGTGTTTCCTATTGTTCCTTTAATATAACCAACCCCCATAGACTAAGCACGTATCCTTACGTTCGAGGACCGATTTCAACAAAAGACTCTACGTTCGAGGACTGAAAGGTTTCTTTGTGTTTCCTTTCTTCTCTTGTCCTCGGAGATGTATACAGTGCACGTACAACTATGCAGTGGCAAAAACCGTGTGCAGGAGTGACAACAATCACGTTTTCCTGTACCCGGACCCAGGCCATAGTTGGCGCCAATATCACGAGCTGTTGACAGATGGCCTGCCACAGGATTAGATGAAATTTGGAGGCAGGTACATTTTACTTGAAGGGGCTATATAGGCATTGGAAACGTTTGTGTGTAGCGGTAGCTGAAACACTGACTTTTGCAGTAATAGTGTGAACGCGATAATTTTACAACAAAGTTAACATAACCCATTATAACCTCTTACTATCAACAGCTATGAGTGCAACAACGCTCGGAGTACCGCTGCAGTGACTGCCTGAAGTCGCTTGCCAGAGGTGAATAATTTGTGAGGATTCTTCAAATTCGCTAATTTTGTCTACTATACTGATTATGTTCCCAGTGATCTTTAAATAAGGATTACATAAAAATTTAATGATTTTCCTGAAATATTGCCTCGGTTTTGGGATAGCTCTGTTTTTGTTTGGACTGTTTAGCACTCACGCTCGCATTTGATTTTAGACTACGGGGTGAATTTCACGGAGCTGCTAAGCACATGAGGTCTTGCTTAGTTAAAACAGGTTACCAGCCAAGAGGCCATGGGATTTTCATGCTAAGCAAACAACAGCCGAATGCCAGACACAAGCGATACATTTCACATCAAAATGTGGTTGGTAAACCTGTATTTACAAAGGAAGACTTTTCATGCTCAGCAATTTTTTGTGTTTAGCATCGCCGTAAAATTGGCCCCTGGCTTAGAAATTAGAATGCCATTGAATTGTAAACAGCATTGGTCCTTACTTAACTTGTGTCTCAGATATAATGCATTCATTATCAAACCAAGAACCTGGCTGTGTATTATGAACTGAATGGGCTCCTAGCCAGTACTTAACAAAAACAAGTAACGCACCTAAGATTTGTCAAAAATTGTTCCCCCTAACATTTTCATAATGAAAAAATTTGAAAGCGGGAGAGGGATAGGGCTAGCCCTGTTTGACGCTGGTGGCGACATTGAGACATTGTGTCGTTCTGAAATAATTATGCTGCTAACATTTTACCGGCGGCAACCCGTCCAACTTAAAATAGAAGGCAACAACGTTGGGGGTTCAGCATCTTGACCCCCCCCCCCCTCCCCGGGGGTGCGCCACTGACTACAGTATCGATAAGTTTTTGATTGATGCCAAATAACTTGTAGCTAAGAATTTAGGAAATGTTGTCACTCTGAAATAAGAAATTCGACAACACATATTGACCACATATTCACAGAGGACAGTACACAATGCTTTACAAACCGACAATAAGATCTGGCAAGACTTCTTTCCGTAGACCTTTGTCGTAGCTCAAACGCCATTTCTATTCTCAGTTGCTTGTTGAAATTATTCTATTCCGGTAAATTACTGATCCCTGTATAAACTGGGTAGCTCGGTAGCCATTGTGTACTTCACGAGCAACTAAAGCCAGTAGCCGTCATATTAACAAACTATGTTAACATTGATAACGTAAAGAGAACAAAGATGAAAGTAGGTCCTGGGGACAGGGTGGGTAAACCTATAGTATTGGGAATGATAATATGGTGGACAGCGCGGCTTCAACTCGGACAGCCGAGCGCTATTCACTTTACACAGAAATCAGTTTGGTAAAGCAGCGACGTCTCCTTTCTCTGTGGTGAGCGGTAATATTGACATTGTAGGAGTTTTAACAACTTTCTTTGCTGTTCTCTCTTGTACTAAGAATACTACTGGGAAGAGTTTTCTTTGATCAAAATAAAAGTCTGATGCAAAAAATGTACGCAGTGTTCGTGTCCACTTTTCTTTGATGCGTCAGCGTGAACGGAACAGCATTGATTATAATAGAAAATGGTTGTTAAAAGATTTCATGTTTATGACGCTCACGAAAGTTGACAATAAAGGGAGTTTACTGGTCGTGGTTTTTGCAGTCTGGGTATGGATAGGAGCCTCGACGAGACATAATAGCATGCCTCAATCCACAATAAATACTGCTGTATAAAACTTCCGGACAAGTCTTTTGTGATGATGCCGGTGCATGCGCGTGCCGGCACACATAAAGGTGGAGAAGTGACCATGTTTACTGGACAGGCATGACTGTAGATTTTCAGAATTTTGTCTGAATTCAGACTTCTTATATCTCAGAGAAAGATATTATTACAACTTCCGGGATTGGAAGTTTTGGGTTAGGTTTCTTGAACGGGTATCCCGGACCCGTATTTTTTTCAATCGGGTATCCGGTTCTTTTATAACCGTAAATGCACATCCCTAATTGAAATAGTTACCTTAACCATAATGTCACTGGACCGAATCAGACCCACGGTTCTCTAGATGATGCCTAATTCACATTTGCCCCGGGCGCCGTGCGATAAATGGGTCTACGATTTTCCGTACGATTTTTGAGGCACCGTAGGTGGCTACGGGCTAAGGCGTATGTGTTCACATTGTGTACGAGCATCGTGTGATTTCTCGTACGGGCCCTCGGATCGGGGGCAGACCGGGGCAAAGCCGTACAGAGGCTGCGCGGAGATGGTGCGGCCGCTGTGGGGTTTGCCGCGGGATGACTGCTCAATATCCGTGCGATATACGTGCGATTTCACGGGTACTGCACGGGCAGCGAGCGGCAACCTTGCGATAGCTGTGTGAGGGCCGTGCGATTGTCCCAAGAGCCTACAATCCCCGTACGATTTTTTTTTGCCCCAATGTCCACCTAAAATCTTGCGTTTTCTGCACGATCAGCGCGCGGCCTTTTTTTCAAATTTGTATAACTTCTCGCTAAACAAAATCGTAGAGGCCGCGGCGCCCGTGAATCCGTACGAAAATCTCACGGCCGCCTCCTGCCTCCGCACGGGGGGCCGCACGGAAAGGAGGATACGGGCAGGATACGGGCTCCGTAGACCCATCGCAGGCCAAATGTGAATTAGGCATTAGGGACTATAAAGTGTGCACCCTTAAGATAATGTCACATGACCCATGATGACGTCATCAAACAGCGCTTGTGAAAACAAATATTTGCAACTTGGTCTTGGCAATGTGACCAGACCGTATGGTCTGCACTTTCCCATTCCATTCTATTATAGGCCTACATATGACAATAGGCCACATAGTTCATACTGCTGCCTTCTGGTTGATTGTTCCCTGGGGATTGTCCTTTGGTACGGTATTCCATTATTCCTAGGAACAATTACCTGGACAGTAGTTGGACTGTGTGGCATGTCTTGCATAATCTAGGCTATCTTTTGTATTTATTGTATTTTGTGTAGCACATATAAGGAAGTAGTTTTGGTTGGTGGCCAGTTTTCTGTTCTGGCTGCCATCGAATGTACTGATTCTCATAAACTGCATCTCATGTGCGTGAGCCGTAGTGCTGCAGGAAACTGTGCTTGGATAATTTTTAGTAAGTGCCTGACTTTATAATTTAATGATTATTTATTTGTATATTATTTTATTTATTTGAATATTGGATATTTATCCGAGTGTATACATGTTTAGTATATTACTGTTATTTATTTTGTTATTACAGTCATTACTGCGTCATTATTGTCAGTTGACTGCCGTTATTTGTGTGTGTACATGTATATTGTTGTCCGTATGGGTGCCGTTCTATGCATGTACGGTTCACTTATATGTGACGCCCATAATATTTAGATATAGTTGTTATATGGACATCCCTTTTTGTTTTGATGTTCAAACTAGGTTTTCTGTAAACTTGGTAAATTAATAGCTCCATTTAAAAGACAAATTGACAAAAGAATATTTCTCTATATTGTCAATTTGAGTGTAAATTTACACACCTAAACTCCAAAAAAACAAAATAAAAATAATAATGTATTTCTTTTTTTCTTTTTTTTAAGTATTGATTAGTTGTAAATGTGTACAGAATAAGATACCACATTATTTTTCTAAAAGGAGCTGTGCTTGTGCATTTTTCTCGGTAAACGCCCTGTTTTGTCATGATTATTTGTTATATTCCCCATCACCGCGTGGTTACATCAAGATTGGAGTCAAGCTGATCAATGACGGTGTAAGATTTTGAGAGAATGAAATTTGAACCATTAAAAAAAATCATATAAAATCAGTCGATGACGTCATCATGACGTCACTTCTGAATTCGCATACCAGTAACAGCATTTACCGACTCGCCAATTTTCATGACGATCGGAACTATACCCTCGTGTTTCAAAAAAGCACATTTTTGATGTCATGGCGTCACACATTTTTCATATTTATAGGTAAGTATCTATGACGTAACAAACCTATTAAAACAAATTTCGAAATTAGCATGGACAGATTTTACTTTAATACCCACCACCAAAATCGGTAAGGAACAGCCAATTTTGGAAAATAACCATCCATTTGTGTTCATAATTGTTGAAACACTTGGCACAACCTTTAATTTTGAGAATTTGTTGAGATATTTTAGTGCAATATAGGGAAAGAAAGTTAGTGTTTTCTGTGTTAGAAGTTCTTAGCACCATGTAAAGTCACTCAAAGTGTTCACACACATTTTGTACAGATTTTGCCAACATAAATCTTGAAATAACAGGTTGTGCCACAAAGATTTTGCTGTTCTTGACCGATTTTGGTGGGGGGTATTAAAGTAAAATCTTTCAATTGAAAATTGAAAATTAAAAATATAATTTCGAATTTTCAATTGAAATTGGTTTTCAATTGTTTTCTTTGTAACATTGACAGGGGTTCATTGATATTTGCCACGACGTAGACGGACCAGACACACGTTGAAGAATTTTATTTCATTTGTCGAAAGGCCTTCCATACTTGCATTTATTTCGCGGGAACGAAATCAATTTTTGCGGAAACGAAATGAAAAAAAATTCATCATGCCTGTCTCTCTAGGGGTTCCGTACGTTTGGGCTCCGTACATATCAGAAGAAAGTTCAACTCCATGTGTGATGATTGCATGACTTTCATCACCCATCGTGTACTGGCCCATTTTGGTTCGAGTCACTCGCATGGAGAAGCATTTGTTAATGAACCGATTAAAACCCATTTCCCAGGTAGATTCCCAAGTATATTTAGTGCCCTTTTGCAGGATTATAGAGTCCTCGAGAGACTTAATTTCCCGATACAAAATAGTCATCCGCAACTTCTGACGCATGACGATAGTTCGTTGCCAGACTAAAAATATCAAGGGTCCCAGCACTGTTCCATGTGGGGCCCTTGACACAACTGGCGATGGCGATGGCTATGGCTATGGCTGTGAAGATTCGCCATCAACAACCACCTTCTGGTGTCGTTTGGTGAGAATTAAAAGCAGTCAATCAACGTATGAATGTTGTTGGATTCCTAAATGATCAAGTTTGGCCAGAAGTCTGTGATGGGGAACAGTAGGCCCGAAAGCCTACTGATGAGACCCGTTTGACTGCGGTTATTTGTAGGTCATACAACCAAAAACTTGTTTCTCTTTGGTGAATCATTTTGGGTATTTGAGTATTTCATTATATATGGTACGTATAAAACTTTCGTTTATTAAAAATTCCCAAATAAATTCACCAACAAGAAACAAACCGCCAAAATTACAACTTACCCGGATGGTAAATCCGTTGCGGAGAACGCATGAGCGCCCTCTTGTGACTAGACGATTTTATACCAAGGCGATACTACGTCTTAAACCAAGACTACATGCGTTAAAACCGAATACGTTTGTGGTAGGATCTCCGTCTACAACGTGCGCGCTGCATGCAGTGCAGCTGATCCTGAATTTGACGAGTTGGACTGTGTGCGGAAAGTTTCGAATTTGTGCTTAACAGAAATACACATTAAAGCCAAGGTAATATTCGCGGTAAGTACAGGTTTGGAAGTTACCTGCATTCCTTAACTTTGTTTTTGGTTTGGACACCAAGTGTGTTTTTTAGTAGGTGTGCAAATTACTGGTCAGTGGTAGTACGGGTGTGGCTTGAAAATTCCAGCTCTAACGTGCGTGACTATATAGTCGCCACGTCCCTATTGTCGCCACCTGTTACATAAAAGGGTGTATGTTTTTATCGCATGTGATCTAAAGGTCAAAGTAGATTATGCTAACAGCCTGCCTATTGATCCTCCAATCACAGCCCGTTATTCTGGACCCCGCGCGTTCCATGCCAGTTTCCCGCCATGCGCAAATGTGTGTTTTTTTCATTGAGGCGACGCACCGCTGCTTGTCAATCAATTTTGGGTATACCTATGACTTAACGACAGGCAGGTAACAATGTTTATGTTTGCGTGTATTCAGTAGTGTACACAGATCGTTTGTAATAGCATTAATGCAGATTTTCACAGTTTAATCGTATTTAAATAGGATAATTATGTAGTGGCGACTATATGGCCAGTCTGCGTCAGTCTGCCTGGCGAAATTAGGGCAAGTGGCGAAAATCAGAATGCACGTATTTCAATGGGCTTGAACGATGCACGTATTTTAAATGGGCTGACGTAAACCGCCGTGTTACTGGTATAAAACTGGGCACAATTGCAGATTACCCCGCCACTCGTATCTCCACCTCCTTATCCGGATACGCGGATACGGGGTCACTGTTCATTGCCCTCAATAAACTATTCACAATTAGACTGGGCACCCCGTACACATGTATACGCGGATACGGGGTAAACATTAGACTGGGCACACGTCGCACTCTCTCCCACCCCGTATCACCGTATCCGCGTATCCACCTCCCGGTAGGTGGATTGGACTTAGACCTTTTGTCAGAGCTTCCCATTCCAATTACGCACGCTAGTCAGATTCCAGCCCCCTCGGAGGATTTTTTTTTTTAAAAGAAAATGGCGCCCTCTATCGCCCCGCCACACTACATCCCACCCCGTATCACCGTATCCGCGTATCCACCTCCCGGTAGGTGGATTGGACTTGGACCTTTTGTCAGAGCTTCCCATTCGCATTGCAATTGCGCAGAGGTTATCCGCGTATACACCTCTGGGCCGCGGACATACATTGTACATTGGACTTAGAAATTGCCCCCTTCGTCTTGTCAGACTCCATCCCACCCCGTATCCGTGTATCCGCGTTTTTTAGGGGGTTCTTCCGGGTGGCGGGGTATTCTGCAATTACTCCTAAAACTGCAGTGTTTATGGATTGTGTCCATGAATAAACTTTATTAATATATTTTATAATATACTTTATATAATAAATGGGTCAAATTTACTTAAGAAACAGTCAAACTCATCATCCTCCTTACTTTAAAAGACCTTTATTCTTCACTGGGTTGCTAAAAAGAAGGATGGAGTTATAAATGCTCCATGAAAGAACTCAGCAAATGTACTCTATGGCTGCGTTCGAGCATGGAGGAAGGATTTATTCTTGATACTCGCGGATGCAGGAAAATGTTGCGTGCGCATTACTTCTGGCGCAGGAATATACATGTACTCTGTTGCCCTCAGGTCATACTCCTGCCGTTCGTGTGCTCAGGAGGTATACTCGTACGTGTTAGCACGAGTAGCACACTCGAACGCAGCCTACGAACAGTACATACAATAAAGTCAGACTGATACTCCGCCTGTTCTGTCAACATTCATGAATGGAAATGTTTAACTCCGCCCACATTATCATCAGGTTTCTGCAACCAATGGCTTCACTTCAATGACGTCAGTACTTTACTCCCACCCACTCCGGTGAACGTACCATCTGGCTTTTACAATAAATGCCTTTACTCCCTTTGTTTTAATTGCATTTCATACAAGGGTACCCGCGACTGCGGCTTATGTGTTTGTGATTTTCCAGAACAAGTGCAATTGATGTAACGGCGACCTTGTAAACAGTCACCCTAAAGTCGCCACCTAAATTTGGTTGACTTTGACGCTTTGTATCCATGAAATTATTTAAGGCAGTATGACAGGACGATGTCGAAATGGAAGCAAATATGCCAAGGTATGCTGTGAAAACCTGAAAAAGAGGTAAAAACAACAACATTGTTAATGTATGACCAAAAATTGGGGTTTGGGTGGCGACTATATGGTCACGCACGTTAGGACACTAGGTTCATGACATGCGAGATTCGCCATTTAGAGCTGGAAGGACTTCCATTGGGTTCGCAATGTTCGTGATTTGCCATCTTGCGTGCTGTCAGCGTTCATTGCGAATATGGAAACCAGGCTTTATTGTATCGCCGCGCCCGGCAGCATGATCGGCCGTATACCTACCTGATGTGTACTTCCAAAAATGTAAGGCTCTCCGTTAGCCTTACAAACGATATTCCTTTTTGGACCCCGTAACTCAATGGGATTTGCAATACGCTCTTGTTAGATCAGTTACAATGTTCTAGAATTCCACTTTCCCAAACGTTAATCTCCCCAGGTTATCCAATCCCTCCTACAGATCTTTGAGACTTTTGCGGCACATTTGCGGAACATTGAAACGGACAATATATTGAGAAATCTGAGTTTTTACTCACCAACCGACGTATTCAGCCGAGATGAACATGGCGTCGCACAGCTGACTAATACAGTCCACCAGACTGCGCATGCGCGTTGAGTTTTCGAAGAGATTTGGGGCTTGACCATTTTTTGAAGGGGGGGGGGGGGCATCCCGCTCCTGCCAGTTTCCTTGTTCAATTTGAAAAAGTAAAAACAAATACACACGCAACAAGTATATTTTTATCCAGATAAGATACCGCATACAAAAACAAATGCAAAATTGAATGTCAGCAAATTTTGAACGTTATAATGATCCAATACTGACTATTAATCAGCACAAAAAATATTCCGTAAATGTTCATTTTAAAACCGAAGGAATGTTCAAACACACACAACAATGTGTAAAGCGCGTCATGCACACATCACCAAAGCGCGATGTAGACAAGATGCCCCCCCCCTTCAAAAAATGGTCAAGCCCCAAATCTCTTCGAAAACTCCACGCGCATGCGCAGTCTGGTGGACCTGTATTAGTCAGCTGTGCGACGCCATGTTCATCTCGGCTGAATACGTCGGTTGGTGAGTAAAAACTCAGATTTCTCAATAAATTGTCCGTTTCAATGTGCCGCAAAAGTCTCAAAGATCTGTAGGAGGGATTGGATAACCTTCTGGGGAGATTAACGTTTGGGAAAGTGGAATTCTAGAACATTGTAACTGATCTAACAAGAGCGTATTGCAAATCCCATTGAGTTACGGGGTCCAAAAAGGAATATCGTTGTAAGGCTAACGGAGAGCCTTACATTTTTGGAAGTACCTGATGTGCGTTCACGCGTGGGCCTATATACAAGACCTAGGTGTTCACGCCCCCGGTGCGTGATATTCATGAGTTTATTGTTCGTATATGGCTATTCAATGCATCACAAAATTCCCGAAGAGCTCCATGAAATCTTACGTCCTAAAGTGTATGCCAACTTGACCCAAGACTTAAACAGCCGTACACACCTTCGCACGTGTTGCAATAGGAAATTCCCATGCCCGTGCAAGTACATGGCACCAATCACAGCAATAACTTGCCGTATCTATGCAACAGAATTGCCATGGCAACAGCACAGAAGAATTTCAATTTTTGTGACTGTTGAAAACGTAATTTGTCACTTACTTTTTCCTGGGAATATTGACAGATATATAACTTTTATGGGGTACTTTGACGACATACATGTATGCCCAAAAACTTAAAATCCTAAGATTTGCAGATATTCTGTTGTCGAGTCTATTTCGGTTCACCAACAAGTTTCTGCTCAAATACAATATATATAGGAGATTTTACTTTCAACGGTAAGTTCAACCTGAATATTTGCAAACAGAAATGTATACATGTACAATGTAGGTTTTTTTTATAGTTGCCCACTTTTAGGGCGCCGAAATAATCGTAAAATTTAGTTTAAAAACGGTCTTGTAAAAACCTAAAATTCTGCTATAAGCAGAAAATGAGAAAATTGGGTTTGGGGCTTCATAGCATATGACCAAATCTTAATCCGCCTATTTAGTCATATTATAACATTTTTCTTAATAAAAAAATTAAATCGGCAACAAAATAGATCATTCCCATACATATTATATAAAATTCTAAAAAAGACCAAACCTGCCATTTCTAAAAAGATTTAAAAGAATCAACATGTCTCGCTGGGATAACATTTTAAGCTCACTCCAAACAAATCATGCAACTTGCTTCTGGGAAACAGCTTCAACCTATATACCCAGTAAGATGGGACCAAGGGCATGGCCGGCCGGCCCAGCGCAGCACGTTAGGCCCCGCCCCGGAACTCGTACAGAGCACGGTACATGGCAAGGTTTCCACACGTTCTGCGTTACGGTTTGTGAGCATTTTGATCACATATTCATCGGAAATGGAGGCTTCTTGTCAAGATTTTGCATGTTCACTCAATATTTGCGTGTATGGTGTGCTTGGCGGGATATTAAAATTTCTTTTGTGCGTATCAGGGGCTGAGTGAAAAATGTGATCGGCATTTTTTTTCCTGCGTATCGGCCTGCAATTCCAGTGTATTGTACACCGGGAGATCGGGAACCTGCTGTGTATCACTCTAATCTTGTAAACTCTCAGATCGTAAATCTGCCGTTTTCACACCTTCCCCGGTGGATTAGTTGGACATGGTGTACCGTTATGAATAACAATAGAACCCTGGGCCTGGAGGAGGTTGATGTAAAAACGCCGTGAAACTGCAGTAAACTTATTCTCAGTCAATCTGGCCAACTTCGCACCGTGAAAATGGGCTTAAACTGCAGTATAAAAAAAATTCACGGTGGTTTAAGGGGGAAACTGCATTTTCACGGTGTTGAAATTCATAGTGTTTGTAGATCTTAACTTTGATTAAAAAAAAAAAAAAAATACTGTTGTCATATTCTTCATCAAACTAATCATAGAATTACTGCCGGGTCAAAGACTCACAATTTTCACCTGAAAAAAACCTTTGCAAAGGTGCCAATGATATTGCCTACAGTAAATTATATTAATTATTACCTATATTAATAATTTTGGGATGCTAAACATTGGGACATGATCTGGGGATAGTATGGTCCAAAACAAATGGCTGCCATTGACCTTCATTTAATTAATTGAAAAGGTCTGAAGAGTGAAGACCCAACAAAAACATCAGATTTCACCTTAAAATGGGCAGAAAAATACTGTATACACCACCTCCGATACACGGATCTCACCTCCCTTGAAATATCACCATTTATTTTGTACACACTTCAATGTTGTATGATGGTTTTTCCCTCGTGCAGGATTCCTGTAGGACTTTTTGTACAGTGTATGATGATGTAGGACTGTCGGATCTCGCCTCCCCTGAAATATCACTTTTTATTTTGTACACACTTTAATGCTGTATCATGAAGTTTGACTTTTTGCGCAGTGCAGGGTGTTGTGGGACTGCATGGAGATTCCCCCAGCAAATATAGCGGCGCCGTCTTTGCTTTTTACTTTGTGCACATTTCAATGGTGTAGGACTGTGGGAAGTCTAGGATCCTACAAAATATACGGAGTGAAAAAAGCTGCCCCATATCCGGCAGGGTATGCTACAAATAGGGCTGTAAATGGTTCCTTTAACTTCTGGCTTTTTACTGTCGCCATTACAGCCCTACTCCAACAGCAGCCCTACACGCCGAGTTTTACAACTGGTTGACTTTGATTTCAAATATCTCTAAAGTCTTATCGCTGAACACTTTTATATATACATCATTGTATTCCTGAGATGTTAGCAATTTCTACAGTATATATAACGAGGCTTACTAAATGCTGAATTTGTCCGGCTGCGAGGTCTTCAAAAATGACAAATGCTCCAAAACCTTCCAAAACGTCTTGACATGGGGAGTGCCATCTTGTTTGTATTCATCGCTATGATCGAGAGAAGTCGGGGCACCCGGCGGTTGTAGAAAATGGTCTGTCATTAATTATATACCCAGCACGATATGGGGCAGAGGGGTACCCCCTTTTTGTCCCTATACCCTATACACTCTCCAGACTATTGTTACCTAACACATCCCCCCCTAGACTTCTGAAAAGAATTCCTGAGATTCCGGGAACACAATGACCAACACAAAAGAGGGGGAGGGGGGGTGGTTCGCTCTGCCCCATATCGTACATTATATGATGAATTATGCATGATAGCATGTCATGTATGATGCGCGGTTGTTTCGTGAGAAGTCAGGGAGCCATACTCGGCGGCTGCAGAAACTTGTCTTGAATTATGCATTAGGTGTCGCACGGACGTTTTATGCATAATTCATAAGACCAGTGCCCTGACTTCTCACGAAACAACTGCGCATCGTACAAAGTCATGCATAATTCACGAGCAGACCATTTTCTACAACCGCCGGGTGCTCCGACTTCTCTTGATCATAGCGATGAATACAAAGATGGCGCCCCCTATGTAAAGACGTTTTGGAAGGTTTTGGAGCATTTGTCATTTTTGAAGACCTCACAGCCAGGCGAATTCAGCATTTAGTAAGCCTCGTTATATATACATGTACATGTACTGTAGAAATTGCTAACATCTCAGGAATACAATGATGTATATATAAGTGTTCAGCGATAAGACTTTGGGGAGATATTTGAAATCAGTCAACCAGTTGTAAAACTCGGCGTGTTAGGGCTGCCGTTGGAGTAGGGCTGTAATGGTGACAGTAAAAAGCCAGAAGTTAAAAAAAGGAAACATTTACAACCCTATTTGTAGGGCTATACTTACACATGCTCTTTTACACCAAATTCCGCTAGCATATAATATAGCACCTGTCATTCCCCAGAAATTCGATGAAAAAAAGATGGATTCCTATACAAACGTATGGCCTTTTTGGTTCACGAGTGATGCCGGGATCTTCGCACGGTGCCCCGAATCCTTTGCGTAGAAATTGCGGTACTGTACTACAGCTGGAGATGTTACCATCCAGCAGGGACCCGACTTTTTTGTTGCGCACGGTGATGTCGGGGTCATACAATGTACGTCAATCGCTTCATTTGGCGCATGTGCACACAATTCAACAGGTGTTGTTTCCACAGGTTGACGACTGTTTCATGCTATTTAAAAGCCAAATAGGTTACGGCTCTGTTTAGAGTAGGTTCCAGTCACCACACCGCGCCGCAGCGCAATAACGATAAAAATGGGACAATGATTGTGTATGGTCAAGTTCAATGAGTAGTAGTCGACTGAAATTCACTGAACGTTAACTGTTTTTCCTGAGCAAAAAGAAATCATTAAAACATAAATACAACAGTGTGGGAAGATTTTCACTTATTCCTTTTAGTAGTACATGTAGGCCTATTAACGTTAGTAGTCGAGAAAAGTGATGATTTTTCACTAAATGCACAATGCCGCAAAATGTTTTAGTAAAGTTAAAGAAATAAACAAAAATGCAGCTCAAGACAAATTTCAGATTTTTCTTTTTTCACAGGGATTACAAAGGTTCCTACTCCCACTGTCCCAGTCCCACACGGGCTGCACCAAGAACTTTCTAATTTTAAACAATTCTCTAACACCTCCAATGAACAACTCCAATTGAACCATCCTTCCTCCATGATTGAACAAACCGAAGGCGAGGGTCATTATCAGCGTCCAGGCCCCAAGGCGGTTTTAAACGTACGTTTAAAACCGGCCCAGCACATACATGTATTTATTCCCATTCATAAAATACCTTTTTGTATAATTAAGCAAAAACCACCGAAAATTATAAATTTCCAATGATTTTGTTCAATTTGTTTTACCTTGGTTTGTAAAACACCCCTTCAGCTATTTAATGGTTCGTGCCACCCGCGAGTAGTGGTAAACAAGTCCTTATATGGAAATTGACGTGCGCGCGACGCGCTCGCCAGGTGGTGCAAGAACGCAGCAGTGCCGGTGTAGCGTGAAATTATGGACTCTAAATACGGACGCATCGGTAGTATTGCGCTTGCGTTATTAGGAGAGTGACTGGTCGCTCGAGTGTTCAACCAATAAAATGGACCAGATTTTGTAGGACTCTACATTTCGTGTGACACCGGAAAAAAATGTTTCAAACCGCGCCGTGTTTAAACAACTTCCAGCCGTGTTTAAACAACCGTTTAAACACACCCACGTGACAGGCTCTCGACAAATAGGGATAGTGAAACTCGCTGAGGTATTTATGAATGATTCTTAATTGAAACCCTCCTATGCAAACATACATTCTGAGCCATGTTGTTGTGGGTCAAAACCAGTTAAGGTGATTGTTTTTGACCCTCCTGCCATAGTACAAAACCACATGTAATCTGATCATGTCTGTGTAAAAGTATAGCAGGGGAGGTGGAAGGAAATTTTGACTGATTTTGACCTTTTCAATAGTAGGAGGGTTTATTTAATGAAAAAATCTGATCTGAATCGGAGTAAATGTCGACAGCTACCGGCCACTCAGCTCAACTAATAGTTTTAATACTAGCCACTAGCTATTGCGACACAAAAGTCGTCAACCTGTGGAAACTCCTGTTGAATCGTGTGGACATGCACCGAATGAAGCGATTGACCCCGACGTCACATGTATAATTATTTACGTACTGGTGAGGACAAAAAGGAGGGTTCAACAAAGGGAACAATACTGTCCTCACGCTTATTTCTTTGTTCCGGAAAAGTGAGGACAGGCAAACTAGTGCTTAGTCTATGGGGATGGGTTAATGTGTAGGACAATAGAAAGTCCTGACCAGGATGGAAAAAAAAGTACCATTGTATAGGACATGCACTGACAACCACAATTGTTTACACAACAGAAGGCGCGCCCCAAAAAGGGTTACGTAACACCAGGTTAACTGCGCTGGCTAAAACAGGAAGCGTTTTAGGTACATTTTGTAAAACCGTTCAGACATCGTACTAGAAGATAAAACCATTCTGGTTTAGCGATGAACCCGAACTTTAAAACCATTCAGACACTGTTTTAGCAGAAAAGTTACGCCAGATCGAGTTCAACTAATGTTTTAAGGGAATTTATATAGAATGGTGTCTGAACATACTCTTAACACAGCTGTTACAAACAATTTTGTTCAAGGCTACTTGTGACCCTTTCACTTCAGTAGAGCATTGTTTATTGGCTCTCCCAGCACCCCCTTTGTTCAGTCAAGCATAAATCACTCAAGCAGAATGAACTCTGTTGCTTGCTCAGGAAAGGTTTAACTTGGTTGCTTATTGTTGAGAGGACATGCAAGTGTACATGTACATGTACATCACATACTTGTAGTACTTCATGTACAATTATGGATAGGCATCGACCGCTTAGTAGGGGCATTTTTATTTGTTAGGCAAATTAGGACCGAGTTAAGGGGGACATTTCTCTGTCCCCATAACGACGTTGGTCCCCACGACGTCTATCACACGACCAGTGTACATGTGTATGTCCCCACAATTACGGTGCTATACCATGAGGCCATCATGTGGTCAGTAGACCTTTAGGTGGGTTTGTATAAAATTGACAGTGATTGAAGTCTTTCTTCATAGGATCTTCCAGTAGGATGGACTCTGATGTAAGGTGGGAGCCAGTTCTAAGAGCGTACTGTCCCCTCAAAGCTGGAAGCATCGATGGCACAGACACCAGACCACATGACAGAGCCATTGAACGGGCCATGAAGGTAAACATACATGTGTTTGTTGAATGTCCGGTTGGAGACCAGTACTGAAAAAGCCATTTGCGAGTTAAATTTGATTAACATCTGGTACACTGACGTGTTTAAAATACTTTGCACATTTTAACTTTGAATTCTCCAGACCAAAGAAACTGTTACTTTATATCATGTAATTCGGGGCAAGCCTTATGCTACAAATGTAGCAACCCCCTAGCTCTGCAATGGTCTGGTGTCTTTGTGCCATTCTCACCCATTGTGAACAATGTATTGGTGCTAAACCGTCTCTTACGTAATTTTGCAAGACCTTGCCCCAAATCATGTGATATACATGTAGCAACAGTGTCTTTGGTCTGGAGAATTCAAAGTTAAAATGTGCCAAGCATTTGAAGCAAGTCAGTGTACCAGATTCTTATTCAAATTTAACTCGCAAATGGCTTATTGAGCTTCATCAGTAGAGTGACTGCCTGTCAACTGACCACAACCATTAACCCCTTTCTTACCACATTGTTTATTCATTGGCTTATCTTCCCCCAGTACCACATTCTTTGTTCAGTCAAGCATAAACTACTTAGGCAGAAAAAGAAACAGCTGACTGGCAATTTTCAACCAAAGAATTCACCCTCAAGGATTGATTGAAAAGGAAAATGTGTGTAAAGTTTGTTCCGTGAAATGTCTATTTCATATGGTGTAAAAATTTGTCATAACTGCTAAAATAGCAAAGTTACGGCTGTTTTCTCTTGTTTATATCCGATTTATCGAACGCCCAAGTTGTTTCGTCAAACAATCCGCAAGGGAAACTGACTAGGTAAATTTGAATACATTTTCAAAGTGAACAAAGAAACTGGCAGGAGCGGGATTCGAACCTGCGACCTCCGGGTTACCGTACCGGCGCTCTACCAACTGAGCTATCTTGCCCTGTGTTGGCGGTCTCCCAAATTGTCAGTTTCTTTGTTCGGGTGGGCGCTAGTCAGAAGTCATAAACCCAGAATGCCGTATAGCCAGGGATCACACCCAATTTTACAATACAACCTGGGAAGCGACATTGTGGGGATCACTCAATGAGGATACGACCTAAGTTGTTTGTTATACATGTATGAACAAATGGCACTCCATACACATACATGTAACTGTACAGGGAAACTTCGGATACCGTTTTCTCAAAATATTGTAATGGGGACATATGGATTTGATAGCACCATTAGAAAGATCCGAACAAGCTCTTTCTGTTATAAAGATCATGTATGGACAGCGAAAAACACAAGCACTACAGTTTATTGAAACTTGGTGAACTGTTGTTTGGATACTATCTAGTGTGTGGTTTCCTTGTCGAGTAAACTCGACATTGGTCAAGAAAGGGTTAAGCCCAGCCATGCAACTTTTCCTCGGATCAGCTGATTTCCTCATTTTTCACTTCACACTTACATGTATGTCATTAAGAATTGATAAACACTGTACAAAGTCTGGATTGGAATTTCCTTGTTTTTTGTTAATTCCAAGTTGCATGCATTCCGGTCACAGAGGCTACATAAGTCTGTTTTGTCAGACTTTTTAACTCTTAACCCCCTTGGGCACGGTATTTTTATGGGAGACGTCGGGGTGTTGCAGCGGTTCTGGCAGCCAAATCGAACCGCTACAATGTGTTTGTGCAGTCAAGCATGACAGAAACAATAATCCAACAATGGATTGAAACTGCACAACCGGCAGCCAATGGCGTCATCCGGCCTGGTGACACTTTTTTTGTTGCGTCCACAGACGTCATCTGTACGCAAAGGGTTAAATAGCCGAAACAACCCAGTGTCTGTTGACTGACGGACACATAAACATCTAGTTTTATTTATGAAATTCCTGAACAAGGTATGCGCATTTGTAAATAATCAAATTTTTGCTGATATAGGCAATCTACAAGCCAAACAGTGCCATACAGGGCGACCCTGACTGCACACTCTTCATAGGACGACTAGATCCTGCAACATCTGAGCGCACTCTCGATAAAGTAAGTATTTCACACAAGCAAATTCTGTTTGGCTAAGTCATTTAATAACCCCAATGCTGCTAAATCCATGTCGGAGAGATGCATGTACTTGGCCCATTCCCGACGTAGTGTGTGAAGCACTGCATACTCGGTGGTTTCCGAGAGCCTGTGGGAAAAAATTCTATATACACACATATACAGATACGACTCTGATACTATTTTAATAGAAAAGTTATGCCGCTTAGCAGTGTCAAATGCTGCATTTTTGTAGACAGAGGTTTGTTCCCGACCGTAAAACCTTTGACACTTCTAAACTAATCATTAAAAAAAACTTGTCTGGTAAAACCCTGAAGCAAATAACTGCAAAAACGCAGGCTGGAGTTCAATCATAACATTATACAAACCCGTAATGATCGGGCGCATGCACAAAAAAGTCGATCGGGCGGTCCATAATATCTATCACCGCATGTAAAACACCGGCGTGCTTTGCATGCAACTTTTTTACCAGCACTGATGAAGTTGCAGCTGAGGCGTGAAAAAACTTGATCGGCAAGTATTGAATATTCGGTCAAACCCAGTTTTGAATAATCAAATATTAAAATTACTCGAATATTAAAATTACTCGGATATTAAAATTACTCGGATATTAAAATTACTCGGATATTAAAATTACTCGGATATTAAAATTACTCGGATATTAAAATTACTCGGATATTAAAATTACTCGGATATTAAAATTACTCGGATATTAAAATTACTCGGATATTAAAATTACTCGGATATTAAAATTACTCGGATATTAAAATTACTCGAATATTAAAATTACTCGAATATTAAAATTACTCGAATATTAAAATTACTCGAATATTAAAATTACTCGAATATTAAAATTACTCGAAAATGAACTGCCCTACTTCTAATTACCGTGCAACGTTGGGTATTTTTTGTTGGATTTGTTGATGTGAACAGCAAAAAAGACATTTTGTTCCAGTTGTTGGATTCGGTATGAGGACTTAGTTGACGTTGGTATATGTGACCCGCTCTGGAAAACGGTATATTATGTCGCAAAATAGGAAAGATGAGTTGTATGTATGTTTGGAAAGCCCACAATGGAAGCTTTCATTTGGTACATGATAGAGCTCTAAATCCCTTTCCGTTCTGGGGATATCACGTTTTTGCATATTAATTAGTTCTATAGAGTTCAAATTGCACAACAGAGAAAAGAGGCTTTGAAATAGCTAGTTCTTATAAAATGCAATGGAACAATGCACTCTAAAAAGGTTATTTTATTAGATATTTAAGATGTAATTAAAGACAAAAAACAAAAAATTAATTTCGACAAAAAATTTCACCCTCTTAATGTTGAAAGGGCCATTACACGTAAATGCATAGCGCGACTTATATCACCTTTTTCTGCAGCGGGTCACATATGTTTCATCAACAGTTGATGAAAAAAAATCGAAAAAGTGATGTGCAAGTAAAGTTTCACATGATCAAAACCAGGAAACAAACCCATAGAACCGCAGTATCACTCGAATCACGCTACAGGTTGGATTCATGTACAATAACAATTACGGTACATTACTTTAAAAAGTAGTATAAGATTAAAACATCAAGCCCACATTTCAACTGTTCAAAATGTTAGAAATCTATGTACACAATGACAATAAAATTAACATAAAAAAACCAACTTATAGCGGACCATTACTGATCCAAACCCAAATCCTACGAAAGACATTGTATGTATGTGACCCGCTCTGCAAAAAGGGCACTTATGTTGCAAAATTTGAAAATAGTGTTATATATAGCTGGAAAGGCCATTTTATAAGCTTTCATATGGTATATGTCTGAGGTCTCCAGCATTTTGCAATCACGAGATATTTGGAAATTTGCATGTTTGTTTTCAGGAATTTCTTAAAATGACTTAAGGAGAAACAAGCCATTTAATAAAAAAAAAAAAAGCAAAGCAATAGATGGAAACACTCGACAAAAACATTCTTTTTCCAACTTTATTCACTGAAATCAAAGATTTTGGTTATGAAATAGAATAATATAGGTATCAAAGATGCAACAAATTTCCTCCCTTTAAAATCACTTGTTTGAAGAATTGTTCACCCTCTTCACATTGAACGGCCCGTAACTCGTAAAAGCATACAGCGACTTATGTGCCCTTTTTGCAGAGCGGGTCACATATGTAGGACAGACAAGCAATCACCCGGAAAACAACCATACTGGCCAGACAAACAGAACAGACTACCAACAGACATAAAACCAGATAGACAAATAGACAAACAGGCACATATAAAATGCATTCTTATAATAAAAGACGAACAGAATGCAAAGTAAACTGGAGATTCAACAAGTTAAGGAAATTTAGCATTGGACTTGTTGATGTGAACGGCAAAAAAGACATTTTGTTCCAGTTGTTGGATTCGGTTGGATTCTACAGACTCAACACTTGTGGAGCCTCTAGTGATTGCCATTTGGATTGGTCTATTTCTTGGAGTGGGTAAAGGCAGTGTACATGATTGGTCATTGTTGCAATTTTCAGGAATGGGCGGATTTGGGGGGTTAGTATTTTATAGGAAATATCGTTCCACTGACCTGTTCAAAGTTTTGCGTTGTTGGATGGCGGAAAAAAACCGAGAGAAAAACGGCGCTCGTTTTCAACCGTCGGGCGGATGATAGCCTTTAGTCAAAGTGCGCGTGGCTATCTGGGCGCGCCCCGAATGCCAACATGTCCGGAGCGCGCCGCTCGTCCGGGTAGCCACGCGCGCCTTGACTAAAGGGCAGATTTCCAACGATTTCCAGCTGGAAATCGTTGGAAAACGATATATATTTCCACTTTTCTTGACAACGACAGCACACCTGGTGCCATCATTTCACAGGATGATTGAGACTACTATTAACTTAGTCTAGTAAGGTATTTCGTAATAATTCAGTAAAAACAATTGGAGGATTACCAATTGTGTACACTACCTTTTTAAAAGTCGTTCTGGCCCAAGGACTGTCCTTCAAGGTTTGGGAGTTTGACAATGAATGAAGATGGATTTTGCACCCGTTGATGGGTGTGTAGGGTGGCCGTACTGGTGATCTCGGCAGTTGCATGTGCATGTACTTGTATATGTGACCCGCTCTGCAAAAAGGGCACATAAGTCGCTGTATGCTTTTATGAGTTATGGGCCGTTCAATGTAAAGAGGGTGAAAAATTCTTCAAACAAGTGATTTTGAAGGGAGGGAATATTTTTGCATCTTTGATACCTATATTATTTCATAACTAAAATCTTTGATTTCAGTGAGTAAAGTTGGAAAAAGAATGTGTTTTTGTCGAGTGCTTCCATCTATTGCTTTGCTTTTTGTTTTTATAATTGGCTTGTTTCTCCTCAAGTCATTTCGAGAAATTCCTGAAAACAAACATGCAAATTTCCAAATATCTCGTGATTGCAAAATGCTAGAGACCTCAGACATATACTATATGAAAGCTTATATAAAATGGCCTTTCCAGCTATATATGAAACACTATTTTCAAATTTTGCAACATAAGTGCCCTTTTTGCAGAGCGGGTCACATATTGTATGCCATAGGTTCTGTTCTTCTTACCAAACTCAAACTCCCATACTGGTAGATTATTTGTTTGGCTAGCCATTATCTACAGTCTGTCCCTTCATCCAGTAACTTGGGGACAAAACATGTACTTTCGAGCTGTTAATTTTCGAATAATTTACTATTCGAATAATTTGCTATTCGAATATATACGAAACTGGGTTTGACCGAATATTCGAATATTCAATACTCGCCGATCAAGTTTTTCAGTGCATGCCCACACCGGTAAAAAAAAACATTGCACGTAAAAGCACGCCGGTGTTTTGGCAATTGATATTATGGACAGTGCGTTAAAAAAAATATGGTGTCTGCTTTAAATAGTTTTATTCCACCATGGTTGTGTGTAGACATGGTAGAGAGGAGGGGGTTCCTTCCTGTTATCAACTTGGATGAGAAATGTGCTGTATGATGGTGATGCTGTAACAGAGATTTTAAGACAAACTTTGTATTCTAGAAAAGAATATGATCAATGAAAGGGATTTCAGTACTGATTTCATGAACAATTGTGTGTGGTTATACTTGACTTTCAAAGATGGTCATTTAAATTCACTTATTTGATACAAATGTTTTATGCCAATAGTACGATGGAAACAAAAAATAAAAAAATCGATTTAAATAATAAAAATCTGATTTAAATCCAACATTCAATTTTTCGATAAAAAAAAAAAAATCATGATTTTTATTAACCCTGAGTGAAATATTACGTGAATGAGATATTGAGCAAGTTATAACGAATTGGAACTACAGGTAGGCTTTGACAGTACTACGTCTAGAGCACCCAAACTGCTGAAAACTTGTTCAGCCTCACCCCTTTCTTTTTATGGAATTCACCCAATGCAAGGCTAAAAGCCACTTTGGGTAAAGGGCTACAATGTACAACAGAGGTGGTGGAGTTATCCACATTTTAGATTGCCAGCCTTACCACCCTTACGGGTATCTACAAATTGTACTGAAGATTTGTCCTCTAGATCTGGACCCAAGAAAACCGTAAGGGTGGTAGGGCTGGCAATTCCAAATTCGCTACCTTATGGAGACTGAGGAACAATAGAGGACAAAAAGGTCTCCACAAGGAAATTCTACAGACCAACTCCCCCCCCCCCCCCCCTCCTCATTCAGGCCCATTAGGATAACAAAATCTTGAGGCTCGCGAGAACACAAACTCTTGATTGTTGCCTCCTAATCGGGACTACATGTACTTCATCCCTTAGGGGCCGTCCATAAAGTATGTACGCACGAAATGCTGGCTTTTTTCCCCCCCTTCCTCCTGTACGCATGGCATACGCAGTGGCTCCAACCTCCTTCCTCCCCTCCTCCCCTCCTCCCCCCTCCCCCCTCCCCCCTCCCCCTTCCCTAACCCCACCCCCTTCCCTAACCCCACCCCCTTCCCCCACCCCCCATACGCATACGCATTCCCTATCTCTTTTTGACTTCTCAGACTACCCTATTCTAGCATCATTAACCCCTTGCGTACGGTGCAAACAGACTTATTTGGTGCAAAAAAACAGTGCCACCAGGCCGGATGACGCAATTGGCTGCTGTTTGTGCAGTTTCAATCCATTGTTGGATTAAACAGTGCCACCAGGTCGGATGACGCCATTGGCCGCTGTTTGTGCAGTTTTGATCCATTTTTGGATTATTGTGTATACATACGCTTGACTGCACAAACACATTGTAGCGGTTCGCCTGGCTGCCAGAGCCGCCGCGGCACCCCAAAGTCTCCCGTAAAATACCGTACTAAAGGGGGTTAAACGTCACAGTACACTTGCTGTAGTAGTACGATTCGCATGTCGCATCCAAAGTCTGAAATAAATCACAATGTTGACCAAAAAAAATGCAAACATTGTTATTAACGATATTACATTGATTTCATGACAATTCATTAAAAGCAAATTGTCGGTTGCGTACGGTACGCATTGGCTTGGACCACCCCCCCCCCCCCTGTACACATGGTGTACGCAATGCCAACCCCCCCCCCCCCCGTCACATGGTGTACGCAATGTCAACCCACCCCCCCCCCCCCCCCATGTACGCATGGTGTACGCAATGTCAACCCCCCCCCTGTACGCATGGTGTACGCAATGTCAACCCCCCCCCCCCTGTACGCATGGTGTACGCAATGTCAACCTCCCCCCCCCCCCCTGTACGCATGGTGTACGCAATGCCAACCCCCCCCCCTGTACGCATGGTGTACGCAATGCCAACCCCCCCCCCCCCCCCCCCCCCGTGTACGCAATGTCACCCCCCCCCCCCCTCCCCCCCGTGCATACGTAATTTATGGACGGCCCCATAGTTGACACCCTTGGAGTTACCAAGAATTTTTGGGTTTTTGACAGATTTTCTCCAAGTATGGAGACATCGTCCAGTTACGCCTAGTGAGAGACATCGTGACTGGCATGTCCAAACAGTATGCCTTTGTAGAGTACAGCAAACCGCGGTACGCCTCCAGAGCCCAGAGGGATGCACACCGCCTTGCAGTAGATGGCTGTGAAATCCTGCTAGAGTATGAATGCGAACGCATCTTGCATAAGTGGGTTCCAAGAAGATTAGGTGAGTTTAAATTGACGGGGGATAAAGAGGAGTTTGGTTGCTCAGAGAAATCTGCGTCATTTTGTAGTTTTATGCAGGATAAGGTGTATTATAATAATCATGACAAGATTGATTTCTCCAACCTTCCAGATCTACACAGCACTAGACAAAAAGGATAATTCATGTAATGACATGTTTTTTTACGATTTGTTTTCCAGGCATGCTACTTTTCAGCGGATTTTTTTTTTTTTTTTTAATCCAACCGTGAAAAAAGTCTGCGCTTCAGCTCGTTTCCCACCGTGCCAACTGCGGAATCGTCCACCAACATGACCAATATTGCTGGCGCACATCGTCTGGCTCCGTATTTTGTATACATTACATAGAAAGGTGCAGGACACAGACTCCGTACACATTCTGTCGCGTACATGTATAGCCTTGCCGTTGTATGAACTACTCGCTATAGCGCCCTCAATCGACTATAGACTTTGGTGTGATGCCTGGCTATACGGCATTCTGGGTTTATGACTTCTGAATAGCGCCCACCCAAACAAAGATGCCGACAATTTGGGAGACCGCCAACATAGGGCAAGATACATGTAGATAAGTTGGTAGAGCACCGGTACAGTAACCCGGAGGTCGCAGGTTCGAATCCCGCTCCTGCCAGTTTCTTTGTTCACTTTAAAAATGTATTCAAATTTACCTAGTCAGTTTCCCTTGTGGATTGTTCGAAGAATTATAAGTCAAGAAGTCGTATCCTCATTGAGTGATCCCCACAATGTCGCTTCCCAGGTTGTATTGTAAAATTGGGTGTGATCCCTGGCTATATGGCATTCTGGGTTTATGACTTCTGAATAGCGCCTACCCAAACAAAGATGCTGACAATTTGGGAGACCGCTAACATAGGGCAAGATAGATAAGTTGGTAGAGCGCCGGTACGGTAACCCGGAGGTCGCAGGTTCGAATCCCGCTCCTGCCAGTTTCTTTGTTCACTTTGACTATAGACTGACAGTCTGGTTCCGCATTTTTTCTCTCGCGTCAATGAATACAATACAATACATCGGGATATGGACACTATACTAGGGGTGTGCGTTTACGGATAGTAATGGAACCGGGTACCCGATTTCCGTAAGGGGCGGATACCCGGGTACCCGTGATTATTTTTACAATCCTCACAAAAACCCGGAAGTAAAGTATTTTCCATCGCGCCCCGCCAACTCTACTGCCAAGCTACTAATCGCGACTGTGTGAGCGCTGCCAAAATTGTATGCCGCCCCGCTAAAGTTTTACCGCCCCTCTAAAATTTTCACCGCCCTGCTATTTTTTTTTCATTGGATTTTCCCCCATTCTCCACTGTCTTCACAGTTTCTATCTAAGTACAAAGAAGTTTACCGCACTCTGTGGAACATGAGAAGAGTTTGCCAGCATTAACATTCAGCAGTATTGCAGTAGCGTTTATAGTAATCGAACAGATATCTGGACGCAACGTACGCAACATAAACATATGCATTCACATCATAAAATGTACGTAGCCTCTGTTAAAGCCTGAAAGAATGTATTGCAGCAATAAGCGCACGTGTATAAGGATCACTGTGCAAACCTGCGTCTTGAGAAAAGGCTAGTCAAAAAGACGCGCATGCGTAGTTATAGTTTCAAAGCAGGGTTAGTGGGCAACACCGTGATTTGTAAGCAAGTGATTTCAATGTGGTATATATACGACGTTCGTGTAATATTGAAATAAGTGATCTCGATGTTCTTGTCGGGTGCAAAGTTGTGTGACGTTCTATGATTTGTAGAAGCATTTGCCGTACGCTAGAATTTCAGACGTTTGTGTGGCCACCAGGAAATGCCTCAGATTGCACCACAGAGCATCTAGAATCAAAAATTTCCCGGGGGGATCCCACGGATCCCTGCTAAAATTTCAGGCCGTGGAGAACACTGTTATGCACAGAGGATTATACAATCATAAGACACAGCCTGAGATAACTGGTGAATTAAAAACGGGGGACAAAACCGCAAGCTTACATCTTGTCGGAAATCGTACTCAAAGGACAACTGTAACAAAACAATTGATACAATGTTAGCTTTCGGGAATTGTCGGTAAAAATACATGGACTCAAATCAAAGTTAAAACCGACATCCGCAATCTTGGCGCTTGGAAATTGTCGGCAAATGAACTCAAACGATGTGTTACTCAGATTTGTTCCACCAATTTATCGGCAAGTAATCAATAGAAAAGGGCACTTGCCTTTCTGAACGTTGTGTCGAAAATTTACAAAGACAGTTTCGGGTAATAGAATCGATAAAATGGAACCGGATACCCGTAATCAGCGTTCGGGTCACGGGTATCCGGGTACCCGGCACGGCCCTACACTATACCAACATGTACAAGTTTGCACGACGTCGTAAGACTAAGAGCTTCACGCTAGCGCTACGCACTCGCATTTTATTTTCCGCGTTTTTGGAAATTGAAGAGTTGCATGCCTGGTTTTCTGCCCACAGCAAGGAGTTTGAGACATGGCACCATTGGGCTAGATGGGACTAACTTTTTTATTTCATGGCAGAAATATGGCGTTTCATGATAATATACCAAAACCCTAACCTCAAACTAAAGCTACAAAATACTACTACATGTAGTAGTAAACTGTAGTATGTACGCAGTACTCTTTTAAAATCCTGAAATTTCTTTTCCTATTTTATATTTTAGACAGTTGTGTTATACAACACACATGGACTGGCATAATTCGGTCACAAGTGCACGTCTGTGCCCCCTCGACCTTGTGAGTGACCAGAAGAGGGTCCTATTTCCTTTGGCCTCGGGGAAATACACTGTAGGACCCTCTTCTGGTCACTTACAGTCCCTCATGGTGCATAGACATGCACTAGTGACCTCATTGGCCAGTCCATATGATACCTAATGGTGTATTTCTGTAATGATCAGAATATTCAGAAACTCTCATTGCAGGTGGTGGGTTTGGAGGCAAGAAGGAATCGGGACAACTTCGCTTCGGAGGATCGGACAGGCCGTTCCGCCGACCCATCATCCTCGGCAAGCAAGACGCAGGCAGGAGCGGGCAACAGGACAGAAGTGGAGACAGACATGGTGGGAGTCACCAGGACAGAAGGGGTGACAGACACAGGAGCAGAAGCAGAGAAAGGGACCGGTATCGTGACCAAGAGAGAGACAGACACGGCAGGGAGAGAAGAGGTGACAGGCACTACGATAGAAGAGAGAACGACCTGGATACAGGTAGACACAGGGAGAGAGATAGAAGTGAAGACGGGGATGCAAGGGGAGATAGGGGAAGGAACAGGTATAGTGATAAAGGTGACTATCGGGGGAGGAGCACAAAGAATGTGACAATTGATCAGGGATTCTTGATTAAAACTGAGAATGAAACTAATACAGAGCTTGAGACTCCAGAAGCTGTGACTTTGCCCACTGATAATCGTTCACAGCTGCTTGTAATGAATATTAAACAGGAAAGATTATAACAGCACAATCTTGTGATGGGCTGAACGATCTTGTGAGGGTACACTAGACTATTTTTAGCGTCATGCTATGCAATTGGGAAAAAGCAGTAGTGTTGAATCTGATTCAATGAATCACGGTCCTTGGTGATAACATTTGTTTCAGCACTGGGCATGCTTTACAGTGCACTCTCTCTGTGGAAAGGCAAAATCTGATCTCTGCGGGTTTAGTGAACGGTACAGTACATTGCAATTCAAAATTAACCTCAAAATGGGAATTTCTTCTCACAATTTGTCTGTATCCAGGGAATTCATTTTCATTTCACAAAATGTGAAAATATTTTCCCAAAGTGGGAAAACATTTTCACGCCTTTTCACAAAAGTGGGCAAACTTTTTCACACTTTCTCACAAAAAATATTAGTGATCAATTATTTTTAACTTTGAATTACATGGAGGATTCAGGAATATACCACTCCCAAGTCAGTTCTAAAGCCAGAGCTTTATAACAAATGTATTTCTACATTAGGAAATTATCAATTCAATTTGAAAATGTATTTTTCGGAGTGCCACACCCAAAGCATGTACATTACATGTACACACATAGTGTATCTTTCATTTGATTGACAAAAATGTACACATTTAATCGGAATCAGGGTATGATGAAACAATCGATCGGCACCCGCCACTAATTTGGTGAGCACTATTTATTATTTTTTCAGTTCATCTCACTTGATATAGTGCTACGCAGCACCCCAAATTTCGTCTCTATGATGAAACAATGACTGGTCTTAAACTAGTAGGTTGAGATGTGGCCGTTGAGGATGATAAATCAGTGTCTGATGGACATGTATTTGACATCTCGACTCGCACCGATTAACTACATGTACACACAATCCTCTAAAACACTTGAAAGTATGGCATACACCTGCTTTGAAATGTCCCTTTTCTACATGTAGAACGCGTAACTTGAAGCAAATTCTTTATAGCTGAAACAAAAATTGGCATTCAATGATTTTATGGGTAGTGCAGGTTTCCCACGGTCATGGAAAATGCTGGAAAATCCTGGAAAAAAGTTGTCCTGGAAAGTCATGGAAAAGTCATGTGTACATAGTGTATCTTTGTTTATTAGAGTGGGTGGATCGGATGGCTGTAAGGAGAGGAGAAGGCCATTATTAACCCTAACCTGCCAAAATCAAACGCCCCATTGTGTTGAATTGTGTGTGATTGGGTACTGTAGAGCCTTGGCACCATCACTTTGCATGGGACTTGATGCCCTGATTTTGTCCAAGTACAAAGAATGTGCCATTGGTTTACTACACAGTGTTGGAGTTTGTGTGGTTAGGGAAGGATTCTAGTAAAAAAGGCTTGGGCTGTTAGGGTTAATTAAAACTTAAATGGTTAGCCAAACATCGGCGGTTCATCAGTATCACAATACCAAACAACTTTTCTCTGCAAAATGGCGTTAAATGTCATGGAAATTGTCATATTTTAGTCCAGGAAAGTCCTGGAAATGTCCTGGAATTTGGTTTTCAGATTTCTGTGGGAACCCTGGTCGTGGAAACAGGAAAACATGTTATACATATATCTCCACATCTGCAAGTAAGTGGTGTTCCGTGGAAGCTTGGGGACCAAAGTACATGTGTAATGTGCACCTGTACTCGATGAGTGACTTCCAGCATTGTTTTGTAGACTGGCAGCACGCGTAACCAGGCTCGCTGGTTTCTCATCTCCATTAAGTTGTACAGGGCCTCTTTTTTAACCCCTTGCGTATGGATGATGCCATATGGCTTTAAAAAAAAAGTGCCACCAGGCCAGATGACGCCATTTGCCGCCGTTTGTGCAGTTTCAATCCATTGTTGGATTGTTGTTTATGTTACGCTTGACTGCACAAATACATTGTAGCGGTTCGCTTGGCTGCCAGAACCGCCGCGACACCCCGACGTCTCCCGTAAAAAAAACGTACTCATGGGACCTAGATTGTATGAAGCATTCCAGCACATGCAACTTGCTGCACAGATGTCTTTGTCACAGCAAAAGTGCAATGGCAATCTGCTCTCACTATAGCATCATCACCACCAAACGGTCGAAATTTCTCAAGATTTTTTGTGAGACGTCTTCCAGATTTCCAGAAGATTTTCTTTTTGTCCTTCAATTGTTTTTATCATTCCAAAATAACCTCTGCAACCTCTTTTCATTCTAATGACCCTATTTTTTTTTTCAATTTGGAAAAAATGCAGTTTTCTTGTGTGTTTTCCATTTTTGTGGGTACCAAGGTGCGACATTAGGACTATAATTTCAAGTTACATTAAACTGTTGCCATTGGTTATTTTATGGTGGTAAAATATCTCATTTTTCAGAAATCATTTCCCTCTGCAACTGTATTTGTGTTGTAGGTAATGCGCACCACAAACTTACAGATCTCAAGCATACATGTAGGTTTATGAGTTCTTTCATGAAATGTACAAACGGGAAGAAATGCACAATGTACTGGGGACACCAAAATGTTGCATTGCTAAACCAACAAATGTATTTTAATGCCCTGTCCATCATCTTTGAGGATTTTTGTTAGGGGAAGTTGAAAATACATACTGGGTTGCTGGCTGGTGTTGTCGTAACAGTGCCACTGTTGAATGTGAAATTACTGCATGCTAACCAGAAAGATTTGTTATGTGAATGCTGTGGCTTTATACAGGAATATTACCTTTGCCAGGAGCTTTAACCTCTACATGTAAAAGCCTGTAGAAGTAGCTTGTAGTGTACAATGTAGACGGTGGAGCAAGAACAAGAGTAAAAGAGGAATGTTCATGAATTTCAGACTTTTTGCAGAAGCTACCGATTGAGGACATTTATATAATCAACACACCAGGGTCAGTAAAGCATGCTATTGGCTGGAACTTGATTTCTTACTTTGATGGCACCTGGCAAATAATCACTTGACATTTTATTTAAGAACAGATTTTGATGATTATGTTGAATTTTTCAATTTCACAACTTTAATGCATAAACACCAACCACATTAACAATTTTGGTAATCCTAGAACAGAATTAATGTCAATCAATCCAAACACATTCTAAACAATTTCTACTCACCATTCATTTCATCGCCAATTCAGTGTGTACTGACTTGGGACAAAGTGTTCTGTTTTTCAGATCATACAGGTCTGTAAATGTTGTTCTTTTCAGATTATTCACAGCCTTCAATTTTCAGCCTGATATTCTCACAATATGACTAAATTGACTAACATTTACTGAAGCGTATATCTTGAAACCAGCTTTGATCGGTTTGAGAGGCATGAAGAATTTATGCACACTGGCTTTAAATCCTCGGTACTTAATCATCGCTTCGTCAATGGTAAGGTGTCGCCGGGGCCGGTACTTTGAGCGACATCTCTTCAGTACTTCGTCCCATACTGGCTGTTAAATGGATAGAGGGGCCACTTCTTTCTTGCATTGTAGCGGTGGAAGAATCCTGGAAATGGTGACATCTTCAGCATTTCTTTCCTTCATCTTTGAAAGCTCACATGCTTCAGTCTCGTCAAAACTAATAAAATCAGAAATAATAGTTATTAGCAAATGGATTCCATTACTGAAGCAATTTCTTGCACATAATCAAATGTTTAAGAATCAACAGCACACCAGCACTGATTTTGACCTTAAATCGCTTATCATTAGATACATAATAATTTTCAACAATAATTTTTTTAAAGGAATGGAGTACAGTTCTCTTAAGTAAAAGTTTGACCTCTGGCTTTCAAATGCCGTGGTGTCATGAAACTGGAAGTTGGGTGTTTTCAAAACAAATGACTGTACCAGAAAGGCTAAATGTGATATTTCATCTGTTCTTGCATACATGTAGAATAGGTGTACATGTATGTGCGACACTGCAATTTAACCGGGCAGTGTCTGTAATAGTTGCTTGCCTGACACTCTGCATTTGTAACACAACACTAATCACTAGTTCACTGTAAGTCTGTTTGATTTGATAAGATAGCAGTTTTGGTTGGCCTTTGTCGACTAGAAATGATTTTGTGTTTGGATCGATTATGTGCAGTAATATACATGGCAGTAATACACATGTACCTGCATCAATTACTTCAGATCAGGGAGCTGAAGGTAGAATAGCTGGTGCCTCAGGCATGCATTGCTCTTCTTCAGGTTCGATTATATCAGAACCCAAGATAGCATCACAAAACATTGTGAGATAATTTTGTGTGTGTGTGTCTTTGCACTACATGTACCTATAGCTAGTTATTCATAATTCTATAAGACGTCCCACATGATTGAGGTCTTGCTGTCTGATGCATGCATCGATTGAATTTTTAGAATTAATTTCTGCTTGTTCTTATTAACACACCTACATGTAAAACAAATGGTTTGGACCACAAAGATTGTTTTACTCCTCAATTAACACTGCACACTTTAATTGAACTCTGATTTCTGGATAAGAACAAACCCTTACATTTACAATCTTCTGAATATAAATTCAAGAACAATAATTACAATGATGATGATGACCACTCAACATAATAAAACGTATGTATCTACATGTACATGTACAATAGGCGTACATGTACATGTATGTGTACATGTACCACGATCCTGAATTGTCTGTGTCTGTTCTTGCTCCGTGTTAAGCAAACAGACAGTTCCAAAGGATATTTTAGTATCCCGCACACGTGACATTTCGAGTGCCAGTCCAGGCGTGCTGGTCCTTCAAAGAGGATAAAATCTACTGCCTGCCATCTCTGAGAAGACTCCACAGTTCAACTTCTTTTTTTGCAGATGATCCAGATCAGGGGTCATGCACTCTGACCAAGGCCTGCACCATCTGTAAGACATGTACGCAGTTCCTCTGAGGGCTTGAGAGTTGTCTAAGCTTTCTGAGAGTACAATGTACCATACATTCAATGTACTGGTATACTGGTACCTGCTGATGACTGTTCAGACTTGCTGTCTGAAGATTCGTTAGGCTTCTTCTTCGGCCTTTCGGTTCCCCATACATGATGCTATCATCTGTGTCCACATTCGATGTCTCCACAGCACGTTGCGCATGTCGCAAGGCAACTCATTTGGTTCGAGGTACACATAGGTCACAAACTGCTACGCGATACACTAAAACAGACGTCTACATGTACATGTAGGTACCAAGCAGCTGCCGTTGCTACGGGTATAGTACATTGGTTGCTACGGGTATAGTTTGTCGCATTTGCGTGGCTTTCTAGTAAAAATAGGACATGTGATGCGCTCCAAACCAATCACGTATATAAAAGAGGACACACCAGTCTGAGAGGATGAATATGGAGACCACAAATGTGAGACTTTTTGTCCTAAAATCCTTTAGCAAGTGATCGCTTCTGTAGCTTTCTCTCATTGAACAATATATTCCGAGCCGCCTCCTTTATGTACTTGATGTCTGTATTTGGGAAGGCTGCTTGAACTTTGGCTGTAAAGTGATATTTATGGCCAGCTCCTTTGCAATTCTCTTGTGTTGAGTAAGGACTGCCTTTTGATGGACGTCTGCGTTTCTTTGGGAGGTTCTTGCCTTGCTTGGAGGAGTGCAAATGCAATCTTTACACGGAACTCCTTCAGTGGTTGGAATTATATTTTTGCCTCTTTCAACTGCCCCATGTGTCGACGATAAAAAAGCTATACATTTACCACAGCGAAGTCAAAGCAAAACCACACAATACGCATGTACCACTTGGAGATATAGTTTGCTTAGCATATCTGCCAAATCCACACCACCCATGTGCATTTTGTACATGTACTTGGTGATGATGTCTGGCCTGTCGACATCTATTTTGTTCACAGCTGCAGTCCACCGCTTGCATTTCCCCCACTGGCTCAACTCCGCAGAAAGAACATAACGTGAACATCTTTGCTGTCAAACATGCACGTTTGTACCATTTCACGATAGTGATGTTCTCTCGTGTGAGTCGTGTCTGACCTGTAGTCGTTGCTACATCTGACTTTACTCTTCACCTTCTTGTCAGTTGTCAGTTTGCACCCTTTCATGCGATATGGCTTTCTTAGCTTTCTGCTTTGATGCTGCAACACTAGCAGAGCTGGACTTGCCGGAAGATACGGCTTCCTTAGCTTTCGGCTTTGATGCTGCAACACTAGCAGAGCCCGAGTTGCCGGAAGATACGGCTTTCTTAGCTTTCGGCTTTGATGCTGCAACACTAGCAGGGCCGGACTTGCCAGAATATATGGCTTCCTTAGCTTTCGGCTTTGATGCTGCAACACTAGCAGAGCCGGACTTGCCGGAAGATACGGCTTCCTTAGCTTTCGGCTTTGATGCTGCAACACTAGCAGAGCCTGAGTTGCCGGAAGATACGGCTTTCTTAGCTTTCGGCTTTGATGCTGCAACACTAGCAGGGCCGGACTTGCCAGAATATATGGCTTCCTTAGCTTTCGGCTTTGATGCTGCAACACTAGCAGAGCCTACATGTATGTGTACCAGGATCCTGAATTTTCTGTGTCTGTTCTTGCTCCGTGTTAAGCAGACAGTTCTAAAGGATATTTTAGTATCCCTCACATGTGACATTTCGAGTGCCAGTCCAGGCGTGCTGCTCCTTCAAAGGATCTACTGCCTGCTATCTCTGAGAAGACTCCACAGTTCAACTTCTCTTTTTGCAGATGATCCAGATCAGGGGTCATGCACTCTGACCAAGGCCTGCACCATCTGTAAGACATGTACGCAGTTCCTCTGAGGGCTGAAATCTGAGTTGGAGAGTTGTCTAAGCTTTCTGAGAGTACAATGTACCATACATTCAATGTACTGGTATACTGGTACCTGCTGATGACTGTTCAGACTCGCTGTCTGAAGATTTGTTAGGCTTCTTCTTCGGCCTTTCAGTTCCCCATACATGATGCTATCATCTGTGTCCACATTCGATGTCTCCACAGCACGTTGCGCATGTCGCAAGGCAACTCATTTGGTCCGAGGTACACATAGGTCACAAACTGCTACGCGATACACTAAAACAGACGTCTACATGTACATGTAGGTACCAAGCAGCTGCCGTTGCTGCGGGTATAGTACATTGGTTGCTACGGGTATAGTTTGTCGCATTTGTGTGGCTTTCTAGTAAAAATAAGACGTGATGCGCTCCAAACCAATCACGTATATAAAAGAGGACACACCAGTCTGAGAGGATGAATATATGGAGACCACAAATGTGAGACTTTTTGTCCTAAAATCCTAAAATTTGATGTCTGTATTTGGGAAGGCTGCTTGAACTTTGGCTGTAAAGTGATATTTATATGGCCAGCTCCTTTGCAATTCTTGTGTTGAAGAGTAAGGACTGCCTTTTGATGGATGTCTGCGTTTCTTTGGGAGGTTCTTGCCTTGCTTGGAGGAGTGCAAATGCAATCTTTACACTGAACTCCTTCAGTGGTTGGATTTTTTATTTTTGTTTTGCCTCTTTCAGCTGCCCCCATGTGTCGACGATAAAATAGCTATACATTTACCACAGCGAAGTCAAAGCAGAACCACACTATACTCATGTACCACTTTGGAGATCTAATGTTGATCCTGTATGTGCATTTTGTACATGTACTTGGTGATGATGTCTGGCCTGTCGACATCTATCTTGTTCACAGCTGCAGTCCACCGCTTGCACTTCCCCACTGGCTCAACCCCGCAGAATGAACAGAACATGAACATCTTTGCTGTCAAACATGTACACTGCCGTGCAAAAGTATTTACGCACCTGTTTACAAAATCGTTTTTGTCATATAAACCAAGAAATTATTTGAATAAAATTCATACCTGTGTATTGAGTGGTTTATTCAATCCAAATAATTAAAGTTGTATTAATTCAATTAGCGTTCATGAGTCCACAGTGACGATTAATCTGACGTCACAGTTTTTTCCGTGCACAAAATCTATGGGAATGTCGGTACAATCCAAGATGGCGGCGCCCATGGCCCAACAGTGTAACGTTAAGGAGCTAATACCGAGTAAAAGCCGCGCGGGCAGGGATGACAGCTTGGCACCGCCGGCCCGTCACCCAAACAGATTGGCAAGGATCTGACGATCCAGGCCATACTAAATCCGCTGTGCAGTTGCCTTTCCAACTCGTTCCACAAATTCTCCAGCGGATTCAGGTCAGGGCTCTGGGCCGGCCATACCATCAACTCTACGTCCCAACTGCCCCCCATCTCTCGAATAAAATCTGGGGTTGCATCGGCCAGATATTCCTGAGTTAACCTAGCAGTATGCGGCGGTGCATTATCCTGCTGAAACTGGAATTCCTGGCCGATCAAACGATGGGCAGAAGGGATCAAATGATCGCGGAGAATATCAACGTAAACCGCCGTGTTGATATTTCCCTCAACCCGCACCAGGTCACCGACACCAGCAGTGCTGAAACAGCCCTACACCATGATCCTTGAGCCGCCGTGTTTCACTAAGGGAACCACACAGTCCTCCGTATATTCTTCAAACACGCATCTTCTGATGTAAACACGGCCGTCAGACTGGTACAGCTGGAAGCGGGACTCGTCGGACCATAACACTCGAGCCCAGTCGTCGGGGGTCCAGGCGAGGTGGTCTCGTGCCCATGCCAATCGTCGGGTTTTATGATTGGCAGTGAGGAGTGGCTTGTGTCTTGCTACTCGCCCATGCAAGCCAGCTGCTGCTAAGCGACGGGACACCTTTGATCGATAGATCTCCACTCCTGTAGCGACAGCCAGGTCGACCCTTAGCTCGGGGGCGGTCAAGAACCGGTTTCGGCGGGAAGTGCGCATGAGGTGGCGATCAGCTGTCAGTCGTCCGCTTTAATCGTCCAACTCTCGGTATATTTTCCATGGAATTCCTCTCTTCTAACTTTCTCAAATTGTATCGAACTGTTCCCTCGAAGATCTCCAGCCTACGGGCAATTTCACGGTTGAAAATCCCCTCCCCATGCCAAGCATGGATCATTCCTTTTTGGGGTTGTTTAGCTGATTTTTGAGTGGCATTGTGTCGTCACAGAGATTTCTCGAAACCATTCACATGCAAATTATGCCACGCCTTAGGTTCTAGTTTCCATATTGTGATTGGGGGTGTTATGTTTGACCTCGTAAATATTCATTAAAATGCCCGAAAGACAGCGTGCTCTTTTCTCCATTGGTTTAAATGCCCACGTAATGATATTCATGAGCTCATGAATACGTAATGAGGCAATTCAAGATGGCGGTTTAACGTTGTCGCGGAATGATGTCGCAAAGCAGCGCTTTTTTGCCACGAAGGAGGGGTTGTTTGGCGATGCAAACATAAAACATTACTGATTAAAATAAAGACACAATACACAGGTTTGGTAATTTATTTAACATCAAGATATTTATGAGTGAATTTTCAAAACGAAAATCCCACTGCTGGTGCGTAAATACTTTTGCAGGCCAGTGTACATTGTACGTTTGTACCATTTCACGATAGTGATGTTCTCTCGTGCAAGTCGTGTCCGACCTGTAGTCGTTGCTACATCTGACTTTACTCTTCACCTCCTTGTCAGTTGTCAGTTTGCACCCTTTCATGCGACTTTTGTCCAGTACATGTAACCCATACATGTACGTTTCATTCTTTGAGCATTCTGACCAGCTCAACGGAGGTGAACCATGAAAGTATATGTAGAGCTTGTGGTTGTTTATGGGATCAAAACCATCTATCAACGGAAGAACGATGTTTCCAGAGACCCAGTAATAATAGAAGTTGCTGCCAGGAATTATATTTAGTCCGATAATGATACCCGTGGCAACTGCAAGAATCCAGATACATGTAGCAACCGATATCTTGTACGCTCTAATCTTTCGTGATTGAGCTCGAAACTCGATTGGACTGAATACGGCACGAATTCTTTCAACTGCAATGGCGGTCACAACAGCAACCTCGACAGTAACACGTTCCTGCAGGTCATCCAGGTCTCTTGGTGTACATCTTAGACTTAAGATGGCCCCACAAGAAGTCCAGTGCGGATAAGATCGGGCGATCTTGGGGGCCACTCGACGGGCCGGTTCAATGCGATGACGCGATCGCCAAACAATTCAGCGAGACGTTCAGTCACGATCCTTCTCCTGTGTCAGTGTGTGGTGGTGCCCCATCTTGCGCCCACCAGGCACGCCTAAACTGTGCATTTCTTCTGCCAGGACGATAACGACGAAAATCATTGATGGCTGGCACGACATCTTCATTAATCATGTGCAGGTATTCATCACCATTGACGTTATTCCTGAAGAAGGGGCCAATGATTGACCCATTTCCAAGCAAACCAATCCAGACCGTCAGTTTGTGCCTGTTGTTATTTCGTTGGTAGTCGAAATCAACAGGTTTTTGTCCACGCGGCTGATACTCCCTTACGTTGTGAGAATTCACCATGGCATTCAAGCAAAATCCGGCCTCGTCACCGATGATTAAATCATCAAGGAACCGTGGACCCTGTGCCAGAAGCCATGTACAAAATTGATGCCTCCTCGGTTGATCACCGGGCAGGAGTTGTTTTGGTAAGGGTGTAGGTGCAGATCACAGCGGGTAATCCTGTTGAAGGTTGATGGGGCCAACCCTACCCCATTACGACGACAGCTTATCCTCCCGTCATGCCTGCCACCTTCATCTACTTCTTGCTGTGCTTCCAGGACATCACGGACAGCTTGGATGTTTGCAGCAGATTGACCAGTTCTGGGTCGGCCAGATCGTTCCTTGTTCAGATTCCGACTTGTCCCAGTAGCCTGGTACATCCTAACATTTTTGTAAACTGTTACTCGTGTTGGACAGCGTACGTTTGGGTACTCTTGGCGGAACCTTTGGTTGAGTGTGTGATAAATGGCTGTGTGGATGATTCTACGTGTGGCCAACGCGTTACGATAACGCACCATGCATGGGGCTGCTACATGTAGTTGGCCGGGCACACCGGTCCGTTGTACGGCATGGTATACTTTATTGTACCATGGTACCACGGCACAGCAGTTTGTGATATGGTGACCGCAAAAAATATTTATTTTGTTTAGTTTATTGGTTTTGCTGATTAATAGGCTATCAATCATGTATGATATTTTACTGTGTTCATTCTTTGTTCTGAATAAAACATTGTGATCCCAACTGAACGGATGCAACTTTACCTTTGAAAATAAAAAAAATAAGGAAACGGTCCATCCAGCGCGTATGTTTCTGGGGTCCTGGCCCCCTAGGGCTGCACGCCTTACACGCTCACAAATTTATATTAACTTTGAATATAATAGTTTTTAGTTGGCCTTCATCAGTTGGCTTCATCAGTCTGTCCCTTTATCCTTTAGGTCAATGCCTGTAAGCTTTCTGTGACAACCTAAGTGCACCAATACTTGACATATAATGGTGAACAATTTTGCCCACAAAATGTCTGTATTTTACTTGCACTATGTACAGACACTTCATTACAATTAACCCCGCAATGGTAGACAATTTTGCCCACAAAATGTCTGTATTTTTGCTTGCACTATGTACAGACACTTCATTACAATTAACCCCGCAATGGTAGACAAAATAACCCACAATGTGTTACTGTACTCATTTAAGAAGTGCACAGTGATCAGGTAAAATAATCCCGCAGTGTACCTGTACTAGGTATATATATACTTAGTACAGGTACACTGCGGGATTATTTTACCTGATCACTGTGCACTTCTTAAATGAGTACAGTAACACATTGTGGGTTATTTTGTCTACCATTGCAGGGTTAATTGTAATAAAGTGTCTGTACATAGTGCAAGCAAAATACAGACATTTTGTGGGCAAAATTGTTCACCATTATATGTCTATTATATATTGCACATACTTAGTGCAGGTACACTGCGGGATTATTTTACCTGATTATTTCTTAAATGAGTACAGTAACACATTGTGGGTTATTTTGTCTACCATTGCAGGGTTAATTGTAATAAAGTGTCTGTACATAGTGCAAGCAAAATACAGACATTTTGTGGGCAAAATTGTTCACCATTATATGTCTATTATATATTGCACATACTTAGTGCAGGTACACTGCGGGATTATTTTACCTGATTATTTCTTGAATGAGTACAGTAACACATTGTGGGTTATGTTCATTATGTCTATTATATTGCACAATGAACAAATCTATTGCTTCATGGTCAGCTATGGAGAAATAAAGCCAGAGGTGGCCGAAGGGGACAGAAATTTAACTCTTGTCCCATTCATAAGCGTAAATCCCGGGGGGGGGGGGGGGGGGGGGGGGTATATTGAGGTATTCTTCGAATTTCCACACAGCCAGGCAATTTTTGATTAAAGTCATTCCCCCCCCCCCCGGCACAGATTTACGCCACGGTCCCCTGTCTCATTGGTCCCCCGTCTCATTGGTCCCCCTTTGGGGGGGGGGGGGGGGGGGGGGGGAACCGGGACCCTTCGATTCTGTAGCAGCAATTGATTAACTGAACCAGCGATCCCGGTGATTTTCGAATAGTGCATAATTCAAAAACAAAATTAGCTGGCCTGACGTTTCGAACTTAAGCAAGTTCTTTCTCAAAGGCAAATGACAGAGTACAAGAAACAAACATGTAGGAAACACACATGCATGAGAGGGTGGGTGGAGAAACACAAAAGAGGGATGCAAAGGAGCATGGCAGTGGGTAAACATAATTCAATAGCTTTTAATCATATCGATACCAATCACTATAGAAATATGCAAAGAATCGATACTACCTACTTCCGACTTTACCCGACAATGTTACAAAGAAATCAATAAATATTACTTTTACAAAATTTTGCACGCCTGATTTTATATGTGTCTTGGGAAACTTCTTGTGCACATATATTTCTGGGGGAACATCTGACAGAAAACCCTGGAAGAGATAATTTGAATGGTTCGTATTGTCATAGCGTTTGTACAGTATTTTGGCAACACGTCTAGTATAGCAGCCGATGTAAAACTATCTCACAGACATTATTATCAATGGCTACGGCTCTTCGCCGTAGCCACAACAGATCCGATCCAGGCTTATACTGTGCGACTGCAGCATACCAGCCTGTGAATAAACTAAACTGATACACCCGCAATACACGTCAACATACGTGGTAATTATTGTGTTTAAATACCAACTGTTTCTAGCAAATGTCACTAATGTCCTGTACTTTGTGCAAGACTGGGTCCACACAAGATCATTAGGTGGTTGAATGAAAGGGTCCCCTCCAGTGCTGGTTGTTACTACAGTTTAATAAATAAACCGGTGAAGTTTCTTCATGGTACTTGTGAACTTACAGTATGCACATTGCAGGCAACACTTTCTGTAATTATTGTGTTTAAGTACTGTTTCTAGTAAATGTCACTTTGATGACTTTGTGCAAGACTGGGTCCACGTCAGGTCATTAGGTGGTTGAATGAAAGGTGAGCCCCCAGTGCAGGTTGTTCAATCATTGCTAGTGGAGCTGGTTGATGATGCGGTGATTGTTCAGTCAATCGGAAGGTGGTGGTTGCTATATAGATAAAAGGAGTAAAGAGCTGAAAGTGATTCTCTATTACAAAGTTATGAGCTCAGTATTTTTTTCTGTTGGTTTAAGTTTAAATTGGATTGTTTACAACAATTCACGTACTTGGCTATTGAAAGGCGCATTTTTGGTCATTGTTACTCCTTATTGTGGATTGGTATCAACCTTCATAAAATCCCCAATTGTTCATCACGTTTTATTAATAAGGGTTGTTACTGCACAGATATTTGAAAAATGTTACTCACTTATGCACAATTTGCCACCAAACAAGTTAGTACCAACAGCCACACTACCAGAAAAGCGATGACCAACAGCAGTATGGTGATGGCCCCATGAGTACCCTTCAGGCTCTTTGTAAAGTGCTGGAACACATGGACCCATGCAAGATCAATAGGTGGTTGAGTCGAAGGAAACCCATCTACATGTAGTGCTTGTTCAATCACTGCTGCTGGAGCTGGTGAAGGTTGATGTGGTTGGTCAATAACTAGACTTGGTGCTGGAGGTGGTGGTGGAGGTGGTGGTGCCATTTGTGACGGTTGATCCCACTCTTCCATTTCAGCCATTTCCATATATTCCTGTTGAGACTCCATTTTGTTTTTTTCCCAGAATGCAACAGTAAATGCCCATAATGACAGATGTGTCATTTGAAAGATCATCTTGTTTATAACCTCACAAGGTCAGACACTGCAATCCCACAGTGGCTATACCCAAATTGTGCACGAGTAAGTCAGCAAGTACCCTTTTTACTCCTGAAACGGCTCATCTCTTAATTTAATTAATCAAACATGACAATTGGGGATTTATGAAGTTTGATACCAATCCACAATAAGGCGTAAAAATGACCAAAAATGTGCCTTTCAATAGCCAAGTACGTGAACTGTTGTAAGCAATCCAATTTAAACTTACAACCAACAGAAAAAAATACTATGCTCATAAATTTGTTATAGAGAATCACTTGCAACTCTTTACTCCTTTTATCTATATAGCACATTGATGCTGTTTAGCTACGAAGGCTTCAGCATAAGGCTTTTGACATAAAAAGTTAAGGCCTTCTCCCAAATCTAAAATGGTACATGCATGGTGCACCATTGAAACATGATGGAGAACATAAAGTCATAAGGACCTTGTTATAAAGATGTTCCACTGTACCTGTATTCTACAATTTTGGCATCTGTTGTAGAATAACTTGGCCAATGTGAAGTATATAAAACACAAATAATCAAGCCTGTTGCATATTTAAAAACACACACACACATTGGTAGTCAGTATATTGTACTCTTTAAGACTGGCAAATGTTGTGTCATTTGAGTTCTATTTAAGCCCAAGTAACTAGGGGGCCACAACTTTGTGTTTTAAGAACTGATTCTAATATTAAAATCAAATGGAAAATCGAGTGCAAATCACTTTTATGCAAGCTTTTCATCCAATAGGTTTTCTTTTCATCATTTAGAAATAATTGTTTAAAAACCATTCAGCTCACATGACAGAAAATAACTGATATAGGTATTGGTTTCTCAATAATTATCTTTGCCACACTTTTAGCTTTCATAAAAAATTTAGATCATGAAAATTGGTAGTCAAACTCAAGATACTTTGGGCAAAGTGCAAAAAAAGGTAAACTGCACCCCTTTTGTTCTACATAAAAATGTATAAATGAAAACATCAGGGATTCCAGATTTCAAAAGAGATTCTTTAAAAATTCTGGCACCAGCGTAATTATAATGAAACTGTTTACATACAAAAGCAAAGAACAAATAATCCCTTCTATTACTCGGGGTGGTAAGCCCTGTCTCATCAAGCCTACTACCATAAAGTTGTTCCTGCCTCCTCTGATGAAGGAACCTTGTGGCATTCCTCTGCACTTTTTCCAGATAAGTTACGCGTTAGCACGATAAACATGCCAAACAGGAGAACAATAATCTAAAATTGGTAAACAATAGATTTGTACAATGTCAGAAGCGTTTTAGAGTTACAATCTCCCACAACATGACGAATAAAACCCATTATTCCATACGCTTTTAGCTTTAACAAAATTAACATGGGCATCCCAAGAAAGATTGTGCTGTACGTGTACGCCAAGTAGTTTAAGCTCAGTAACCTCCGGAAGCTAGAAGTATGAGGGCTGGTACAAACGATGACGCTTTCTAGTTAAAGAAAGAAACGTGCGTTTACCAGGATTCAAAGAAAGTAAATTTCTATTTGACAGGGCTGTAGTCGAGTCCATCACAAGTCCCTGCAAGTCCATCACAAACCCTCCAGTCCTAATTCCAATCACAAGCTATTCAAATGAGCTTTGACAAAGGCATTCCTTTGTCACTGTTCATCCAGTTACTTGTGACTGGCTTTATGAAAGGACTTGTGAAAGGGCTTGCAGGGACTCTACTACAGCCCTGCTATTTGACCAAGCACTTATTTTATCAAGATCTATCTGGAGGGACACCAGGTCATTTTCCCAACGGATCTGTCTAAACAAAAAAGTGTGATCTGCATAAGTTAAAAAGCAAAGGCCCTAAGACAGACCCCCTGCGGTACTCCTAGACCAACCCGATTCAGAGCCGTGGAAAACTACTCTTTGCTTTCTCCAAAGAAATGAATTAATCCAGTTCAGCAAGAAATCTCAAATCCTGTAAGTTTTCCTGTGTTTGTTTCCTGCTTTACCTGCAGGCATTTCCTTAATTTCTTTTAACCACATCATGAGTGGAGACGTGGATAGTTTGCAGGCTTGGAACGTCTAAAGTGGGTAATTTAACACTTACATGTACCTGTACTAGGTTTGGTAAAATGGATGGTGAATTTCTTGTTAAAAGCATCAGCTATCGCAATAGGGTCAGTTGACACAAGACCATTGATTTTTAAATGCCCTTACCTGTGCGACAGAATGTACATGTATGTTTCGAATGCAAGACCAAAAACGTTTTTCTTTGTCTTTAAGATTCAGTAAATCATTGATGAGTTTTGCTTTTGCTTCTGTTTTAGTGCGACAAGCTGAACAATTTTCTGTTTTTTTTCTTCAAAAACCTGGGCCCTAATTGTAATGAAATTGCGATGCATTCCTTGAAAAGTAGAGAATAAGCATCAGTCTAAAACAACACTGTGCTCTTGCCTGCGTATACAGAGATTCCAAACTAACACCAGTAATGTAGCTCCTACTTTTGACTGGGATGAAGTCTCATCCAAGAGATTTTCTTTTTAATTCTTCCTGCCCCTATCTTCCAGATGGTCCCACCAGTGCTTTTACTTTTAGCAATCCCCTTTTCTAGTTGTGCTTGTCTGGGTGTTTTGTCCTGCTTGAAGGATGCAGCAAATACAGTTTGGACCTCTTGCAGCTCTGCAGCTGTCCACTTGTGGCGGTTGACTGTTGCTTTGCGTCTTCTTGACGAACCTGTAGCTGACTCTGAAAAAAACACACCCAGACTCCCGTTTTAGTATGAAAAGGGTACTTATTTTGGTTAAAAATCTGTACAGGGCAAACAATTAGGTCTGAAATAATTTTTTCCCAAAGACACTTTTCCATAACGTGAAAAACTTGTTTTGGGGTGTGAGCGAGAAAAAAAAATATGGCCACTATCCCATATTAGTGACACCCAAAGGGTAAAAAAAAAAACACTAATTCATACTTTTGGCTTTGCTGTTCCGCTCCGCTGTAGAAAGCATTACTGTACTTAAGTCATTAATGTTTTACACAAACATTATTTTTTATTATTTTGCATGATCATGTTGACTGATCGATGGAGGACAGCATGTATTTTTTGCGTGTTCAGTACCCAAAACTAGAGGTAGATGGTGTGGTTGTAAATGATACTATTAAAATATGTTAAAGGGCCAGTGAAATGATTTTTTACTTCAAAATATCCCTCACAACTGTTTTAAAGGTTACCAGCAAACAAAATAACTTTTACAGCTGTTTGGCTGCTTATTTACAAGTTTTAGTTTTATGCTAATCCAGATTTTCATATTCGTAATACTGTGGTGACATGCTCTGCAGTCAGTTAAGAACAATTTCCAGAGGTAAAAAGTGCACCACCAGTCCAAATTTGCAATTCTATTTCTAATGATGTTCCCATGTTTTTACCAATGGGTTCCAACAATGACCTCACATAAATGGAGCCCTCACATTACAAGGACATTAGAAAATGTGAAACTCCCAACTATCTTTGGATTTCGAACCAAAACAAGCCTTTTCATTATGGCTTGGTATTAAAATATCATGTATTTTTGTTTGTGCACGAGATGGGTTTGAATGTCGCCTTTATTTTTGGGTGCCTTTGTACCTGTTTCCTCAAAATCGTTATCCAGGAGTTCTGGTATGTGATCTTGGTTGTCATATGCCACCCTGGAAGGGGCCTCGGTGAATTGGGTGTCACTTGTTGAGGGGATGTCATCACTGCATTGGTTGTCATCACCATCTTTGTTGTCATACACAAGCTCTGCAGATGGTTAAAGGAGTAATTTTTCTTAAAACTATCTGGGCCTTTCATCCCGTAAAAGGAGCCTGAACACAAACTATCAAAACTAACTGACACACTGGTGTATGATCTTACTGAAGACAAAAGCAAACAAATGCAGCCAGGCATAGCCTAGGCGGGATTTTGGGAAAAGTGGCATGAAGAGGCATGTTTGAACAGAAGCTGGTAACATAATCCTCTTACCTTTAAAAATTTATTTTGCTAACTTCAATTTTTAGCCCTGTGACCTAAAAACAATGATTTGGGTATTAAGAGCAGACGACATTCTACCATTTGTCGAAAATAGTCTGATTCCACTATGCCTTGGCATTAATTTTGTGTTTAAAAGACATCTTTACCAGACTAGCAGGCACCCTTGCGTGTTGTATTTCCCACACAGGGTGCCCAACCAAAATGTGAACGTACTTGATGAAGAAGTCGCAAATCGAAATATTATGCCATAAAACAGAGGTTTTGGGGTGTGATTTTCATCAATCTTTCTCCACTGCATTTGAGGGGTGAAAAGAACAATCAATTTTCCAGGGTAGTATAAATAAATTTGTATTCATATTCTATTACTCTGATGCATGCTTTCGGTACTACCTTGGCTACAGTGGAAGTCATGGGTTATTTAGCACAGCAATGGCAGTTGTTTTCAGTCAAAACTCCAAACCATTCAGAACCACAACAAAATAAAACTATTAAAAAACCCCAGTTAACCCTTTAAATGACCTTAACTTCAATTTAAAAAATATTTTTTGCATGTGTCTACACAAAATATTAGTTTTTTTAAACGATTAGTCAGCACATTAATATCTCTCATTGTTTATGTCAATCTGCAATCAACACATGGTCTGGTACATAGTGTACGATATACATTGTACATCATAGTGAGTACAGTAAAGGTACCAGGCTATAGTCTGGTCTCTGATATCTGATATCTTTTATATACAAAATTAATGCCATGCAAGGCGATGACGAACTATTTCTAAAAATATTTTAGTACGTCGTCTTCTCTTTTTTCTTGTTGATTTCCAGGTCAGATTTTTACGTCATGGACTAATAATTAAGCTTGGTAAAATAAAAAATTTTGACTCGGCACCATCAAATTAGGTAAGAGAGCACTTTTTCAAGATCTTGTCTAGACTGGCAGGTTGAAAACAATTAACAGCTGTGACTTTAAAAATGAATTTGAAGTGCAGCGCTTACAGCCATCTCAGAGTTGGTTTGATTTTTCATTTTTTATCTTATTAAGGAAGCGTCTCAAAAGTTTAAATGTTTGGAACGTTCCAACAAGAACATTGCCTGTTTCAATCGGGAACACTGCACCAACCCGTATAGAAACAGTGGTCTACGTTTGTTCCAGTTGGGAGCAAACAAAGAACACAGCGCATTCCCAACCAGAGCACACAGTGTGCCCAAAAGGAGTGATGCAATGGCAGCATTCTGACTTTTGAGGCGCTCCCTAAATGAAAGTGGCAACCGTCCCTTTTAGCTACTAGATAACATTTGCAACAAATATGTTTCCAAAACTGACCTTCAAGTTGAATATCTTGAAGCCCCTTTCCATGATATTTACTGACTAAGTTCTTATCCTGTATGAGCAATATCTTCGTTATCTGGACTCTCTCCAGGATACCGGACATGGCCCTGTAATGAAGCTGGTGCACATCCATGGTGTGGCCCAGGTGATCGCACACCCACTGCATTTCCTGAGAACTTATGTCTAGCGACTGAAAAGACAAATATTAAAGTCGGAATAAAATGTCTATACAACTACATTTTCTTTTACCATTGATTGTTATTCCAAGGGTATTAAAGAGCTTCACCTCTCTTAAATAATTTTAAAAATAAAAAGAGTTGGCAGCATTTGTTTTGAATGACAATTTTTGGAAAGAAACAGACAGAATATTAAACCTTCAATGAACATTTGCAGATTTTACTGGTGCAGCAATCCTACACAAGTGCTAAAATAAATGACTGACACACAGAAGTTGGTAGATAAAAATTGGTATTGCTTTGGCCAGTTTTCCTCAGTATGTTTGCACATCACATACAGCCAGTCCACACAGTCGTGTTTCCCCAATACGTCCGAGGACAATGCTTTGTGTTTCCTATTGTTCCTTTAATATAACCAACCCCCATAGACTAAGCACATATCCTTACGTTCGAGGACCGATTTCAACAAAAGACTCTACGTTCAAGGACTGAAAGGTTTCTTTGTGTTTCCTTTCTTCTCTTGTCTTCGGAGATATATACAGAACATGTACTCCGTGTTAAGCAAACAGACAGTTCCAAAGGATATTTTAGTATCCCGCACACGTGACATTTCGAGTGCCAGTCCAAGCATGCTGCTCCTTCAAAGAGGATGAAATCTCCTGCGGGCTATCTCTGAGAAGACTCTCCCTCCACAGTTTAACTTCTCTGCAGATGATCCAGATCAGGGGTCATGCACTCTGACCAAGGCCTGCACCATCTGTAAGACATGTACGCAGTTCCTCTGAGGGCTTGAGAGCTGAGTTGGAGAGTTGTCTAAGCTTTCTGAGAGTACAATGTACCATACATTCAATGTACTGGTATACTGGTACCTGCTGATGACTGTTCAGACTCGCTGTCTGAAGATTCGTTAGGCTTCTTCTTCGGCCTTTCAGTTCCCCATACATGATGCTATCATCTGTGTCCACATTCGATGTCTCCACAGCACGTTGCGCATGTCGCAAGGCAACTCATTTGGTTTGAGGTACACATAGGTCACAAACTGCTACGCGATACACTAAAACAGATGTCTACGTGTACATGTAGGTACCAAGCAGCTGCCGTTGCTACGGGTATAGTACATTGGTTGCTACGGGTATAGTTTGTCGCATTTGCGTGGCTTTCTAGTAAAAATAGGACATGTGATGCGCTCCAAACCAATCACGTATATAGAAGAGGACACCAGTCTGAGAGGATGAATATGGAGACCACAAATGTGAGACTATTTGTCCTAAAATCCTTTAGCAAGTGATCGCTTCTGTAGCTTTCTCTCATTGAACAATATATTCCGAGCCGCCTCCTTTATGTACTTGATGTCTGTATTTGGGAAGGCTGCTTGAACTTTGGCTGTAAAGTGATATTTATGGCCAGCTCCTTTGCAATTCTCTTGTGTTGAGTAAGGACTGCCTTTTGATGGACGTCTGCGTTCCTTTGGGAGGTTCTTGCCTTGCTTGGAGGAGTGCAAATGCAATCTTTACACGGAACTCCTTCAGTGGTTGGAATTATTTTTTTGCCTCTTTCAGCTGCCCCATGTGTCGACGATAAAAAAGCTATACATTTACCACAGCGAAGTCAAAGCAAAACCACACAATACGCATGTACCACTTGGAGATATAGTTTGCTTAGCATATCTGCCAAATCCACACCACCCATGTGCATTTTGTACATGTACTTGGTGATGATGTCTGGCCTGTCGACATCTATTTTGTTCACAGCTGCAGTCCACCGCTTGCATTTCCCCACTGGCTCAACTCCGCAGAATGAACATAACATGAACATCTTTGCTGTCAAACATGCACGTTTGTACCATTTCACGATAGTGATGTTCTCTCGTGTGAGTCGTGTCCGACCTGTAGTCGTTGCTACATCTGACTTTACTCTTCACCTTCTTGTCAGTTGTCAGTATGCACCCTTTCATGCGATACGGCTTCCTTAGCTTTCTGCTTTGATGCTGCAACACTAGCAGAGCCGGATTTGCCGGAAGATACGGCTTCCTTAGCTTTCTGCTTTGATGCTGCAACACTAGCAGAGCCGGACTTGCCGGAAGATACGGCTTCCTTAGCTTTCGGCTTTGATGCTGCAACACTAGCAGAGCCTACATGTATGTGTACCAGGATCCTGAATTTTCTGTGTCTGTTCTTGCTCCGTGTTAAGCAAACAGACAGTTCTAAAGGATATTTTAGTATCCCTCACACGTGACATTTCGAGTGCCAGTCCAGGCGTGCTGCTCCTTCAAAGAGGATAAAATCTACTGCCTGCTATCTCTGATGACTCCACAGTTCAACTTCCTTTTTTGCAGATGATCCAGATCAGGGGTCATGCACTCTGACCAAGGCCTGCACCATCTGTAAGACATGTACGCAGTTCCTCTGAAAGCTGAGTTGGAGAGTTGTCTAAGCTTTCTGAGAGTACAATGTACCATACATTCTATGACTAATGTACTGGTGTACTGGTACCTGCTGATGACTGTTCAGACTCGCTGTCTGAAGATTCGTTAGGCTTCTTCTTCGGCCTTTCAGTTCCCCATACATGATGCTATCATCTGTGTCCACATTCAATGTCTCCACAGCACGTTGCGCATGTCGCAAGGCAACTCATTTGGTTCGAGGTACACATAGGTCACAAACTGCTACGCGATACACTAAAACAGACGTCTACATGTACATGTAGGTACCAAGCAGCTGTCGTTGCTATGGGTATAGTACATTGGTTGCTACGGGTAGAGTTTGTCGCATTTGCGTGGCTTTCTAGTAAAAATATGATATCCTTAAACGTCCACCGAAGACTTCCGTCCTGGTCTGGTTAAGTTTCACAAACTTCAACTTTCTCAGTGTCGCCAAAAATTTCTCTTCTACTGATATTCAAAATTTCAGTCACAAATGTGACAGGTATGCACTCGGTTTTTGTTAAATGAATCAAATACTAGCTGCCACCATAATAAAATCGACCGACGAAACTGACAAAAAATTTGGGACAGTCAAACTCCATCCTTATTCACATCCAATCGGGTTTTCCCAAGTATTATGAATAATTCAACATGCTCAACGTAACACGCTCCCGGGGACAGGAATTGATCATGCTTTCAATTCTCCCCGAACATCTTTGCATGAAAGTGAAATATTTACCACGTAAGTTATTTATCTTGTTCAGAAAACTCTAGCCAAGATATGGTGATGGCTCTTACGTGGAAAATAAGCTGTTCTGGGTAAAGCTGCACTGAATTGTGCACAACCAGCGTAACACCATGGGACAGAAAAAGTTACGCCGTAACTGCCGAATTCAACAGACCTGTGCTTGAAATGCATTGTTTCTGAAATGCCAATACTTGCATGGATTATTCAGTCACTCATGGTGATGAAATGAGTGGGTTTTAATTGGTTCACTTTATTTGTCTATTCGAAGAAAACGTGTAATAGTGGGTCAGTGTCCTCATGTCACACTTTTAGTAGGTATAGCACACCAACAAATCAAATACAAAGGACTTACACAAAACTTGTCATTTTAACAATCTTGGTAAAAGATTTAATTTGGTCGAAAAATCATGCTAATCGGCCAATGCGTTCCAAAGTTGTCGTCATTTAACGTTTTCCAAATATGGCCGAAAATCTGCCACGAAATGCCCTTTTTAGCTAAAAATGCATTTTTTGCAACTTTGAACCCAATTATTTTGAAAACCATGTACTTAAATTTAATAAAAACCACATTAAGTATCACACTAACCACTAATTATCTGCCCTATGAAAGTTCAGATGTGTCGTACATTTCAAATTTGGAAGACGAGTTCCAGAAAGTGCAAGATTTAGCGAAAATTCCGTCCGCAAATGGGGAAATCGTCAAAAAATGACCAAGTCCAGCTAATTAATATTTATTTATTACATTTCTTTACCCAGGGTGTGCCCAAACAGTTTAGAACTGGTTTCCATTGGGGCCCTGCATATTATTAGTTAAAACTGAATATTTACACTTTCATACAAAATATTTAGACAAATGCAATAATGTTTTTCACAAATAAATATATTTTCGGTTAACTTTTCAACTCTCCAGAAGCCTATTGCTGATTTACGGGATGGGCAAAAAACCCGCGAAAAAAACCTTTTAGGGTGAAAAACAAGGGGAAATTCCCATCCGGCTCGAGTATTTTGGCAACCAAGTTTATAACTCCGCAGATCAGCGTAAATGACAGAAATATCACTGATAGATGGCTTTACGTAGCTCCGATTTAAATGCGTAATTGAAATATCTCAAGTTCTATACACAGCAAACTGATGAAACTTGGCATTCTGGTTACCTCTGGTAAGATATTTCTTTTAAGCTAATATTCAGATCAATATCTAAGTAAATATGCAAATTAGGTAATTACTTATTTAAATCTCAAATATGCAAATTAGGTACGATATGCAAAAACTAAATTGACCCGATTACATTCCTCAATACATTTATAATATACTTCAACATCTTTGAATAAAATATACTGCACTGCCTTTGAATAGTAACCATTTATGTACATAAATATCTCTGCAAGACTGGAAGGGAAGTGACCACCTAATTAAATATGCAAAAACATGAATAAATAATGTAAACTGAATAAAATGGCAATGGCCTGTGACAATGCAACTTAATATGTACACAGTCTGAGTAGCATTTATGATTTTAACAGGAATTATAATTTGAAATATAGTCTATATATGCAAATCAGCTTCAGTGAAGAGAACCTAGATAGTAACTCATTAAATATGAAAACAAAATCAAATGTCAATGTTTGGGGAAATAATGGTCAATATCCACAAAAATGTTACTTTATACAGGTGTCAACATTTTGAACCTTCGTTTTCAAAAGAATATCTTGCTTGAAGAATATTGCTCCACAATATGCAATTTATTATTTCATGATATTTCATTATTGTCTGATAATTGTGAGTTTTCACATCGAGGGTACAAAAACAATTTAAAAACTATACCTTGCTTATGAAAATCGAAGGTACACATTAAAGGCGATAACATTTTTTGGGCTGCAAAGTTGTACCATTCAATGTGATGCATCACAAATACATGTATCTACCATGAGATTTTTCCCCAAGTTCACCTGCATTTGTCAATTCTTTCTGATATTTTGAGCACTGTTTTCTAGGTTCTTTTACCATTTTTTATCCATGGACAATTCACTGGTTTTTCTGGCATCATCTGCTTCTGTTGCATAGTGTTCTGCAGCCCTACACTTTGTTTCGCTGTCCTCTACTTGCTGCTGCAAGCGAGTCCTCTCTTGCCTCTCCTGCTCAAGAAGTTCATGGAGAATGACGATTGTGTCCCCATGTCTTCTGAGAATGTACGGTGATATTCCGGACTCTGTTGATTCATAGCCGCTATCTAAATCAATTGTAGCTACATCATCTGCCAGTGGTTCATCCAGTAGATCCTCTTGAGATTTGGTTGCTCTTGGTGATGGATGATTGTATTTCAATGTACAAAACACATCCTTTGCCTCCAAAGAATCATCTCTTCCTAGTCTCTGCTTCTTTGAATCGACATTCTCCCAACTGCTAGCAATTGTGCCCTTTGGTGGATTTGTATGTTTGGGAAAAAGTTTAGGCCACCATATTTCTCCAACAGTTTTCCAACTAATGGATTGACGTCTGCTATACTGATACAGTTCAGCAATTACACCATTGGTGATCACGCAGGCTTAATAGGGGCACCATCTTGCAACCACTGTGGTGTTATTCCTGCTCCATCACAAGTTGGTCCCACAATTTCTCGCTGGGTTCCACTCGGTTCAGTCATTTCCTCACACAAGAGCATGAAGTTCCCTTTCTTTGTAGCGTTAGCTGCACGGCGTTTAATTTTGGAGAGCAGGCCAGCTAATGCCATCTTCGGTTCCTTTAGTGCCATGCATTTGATTACATGAAGAAGATCTTTGCGATAGCTCAGCGTGTCCGACTCATCAATAGCAGCTCTGATGGTTTCCATCAACCCAAATGTTGGCCTCGGGTCAGTATGCCAGTGATCTGAAATAATACATCAAAAGAAATACATATATAATTATTTGTATTTCCCTGAGCACAAGTTATTTCAAATCAACAACAAATCAGAGAATTATTACAAGGCATCAACGTTTCAGAAAATTGTTCAGCAGATACCTAGCTCTCAAATAATTCAATGTATTTTTCAAATTTACACGAGGCATATCAAGCTTTTGTTATCCCACCAATAATATTTTGTCAGAGAAGCAATGCTAATGTCAATGGGAGGAAAGGCCATTCAAATTTAATTCGAAAAACAAGTTGTACATGTTTAAAAATGCTGATCAATCGGCCCACAAAAAACAATTCATCTAAATTATATAAATTTAACGTGGGAGTAGGCTCAGGCATTGTAACGGCAACCAGGACAAAAAGCACATACGCGCGCAGTGTTTGCGACATTCGGCAGACGCACACACCACACATGTAGCCTTGTTTGTATGTTGCCATTCCTTCTATTGCATGTACTCCCCAAATTAGATTGATCAAAGTATGCATGGAGTTTACTAACAATCGTCACTGCTAAAATACACTTTCTATACAAAATAAATTAATGATACATCATCGGTAAATATTGAAATTAATACAGATAAAAATCACTCACCAGGACATTTCCTTTCATGCACAAGAAGAGTTATTTCGTCCGCAGTCCAACCAGTCAAACAAAGAATGTGGTCATTTGCCGTCAGCGTCTCTCTCTGCACGAGTGGAAAACCTTCAAGTTTTCGCCTTTTTCCTGGGATGTTACACTCAATTTATGTAAAAATCAAGTATATCACATAAAACTATGGGGTTTCAACTACTGAAATATCATTTCAACTTCTCAAAATGGTGAATAATAACAAAATTATGAGCAAATTACGCTGGATTATTCACAGCAAGTTAACTCCAAAAATTGCTGTGCTGAATGAATGTCGAATAAAAGGTCATGTAGAGCAAGGTCAGGGCTTCCTTATATGGTAAGGGTATTGACATATTTGGAGTGTAACGCACCAGGCGAATTTATTATAAACGGGGTGGGGGGGGGGGGGTTTTCAAGAGTGTGGAGAGTTGAGGGTGTGTTGATCATTGTGCTGTGCTGGTAGGTCATTTTTACCGTACATGAAAACTTGCCGTGAAGACAATTAAAAAACAAATACTTATGGGAGGGTAATGAAAATTACATGACCATAACGAGGAAACGGCAATTAAATGTGAAAACACCATATGTTTATTCCCTTCAGATTTCTTGTACGAACGTTGTAAAGTTGCCCATTATGGGAGTGAAATTCCGAATGTGTGTGTGAGTTTGTATATGCCGGCAATCGTGGACCTAGGACAAAAGAATTCGGACGTAGACAAAGGGGTCCACGTTTGACCTAACGTCCACGATTGAAAATCGTGTACAAAACCAATGGGAGGCCTTCCGAAAAAGTAGAGTATAAACAAAAGAGGAACAATGGGAGGTCCACGATTGCACCCGTTTACATGACTGTGTGTGTGTGTGTCAGGTTTTTTGTGCTATGCCTACTTTTAGGGTTGAAATTACCATGGGACAGGAAGACATTTTTTATCGTAGAAAAAATGCTAACCACAATTAGGATCAAACTAATACAGTATGAACATCATATGACATTGAGGGATATTATGTAAGAAAACTTTCAGAGAAACAATCTTTTATTTAATTAATAATGACACTTAAAGCATATGAAGAACTTTGCCACTGATGTGCAGAAAATCAATGCTCTGATCTGGGGTCACATACACATGGTAGGGTGCACTGACCCCGCGACCTTAACAGCCCCACTGGAGGCCTGCACAGGAAGAAGGACCATACCATTTCGCAAATTAGGAGAGAACATTTAAGTGTAAACAAAGAGCTTCAATGCACATGGGGTGAACAAAATGCTTCTGGAAAACAGTACATTCGTTGGAAAACTTGAATTTCACGTTTATTTCAAATACTGTCGGAACAACTCAATGAAAATGTACATGTAAATTGAAATTAAATTATTAATGTGACAAATAATAAAAGAAGAACCTGTGAAGAGAACAAAATTAGATGAGTCACATTGGGGGATTATTTTGAGAAGGATTGGAAATCAAATGTGTTTCCCATTCCACGGACAAATTTCAATTTGAACACAAAGCCTCTGTGGATAATTTCCAAATTACCGTCAGATGAATACTGTTCGAGGGGGCTTTCTCTCGGTGAGGCGAAAGCTGACAGTGTGTGGTGTCACATATGAAAAAAGTCCCTATTGCTGTTAAAAACTCGCCAGTGCCATCCTTCTCCTAAAAGAGAGTCAAAGGCTGTCAGTAGTTCCAAGTGGTAGTGCTGGGATTGTGTAAGTTTTCCAAGAGATGCTATTTCATCAAATAGCTCTTTCTGAATGGGCAACTCGATGTTCATAACACTGTCAACTTTGCGTTGGCCATGGAGCGACTCCTTGATGGCAATCTTCAGCTGCTGGACAAAGAAAGATCTTCCCTCTGGAGTACTTTCCACAAAGCAGTTGGGGATGTCAATAATTTCATCAGCTGGCTGCCATTCATCATATTTTGCGGAGTTCCATTCTGTATCTGTGTAGTGAACCTTTACATAAAGTTTGTCTTGAATAGACTTGGAGTCCACCACCACCAAATGGTAAAGTTTGGTTGCTGACCAAGACTTCTACAGTACCCGATCTTTTGGCAAAGACGGACCACTGTTCAGCAACACGTAATCCACTTTTCGTCCAGTTTGCCGGAGCCTCGAGCTTCTCAATTTGCTATTAGCCATGAAATCTGTAAAAGAATGGAAATAAACCAAAAATCAATAAATCACTGTTCTTGCATACATGTAGAATATGTATGTGCAACACTGCAATTTAACCGGGCAGTGTCTGTAATAGTTGCTTGCCTGAGACTCTGCATTTGTAACTCAACAAACACGAATCACTATCACCGTATGTTTGATTTGATAAGATAGCAGTTTTGGTTGGCCTTTGTCGACTATAAATGATTTTGTGTTTGGATCGATTATGTGCAGTAATATACATGGCAGTAATACACATGTACCTGCATCGATTACTTCAGATCGGGGAGCTGAAGGTAGAATAGCTGGTGCCTCAGGCATGACGTGCTCTTCTTCAGGTTCAATTAAATCAGAACCCAAGATAGAATCACAAAAATAGGTGATCAAATTGTGATAAAATTAAAAATTTGACAATGAACGGAATTTTTTTTAAAATAAGCTGAAAAGAAAAAAGGGCAGAGTTTGTTCAAGAACGTTGCAGATCAAGAACTGTACTTTTAAGAGAATTTTGTGTGTCTTTGCACTACCTAGTTATTCATAATTCTATAAGACGTCCCACATGATTAGGTCTTGCTGTCTGATGCATGCATCAATTGAATTTTTAAAATTAATTTCTGCTTGTTCTTATAAACACACCTACATGTAAAACGAACTGTTTGGACCACAAAGATCATTTTACTCCTCAATTAACACTGAATATATATTCAAGAACAACAATAATTACAATGATGATGATGAACACTCATCTTAATAAAACATGTATTTTTATGTACAATGGGCCTACATGTATGTGTACCAGGATCCTGAATTATCTGTGTCTGTTCTTGCTCCGTGTTAAGCAAACAGACAGTTCTAAAGGATATTTTAGTATCCCTCATCACACGTGACATTTCAAGTGCCAGTCCAGGCGTGCTGCTCCTTCAAAGAGGATAAAATCTACTGCGGGCTATCTCTGTTGACCGTAGACTGATGAGAAGACTCTCCCTCCACAGTTCAACTTCTGTGCAGATGATCCAGATCAGGGGTCATGCACTCTGACCAAGGCCTGCAACATCTGTAAGACGTATGCAGTTCCTCTGAGGGCTGAGATAGAGCTGAGTTGGAGAGTTGAGTCTGAGCTTTCTGAGAGTACAATGTACTATACATTCCATGACTAATGTGCTGGTATACTGGTACCTGCTGATGACTGTTCAGACTCGCTATCTGAAGTTTCGTTAGGCTTCTTCTTCGGCCTTTCATCAGTTCCCCATACATGCTATCATCTGTGTTCACATTCGATGTCTCCACAGCACGTTGCGCATGTCGCAAGGCAACTCATTTGGTTCGAGGTACATGTAGGTCACTGAAACTGCTACGCGATACACTAAAACAGACGTCTACATGTACATGTAGGTACCAAGCAGCTGCCGTTGCTACGGGTATAGTACAATTGGTTGTTACGGGTATAGTTCGTCGCATTTGCGTGTCTTTCTAGTAAAAATAAGACATGTATGCGCTCCAAACCAATCGCGTATATAAAAGAGGAATGAGTCCAAAAGGATGAATGCGGAGACCAGAAATGAGACTTTGTCCTAAAATCTTTAGCAAGTGATCGCTTCTGTAGCTTTCTCTCATTGAACAATTTATTCCGAGCCGCCTCCTTTATGTATTTGATGTCTGTATTTGGGAAGGCTGCTTGAACTTTGGCTGTAAAGTGATATTTATGGCCAGCTCCTTTGCAATTCTCTTGTGTTGAAAAGTAAGGATTGCCTTTTGATGGATGTCTGCATTTCTTTGGGAGGTTCTTGCCTGGCTTGGAGGAGTGCAAATGCAATCTTTACACGGAACAATCTTTACACAGAACTCCTTCAGTGGTTGGATTTTTAATTTTTTTTCGCCTCTTTCAGCTGCCCCATGTGTCGACGATAAAAAAGCTATACATTTACCACAGCGAAGTCAAAGCAGAACCACACTATATGCATGTACCACTTTGGAGATCTAATGTTGATCTTGTATAGTTTGCTTAGCATATCTGCCAAATCCACACTACCTACATGTATGTGCATTTTGTACATATACTAGGTGATGTCTTGCCTGTCGACATCTATCTTATTCACATACAGCTGCAGTCCACCGCTTGCACTTCCCCACTAGCTCATCAACCCCGCAGAATGAACATAACGTGAACATCTTTGCTGTCAAACATGTACATTGTACATTTGTACCATTTCACGATAGTGATGATGTTCTCTCGTGCAAGTCGTGTCCGACCTGTAGTCGTTGTTACATCTGACTTTACTCTTCACCTCCTTAGTTTGCACACTTTCATGCGACTTTTGTCTATTACATGTAACCCATACATATGTACATTTCATTCTTTGAGCATTCTGACCAGCTCAACGGAGGTGAACCATGAAAGTATATGTAGAGCTTGTGGTTGTTTATGGGATCAAAACCATCTATCAACCGAAGAACGATGTTTCCAGAGATACCCAGTAATAATAGAAGTTGCTGCCAGGAATTATATTTAGTCCGATAATGATACCCGTGGCAACTGCAAGAATCCAGATACCAACCGATATCTTGTACGCTCTAATCTTTCGTGATTGAGCTCGAAACTCGATTGGACTGAATACGGCACGAAATCTCTCAACTGCAATGGCGGTCACAACAGCAACCTCGACAGTAACACGTTCCTGCAGGTCTCTTTGTGGAGTGGTGTACACCTTAGACTTAAGATGGCCCTACAAGAAGTCTATTGGGGTAAAATCGGGCGATCTTGGGGGCCACTCGACGGGCCGGTTCAATGCGATGACGCGATCGCCAAACAATTCGGCGAGACGTTCAGTCACGATCCTTCTCCTGTGTGGTGGTGCCCCATCTTGCGCCCACCAGGCACGCCTAAACTGTGCATTTCTTCTGCCAGGACGATAACGACGAAAATCATTGATGGCTGGCACGACATCTTCATTAATCATGTGCAGGTATTCATCACCATTGACGTTATTCCTGAAGAAGGGGCCAATGATTGACCCATTTCCAAGCAAACCAATCCAGACCGTCAGTTTGTGCCTGTCGTTATTTCGTTGGTAGTCAAAATCAACAGGTTTTTGTCCACGTGGCTGATACTCCCTTACGTTGTGGGAATTCACCATGGCGTTCAAGGAAAATCCGGCCTCGTCACCGATGATTAAATCATCAAGGAACCATGGACCCTGTGCCAGAAGCCATGTACAAAATTGACGCCTCCTCGGTTGATCACCGGGCAGGAGTTGTTGCCGTTTAATGATTTCATAAGGGTGTAGGTGCAGATCACAGCGGGTAATCCTGTTGAAGGTTGACGGGGCCAACCCTACCCCATTACGACGACAGCTTATCCTCCCGTCATGCCTGCCACCTTCATCTACTTCTTGCTTCCAGGACATCCATGGATGTTTGCAGCAGATCGACCAGTTCTGGGTCGGCCAGATCGTTCCTTGTTCAGATTCCGACTTGTCCCAGTAGCCTGGTACTTCCTAACATTTTTGTAAACTGTTACTCGTGTTGGACAGCGTACGTTTGGGTACTCTTGGCGGAACCTTTGAAGCACTGCAGAGACACTGTTAGTACGGTGGTACTCCGTTACCAAAAAGGATCTATGTTGTGGTGTGTACTGTGGACGAACCATGTTGTACTCAATTCAGTGCAGAAATGTGTGAATGTACAAAGATGACCATCAGTTTTATGCCATAGCATGACACTCTGTTATGTCACATTATTGAAAATTTGTGAGCAACAAAAAAAGCACATGCCTAACATTCCCTACCATGGTGTTTCATTGTGTGTGAACCCTTTCACTTTTGTGTGCAAACCAATTCAAATCTGGTAAAAGTAAATAGCTAGTGTTCACTCATGCGGAACAGCTGAGGATTGACATGGTAGAAATTAAAGCATAAGACCTTGGTCCATCAATACTTAGTGCCAGATTTTTGTAAACTTATAAAACATCCATTTCGGATACATTTCTCTAATTGTATACTTTTTTTTGAAACACCCTGTATGTTGCATTTCCAGGTGTGTTTTTTTCCTGTTCTTGCATTTGCCGTTGGTGCTAGCCTAAAGTTCATTGGAATGAGAAATGTCATGTATTGCGAAGCAATCCTGTGACTGTAGCCAGAATGTTTGATGAATGATTTCATACATTTTTGAAAAGATGTAATAATCCCAAGAGCAGCAAGAATGGCCAAATCCTCAAAAATACTCTTTGCCAAATGGAGGAATTTGGAGGTTTGAGGGTCTTGGAAGTTGAAGCATCAGGATTTTGCAATGTATCAAAATGAAGCGGTGCAGTCCGGGAGACAGCGGACTGAGCAGGGTACATGTATAGCAACATAAACATTAAAACTTCAAACAGTTAAAGCACCTTTAATAATGTAGTATAATAAAATGTCAAACACTTCATACATAGATTCTGTCTTGTGATTGGTTTGGAGCACGCATATGCCTTGTTTTTACTAGAAAGCCACGCATGCGACGAACTATACCCGTAGCAGTTTCAGTGACCTACATTGTACCTCGAACCAAATCAGTTGTGCATACATGTAGATGCACAACTCATTTGGTTCGATGTACACGTAGGTCACTGAAACTGCTACGCGATACACTAAAATAGACGTCTACATGTACATAAAGGTACCAAGCAGCTGCCGTTGCTACGGTATAGTTGGTTGCTATGGGTATAGTTCACATTTGCGTGGCTTTCTAGTAAAAATAAGACATGTGATGATGCGTTCCCAACCAATCACGTATATAAAAGAGGACACACCAGTCTGAGAGGATGAATATGGAGACCACAAATGTGAGACTTTTTGTCCTAAAATCCTTTAGCAAGTGATCGCTTCTGTAGCTTTCTCTCATTGAACAATTTATTCCGAGCCGCCTCCTTTATGTACTTGATGTCTGTATTTGGGAAGGCTGGTTGAACTTTGGCTGTAAAGTGATATTAATGGCCAGCTCCTTTGCAATTCTCTTGTGTTGAGTAAGGACTGCCTTTTGATGGATGTCTGCATTTCTTTGGGAGGTTCTTGCCTTGCTTGGAGGAGTGCAAATGCAATCTTTACACAGAACTCCTTCAGTGGTTGGATTTTTTTTTTTGCATCTTTCAGCTGCCCCATGTGTCGACGATAAAAAAGCTATACATTTACCACAGCGAAGTCAAAGCAGAACCACACAATACACATGTACCACTTTGGAGATATAGTTTGCTTAGCATATCTGCCAAGTCCACACCACCCATGTGCATTTTGTACATGTACTTGGTGATGATGTCTGGCCTGTCGACATCTATTTTGTTCACAGCTGCAGTCCACCGCTTGCATTTCCCCACTGGCTCAACTCCGCAGAATGAACATAACGTGAACATCTTTGCTGTCAAACATGCACGTTTGTACCATTTCACGATAGTGCTGTTCTCTCGTGTGAGTCGTGTCTGACCTGTAGTCGTTGCTACATCTGACTTTACTCTTCACCTTCTTGTCAGTTGTCAGTTGCACCCTTTCATGCGATACGGCTTCCTTAGCTTTCTGCTTTGATGCTGCAACACTAGCAGAGCCTGAGTTGCCGGAAAATACGGCTTCCTTAGCTTTCGGCTTTGATGCTGCAACACTAGCAGAGCCGGACTTGCCGGAAGATACGGCTTCCTTCGGCTTTTATGCTGCAACACTAGCAGAGCCTACATGTATGTGTACCAGGATCCTGAATTGTCTGTGTCTGTTCTTGCTCCGTGTTAAGCAGACAGTTCTAAAGGATATTTTAGTATCCCTCACACGTGACATTTCAAGTGCTGGTCCTTCAAAGAGGATAAAATCTACTGCCTGCTATCTCTGAGAAGACTCCACAGTTCAACTTCTCTTTTTGCAGATGATCCAGATCAGGGGTCATGCACTCTGACCAAGGCCTGCACCATCTGTAAGACATGTACGCAGTTCCTCTGAGGGCTGAAAGCTGAGTTGGAGAGTTGTCTAAGCTTTCTGAGAGTACAATATAATGTACCATATATTCTATGACTAATGTACTGGTATACTGGTACCTGCTGATGACTGTTCAGACTCGCTGTCTGAAGATTCGTTAGGCTTCTTCTTCGGCCTTTCAGTTCCCCATACATGATGCTATCATCTGTGTCCACATTCGATGTCTCCACAGCACGTTGCGCATGTCGCAAGGCAACTCATTTGGTTCGAGGTACACATAGGTCACAAACTGCTACGCGATACACTAAAACAGACGTCTACATGTACATGTAGGTACCAAGCAGCTGCCGTTGCTACGGGTATAGTTTGTATTTACGCACCTGTTTACATTCATACCTGTGTATTGAGTGGTTTATTCAATCCAAATAATTAAAGTTGTATTAATTCAATTAGCGTTCATGAGTCCACAGTGACGATTAATCCGACGTCAGTTTTTTCCGTGCACAAAATCTATGGGAATGTCGGTACAATCCAAGATGGCGGCGCCCATGGCCCAACAGTGTAACGTTATGGAGCTAATACCGAGTAAAAGCCGCGCGCGCAGGGATGACAGCTTGGCACTGCCGGCCCATCGACCCAAACAGATTGGCAAGGATCTGACGATCCAGGCCATACTAAATCCGCTGGAGAGTTTGGAACAATTCATCACGATTTCGAGGCCTAACTTCGCGGTGCAGTTGCCTTTCCAACTCGTTCCACAAATTCTCCAGCGGATTCAGGTCAGGGCTCTGGGCCGGCCATACCATCAACTCGACGTCCCAACTGCCCCCCATCTCTCGAATGAAATCTGGGGTTGCATCGGCCAGATATTCCTGAGTTAACCTAGCAGTATGCGGCGGTGCATTATCCTGCTGAAACTGGAATTCCGGGCCGATCAAACGATGGGCAGAAGGGATCAAATGATCGCGAAGAATATCAACGTAAACCGCCGCGTTGATATTCCCCTCAACCCGCACCAGGTCACCGACACCAGCAGTGCTGAAACAGCCCCCACACCATGATCCCTGAGCCGCCGTGTTTCACCGAGGGAACCACACAGTCCTCCGTATATTCTTCAAACACGCATCTTCTGATGTAAACACGGCCGTCAGACTGGTACAGCTGGAAGTGGGACTCGTCAGACCATAACACTCGAACCCAGGCGAGGTGGTCTCGTGCCCATGCCAACCGTCGGGTTTTATGATTGGCAGTGAGGAGTGGCTTGTGTCTTGCTACTCGCCCATGCAAGCCAGCTGCTGCTCAGCGACGGGACACCGTTGATCTATGGATATCCACTCCAGTAGCGACAGCCAGGTCGACCCTTAGCTCGGGGGCGGTCAAGAACCGGTTTCGGCGGGAAGTGCGCATGAGGTGGCGATCAGCTCTGTCAGTCGTCCGCTTTGGTCGTCCAACTCTCGGTATATTTTCCATGGAATTCCTCTCTTCTAACTTTCTCAAATTGTATCGAACTGCTCCCTCGCAGATCTCCAGCCTACGGGCAATTTCACGGTTGGAAACCCCCTTCCCTTGCCAAGCATGGATCATTCCTTTTTGGGGTTGTTTAGCTGATTTTTGAGTGGCATTGTGTCGTCACAGAGATTTCTCGAAACCATTCACATGCAAATTATGCCACGCCTTAGGTTCTAGTTTCCATATTGTGATTGGGCGGGGGCTATGTTTGACCTCGTAAATATTCATTAAAATGCCCGAAAGACAGCGCGCTCTTTTCTCCATTGGTTTAAATGCCCACGTAATGATATTCATGAGCTCATGAATACGTAATGAGGCAATTCAAGATGGCGGTTTAACGTTGTCGCGGAATGATGTCGCAAAGCAGTGCTTTTTTGCCGCGAAGGAGGGGTTGTTTGGCGATGCAAACATCAAATATTACTGATTAAAATAAAGACACAATACACAGGTTTGGTAATTTATTTAACAATCAAGATATTTATGAGTGAATTTTCAAAACGAAAATCCCACTGCTGGTGCGTAAATACTTTTGCAGGCCAGTGTACATTGTACGTTTGTACCATTTCACGATAGTGATGTTCTCTCGTGCAAGTCGTGTCCGACCTGTAGTCGTTGCTACATCTGACTTTACTCTTCACCTCCTTGTCAGTTGTCAGTTTGCACCCTTTCATGCGACTTTTGTCTAGTACATGTAACCCGTACATGTACATTTCTTTCTTTGAGCATTCTGACCAGCTCAACGGAGGTAAACCATGAAAGTATATGTAGAGCTTGTGGTTGTTTATGGGATCAAAACCATCTATCAACCGAAGAACGATGTTTCCAGAGATACCCAGTAATAATAGAAGTTGCTGCCAGGAATTATATTTAGTCCGATAATGATACCCGTGGCAACTGCAAGAATCCAGATAGCAACCGATATCTTGTACGCTCTAATCTTTCGTGATTGAGCTCGAAACTCGATTGGACTGAATACGGCACGAATTCTTTCAACTGCAATGGCGGTCACAACAGCAACCTCGACAGTAACACGTTCCTGCAGGTCATCCAGGTCTCTTGGTGTACATCTTAGACTTAAGATGGCCCCACAAGAAGTCCAGTGGGGATAAGATCGGGCGATCTTGGGGGCCACTCGACGGGCCGGTTCAATGCGATGACGCGATCGCCAAACAATTAGGCGAGACGTTCAGTCACGATCCTTCTCCTGTGTGGTGGTGCCCCATCTTGCGCCCACCAGGCACGCCTAAACTGTGCATTTCTTCTGCCAGGACGATAACGACGAAAATCATTGATGGCTGGCATGACATCTTCATTAATCATGTGCAGGTATTCATCACCATTGACGTTATTCCTGAAGAAGGGGCCAATGATTGACCCATTTCCAAGCAAACCAATCCAGACTGTCAGTTTGTTCCTGTCGTTATTTCGTTGGTAGTCGAAATCAACAGGTTTTTGTCGACGCGGCTGATACTCCCATACGTTGTGGGAATTCACCATGGCGTTCAAGGAAAATCCGGCCTCGTCACCGATGATTAAATCATCAAGGAACCGTGGACCCTGTGCCAGAAGCCATGTACAAAATTGACGCCTCCTCGGTTGATCACCGGGCAGGAGTTGTTTTGGTAAGGGTGTAGGTGCAGATCACAGCGGGTAATCCTGTTGAAGGTTGACGGGGCCAACCCTACCCCATTACGACGACAGCTTATCCTCCCGTCATGCCTGCCACCTTCATCTGCTTCTTGCTTCCAGGACATCCATGGATGTTTGCAGCAGATCGACCAGTTCTGGGTCGGCCAGATCGTTCCTTGTTCAGATTCCGACTTGTCCCAGTAGCCTGGTACTTCCTAACATTTTTGTAAACTGTTACTCGTGTTGGACAGCGTACGTTTGGGTACTCTTGGCGGAACCTTTGAAGCACTGCAGAGACACTGTTAGTACGGTGGTACTCTTGTTACCAAAAAGGATCTATGTTGTGGTGTGTACTGTGGACGAACCATGTTGTACTCAATTCAGTGCAGAAATGTGGGAATGTACAAAGATGACCATCAGTTTTATGCCATAGCATGACACTCTGTTATGTCACATTATTGAAAATTTGTGAGCAACAAAAAAAGCACATGCCTAACATTCCCTACCATGGTGTTTCATTGTGTGTGAACCCTTTCACTTTTGTGCGCAAACCAATTCAAATCTGGTAAAAGTAAATAGCTAGTGTTCACTCATGCGGAACAGTTGAGGATTGACATGGTAGAAATTAAAGCATAAGACCTTGGTCCATCAATACTTAGTGCCAGATTTTTGTAAACTTATAGAACATCCATTTCGGATACATTTCTCTAATTGTATACTTTTTTTTTAAACACCCTGTATGTTGCATTTCCAGGTGTTTTTTTTTCCTGTTCTTGCATTTGCCGTTGGTGCATTAGCCTAAAGTTCATTGGAATGAGAAATGTCATGTATTGCGAAGCAATCCTGTGACTGTAGCCAGAATGTTTGATGAATGATTTCATACATTTCTGAAGATGTAATAATCCCAAGAGCAGCAAGAATGGCCAAATCCTCAAAAATACTCTTTGCTAAATGGAGGAATTTGGAGGATTGAGGGTCTTTGGAAGTTGAAGCATCAGGATTTTGCAATGTATCAAAATGAAGCAGTGGAGTCTGGGAGACAGCGGACTGAGCAGGGTAACATTAACTTCAAAAATGTTGAAGCACCTTTAATAATGTAGTATAATAAAATGTCAAACACTTCATAGATAGATTCTGTCATGTGATTGGTTTGGAGCACGCATATGCCTTGTTTTTACTAGAAAGCCAAACCCGTAGCAGTTTCAGTGACCTACATTGTACCTCGAACCAAATCAGTTGTGCATAGATGCACAACTCATTTGGTTCGAGGTACACATAGGTCACAAACTGCTACGCGATACACTAAAATAGACGTCTACATGTACCAAGCAGCTACGGGTATAGTTGGTTGCTATGGGTATAGTTCACATATGCGTGGCTTTCTAGTAAAAATAAGACATGTGATGATGCGTTCCAAACCAATCACTTATATAAAAGAGGACACACCAGTCTGAGAGGATGAATATGGAAACCAGAAATCCTTTAGCAAGTGATCACTTCTGTAGCTTTCTCTCATTGGACAATTTATTCCGAGCTGCCTCCTTTATGTATTTGATGTCTGTATTTGGGAAGGCTGCTTGAACTTTGGCTGTAAAGTGATATTTATGGCCTGCTCCTTTGCAATTCTCTTGTGTTGAAGAGTAAGGATTGCCTTTTGATGGATGTCTGCGTTTCTTTGGGAGGTTCTTGCCTGGCTTGGAGGAGTGCAAATGCAATCTTTACACAGAACTTCTTGGATTTTTTGTTTGCCTCTTTTAGCTATACATTTACCACAGCGAAGTCAAAGCAGAACCACACTATACGCATGTACTACTTTGGAGATATAGTTTGCTTAGATCTAATGTTGATCCAGTATAGTTTGCTTAGCATATCTGCCAAATCCACACTACCTATGTGCATTTTGTACATGTACTTGGTGATGTCTGGCCTGTCGACATCTATCTTGTTCACAGCTGCAGTCCACCGCTTGCACTTCCCCACTGGCTCATCAACCCCGCAGAATGAACATAACGTGAACATCTTTGCTGTCAAACATGTACATTGTACCATTTCACGATAGTGATGTTCTCTCGTGCAAGTCGTGTCTGACCTGTAGTCGTTGCTACATCTGACTTTACTCTTCACCTCCTTGTCAGTTGTCAGTTTGCACCCTTTCATGCGACTTTTGTCTAGTACATGTAACCCATACATGTACATTTCATTCTTTGAGCATTCTGACCAGCTCAACGGAGGTGAACCATGAAAGTATATGTAGAGCTTGTGGTTGTTTATGGGATCAAAACCATCTATCAACCGAAGAACGAGGTTTCCAGAGATACCCAGTAATAATAGAAGTTGCTGCCAGGCATTATATTTAGTCCGATAATGATACCCGTGGCAACTGCAAGAATCCAGATACCAACCAATATCTTGTACGCTCTAATCTTTCGTGATTGAGCTCGAAACTCGATTGGACTGAATACGGCACGAAATCTCTCAACTGCAATGGCGGTCACAACAGCAACCTCGACAGTAACACGTTCCTGCAGGTCTCTTGGTGGAGTGGTGTACACCTTGGACTTAAGATGGCCCTACAAGAAGTCTATTGGGGTAAGATCGGGCGATCTTGGGGGCCACTCGATGTTGATCCTGTATAGTTTGCTTAGCATATCTGCCAAATCCACACTACCCATGTGCATACTTGGTGATGTCTGGCCTGTCGACATCTATCTTGTTCACAGCTGCAGTCCACCGCTTGCACTTTCCCACTGGCTCATCAACCCCGCAGAATGAACATAACATGAACATCTTTGCTGTCAAACATGTATGTTTGTACCATTTCACGATAGTGACGTTCTCTCGTGCGAGTCATGTCCGACCTGTAGTCGTGTATATGACTTTACTCTTCACCTCCTTGTCAGTTGTCAGTTTGCACACTTTCATGCGATTTTTGTCTAGTACATGTAACCCATACATACATGTATGTACATTTCATTCTTTGAGCATTCTGACCAGCTCAACGGACAACGGAGGTGAACCATGAAAGTAGAGCTTGCGGTTGTTTATGGGATCAAAACAATCTATCAACCGAAGAACTATGTTTCCAGAGATACCCAGAGGTCTTTCCAACTTTAGTTGCTTTCCTGTGTATATCTCCAAGTCATACAGTACTGCTTTCAAGTATTAAAGTACGCCTCGAGGGCTCGAGTGCTCGCAAATCAATTGAGTTACTCGCAAAAAATTCTTCCTCTTTTGAGCCTGCCCGCGAGCTCTCTCGGGCGCTCGCAAGCGCTATCGAGCATGGCTTCTAAGGGCTGCGCATTCGCGGTATCGTGTGCTTTCGAGGATCAGTCAGGCGGAACCGATGACCGCCACGCAATTCTGTGTTGCCGCCCGATTGATGTCGGCAGTCCGAGCCAAATTGGTCGGTTTACAAACTCTGCAGTCAGACAGAAATCTGTCTGTGGTTTCCGTGAAATAAGTGGAGACCTCGCTAAAGAATGACTAAATAAGTTCGCTGTTCCATATGGGTTAAAAAAGAGTACTGTTGTTGGTCATAGCGTTTTTTCAATTTAGCATTAAATAATTGATGTTTGTGTTGCAACTGCATGTAGGAAAGAGAGATGAGAAATATCGGAGAGGCGAGGCAATGTTCGACATATTTATGGTGGTCATTGATATATACACGAACGTAACTTTTGCACTAAGATTTTTTAACTCTGCTGTCTGGACAAGTGAATGCTGTAATTTGTACCTGATGGTCTTGAAGGTTTCGACGGTTATTTTTTCCCCAAAATTATGAAATGTGAAAAACAATTTATATCCGAGGAAATAAATACAGCCCCCAAAATGCGTGTCTAAAAACCCTTCCCTGAATCGGAGCAGGCTGCGCTGGACAACTCGTTCTCCCATTGGCTGAATTGTCTGAATGGTTAATACCACGTCCGCATTGACAGTACTTGTTCATATCGCACGAGCTGGCGCTACACGCACCAGTTTTTCCCGAAGGGGCCTACAAAACATCATATTCTGCGGATTTATGATCTAAACAAATGTTTTGGATTTGAAACTTTTAAAATATGATTTAAAGTTCTACATATCCAATGTAAATACCTTTGCGTGTATATTGGTGCCAGTTTTGTTTGAAACCACAAATGTGCAATTTTCTTTACATTAAATAGATATTTGAAATTTTTGGCAATATTACTTGTTGGAAATATTTTAGTTGACCCTTACTAATTAAGGGGCTATTCCAAATTTGCAGTGTTTTAAATTTCCTTTTTTTTTTTCGAAAGTTGTTTGACCCATTCTAATTTCCGATCTTAAAATATTGATTTCAGCGAAAAAATACATGGGAGCGGAGAGCGATTCTGCTCCGGAAAGCTCCAAAACGGCTCTCAGAAATAATTACGAGAGCGATAGTTTTTTAACATTACAGAAAAAAATCGCTTCCGTGCAGCTCCCGTGATTTTGGGGAGAAAATTTTAACTACACAAATCTAATAGACTGAGTACGTCTTAACAATAGTATAATAAATCATTGATCTCATTGAATTTTGATCGTTCATTTCTTGCCCCCCAACAAAAGTTTGACGAATACTTCAGCACGTAAACAACTGTTTGCCAATAGACTTCACATTTTCGGGTTCGGAAATACTTAATATGTACATTCAAATGTTTTTTGAAAAAATGTTACTTCAGAACACGAAGATCTCTTTAAATTTGTTGGTACCTGCTATGCTTTTGCACACCTACAATGAAATGTTTCTTCCGAAAGAAAAATTTTGATGTGCACATGTGGTAATGGGTCAACTCGTACCCGGGTCAACTCGTACCCGGGTCAACTCGTACCCGGGTCAACTCGTACCCGGGTCAACTCGTACCCACGTCAACTCGTACCCGAGTTGGTAGACACAAAGATCGTATACGTCGTGTCGATGTTCGGCTGGCGGGGAGTACATGTACAATGTATGTACATGTATGCAGCAAAGCATGGACTCATGGGGGGGGGGGGACCTTTTTGAGCATGCGTATTGTGCAGAGCGAGTCCATTGTTTGGGTACAATAAATCATGCATAGTCGGGTTCTGCCTGCGTGTAGTGAATAATCCCCGTATATCAAGTCCGGTAGCTAGACACGCATGCTTACATGCAATTGCAAAATGAGTTTGGAACCTCACACTAGACAAGATTTGTCCAGAAAATCCCGCCGATAACCAACAAACAGTTGGATCAACAAGGAGAGTCATCTACAGTCGAACACCTTTTACAAGGTCATTGGGACTTTACAATTTACCAGGTATATAACAGGTTATAACAGGTTATAACAGGTACCTTGTATTATCAGTAATGGAAAACAAAGAAAAGCAAAGACTCAGGACCTATTTTGTTCCTTGTTATAAGCAGGATGTTGTATTAACAGTGCCCTTATTATCAGGGTTCGACTGTATTTCAATCAAAACTTTCATCAAATTGCGACAAGAAGTGGACCAGTGGTTGAGTGTGTGATAAATGGCTGTGTGGATGATTCTACGTGTGGCCAACGCGTTACGATAACGCACCGTGCATGGGGCTGCTACATGTAGTTGGCCGGGCACACCGGTCCGTTGTACCATGGAGGAAGGATCCTTCCTCCATGGTTGTACGGCATGGTATACTTTATCGTACCATGGTACCACCGCACAGCAGTTTGTGATATGGTGACCGCAAAAACTAGTCGGGTTCATATTTATTTTGTTTAGTTTATTGGTTTTGCTGATTAATAGGCTATCAATCATGCATGATATTTTACTGTGTTCATTCTTTGTTCTGAATAAAACACTGCGATCCCAACTGAACGGATGCAACTTTACCTTTGAAAATACCGGTATGTTTCTGGGGTCCTGGCCCCCCTTACACGCTCACACATTTATATTAACTTTGAATAAAATAGTTTTTAGTTGGCCTTCAGTTGGCCTCGATGCCCCTGAAATTTTGATGTAGCAAAGGCCAAAGTAGTCTGTCCCTTTATCCTTTAGGTCAATGCCTGTAAGCTTTCTGTGACAACTTAAGTGCACATAAACTTGTACATGTACATGTACATGGACAATAGTACATGGACAATAGTACATGGACAATAGTACATGGACAATGAATAGCAGACAATGTATACAGAGGTGCACACTACAAGCAATTTATTTTCAACGTAACTGAAATTACAAGTAAAGTACATGCAATTAATAAATACTGATTAAAATCAAATAGAAAAACCTAAACGAGGTAATCAATCCAAAGGTGATTCACATTTGCCAAAGATGATTCATATTTAGTTTTCACTTCATTTAAGTTCAAAATCGGGTTTGTTTGTTTGTTAAAATAATGTAATATTTCACTTGTGCAAATTAAAATTTGTACGAATCCCAAAGAAGATTGTTCATTTCAAATATGCCAGAAGTTCCCAAAGATGTTTTTCCATAAATTTATTAAAAAACTATGGAAATCAAAGATAACTCTGAACATTATTTAACCTAATGTGCCTTCAACAAGTATTTTTTACCTCAAATTTTCAGTTTTCGACCCTCCAAAGCGGAAAAATATGGGCACCACACAAAAAGGTACACGCTAAGCAAGATTTGTTTGTGTTCAGCAAGTTTTTTTTGGGTCGAGCAGTTGGCGAGGAAACTACATGAAAACATGCAAGCTACAGATAAAGCAGAAATTTCTGCACCAATTATCAGTCTATACATGTACATGTACATGTAAATGGCTAGCAGTTTTTTTTTGGTCATTGTGGACATAGGCGATGCAACAATTGAAAATGAATTAAACGTGACTGACAACTGGTTAGTTTGGGTCTTTAAAAGAGATTGATATATATCTTGAACTCCGGGACGTTATACAAAATTGTCGAGATATGAGGATTTCTTAAAAACATTTAGATATACATGTATACGTGTAGATTTTATTGGTGGTACATGTACATGTACATGTATATCCCTCGGTTGCAATACATATGCAAAGGAAATTTATATATTGTCTTGACTTGGAGGAATTTTCGCGAAGAGGAAACCAAATAGTATAATTTATCCCCCCAAAAAGGGGGGGGGGCAAACTGGACCCAATCTGTTAGTAACTGCTGTGGTAAGATTTTCTTTTAAACGGGTTTCATGTCAAAAGGCGAATAATTTTGCCAAAAAGTAAATCATTTTTGCGTTTTTGTTTGTTTTTAGTTTTGTTTACAATTTCTTGTATAAATTGAGAAGCCGGCAACCTTCATCTATAGCCCTAAAGCACCCTCTTTTCCAGAAAGTCTCGAATTTTCCTGGGACGACATCAGGGTGTCTGCTGACTTTTGACTTCACCAATTCGATACGGGTTCGGTCCAGCTTGATTTTCCCCTTCACCCCCCTACAGTTTCCCATCTGGGTCATTCTATCAATTAGGGGTCCAATTTTGGTGTCCCTGTTACATCGGACGTGTATAAGATTTTGTAATTCAGGACACATTCTTTAATGCCTTCTATCTCCAAGAGTGATTGTGTAAAGCAAAGTACCTGCCAAAAAATTTAAGAATAGTGTGAAGTCAATTTTAATGATACTTGATGGGAAATTACACAGGTCAGGTGTAACAGGGACAGCAAAAAATGTCACACCTTGGACCCCTAATTTATAGAATGACCCATCTGCATTTCCTTCTTCGAAAATAGTTGCCGAACTAAGGTAAGTGCAAAATCCTGAGCGGAGCTGGACTCTTGTCTTAGTTCGAAAAATGTTTCCGAGGAAAGGGATGTAAGGGAATCAGGTGTGGGGGGGGGCGTGCGTGTCTGTGTGTCCGAGTTAATGGTCTCGGTTTCTTCAGGTTGGTCGCCAAACTTCAATTGCCACAGGTCGTTCACCTGTCTGGCCATCTTCTCCAGCATTGTCTCACTGTCTCACTGCAGGGGTTCCTTTCCTTCCACTCACTGGGGTACTAGACAAACCCCGCAATGGTGACCACATGATGGATTCCTGTATTTACAGACAATTGGAATATGTACGGGCAAGTTATCAGACATTGGGGGAAACACAATGATACCTCCAGATAGGATCACGCTTAACATAGTAATTTTCAGAAATGAATGGAACCGAGGGCAGTATATAAAGAATACTGTAATGTTGACCTGTTGACCTGTTCCCTGACCCTACTTCAGAGATAACGGGACGCCAGGGAATTATCAGGTCGGGGAAGAAGACCCAGCTGCCTTGCACCCGTTTACGGATATATAATCAATTGCCAAACAAACGTGGCCAACTAAAGCTGGTAAATTGGGGATAGTATTGTTGGAAATTCATGCACAAATTTCACTTTCCATGAAAATGACAGCACACCGGGTGCCATGATTTCACAGGATGCTTCAGAATGTATTATTTACTTACAGCCGAGGAAGATATTTTTTATAATAATTCACCACTTGTTTGTTTATTTCTAAATGTGAATGAAAGCACCACATGAGGGCCGCCATGAAATGAGCATCACTTTGTAATTATGTCTCACCATATGTTTAAATGTACAAGGATCTTCGACCAACTTCGTGAACGGCAGTTTATACCCTTTTTTAAATAATAAAAATGAACTTGTACAATGCAGCTTCACTTACGTGACCCCTGCATTAGGATTCAAGCTTGACTTAATGCTCATGTCGGGAAAGAACGGCATCTACATTACCAGGAGGGAAATGTACTTGCGTTTTATTAAACCGAAAAACTGCACTGACATTCTCGACATGAATCTCAAATATGGATTGGGCATCCATGCTCAAAAATGTTCAAAAAATGTTTTTTTAAGAAAAATTATGCGACTGTAAATCAGGCAAACACACTACAAGAATGTTTTAATATTAAAAGCAATTATTCAGGAACTAAAATGGGGTGATGAAAAAAATGTAGATGGAAAGAGCACCGACATTTCATTTTTTTTTCTTCAGAAAACTAAAGAGAACAATAAACACCACTTTAATACCGGAACAGTATCTCTTGTACTAGCTGGGCTTTCTACTTGTGGTACATCGTCTGGAATATGTGCAACCTGTGTGAACAAGAATGATCCATTGAAAAGGCAATTTATTTACTTCATAAAATTCATTAGAGGCACATAAAAAACGACGAGACTGTAATGCTAACACAGCTGAGGCATGATGAGGCGGCCATTGAAATAATTTTACGAGAATAAAAGTAATTATTCAGGAACTAAAAATGGGGTAATTTGTCTCGGTCCGTGTCTCATTTTAAAATAAGTAATTTCTACTTTAAAAATAGCACGGAAATTATTTTTGTTTCTAAAAGTCGATGAAAAGAGCACTGACATTTCACTTTTCTATTTTTAGAAAACGTAAGGAAACAATAAACACCACTTCTTACCAGAATGTCTCTTGTACCAGCTAAATCGGCTGGGCCCTCAACTTCCATCACATCTTTCGGACTTCTCTGCTCCATCGTCGGACTTCTCTGGTACCTGTGTGAACAAGAATGATCCATTGAAAACACAATTTACTTCAAATAAAGGCACGTACATGTACATGTACATGTACAGAAAAAAATATATTTGCGTAAAAGCATACTACCGGTACTGTCTGTGTGGAATTGAACTGTGTGCAGGGAATTAAGCGTATACGGGGTACATTGTATACAATAGTGGTCTAATGTGGTGCACCTGAACAAATTTCAATAAATCCCAAATTTATCAACAACAAAAATGTTTCCGTAAATTTCAAATTGGTCGGCAAACTAAAGATTTAAGGACAAGGTATTTCAAACTCCCAAGAATTCCATTTTCTGTGGAATCCTCAATTTCAATGGGACTTTTCACATCACCTTGGGGGTGGTCAATACAGCTAGTTTGGTTATCAATGACGCATGCAAATATACATGTCCAATTTACATGTAGCTTGTAACCAAAATGCCTTCGTACAAGGAGTCCCTTGCATAAATAGTTTTTATATTAAGCAGGTAGATCTGGTACCCCACAGAAACATGTGCCAAACAGGCTTTTACTCGCCACAGGCTGCTGTATGGGATTGTCCTCATCCTCGAAAACACGGAAAAGTAACAATGCCATCTTCTTTCCCTAAATAAAAAAATAAACATGCGATTACAATCATTACATGTCTTGTTTGATACCCAGTTTTCTTTTTAGAACTTCTTTTTTTCACCTTTTTATTGCTTTTACTTTTTCCCTTTTTTTTTCTTTTCAACTATTAATTAACAAGAACATAAAGGTTTTCAACGACATTTTTCTGTTTTCTTTTCTATTTATATCCTTTTTTTTCTCAGTTTTATTTTTTTTTTCTGAATTTTCCTTTTCTTCATCTATTTTTTCTTTGTCTTCTTTGGCGGCACGGAGGCTGGTGACTCCTCAGTGGTGTTGTCTGATGTGTTTGTGGTTATGTCGTGACGAGCTACTGCCTAGTGGAACCTGATAAAGCATGGCCCGAGACACAGGTTCACCATGCAAACTGCACAGCCACTTCTGGTTGTCTTCACCCTGCCTGACTTGGTCAGGCATCCTGGTACTGTAGTGGCCTTTGATGTTGTGGCCTGGCATGGCTGTGGGGGCTTTACACTGGGGATTTGTTGAGCCCCCAGCGTAGCCATCGATCAGCTCCGTGCCCAGCTCGAGGATGAAGTTGCTGTGACTGAAGTGCTTGGTGGTGGTATGACCCGCATCCTCATCACTGGGAGCTGCCCTCTGATGCTTCGACCGGTACTCCCTGGTGGCGGTGCTTGACATAGCAGATGTAGGCATTGACTCTGCTGATATCCACCAGGAAGTACAGAATTTGTTTCCACCAATACTGGGCTTTTCGGGAAGAGGTATAGAAGGCACGGAGCTGATCTCCACTGTCAACCCCTCCCATGTTGGAAATGTAGTCGATGGCTTGAGGGGAGCTGGGAATTTATCGTGGTCTTCCTTCGGCCGCTCTGGGACCTTGTGTTGTATGTTGTGGTGGGCTGTGTCGTGCCATCCTTTGTGAGCTGTGGAAAGCATCATCATGACCTTGCTGTCCTGTCATAGCGTGACAACCATCTGCCCATTCTGCCTGGAGTAGAAGGACCCCCTCTTCACTCTCCTCATTCCCTGCAGTCTCCTCATCAGATCCTTGGCCAGGCCTCGGCTGTTGCTTTTAATTGCTCCAGTCAGATAGGTTTGGCGGGCTAGTAGGGCTTTGGCCAAAGGGATGGAAGTGTAGAGCCGGTCTGTGAATATGTGATGGTAGCGGCCACGGTGGTGCTTGGCTACTTTGGTTGCAATGCCTGTCATCTTCTTCCCCCAAGGATGCTCCAAGAAGTTGAGCACAGCTCCAGTAGCCGACTCTGCCAACACATACATGTAGATTTAAAAACCTACCCGGATAGGTTTGAGTGGCATAAAAAACTTACGCCGGCCTTGCTCTCCTCTGTATCTAATCATGGCCTCATCTATGGCAAGCTCCGGCAGGGCATGGTAGCGGTTGATGCAACAGCATCTTACTTTGTTCCAGAGGGGCTGAAGTGGATACGGGGGTTCTTCCTTTGTCCTTTTGAATTGGTGTTGCTTTGCCTTGCTTCTTAGTACATGTAGTGTCAGGTCCTTGTCTGGATCATTACAGGCGCGGTATCTGGCCTGAGCAGACAGCATTCTCGCTCCAAGAGCATGCTCTTTCTCCAAATGGGTGATTTTCCTTTGCATGTACTCTTCCTCCGTTATTCTTTTCTTCTTTGTTGGTCGCTCAATAGCTGATGATGGAGCTGTTGGACCATTGGCTGGTGATGCACCATCGGGTGATGTCGCATCAGATGGACCATCAGCTGATGCACCTTCGACTGGGGGCGGTGCCATAATTTTCAGATGGTACAAGTACGGCTAAAGTGATGTAAATTAAAAAAAACAAACGCACATGTGCAACAATTGAGCTTAAGCCTAAACAGTATTTATTTTTCAGAGAATGATGATTCATTTACATGCAGAATAGTGTTTCTTGGTTTGGTAGTTTCAAGCTTTTACGGGAATAAAACAAAAATCATGAGTAAAGCAATTAAAATAAAGACCGATCTTTACAATTTAAGTTTTCATAAGGTTACCCATTTGAAGTTTCCTTCTGAGACCCGTTTCCCCTCTTGGGTTTGTCTTTAACTGCTCAATTTGTACTTTGGTTCTCACTGTTACCCAGTGGAAGGGTACTGGTGGTGGGTTGCTTGACTTCAGAAATTGCAGAATATCTGCTTCGTCTGCAAGGATATAAAAATGTAGGCTAAATGCACAGCCTAATGGCCCGATTTGTACAACACACTGTACGTGTACACATCAGGTATGAACAAAGAACAGAAAAGGCAACATTGACTGAAATGTCTGGAAAGGCTAGCCAGGTGTATAGTACCGAAATTGGTTTATTTTGCACATGTGTACCTCTTATCACTTTTGTGAATTTTAATTTCCGCCCTTGACAGGATAATTTTTGTCTAAATGATGAGCAATACTTAGAGGGGGGACTAAAACCAAATTTCACATTTCTACTTTGACTTTCCGAGAGCTGATTTGTATCTTCAAAAGTAAAATAAGTTTCATTGATTTTGTGATTTAAGACAACTTTGACCGCAAATCAACTTTTGCTTTTAATCAGGAAAGCTTAAAGTCGAATGTGATGTGACCGATATACAACACCACCATCCGATGCCGATCTTGTGTTTGTTTTTGCATTCAAATGGGGGACCTATAACAATCGGACAATATGGTCCCCGTTTGAAAATCGTGTACAAAACCAATGAGGGCCCTTGCCAAAAAGTATGAACAATATAAGTATGAACAATAGGCAATAGGAGGTCTCTGATTGCAGGCGTTTACACACTTGTGTGAGTGTGTAAATACCGGCAATCATGGACTAGGGACAAAAGGGTTAGGGCGTAGTTGGGCAGCTTGTTAAGGCCCATTAGAAGGTGGATCCCAAACCAGGCCCGAATCTCCCTGATCGTGGTAGTCGTCTTTCGTGCCTCCCGCAGCTTTAGATTCGTCCACTTGACGGTGGACAAAAACAAAGAATGAGTAATGGAGCGGAGATTCACTCCGTCGAAACTTGGGCCGGGGTGGTTTTTCCCCCTTGAATGGTCTGACAAACACGTGTGCCAGAGTCCTTGCCTATCCATGTTCATCAAGGGGGAAGTCTGGCTGGAGCACTGATGGTGGATCGGGATCATTATCCGACTCTGGATCTAGCTGTTTCTTGCCTCTTCTGGTCTTTGGGGGTGATGGTCGACGATGTCGTCGCACCGACACTTTCCTCTGTGGACTGGGTTCAGGGATGTCACTCCCTGTCTCATCCTCCTCTTCTTCCTCCCCACTCGTCTCCTCGCTACTACGCTCCCCACACTGGCTGCTTAGCGACACCATCAGTAATTTTGGATTCTCAATTTCGCAACGAAAACAGAAATTTCTGGCACTTTTTTAGACGTCTGGTCTGCAAGCGTGCATTCATCCCATACCATGGAATTCCTTATCTGCCAGAGGGCATAGAACCGCAACCACGTCCCAAACTATTGTTCTTTTTCTTGGTTTCCCTGTACCAACTCTTCAGGTAGGTCCACCTGTCGTGGTACTATTCCCCTGGTGCGGCCAGAAACGACCACTTCCACTTCCTTTCAAATGGTGCTGTTGTGCACCATTTCCTTCATTTCTGGTTTGACAGATTGACTCTTCGTACTCCCATGATTTCTTCATCTTTTTGGGGGTGGCAGAGGAGTCCTTAGCCGGTCTCTTTTTGCCGGATTTGTCGCCAACAATTTTGCTAAAGGTATTCGACATCAGCCATTTTGCAGGTTGATGTACGTGCAGGATTGGCGCACTGCCTTGCAGGCTGGGATTACGTCATTTCGCGCTGGTACTAGTTCCATTTCTTTCTTTTTTTTCTTTTTTTAATATGCAAGTTCGCCCCACACAAGGCTAAGAGCCACTCAAGGTGTGGAGACACAAAGGAAAAGGGGAAAACAATAAAATAAGAAGGATCAAAGATGCAAGAGGTAGGAATTAATATTCCTCTTGAAGCAGGATAGCTAGATCATACGATGAAGGAAGGAAAACATGCACCAGGCAAAGAGTTCCACTGAGATACAGACCGAGGGAAAAAGATTTTAGCATAGATATTCATTCTACATCTAGGTACAGTCAGATTATACACTGCAACAAATATTTTCTTATAAGAAAAAATTTCTTGATATTTTCTTAGTATTTTCTTAATATTTTCTTGTTTCAAGAATTTTTTTAAGAAACTAAGAATTTTTTTCTGGGACGTAAGAAAGATTTTCTTGACATGTACTGGCTGCATGGAAAACTAGAAAATAAATCAGAAATTTTCTCAAACCAAGATTTGTTTTCTTAATTTTTTTCCCCCCAGATACATTGTACTTCAAAGCATGTCAATATGTGCATGGGTTTCTTTCTCATTGACACCTATACAGAATGTTTATGAGTTTAGTTAGATTTTTCTTAAAGTTTGTAGCATAAGACATTTTTGGTTGCGTATTGATAAGTAAACGGCTTCACTGCTTGAATTTTCCATTATTTCACATTTATTTGTCCCATTTGATCACTATTATAACATTTAATTGTTTCTAATTCTATTTCTTCAATTAATTGCTCTCAGTCTCTGCTCATTTCTCACTTCAGTCTGGCTGGAGATTAATTATCTTTCCAGGGACCTCCCCCTATCCCCCTATCCTATCCCATCCCATCAGAAGTGAACAAATGGGACTAAAGTAATACATGGTCTACTATACTCCTGCTTGTTTATTCACTTTCAATCTGCACATCACTTGTGAGCCTGACAGTGTGTGTAACAACATACACTTATGGTACAGGTATTTCGCATCTTGGGTACAACAGGTGTTAGGATTTTTACAGGGAAATAAAAATTTGACCGAGGGTGGGGGAATGTCCTGCCTGCAATCACCCCACAAATGCGCACCAGTGTTTACACTTTATTGGCTACCGTTCATTTTGATTTTGATTTTTTTCCCGTAAATTTCCTAAACCAGTTGTATTGCCCAATACATGTACATGTAAATACAAAGAATACACTGGTAAGAAAACATCGAAATCGCTATACAACAAATTTATTTCAACAACAAATTTATTTCAACAACAAATTTATTTCAACAACAAATTTATTTCAACAACAAATTTATTTCAACAACAAATTTATTTCAACAACAAATTTATTTCAACAACAAATTTATTTCAACAACAAATTTATTTCAACAACAAATTTATTTCAACAACAAATGTGAGGCGATCAAGCCAAATGAGTCGTTTGTCGGCATTTATGATTTTGAGATACAGTCCAAAATAGGTCAGTAGGGGTGGAAATTTCAAAATTGACTTTTTGCAAAATCGGAAGACTACATGTACATGTACATATGTTTTCCGTCATGTTTTTTTGAGAAAAAGTCACAATAAAGTAGTTCAAAAGCAAATTGCTTGTTTTTGTTGCTTAATAAACACTTCAATTTTTATTTTTATGGCATGATTTCTCTGTTTTCTTCTTTCTGATCTGCCCATGTTCTAAGTCCCATAACTTCTGAAAGGAAGGTCGTATTCACATGGAGGTTTCACCAAATAAAATCTCAAAGATACGGGTAGCTCTATTAAAAAATGTGGGGGAAAAAAATTGATAAGGGTCGACAAAAGACTCATTTAGCTTGATCGCATCACAAATACATCAAATATGTTGAGGCTTTTTGTAAACTATTTGCAATAACTTGGCAACAATGACAATAGTTTTCCATGCACATGCAGCACACGAATGGAATTTTTCACACGCACGGTGCACAAATTTCCCCTTCAGGAGACCCCAGCAACCGTAACTAATTACGCGAAGCGGGTCGCCCTATAGTGGACAGCCCGGATTGTTGGATTAGTGCACCCTCACCCTACAGAAGACAGCCCGGCGCAATGTGGTTAAATTGGTAATCTGATTTCTTAACTTGACATCCCCTATATCTATCAGACATCATGCAAACAGACCCAACAGAAACTTTATCATTTCAGGACGGCGGTATCTCACCCTTACATGTACATGTACATGACAAACTAAGCATCCTCAGTGAATTCTATTAAATCATCAAGGTCAAATTCAATGGGAATGTAAGAAACTCTATCAATAGTGATCATATCATAGCACGTGTGGTCCACCAATTCAGATTGACAACAAAACTCATAGCCCTGGGCAAGCATTGGTTTCTCAACAACATAGGCTTGGAGAGTGTCCTCAAAGTACAGAGTCTCTAGGATTTCCAATTCAAAAAACACCACCGATGAGTTAACAATATATATTTTTTTCAACAAACCAAATTCTGGACGTCCACTGTTTGTGCCAACAATAAGATAGCTACGCTCAGCAATGTATTCTGTGCCAAAAACTGATATGCGCTGCACACTAAAAGCAGAGAACCCTACTGCAGATACATCCATGTTATAGCTATTTGCTCTTATTTGTCCTTTGAGATGATCCAAACCAGCATTTGATAGCATTCTCAGTGGTCCAAGACATAAATATTTTGAAAACAGAGGGTGCTGCCGTGGATTAGAATGTTTTAGACATTCGAGTTTCTGGTATTGCGTTGCAAGTGACTTAGCAATGTTATGGAAGTTCTGTTTTGTGGCCAATCTTTTGAAGGACTGATGTTTAGCTTCCCACCGCATCGTTGAGTACCTTATAGGGGGTCCAAATTGTTTAATTATCTGTGGAAAATGAACAAGATAATGTTGCTTGGGAATCAGCCGAACATCAGGGAACAAAGCCTTGAAATTTGATAAATGTTCACTTATCCAATCCTTGAGTAGGCAGAGCGTTGCAAGGGAAATGACAGGGGACATCAGTATGTGAAATATTTTCAGTAACTGCAAAAGAAATGAATAATATATGTTGTCTGTTGGCACTAAACCAGTTAGAAGAAATGGCATAATTTTCGCTAAAACTGCCATTTGGCTAGCACTTTGTTTAATCCTTGAATCATCCGAGTTTAAAACAACACGTGGGATTTCACCAGGTTTGTCTTTCTTCTCAAAATAACTGTACTCAAAATTTCGTAGCTTCCTATTAAACCGATCCAGGTCAAGGATTCTCTCAGAAACCATGTGCTGTAGCACAAGTTTCAACTCATGTTGAAGGACACCTTCGTTAAGGACATGCATGACATCTTGAGGCAACATTGTGGTCACATCAAAACCATGAAGATTGTTGAGTGCACTTCTCCTATTAATTTTCTTATTTTCTTGTCTCACTCCCAAGAAAATTTTTCAAGAAAAGTTTTCTAGCATGTTTTCTTAAAATGAGAAAATAATTTTCTTGTTTTAAGAAAAAAAATCTTTCCCAAGAAAATTTTTCTTAAAAGTAAGAAATATTTTCTTACGATTTTTCTGCCAATTTTTCTTATTTCAAGAAAATTATTTTCTTAGGATAAGAAAATATTTTCTTGAAACTAGAAAGAAAAAAAATCTTGGCTCACTCACAAGAAAATGTTCTTGTTTTAAGATTTTTTTTTTCTTAAAGTAAGAAATTTTTTTTTGCAGTGTAGGTCCACCTGTCGTGGCACTGTTCCCCTGGTGCGGCCAGGAGAGCGTCTCCCCTTTCCAATGTCATTTTTGCATTGAAGTGAATCGCAGGTGGGGGAGGGGGATATATTCACCACATCTTGGTCGGGGGATCCACAGTATAATCCTTGAAGAATGTCCAAGACAAAGATTTTCCCAAAAAAATAAATATCTAACTTAAATTATAGTATTGATCATTACTGTGGGGGTGACACTGAGCTTGTCTGTATGTGGTAGGAACAGTTGACCAACACTGGTATACTTTGTTTGTTTGCAGGCAAGCTGAACCTTGTTGATTTGGCAGGGTCGGAGCGAATCAACACATCCGCAGATACGGACACCACTCATCACAAAGAGACAAAAATAATAATATTTTGACGTACTAATATTTGCCATACGCAGCAAGCAAACACGTACCATTCCGTACCTCCACGGCATCTCTTGCACCGTAGCTGTTTTTCCTCCATGCATCATAAGCCATTCGGTTTCGTATATTGTTTTTATTTTCAATTTCAATGCACACATTTATGAAAGGGTATTCAACATGAATATTATGCTGGATATTATGAAACTGGTGGACTTCATTCCAATCAATGAACAAATTTCCTTCCTTCCTTGTAGACTTAGCAGTTGCAATGATAGCAAGAAAAAATGCTCCTAGAAACAGTGACTGCAGTTTAGATACTTTCTTAATTCTAAAATCTTGTCTAAATCTGCCCTTAATGAAGGACACTGTGGGCTTCATCAATCACAACATGAGTCACACTGTTCTGATAGGGCTTTGTGACGAAAACATCAATAAATGTTCAGGATGTCCAATAACGTAAAAAAATCTTCCATTCATAACCTCTTTCACTCTGGTGTCCTGTTGCTAATCTGCAATAGTTGGGCACCTTTTGTCACTGACTTGAATGGCACATGCACCATATCTGCATGAAAAGAAAAAGACAAATTACCCTAATTAATAGCAGTACTCCTGTTTGCACACATGGCATAATAAGTCAGGCGCCATCAGTGGATCTGCGTTATTGCCTGATGGCGCAGTGCTATCATAAAAGATCAGTCGACTGTACCACTATCGAAATGGAAGTAAAGTCTGTCCTACATGATCACCCGATCACGCAAATCTATTTCTGAGCAATTAAGTGCAAACACATAAATCTTTGACAAACAAATGAATGTAGTGTTAAAAGATTTAAAAAGGGAATATCTTCCAACTATTTGTCGGGGTAGTTTTTCACAAATACTGGCACTGGACGGATGCTTGAAACATGACTATTAATAAAGCACTAGTTGGACAATCAGTTCAGATAGAACTCTCTATTCTTGTATAAATAGAAACTAACATGATTCATTTTCATGATTCGGTTTTAATATAAAAGAAATTTGTCACATCATCACTATCACCACAACTTGCAGAATGCCTGCTTGCATGAACAAAGCTTTGTAAATCATAGAAATTGCATAAAGTACAGTCCCCGTAAACGACATGTCTCGGACATATCAGATAAACTTGTATTTGCCCCAGTGTCCGTCTTACCCTTTGAATCTGCTCTCCAATGATTGAATTATGCGGGCTGCAAATGGTCGTTGCTGCTAATCAGTATACATGGCAACTATACACGATGAGACTCTCATTGTGTTCTTTTCTCTATGGTCGTTCTCGTATAAGCCAGCAGTCTTCTTGAAGTTGTAGTAGGCAAAATTGCCATCGTTTCTGCGCGAAGGCAACATTTCAAGCATTTTAACTGCATAGGTTTCAAATACTGAAAATCAGTGTCTCTCTCCTTGATACGGTTGCGAAATACATTTTAGACCTGAGCGACAATCTAAACGATTATTCGTAATAAAAATACACTGATGACGTATCATCACCACACGTATTGGCTGTACAGTGCGATACCCAGGTTGAGAAAGAGTTTGGTCCTGACGTAATTTACATAAAAGGACCAAATTAAACGTCATGTCAAAGCATTGTTGTATACAGCATCTTTTGACAACGTGATCTTGACTCTTTCGCCGAGCTATTTGTCTTCGCAAAGTATACAAATATAGCAGCAAAAGACAGCGATTCGTATGCCATGTCATCAGACGTGAGAGGAGCCATTTTGTTGTTTTGTAAAATTGCATTATGGGATTGGTTTTCCGCAGCAGTTCGCGTGCTTGCAGCTGGGATTTCTGGGTAAAGCATTTACGCATGCGCGCAGCGCCTAACTAACTTGAATCGCTTTTTTAACTTCTGTCTTGGTGAAGGGCTTGCTCATCATCCGTGGTGGAAATTCTTCAATTATAGCTTTATCATCCAAGTCAAACTTTCTTTGAAACCAAGTGATCTCTTCTTAGCCAGCTGTATAGATGACCATGTTACCGCCTTCATCTGCAACCAAGATCCTATTTGGTTGCCGCTGCTGTAGATATTTCTTATAACCTTGAAATATTTTGTAGACATCTTTCTGGTTTTCAATTTCTTCAGCTTTTCTTCTCAGTTCTTGTTCATGTATCTCGTTCTTTGTGTTATGGAGTTTGGTCAGAACGCTATTTCTTTCCTCCCTCGGTTTGTTTCTTTTATCCTTGTTTTGTGTCGCCTGAATGTTTTGAAAGAGACTCTTTTGCTTAGACGACGGTTCAGTGATAGCAGGTTGATGTGCGACTTTTGTAGATTTACTTACATACCCCAGGGTTTCAGAATCTGCCGACGGGCATGCTTTCTTCATGTTGTTCCATCATTTTTGGCCGTCGGTTAAATCTCTGCCCTCTAGAATTTTCTGACATACAGTTACATGTAGTTGATAATTCTTTCGATGCTTCTGATCTTATAGTTTGGCCAGGTATGTTTTCTTCTTTGGAAACAGCTTGAAAGATGCTCTTACCAACTTGTGGTCTGGTGTTAAACTGCATCCTCCAAAAGATCTTTTTTCGGTGACATGCTTCCTGAATGTGTTAGGTATTATAAATGTAATCGATTTGATTGTAGTACGGGTTGCGTCGATTTGGATTGTTTGTTTCAGAACTCTGGTCCACGTTGTTCAATGTCTCCAACTGTGCCTGAATGTAGTGTTGGTTAGAAAAAGGTCATATTTTAGACACAGTTTATAAGTCGCCTTTTCCAAATTTTTCAATTATTTCTGTAAGTTCTCCATGCACAGTCAGTCTTTGTATTGAAATCTCCAGCTATTATGGTCAATTCTTCCCAGGCTTCATAAAAGTCGTCTCCTAATTACCTCCGGGTGTTTTTCACTTTTTTGGAGTGTTGGAGCATATGCATTGATGAGATTAACAGTTGTGTAATCGTTCAAAGCAATAGAGGCGGTTGCTATCCGTTGATTTGTAATGTTGTTCTTTGCATCGAGGCCGGCGTCAATGAAGAATCCTATTCCTTTATATGAACTGTCCGATGGTCCCGTGTAGAAAAAGTTGTACATATATTTGTTTATTCCATCGCTGGTGGTGCGCGTGATCCCGAATCGCGTAAATGCGTTTCCTGAACAGCTTGTCCACATAGGTTGAGCTATGGAATCGATTAAAAAGAAATGTACTAGATACTGTCGAGTACTGAGTACCAAACCATCGAGTCCGTGCAAAATTCGAGTACAAAGAATTGAGTACGGGCCAAGTCCAAATAATTTTCGACGATGCTGATAGTTGAGTACAGGCAGAGTACTTGCGTGTACTCAAGTACGAGTGCGAGTACGAGAACTTCAACACTGCAAATGCGTTTACGAATGGCTGGAATAAGCATTTTACACATGCACAATTCATATTTCTTCCAAGATCTTGGGGAAAAAATTGCAATGAATGGTCACGCTGAGTTGCTCTGTCTTTTCGCAAACCCTTGTCAGTTTATTCTTGCAAGATCCGAAGGTATCAACCCAGCACGATATGGGGCATGAGGTACCCCCCCCCCCCCCCCTTGTCCCTAAAAACACTCCATACTACTGTTACCTGACACCCTTGAAAAGAATTCCTGAGATTCCGGGAACACAATAACCAACACAAAAGGAGGGGGTCCCTTTGCCCCATATCTTGCTTCAAGGTTTGGGGATTCTAATGTTGACAACTTTCCTGATTTTAAAGGTTAAAGTGGCTTATGGTTGCTCAACACCGAGACGACTGATCATTTTATTATTTCATACATGAATTATGCCATGCCATCACAAACATTGGGGAGGGGACTGTGGTAAAGTTGGTGTTTAGCAACCGCGAATAACTTGGCAGTGATGAAATTCAGTCGAGCTTCTGACAGCTTCAATGTTAAATTGGTATATCCGTCCTATAGAATATGAGGGTTGATTTACATTCGGGTAAACATTTTCTGATTTGTTAAGTCTAGGACCTTCATTGATTCTCATCTCGCCATGAAATCGTGTGCTCTTATGAGTCAATATATTTTGTTACTTGTTTCATTAGTTGAAATTTGATTGTGAAAGAAATAGTTGAAATTCAAACTTGTGAAATAGATGAAATTGGAACACGTGAAGTGGGTGATTGAATAAATGTGGGGGCCAATGACGTTTGGTGTCCCTCTTTACATTGTGATATTTGTTTCCCTTGTATTACCAACAGTGAAATATATATACAAATGATTTTAGTTGCTCAAATTATAGTACTTGTACCTAAATATTTGGTAGCAAAGGATAAAACATCTGACTAATTTTCTGACGGTATGGTGTCCTAAATAGTTAACGGTTTCACGTGTAAAAGGGACACCAAAGCTGCGACATTTTAAATAAAACTGCTGTTGAAATGCATTGTTTGGTTCTCAAATACGACCATGTGCACATATGTGTATGACAAATTGCCCTTCATTATGTTAAAGCATGTTAATACTGCTTAAGAATGGCACCATATTTAAGTGATTTAATAACTAGTTGACCGAGATTGACAGTGTGTTAGCCCAAAAGGCCAAATGTTTCACGTGTAAACAACGCCCACTTTTTTGGTGTCCCTTTTACACGTGAAATTTGTGTAATGTTTCTGAGAAATAAAAGGATAATTTAGTTCACTGGCATATCCAAATCTATTACCATTAATTACATGTCCCACTTGATAAGTGTGAAATCATAACAAAGATTGCATGCTTGGACATTTTTAATTTTGGGCCATTTACTAGGTTTCACGTGTAAATGGGACACCAAATGGTGTCCCCAATACGCAATCATGCACCGAATTTTTATTAAAATACATTTTAAAATAAACACCACATTGAGCATGAATTAGCACAAAAATAGCAGAAAATTAATTTGGTGTCTCCTTTACACGTGAAACCGTGAATGGGTTTTGACATGATATTTTGGCATTTCTGGAGTAAATAATGTCTGATTTTGGCTACAATTAATGAGGAATGTCAATATCTTTAAGTTATACTGAAAATTATTAATAAATCCCCTGTCAATACATTTTTCCATTTTAGGTCAAAATGTCACAAGTTAGCACCCTAATTTATGGAATAACCTGCATGTACATGTACATGTACATGTAGTTAAAATTTGAACATGGAAAAGAATTCATTTTTTTCAGAACTGCATTTGATCTTCAAAGGAACTGTTACAAGCATATCGTGTTCTTTTCGAACAAGGCTTCATTGTTCTTTGAAGATTTAAGTGGGGAAGTCTTGACCCAAATTAGAAAGGGAATCTTAATGTCGGATGTTTAAAAAAAAAAAAAAGGGCATCCATTTGTGCGAAAGTATTACATTGTAAGTTATTTATTAAAGTTACCGGTACTAAAAGATCCTTTGAAATGTGTTCCCCATTCTAAAAAGACATAGCGTGTAGTATTATTTTTGCTCGGGGCTGGAAAAAGATCCATGATAGTAACAGTGTTGTGCAATACATGCCAAAATGTATAGCATACTCGTTTCTAATTGTTAATCTCCATCTGTCGCATTCGATTGAAAATGTCGATTCTGTGTGCATTTTCACATTCTGGGGCTAGTGGCAGACAATGTGTATCAAAAGTTGACTGAATCGGTCAGTTACATTAGCCTCATCTTTAAAAAGTGAAACTTGACATTTAAACAAACTTGTTATTCAGTCAAAACTAAGGACTTGTTGGGCCAAAGCGTAGTGTAACGCTTGAAAGATGAACCATTTTTATTCCATTGTACATTTTTGTGATGTATTTATTTACATGTAGCTGACATTTGTCGCGTAAACATGTACCTGTACCATGTTTGTATATTAAATATTAACGTAATTTTGTACTAATTTGTAAAAAAAAAAAAAAATTGTTTGAATTATTCTTCCAGTGTGTTTCTGTTTTATTTAATTTCATTTGCTAAATGATTTATATGAAATTGTTAGTAATCTGTATAAATTTGTGCGTACTGTTGTACAGATGCCTTGTCAAACTAAGTGTTCCTACATATACTGCCTTTTAGGGGGTACATCCCACAATGGGTAACAATGGGCACAATGGTGCCCGACGAGGAAGTCGTTAGAAATCTAGGTGCCCAACGAGGAAAACGCCATTTTTGATTTCAATAGGGATAAAGGAAAATAATAGAAGGAAAGTAAAGTGGACAGTAGAGGTGCATGTACCCCGTAAGGGTGAATTGCATTGCATAAACGTATGTGAGGATGTGTCTTAGTTGTGTTGTCTTTTAATTTCTCTGTTTTGCTGTAAATCGTTATCCGTCGTCAAAGGTAGTTTCATTACATTGAAGACCACCATTCCAGCTTCACTGATGACTAATAAATAAATACAAATGCAGCAATGTTCCTCATGGCAAAAAATAAGTATTCTATGGTCTGCATACGGGTGTTCCATATTAAGTTTATCCGCAACTTTTATTTGATTCTTGTTGTCAACATAAAATGTGTACGTTTTAATTAACAGAACTAAATAAAACATTCTATAAGTTAACTGAAAAATATCTATCTTGCTGTAAATACTTGGACGGAATGCTTCAATTTATATTCCTGTCTACCTTTGATAAGAAAATGTTAACAAGGCAGTTTCAACAATTCGAGTATATTCCTGGGGCCTTAATCAGTCATTTACTACACTGCACAAGTCTAAACAAGAAAACCTCCATAACAAAACAATAGAAAGTCTTGCACATAAAACAATCAGTTATAATATTTACACCAACATTCAGCTACATGTACTCTTTATACAGTGATAAAAAATCTACTCGACTACTGTTTGAGTAATGTTGAGAAATACATCACTAGAGTCTGTTCATCTGTATTACTACGCGAGTTTGTTTAACGAAATTATGTGAAACCGATTCCAACATTGGCAGATTGTGGCAATTCGCCTTTTGGGGTGGTGTAAATTTAGGATTCATAAATACCTAAGACAGTTTTCCCGTTCCTATTGGTCGAGAGCCTGTCACATGGGTGGTTTTAAACGGGTGATAAAAGTACCAACTAGTTTTAAACACTGTTTCCATTGTCGCATGAAAATTAGACTCCTGTGAAATCTGATCCCTTTTATAGATCTCTCTCATAGGACGCCATAATTTGTAGGAAAATTACAACTGCGTGTTTAACGCCGTCAGGTGCGTGTGCGCGCAGTATGCAAAATATTCTAAACACGTGCGCGTGTTGCTCGAAATTTCTTCGAAATACGGCGCAGTCCGATGCGCGTCACGAAAATTGTACGCCCAATGCAAAATGCCGATGCACGTGGCAATCTGTAGGAAGTGACGTCATTTGAGAGAGACCTATTAGTTGGACACTCGCGCGACCAGTCACTCTCCTAATTACGCAAGCGCAATAGACCTTTATCATGGTACAGCCATCTTGTTTTTACTCCTATTAAAATCAATGTAACCAAACCGAGGCTAGAAGGAAAAATAGTCTGGCACCTTCATTCAACAGTTGGAATCGCTATTCATAATTGCTAATGCATACAGGGAACAAGACAAATATGGTGACGGCATGATAAAGGTCTATGGCCGTGTCCGAAACGGGCTTCCAGAGCTACAGCTACGGCTATTGTCAGCATTTCTGCACGTAGTTGTAATGGGCGCACACCTAGACAATAGCCGTAGACAAGAGTTTCGGACGCGGCCTATACTACCAATAAGTTCGTATTTGGGGTCCATAAATTCCATAGATATGGAATAAAAAGACTAGATCGGCAGTGCGTGCAGCGCAGACGCGTGGTTTTGCATAAAGGGGCCCGTGCTGGGGAAAGACATTTAGCGCGCTAAACGTGACATGCGTCACGAACGCAGCGCCGTTCACGCACACAGTGCTCTGCGCACCCTGAACATAACGTTTGCTCTTATTTATTTCAAGCCTTATTTCTCAAACATGGTTGATTAACACTGTGATTACTTAAACGTAGTTAATTATAAGAAATAACACAGCGTTAAGTCATTGGCGGATTTCAGAAAAATTTACAACAGTCTTCCCCAATTGAGATGGTAGAGGAACCATATTTTAGATGCGCCATTGATGTTTTGAATATAGTACCTCGAAACTATCCTCCACGAAAAACAAGTTGTTTGCGCGTCCATGAGAGACCACAAAAAATGGCGCCCAGTTATCGCACAGTGAATGGGCGCGTATACGCGCTGCCGATCTAGTCTTTTTAGTCTATAAATTCACACTACACCCCATTACTGTCGCGTTCTGCGCCACATCGGGCAGTACGCGGCACGCGCGCGTCAATTTCCATATAAGGAAATGTTTAGCACCACTCACGTGAGGCTCGTTCCATTAATTAAATAGCTGAAGGGTTGTTTCAAAAAACAAGGTAATTTTTTCCAACAAAATCATTGGAAATTGATAATTTCGGGCATTTTTGCTGAATTATACAAAAATGGTTCCAAACACATGCAGTTTATGAGAGAGACTGGGATTGCGGGTAACACCATGAGGACGGACAGAGCACACTGTCCGAAACGTCGAGTTTACACACTCACCCCGGTTCTTTTCAGAACCACACTACTTCTTCCTAGAAGAGATTTATTTCACATGGTGTTACCCGCAATCCCAGTCTCTCTCATATCGCACCCACCATGCAAAGCTTCAAATCGTATCTACATGTAGTTTAGAATGTATTCTGGTTCCAAACATTGCTTTGATTGACGTCATCACTTCGGTACTCTATAGGCATAACGTTTTACTGCAAACCTGCAGTGTAAAATGAGAGCAGACGGGGGCCAGCCACCCCTTTGTAGTTACTACACTTGCACATAATATACTATGCGTATGTTAAGCGGTGCTGAATCATGCAAAATAGCCAGTGTCGTTTTCTTTTTTTACAAACCGACTCTTTACGCTTGGTGTACGTATATGCAACAACGTGAAGTAGCAACACACATTAATTTCATAAAGAATAGACATATTCGTATCTTTCTCAGTCTTCATTCGAACAGTTACAACCCGAGTACGTACCCTTATCACCAAGACCTAAGGCCAAGTAAAAAATAAATTAAGGAGACATGTTCGGCGTCCGGGTTTTTAAAAAAGGAAGGAGGGGCTTCTTTTTTTTTTCAAGATGGCCGCCATTTTCTTAAATTTCCGACAACCGTAGGATTTTAAACTGTTCAAAGACACAAAAATGAAAGAGACATGTTGGACAAGAGCATTTAACATATTTACAGTGGTTTTAATAGTTTTAGTAAGTTTGTATTGTATTTTCCACTAGTAAAAAAAAAAAAATCCAGGCGGCCTCTCAAAAGCGGGCGGGGACGCTAAACATTTGTTTGTGTTTGTTTTTTGTTTTACTTCGCCTAATCCTTTTCAATGTAAGTTACAGAATATGGGCAATATGGAGTCCGTATTTCATAATGAGTATGAAATTTTTGCTGCACTGGTTTTTCTGCTGCCACTGAGGGTTCAACAAGCACGAATTCGTGCAGGAGCCGCATCGTTGGTGACTTGCGTGTATGACAGTTCCGTCATAGACACATGCACTAGTACAGCCTGCGGTCTCATAGACTTTGCGTGTGTGAGAGTTTCGTCATGGAAAATTGTTACTTGACTGCCACATGACTAAACAAATTTGGCATAAGAAGAAGAATAACAACGCTAAGCACTTATAGGGCCCCGTCCGCGATGCGACGCAGCTAAAAAGTTCTCCATTACGTTTACAGCTATTAACCAATGAGGAATCAGAGAATGAAGTTTACCGGCTGCATGTAACGTTTTGTCAAGTGCTTTCCAACGCACACTCCAATATATGTTGAAATTGTGGGTCATGTTTGGCTATTCTATCACTTCACTGTGTCTATATCTTCAATATCTTCACTTCATCTAGTAAACAGGTCTGCGCGTATAATCATTTATGAATTTCTCTGTATACAATAATTTCAAAGTACAATTACTCAGTAGTGACTATACGAGGCACAGAACAGCCTAATGAATACAGGGTCTTCCTCCCCGTAATTACATGTTAACCATCTATATTGAAGACTGTGTTGATTGGTGGAAGTGATGAACCCTGCTCGCTACTGTCAATATGTGTGCCGTTTGGCTGAGTGTGGTGGTTGCTGTGGGAAGTGCCATGTTGATTCGATGCTACGTGACGAATCTCCCCCGTGGTGTCATGGTACATGCCCGCTATAGGAATGTAGTCGCCCTGACCAATCAAGTTCTCGTTGTGACGTCGATGCCCGTTGCATGATGGGGATTGGGATGACTGATGACCTATTGAAAATACAGTCAGTTCAAACATTTGGGGTTTTTTGTCTAAGATATTTCTCTACAGATTAAAAATTTAATAAGACTCATCCTCAAAGTCAAATGATACTTGGTGGGGTTATGTCTGATAAGCATCAGTCAGTGTCTGTGGATTTATTTCTTTTCTTCAAGCGATTGGAGATTGTTGGTTCAGTGTCTTAGGTAGAGGGGCGCAGGGGGAAATCCCCCCCCCCCCCTTCCCACTGAAAATGTTTTTCTTATTTTTGTTTTGTTAGAATTTGTTAATGGGATGACGCATTTTTTAATCCCTTGTGTATGGTGGCCCCGAAAAGACATCCAAACTCGACAAAACTTGCGCAAATATCTACGATTTCAAATTTGAATGTCCCTTCAGGGCCAGCATACTAGTGTGGGTATAGAAGAAATTTGAATTCGACAGATGATGGTTATTACATGTTCCGGAGAAGAAACTGTTGTGCACTGTCGGACCAAGAGTGGGTATCTGTGAATGTGCTTGGTTTTGTAATCGGAAAGGTTCTACATGTATTTAATTAACGTTATGTATTACCATAATCTATCATAAATGCACATCATTTACATTTGTTAGAAATGGCTCTTGCAGTGATCAATCCAATATTCTAAAAAAAAAATTATAAAAAAAATTTATTAAAGAAAAAATAAAAAAATAGTTAGGCCTACCTGAAGGATCATGGCAGCTTGCTTGGTTTGTCAGACTAAATAGGTGATCATCTTTGCCGCCTCTCGTCGCCAGTGGACGGTCCAGAATGTTCAGAGGATCATTGATCTCATTGAACTGCGCATGCTCTCTGTCGTCTCGGGCCCTCTGAGCATGCGCGCTGCTGATGACAGACACGTGTTCCACGTCTTTGTGACCCGGATGTTCATGCGTGTAAGAACCTTGGGAGTAGTATCCTGTTGAAATAGAATAATATTGAAATAAAATTTAGGAATATGTAATGAATCTCTTGGTGAATGTGGTACCTGTAGTTACAAGATATAACAAGAAACGTCAAGGTCAAAACGTTTGCAGAAAGCGGCTGTTGCTCATGTGGTTTCCTCTCGTTTTTGACATTCACCAGCACAATCGGAGTAAGCGAACACAGACACCTTAATTTTAGAAAGATTACTTCATTAAAATACATCAATTGCATCTTTGTTCTATTGTGTTTTCCAATTCTATAAAAATGTTAATCAGCATAAGCTGACTGGGTAAAAGAATACGTCACAACTTATGGGGTACATGTATATGCCTAGTTACATATCCTACAAAACCCTATCCCCCTAGGGTGCATGCAAAATGATATTAAAATTGGAGGATTTGGGACTGTTAGGGTACATCCCTTAATGACTGACCAGTGTCTTTGAATCTGAATGGTACTTGTTACAATGCATATCAGAAATAGGATAAAGAATCAAAATATCTACAGCCATTAAAATTCAAAGTTCTCTTTGAAAAATGCCCCTCGTTCCCATCTGTGACTACGCATTAGTCCTCAAAACAAGTGGGGTTGCTTACAATTTAGAACTTGACTTTTCAATACCTGGATTTTGGTATCCATTCGTAAAGGCGTAGGTGGACGGAATATTGCCCACAACATTGAAAGCACTGCTACCATGCACGGAACCCGTCGCTTGTATCACTCCGCCTTCCACGTGGTGACTCGTCCCTATTGCACAGCTGTTGTAGTACCCGTCGTCCCTATACTGTGGATCGGCGTAGGGATACGTCGGTGCTGCGTCAGCGTCGTTCTTAGAGTGATACGCCGCAGGCGAATAGTTGGAATGAAACATGGCTGGAGGGTAGCACCCTCCCCCTTGGTACGGTCCCAGATACCCCTGGGTCCTACCGGATGCATACGGGTCCTGGTTCTGACCCACGTGACCCAGGTACGGATAGGCCCCGTGGTGCATTGCAGGAGGCACTAGAGACGACGGATTGGCCGGATTGCGAGCAGTGACGCCCACGTGACCCTGGTTGATGACGGAGTTGCGCATTGGATTGACTACGATGGGTGATATTGGAGGGGTGAGCATGGCGTTGCTCCTAGCGGCACTCCCCGGGCTGGGCATTGAGGGTTGGGTGCCGTAGTGTCCTGGAATCGTGTAGGAATCCTTCTCGCAAACAGGAATGACTGTGTGTCCAGCGTAAGTGCCACCTGGATAATGTTCCACGTAGTCCTCTCTCTTGACGGACGACTGGTCTGGAAAACCTTGGTTCGGACGCGACATGACATTGTTTCGATTCGCCAAGAAGCAGGTGCCTGGCTGGTTGGATAAAGGCCTTTGTGGGTTGTTAGGATCTAGAACAAATATAACAAATGAGAAACTTAACAAACACTAGAGCAGGCATTAGACCTATATGAATTTGTGCGCACGGTTGGGTGGACCCTACACGACGGCAGTTTCAGCTGTAACAGCGGAAGATCTGTTTTACAAAAGCTACAAAAATGTTTGTAGAAGCTGCCGGTGTAACGTGAATTTCAGTCATCATGAAATACGGGCTTTTTGGTAGAATTGCACATGCCTAAGTGAAGATTAATTAGGAGAGTGGCCGATCACGTCAGGGGGTTTAACCAATAGGGAACAGGAGTCGGATTACGACAACGCCCATGGCGTCAGGTATATAAATCACACGCTATTTTATGGATACTCATGATCGGAAGCCAACAGACGGAATTTGAAACTTTGCCATGGCCTATGTGGTTTTAAGCATGCTATTTTCATTTTAAAGAAACACCACTATTTTACTGGTCTTCGGTTTGTCAAGCCACGGTTTTTATAAGCACAAGATTTGCAGTAGCACCATGTGGGAACTCTTATTTTTGTGGGTTTAAATGATTCTGAAAAGAACCGGTGAAAGTCAACGGTATACCTCTGCCGCATCAGAAAGGCCATTGAAATCTTTAAACACGACACGGTACCACAAGACATCGGTTTGTGTATCAGCGACATCCCGCGCCCCATCCTTACCGCGCAGTCGGATGGGTTTCCTGTATAACTCTGGACAACCTTTTTTCCACCAGCCCAGTTTGCCTATGGATGGGTCTCATAAACCCTTTCCCCGTTCGCTCCCTTTCTCCACACTGACACGCCTCATGGATCATCCAACTTCCCCTATAGAACCTACATGGACTCCTCAGTTGCATCTTCCACACCTCACATACAGCACGGACTCCTCAGTTGCATCCCTCTACCACTGCACTGCTTCCGACCGCTATACTCCGTACATCGTCGGAATCCCTTCAGTCTCCTGACGACGGGCAGAGTATATACTGTCCGAAACATTGAGTTCCCCCGGTTCTTTTCAGAAACTCACAAAAGAGAGAGTTACCACATGGTGCTAGCGCAAATCTTTATGTTATTGCTACCTTCACCATGCAAATCTTATCGACGGATATTATTCTGGTGTGAGCTTCCTACCCTATAAAGCGCTTATGATTGTATAAAGTGTGTGTGATTTGGGCTGTGTAAAATAAAAGTCGATGTGTTTTGACCGTTCTTACCGACAATTTTCATGTGTTTTTCCAGTCGGTTTTGTAGGTCGTTGTCCTTCTCGGTGTTAAACTGTTGCTCTACAGCCAGCAAGATGTACTCATCAAGTAGCATCCGAATCAGATGGAACGAAGCTGTTTAGCAACGAAAAAATAACGAAAAGTATGTTAGTATACACATAATGAATGTTATTGAGTGCGATGGTAAGAATAATTTCATGAGGTGACAGATGGAATATTCCATTCCACGAGGCGAAGCCGAGTGGAATGGAATATTACATCTGTCACGAAATGAAATTGTTCTTACCATTGCACGAATGTGAAACATTCATTATTTGTTTTATACAACGCCTGAATAAATCCGACAGATTACATGCATGGATTTCTTGGTGTACAACGTGCTGTTTACCTTCTCAGTCCCGCATAAAACCGCGACAAAAAATGTGCGTATCTTGCAAATTCATCTAATCGTATCACTGCATATTTGATTTGTCTCTTTGTATTTGGAGCGTCAGCATCGCCTACGAGTTCCAATATTCCGTCGGCTGTTAGGAGAACAAACCGCGGCAGTTCGGGAAACTCGGCCGCCATGTTGTGTGAATGACAGCCCTGTTGTAGCGCCACCAATAGTGACCGTGAAATTAGGAAAGTTCTTTTGGTTCTATCAATGCGCACGCACCGTTTGATAGAACCATGTGATAGAACGTTTTTGGCGGTGCGGGTTCGCGTCGTGTGATGGGTCAAATAATTCAATGCACGTGATCGACGATCCACCAATCGGATGGCGGGGATTTATTCAGGTGTTGTATAAAACCTGATAATGTACAACACAGCTCTCTTCAGCAAACCTTAAAGGGGAGTCAAGTTGCCCTTGTGGTACTTTCCCTGCCTGATTTCGTGGGTTTTCCCCCATAATACCATTCTGGTGTTTTCCTCTCCCTTCGCAAACTGAATATTTCTTCCTCTTCCTACAGGTTCAAGTCTTAAGGCTTGGGAGCTGCAGTGCGATATGTGATTTGGGGGAATACTTGGTTTCATTACCAGTCTAAGATTCCAGTATGATTATTGGACACCATCATGGCGTCCAGCAGTAAAATGAGAAAAGTGTTCTTAAAACCTACAATTTGGGCGAGTAGTCAGGAGTGGTTGTTTTTGTTTTTGTTTATATCAACAGCCCCGGAAAAGCGCTTTCTCTGGGCACCTGAAAACAATCCCAAGAGTCAAAGCTGGATTTTTTTCGGCACTTAGTGCCTGAGCGGCTTTGCCTCCCACATGTCAGAAACCCAACACAACAGTCACTCAACTGGCGTGAACGAATCAAACGTGATCTTCTATTTTTTTTAATGGGTATCGCCAAACACAAGGCCAAATGCCACTCAATTATGAAAGATTATAGGTGGAAAGGAAGCAGGTTACGGGCAATGTGTTCCAAAGAGAGGTAGTACGAGGGAAAAACGACTTGAAGAGTATCTCACAGTACTACCTCTGGAACAACAGTGAAACGATGTGATGGGACAGCCAGGCGAGTAGATTGCCTGAAAGTTTGGACGTGGGAACTAATGATGAATGGCCACTGAAACACCTTCCATGATAGTATCGATAAAAGAGGCTCAATGAAGCAATTCAGATTGGTTTGAAAAAGCTAGTACGTGACGGGGCTAGCGACGGATAGGGCCTAGATCCTTTTGGCTTATTTTGACTGACGCATGCGTCACAAGAAATGGGAACCCCTGTAAGTCCTATATAGTTCTGGGTTGGGGGCTCTGTCTGAACTTCGTAACCATATACAAGTTATGATATTATTTATACTGACAGATGTTTTGGAAGGGATGACTTACCGAAACTCTGTGCATTGTTGAGTGTCAGGTTGTGCATGACTCGTGCCCCGAAGAATGACCACTTGAGGAGGAAGTCCTGGGCTCGTTTCTTTATGGATCGTCCATTCTGCTTGCCGGGCTGAAACCAAACGGTACAGCCACGGGTGAAACAATCATACCTGGCAGACTAATTGACAAGGTGGCAGGCAATACACATATCTCTTTCTCTCCATACAGTGGCTAATTACGTCATCTGAGTGCAAAATGCAACATTTTTGGGTTGGAGTGCAATTGACGATGTTTGGTGTTTCATTTTTTTCCCACTAATGAGGACTTGTGACAATAAAGAGCACAAAGGGAAATACGAGGTGCGATCATAAAGTTCCGAGACTGTTTTGCAAACGAACGGAGCGTAGCACAGTAATGTGCATATAGCAGGTGTAAGCAATAACTTTCGTGAGTATTCTAAGTTACATCGCTTGATCAACATCAGCACCTGTGTTACACGCATTTTTGTGACCACTGGTACGTGCACATTTGCGATTTCACCATGGACCTGAAACTTGAGCAGAAACAGCACCGTGTCGAAGTCTGCGAGGAGCTTCGTCAACAGGCCCGGAATGACCCAAACTTCATGTCGAGGATTATCAGCGGTGACGAGAGTTGGGTCTACGGCTACGACCCAGAGACCAAACAGCAGTCTTCGCAGTGGAAGAGCCCGCAGTCTCCAAGACCGAAGAAGGCGCGTCAGGTCAGTAGCGCAACCAAGAGCATGCTCATCGTTTTCTTTGACATTCGCGGGGTTGTGCACCGTTAATTTCTCCCCAAAGGTTAGACTGTCAACGCTGAGTTCTACTGCACCGTTCTAAGGCGTCTGAGGGAGAATATTTGGCGCAAACGGCCTGAACTGTGGCGCGCTGGCAATTGGGTGTTCCAACATGACAACGCGCCCGCTCGCAGCGCGTTGAAAACGCGCGAGTTTCTCGCCCGCAACAACACAATCGTCGCTCCCCACCCCCCTACTCGCCGGATTTGGATCCCTGCGACTTCTTCTGTTCTCCAAAATGAAGTTCGAGCTGAATGGTCGCCGTTTTGACACTGTGGAGGAGATCCAGCGAGAATCGCAGATAGTGCTTGACGCGTGGCAGGAGCGCTGGCAGGAGCGGTGTATCGCTGCACAAGGGGACTACTTTGAAGAGGATGGCGGCCAGATTTAAATCACGTACGGTTTTTGCTTGTTATAGGCGCAGTCTCCGAACTTTTTGATCGCACCTCGTACCAGTCCCCAGACGTACGTTTTGCAGAGATCTTTCCGGCCAGAGACATTTTGGAAACCAAGGAGAGGGTGGCATGGTAACAAACCAGAGACACCGCATGCACAGCAAGAGAACTTTGCCAGTTCAGTTAGCCCATAAACCATGAAATACCATTCAATGATACTGTGGCATGAACCTGCATGCACGATGCAATTTCATGGCATTAGGAAACTCACGAAACACAAGATATATGTTTCAATAGCCAGTATGTCGCAGGTCCTATGAAAAACAGAGATGTAAACAGAATATAATGTGGGAACGTTATATGGTACTTTAATTACTAACTAGGGTAAAACAACTCTGCGTAAGCTTTCCTACAAACAACTACGGTACTTCAAGTATTTTGCAACTGATGAAGTAGTTGTTGCTACGAAAGCTTATATGCAACGTTTTACCCTAGTAAGTTATTAAAGTTATATTTAACTTTTCCATATTGCCTTACTAACACGGCTACCCACCACTTAATAAAGATATAAACAGTGACAGTCGAATGGCAGTTCACAAACCTTGATGACTTTGCTTTCAACGACTTGATCCAACCACTCGTTGAATGCTTCTACCGTCGCCTGCTTCTTTAATAACTCCTTGAACTCTTTCAAGACTGCTGGCGGAATCGAAACAGTAAAACACCTCAGCATGCGTGTCGTAAAGTCGGGACTTTGATCAATTACATCATTTCTGGTTGCATTTAGAATGATGGAGAGGTTTTGTCTGAGAAATGGTGTTGGCAGGGAACACATTACGCACAAACACTCGCAACGTATTGAGTTGGGCATGCCGATGTCATTTGAAAATCCGACACCTATGAAAATCGGACTCCTTTCCCCTGTTATTGGTTAAACCCTTTCACATTACCGGCCATCTCTCCTAATTATCTTTACTTAGGCATGTGCAATACTACCGATGAGCCCGTATTTCATAGTGACTGAAATTCACGCCACACCGACCCTGTAGGTCTGAATCATGTTTTTAAATTTCACGACCAAGGTAGACCTGCTGTGATACGGCATTGGCGATCTCGCAATTTGTCAATGTCTTCATTGTTTTTAGATTGGTGACCTCTGTCAATTGAATGTGGCACTTTCTTTGAATGGTTGTGTTTTTTTCTGTGCTTGTATACGCTTTAAAATGAAACAAATCGTTGCTACTTTTTTAACAAGTAAGCTATTTATTGGGTTCTTCAAGGCATAATTGTATCGACACCACAGTCATACTTCACTCTACGATGATATGGTATTGCAGTAATTGGTTGTACATTTGAACGTAGCCGAATTGTCTTACATTCAGCGTTGAGCTCCATATCTGACTCGTCTGTCGTAGCCGTAAGCAGTGCCTGGGAGCCGATGCTCTTTAGATCCACCTTGTCCAGATCAGAGATCATCTGGTCGATAAGCTGCTGATCGAACAACACTGGCCGCGACGTCTGATTGTAGAGGTCAAACAGGATAACATTAGGTGGACATTTTCGTAATAGCTGATTAAACTACTGCAACCAATATGTATTGCCTTCGACCGCTCAACGTATGGACCGTTTGCAAATGCGTGGCCAGATGTAAACACAACCAACACCTGTGGTGGATCCATTGAAGTGATTATCGTACCTATATCGAATTTACCACCGTGCCTTGCGCGCACATGGCACGCATAAAGGGCCGGTCACACTGGCCACGATAACGATAACGAAAACGAAAACGATGCGAATAAACGCTACCTATTGGTGGATGGACGCGCGCGTATTACACGCACGACAATTCCACCAATCAATGCCGTTTATTCTCACCGTTTTCGTTATTGTCTTCGTTATCGCGGCCAGTGTGACCGGCCCTTAACCGTACGGTATTTATTTTTTGACTGAGCACTTCTTTAGCATTACTAGACTGGTGCGGTTCATCACGACTCATTATGAACAGTTTATAAATGGAGGTTAGCTGGGTGCTTAAATCACGTCTTTCTGTTAATGCGCATCAAAAATATGAAAATGTATTCTTCGTATGCATTCAGTGTTTGGATCGGCTGGTACTTGTGCTATCAGTTCTGACGCCTTCAATGTCCTAAGCGTTAATGACGCATGAATGATAGCAGTCTTAAAGAAAAAACGATGCCTGTGACTGCAAGATGTTCCATGAAATATCGTGTTACATTCCAGTTAATTTAGAATAAACCCTGCGGGGCACCGGTGTACTGTTTCGGACAGTCGCTTTTTGCTAAAATTTAAACAACTACCGCCCATTCTTTAATTAAAGTTCCTACATGACCTGATGCCAGATGACCCCATAGAGTCCCCATAGCTGGTCATGTTTCATTCACCCGTAAAAACAAATTGGACAAAACACCATACGTTGATGACTTCCATGTGTTTTGTGTGCTCTATGTTTTAGTGGGGCTGGCTGCAAGCCAGGTGTATGGTGTCTCTCTCAGCTGCAGAGCCAAGATTGATATCGATGGAATATTTTGACCAATGAATACCGGTACCATTACTGGACCATTTGGACCAATAAACACCATTACTGGACAAAGGGGGTGGGGAAGTTTAGGGGGTACGGTACCTCAAAGCACACTCTTGAGCAGTAGCGTATCCAGCTTTTTTATGCCAGGGAGGGCAAACAACGCCTGAACTGTCTTAATATGACGCCGCAAGTGCCGCGGGGGGGGGGGGGGGGGGGAGCAAGTTCCCCCTTGCCCCCCCCCCCCCCCCCCCTTGCTGGATAGGCCACTGCTCTTGAGAGCTTGCCAAAGGCTTTAGACTATCTTGGGCCGGCATCCTCTTATGGGGCCTGCTGTATGAGATAATTGGTTTTTTTCAGGGGGGAAATATATCCAGGAACTGGGAAAATATATCCAGGAACTGGGAAGATAATTATCTGCAAAAAAAATGCTTCTATGTACGTACGGTGTATCGCGAACAGTACACAGGTGCGAGATTTTTGCCTGGTGCCCGCAGGGTTTTAAACTAGCAATTTGTAAATCACTTTTAGCTGCAACTGTAGCTTTCTGTTTACTTACATCACTAGAAAAATACATCCGTGACAGATTCAAAGCCGTAGCTGATAGTAATGCAAATGTTGATGACGGTCAGTATTTCAACGATCAACTATAGCATATCTTCAACCGCTTTTATCTGCCAACTTTCTTACTTGAGCCAAGTGTAGGAATGACGTTTGTCTTCTTAATGACTGGACAAAGCGCCTTGCAACTGGAAGCTTGGATTGGCCGACAGTATCCGGGAGATGTTCCAATGATGAGCAAAGCCACTGCTCCCAGTGCTTGGAAAAGTTACGGATGTCGCCAAGGAGACTACAGAAAGAGAAAAAGTTTGACGGGGTCAGGCTTAAACGGGGAGGGTGGGGTGGAGCATGCAACGAGACGACCCGAATGAATGGGAGTGAACAGTAACAAAGAATGAAACATTTGATCTTTTTGTGTGGTATTTTAGTTATTTCATCTGTTTATGTAGTTGTTTGTTTGACTAATTTTATATGGCTGATTTCTTTATGAGTGAGTTGATTTTCAACATGGGGTGGTTAAAAAACATGACTTGACGAAATTCCCCTTGAAAAATCATCGACGGCAGATACTCTAAAAACTGTGTTTAGCAATTATACACAATCTTGCTATCAGTTTGTAAACATGTTTAGAAGCTAAACATTACGTGTCTAATTCATAAACATCAATGTTCAATGGCTAAACACTATCCGTAAACATGCTAAACAGGTTTAGGTTGGTAAACGTGTTTACAAACTCGTCAAACAATCCACAAGGGAAACTGACTAGGTAAATGTGAATACATTTTCAAAGTGAACAAAGAAACTGGCAGGAGCGGGACTCGAACCTGCTACCTCCGGAATATCGTACCGGCGCTCTACCAACTGAGCAATTTTGGAATTGGGGCGGTTCAATTCACGATACAGTGCGCCACCAAGTGGTTGCAAATCAACAGGGCCCCTATCCCGATTATTGTATAAATGTTCACCAGAACTCCCATATCAACTTGTTCTTGTGGATGTTTGAGAAACCTTCAAAACGAACAGTTGTGAACCATCTCTATGACAAATTCCTTCAGTTTGCGCATTTATCAAAACTCACGAAAAAGCTGTTCGTCTGGTGCAAAATGAGGCCGTGTCCGAATTACTTGGCTACGGCTTGAAATTACACACGAGTCTATTGGAAGTGGCTGTAGCCGCTACATAGGCCTATGTGTATAACATCCAGCCGTATTTTATAGCCAAGTAATTCGGACGCAGCCTGATATCGTCGATGCTGAGTTTTTTTTCTCGCAGCATGCACACTGCAAAAATATCTCTTTCTTGCAAACTCTTGGTGGCGCAATTTAAGCTGCCCCTAGCACTCACCCCTCAGGCATCTCCTGCATAGTAGCCGGTATCAGAATCTCCACCGTTGTCTTGTACAGGATTGAGTCGCAGATGCAGATCATGTCAATAATGACCGAGCTGTCCAATAGCGGCAACAGGTGGTCTGGCATGCCTTGCCAGAAATGCAGCAAGAAATTCTGGATCTAATCAAACAGTAAATTTCTTTAGCTTCTCTCTTTCCTTTTGGTGGTTAACAATCGTCTAGCATTTAAATGTCGTATAGAGGAATTTCACATAAGCCCCTTCTGCGCACTTCCGGGTTGAAAGCGAGAGTGTCAGTGGCAAACAAAACAACGCTTTTCAGCACATCCATTCATGCATGAATTAATCAGGCCATAAAAGGAAGCGCAGGCGCACGATCAGCATAAAGTTGTTTAATGGGACATTGAGATCCTCGTTTTCAAACTCGGAAGTGCGCAGATCGGCGCTAAACTCGTCGTTGTGGGATGTCTCTATTGGCAGGGCCGTCGCCAGCTCCGTAAATCGGGGGGGGGGGGGGGGGGGGCACATGCAGTCCAAGCTAGAGTGGGGGGGGGGGGGGGGGGCATCACAAGAACAAAATACAGCTACATATAATTTTGATGGTTTTGGTTTTGCCCATGGGGGGGGGGGGGGGGCCTCCGCCCCCCCACCCCCACCCCCCCACCCCCCTTAGCGACGGGCCTGGGTATTGGCAAAGCATTTGAACAGTTTTAGTTGAGCTTTCTGCAAGGGAAGCATGGAAAGTTAGCATACACTCCGTCTTTCTTTCCACTTTCTTTTTGCATAGCTCTTACCGTGAGTGGCTTTATAATTAAACACCCAATGAGTGAATGTCATTTTTTGTTTAATGGATAAATCATGACTATCAATCCATATAAATGATTTTTCTATTTGCAGCGCAGACAATTGCGATTTGTTCGTGAATATATTTTTGATTACTTTAAAAGATCACTGACATTTTCTTCATTTTATTCAATTACACTCTGATAGGAAAAATACTCGAAGTTTATCAACACTGTAAACAATTCCCGTATTTTTTACGGTGTAAAGCATGTAAATGTTTACTGTGAGTAACCGTAAATGGACTGCGCGTTACATTTTACGGGCAAGCCCGTAAAAGGCCTCTCATTACGTAGCAATTGCAGGACCAATCAGAAATGAGGAAATTCGTGTTCACAAAAGTCAGGTTAAATTGCAGTGTTTTGTTCAAAAATACACTTTCTTGTCACAGTAATATGTTTTATTCAAACAATTCCACAATATATTTTTGATTCTCATTACATCTCCTTTCGTATTCAAATATTGAAATTGTTCATTGGAAACCATTACTTTATTATGGTGGGATAAGCTGAATATAAAGCTAAAGCACGCCATCACTTAGTTTGTAGTAGGCTTATATCATTTCTGAATTATGTCTATGGTTTTGAGGACAACGATACTCGCCCATCCGTGACTGTAGCCTTGCGACATAGGTATTAAAAGAAAAATTGTATTTGGAATACTTACCCCTTTTTTAGGTTTCGTTTTTTAAGGTTCACCCTGTACATCACATGGACTTTTGGCCGATAACCTAATTTTATTAAGCAAGTTATTTTTGTGCTTAAGCAATTACTTATTTAATTGGCCCTGGACCCTGTGAACTTGATTACCAAGTCACGCTATTCACACTCTTTAAAGTGAAACTAAATGAAAATATAACCAGCCCTTTACCAAAGAGCTACTCTCTAAATCCCAAAGAGTGAAATTAGGGACTAGACGATTTAGAGTGAAAAATCACTCTGTTTTTAGATTGAATACTCTAACAAACAAAAACATGAACCAATTCAGTCGCCACTCGAGTGAAAATTCGATCTTTTCGATTGAATGAATTTCACTCTTAAACGTCTGGTCCCTAGTTTTAGACTGTGGGAGTGAATTTTCACTCGAATAGAGTGAATTTTCACTGTTTGGAAATAAGAGAGTACTAATGTATGGACATGTGTACGTTTTTATAGGTGACCACGCCCCTGCCGACCCCGTCCAACCCATGCCACGCTGGTCCAAAGTGACCATTTCCCAATTCCAAGTTTGTTTTTGTTGCAGAAAGGTCTTGCAATACAGCTATTGCCGCGTTTATGTAGCTCATTTTGTCTGCAATTTCCTGTACTTGTTCTGTATATACGTTCGAGGACTAGAGGAGAAATAAAATACAAAGGAAGCTTTCTTGTCCTCGGGAGCCTGTCTTTTGTTAAAATCGGTCCTCGTACGTTACATGCTTAGTATATGGGGTTGGGTTATATTAAAGAACAATAGGAAACACAAAGCATTGTCCTCGGTAGTATGGAAAAAACACGACTGTATGTATGTGTCTGCCACTAAATACACAAGGTTTATCGACATTTACCTCGTCGAAGTTGGAGTTGATGATTGTGTCTAAGATGCACTGACAGTGAGTCTTGTACATCATGAGTAGGGTCTCAACCTGGGAATCAAACAGCATAATTTAATTCAAATTATTTAAGGAATACGTTTGAGAAAGGGAACAAAAATGTTGCTTCGAGGGTACAGCTCTAATAAACTTTTCGTCTGTTTCTGATTAGGGTATGAACAGTCACAAGAAGGAAGGGGAAAGTCAATTTTAGAAACAAGGAAACTTTAGAGGGATATTTTTTGTTTAAAAATGAACACAGTGTGGTCTCCAGAAGGGGGGAGACATTGTACAAACTTTACAATTTCTTTGACCAAACAGAAATCAAATAAATTTGTTAATTTTATTGTTACCAAATGAAACATTAGAATGTTTATTGAATTCATTACTCTATACCTCTGATAATTGTCTTCTTTTTTGATCAATATTCACTGTCGTGAACACGTGAACTGTAAAAACAGTTTGTCAAAATAGGTTGATATTTTGCCCAATGTTGAGCAACAACTCAAAATCTTGGTCCATTTTTACCTGAATTAACTAACAAGGTGGTCAATTAATACCAATGTTTGGTAAATAACAGTTGCCCAATTATGTTTTACCCAACGTTTTTACAGTGTGAACGGAATCCTAACAAAATGGGTTAGAATTGCAATAGTTTACATAGATTTTCCTTTGCTGAACTCTTTCTTATGTAGGCCTACACATATTGATATCAAGTATGGTACCTTCTCTTTTGGGATGTTGTACGGTAAGATCAGCGAGGCTGCGCTTGGAAACTCGGGAAGCAAGGTACCAGTCTTTGAAGCCAGAGAGTACTTTCTTGTAAAACCTCCCTATACAGGAATGAATGGAAAATGAACAAACCCCCCCAAAATAGTTGGTTTTTTGTTTTAGTTTTTTAAAGTTGTTTTGGGTTTTTTTTTGGGGGGGGGAGGGGAGGGGGTTGAGGTGCGTGCCCCCCCCCCCCCCCCCCCTTTTCGCCTTGGTTGTGCCCTTCGATTTGGTTTGGACCCTTTGGTACGGACTCACTACTTAAAGGAAACATGATTTAGGATATATATTGCATTATTCCTGCTTAAAACAATAAAGTATTATCTTGACAATGATATTTTGTGTCCAGAGACAATTATTTCCCAGATTAAATATGAGAAAACAATTTGAAAATGTTTGTCCAAGCTACTCCGCCCCCTGAGTGGGACCCTCATTAACATAAGTGTGTGACGTAGATCGAGGCACATTACCTATTCATCACGGGTATGCATTGTGTGTACGGCGCAAATTCTTCGTCCAAAATCTAAGCAAAATATAGTGGTTTTTCGGCCATGCTGACAAGGTGTGTGGCTGCTGGGTGCAGCAAAACAACGACGAATGGAGTAAGCATTCATTTATTTCCAACTGATGCGAAATATCGGAGAATTTGGACGGCGAAAGTGAAGGTGACAAGAGCGAAGTGGTCCGGCCCAAGCAGCTTCTCAGCGTTATGTAGCGACCACTTTGAGCCGTCGTGTTTCGATACTGGTATTTTCAAATCCTTTGGGATGACCATTAAAAATATGCTCAAGTCCACTGCCATCCTAACAAAGTTCCCAGATGTGAGTAAGATTATAGGCGAAAGCAGTTAAACGGCCTATTCTCCGAGGAGCCTTCGCTAAAAGGGAGAAAATCAGGGTAAGGTTGATGTTAGTTGTTGTTGCAACTTACGAAATTGCACGTGTAGAGTCACGGGCCGGCGCGGCCGGGTCCAGACTATCGAGTCGATCCATGAATTTCGGCGCCTCGGTCTACGTCACGAACAGCGCCCTCAATTTGAGTCTCAACAAATTCCAAAAAGGGGGGGGGGGGTAAATTTTTGAGCGGCAAATAATCACACTAAAACTTCACTTGAACCAGTTTGGCTTCTAATTCACATTTAATACATATAAATGAATTTATTTATGAAATAATATGTGATCCGGCCAGTTTGAGAAGCATGTTTCCTTTAACTAATTGTTAAACCCTGATTTTGAAATATTTTTGCACAATGTGTCGTGTCATGACTTTTGAGCTCGCCTGCTTTAGTGCACGTCGTGTCATATTTTATTCTTCAAGAAATGTCCGTGGAAATCACATCATATTTTAAGATATCTGTTGTAATGTCGCGAGAGAGAAGTTAAAATATTCAGTCACAGCCGTGAACTGTGTATGTGACGACATTGTTGTGTCTATCAGATATTCTTCCTGCCTCAATCTATTGCGAGAACAAAAACAACGTTAAGAACAACGCAGTGGTTCGTGCCACGAGTTCGATATTATAGTGTCTACACTGCAAAAACTTTTCAGTGTTATGAGAGGACCACACCGATTTCTCTATTATTTTAACATATTTGGTGTTAGCGTTCACACCCACGGGTCTACGAATACACTCATAGGTGTTAAGAATGACACCAATTGTGTTGAAATAACACCAACAATTTTAACACCGGTGAAACTTCTTACTGTGGTCCTCTCATAACACCGAAAAGTGCTATTTTTAACACCCAAGCTTTTGCAGTGTAATGAAAATTCTAAACCATAATGACAAAGGCAGTCGCAAACGAAGGCGGTTTTTGTAAGCAATATCAGCAACGGTGGGTGAAAGAGCCTGAACGGGCTTTCGTGGAAATTGATTGTGTAGTAGAAGAAAGTGCAAAAAGGAGGGGGGGGGGGGAAGAATATGCTATACATACTAAGAATAATAAAAATTGGCGAACCGAGGAGTCAAAGAAATTGAAATGGTCCCCATCAAGACTGGCTGAGGTGCGAAAAAGATAAATGGGTCCTCCTTATCTGGTGCACTTTGCTATTTTGCTTCCTGGAGTAATTTATATAGTCCACCCCTCATCCCCTATCATCTCGCAAAATGAGATCTTACAAAGTCTGCACTTGAGAATTTAATAAGGGACGTGTAGGACCAGCTATTGCCGTGTCTTCGAGAGCCTCAGTCAACACATAAATACAGGCGCTGGCCGTTAGCGAAGGAGACAGCCCTAAATGGCTACAATTGCTCAGGTACATGTAAAACACGATATTGCTTACGCTGTGCATATTTGAGCTACAACAATATCGGAAACTAGCACTCGTAGCCTGCCAAATTAATTTCTTGCAGTGTCTTGGGGGAGAGAGCGTGGTTTACAATAACGGGTTTATGTGCGTCGTCGAAATCTTGGCAAACACCAACCGCCCCATCAAGAAAAAAAAAGACTAATATTTTCCAATAAAGAAATGAGCGATAGACCGTTTTGCCACAACTCGAGACGCTTGATTAAATTGTCTAGCCGGCCACACAGGAATTTTCCGTCATTTTCACGCTTGTTTTGTGTAAAATCCACTTCTGGCCCGGTCCTGTCCCAGTCTGATTTATACCCTTCTCCCTGACGAAGCAACTATGGCTCATGGAGTCACAAGAGCCCCAAGTTGTCAGTTTGCTCTTTTCTTGTGAGAAATGTTCGCGCGACGAGTGTTTGGCAATTACATGTGCAATTTAATTAAGTTAACGGTGTGTTCGTTAATTAAGCACAATGCCTTCTTGAACTTCGGCGCATTCCACAACTTCTTTCCCCTCGTGTGCATCCGTTGACTCGAATGAACTGCTGTTATAACGCAGCTCATGGTACTTTTTATTGACGTACATTTTTCCTTCGTGATTTCAAGTTACTCGCACTTTTAAAAGAACGTAACTCGTGGGACGTCCTTATCAAGGAAACAACTTATGTCCAAATTTGCTACGTTATTATTTCTCATTGGTTTGGATGCGATGGCTAGGTGTTTTTGGAAACATCATAGATTGAACTCGAATTCTAATAGATATGGCTATCCTCTTTTAGTCTGTGAACCGTTGGAGATGCTTTGGTCATTTCAAGATTTAGTATGTGCTACCACGAAACGTGAAATATTTCCAGACAATCTCTTCAGTTTATAACTTCAGCCTGATACCTTTACTCGAAGCCTTCCACGAGCAGAACCGAACCAATTTCGGACTCAATTTAACTCAACAGATTGCTCGATTCCTTTTTAATACAAATCAAGAGTACGAGTTCATACCCCAAAGTACAAAACCGTGGTACATTATTACCTAAACTGCAATTGAGCAGCCGAACGTCTGCTAATAAGTAAGCTGACTCAAAGAGAGAATTACTGAATGGTTAGATTGTCCCAAACATACTGGAGTATGTGCAAGAGAGTGGGATCCCAGATAATGCTTGCAGTTCGGTTTAAGTCTGACTAAGTGGTGATGGTGATCCGTGGATAGACTGGACAGATCCTTGAAAGCAAAGCGGAATTGTAGTCAAGTCAATCACAAGTCGATCTCAAGTAAAACAAAAAATAGTCGATCACAAGTCAGCTCACAAACTACAGGGAATGAACAGTGATAAAGGAATGTTTTTTGTCACAGTCATTTGGATAGCTCGTGACTTGGCCTCAGACCAGACTTGCTATGTGACGTGTGACTGACTTGTGATGACTTGTGATCAGCGGCGGCAATTTCTCGTCAAAGTGGGGTGTGGGCGGGGGGGGGGGGGGGGGGGGGGGGCACACAACCAACAATAATTGTTAAGCATTATGTACTCGGTGTCTCTTGTGTACCCTGGGTAAATTTTGAAAATGTGTGCTGATCTTTGTGTATTCTGGTGCATTCTGCATGGTCCATGTAAATGCCAATGACCCGTATGTATATGACAAGGGGGGAATTATTGGGGGGGGGGGGACCACTGTCTTAGCCGTCCCCTCCCCAAAAATATTGGGGGACACGTCCACCCGTCCCCCCGGGATCGCCGCTCAAATACAGTCACAGCCAGTGAAGGGCCATGAAGATCGGAGTAATATGGATTGTGAGTTTCCACAACGAAGCAAGATTAGCAGTGCCACTTCGAAGGAGTTGAAGACAGCCAATGCAATTTTTCAGCAGTTTTAAACGAAACCACCCCTCCCCCCCCCCCCCCCCCCCCCAAGCCAAGAAGTAAAAGGACGAGAACAAAACCTAGCCGTAATAATAATATGACTTCACAGACTCGTTGCTCTATTACTTTGTGACTGAACTAATTTTGATACGTCGGAGACATCATTAGTGCATGGATGATGCTATGAGATTCACATTTAATGCCACTGAGTATTTGGCGTTGGGTGAAGAGTCTGATGTAGCCGACACGATCCGAATGTTGCGGTTTAAATCAGGTGCACGTTATTTGCCAGTGTTTGCATTCGTGATCTTGCTGTCGGTAAAAGACGCCTTCAGCATTTTTGTTTGGAGGGGGGGGGGGGGGTATGGAAGTAAAAGCCACTCTAGGTAAAAGGCTACAACAGAGGCTGTGGGGTTTGGGCACATTTAGGTTGCCAGCCTTGCGGTTTTCCTGGGTCAGATCTAAATAGAGGATAAACCTTTAATAGACACCAAAGAACATTTCCCAATTTTCAGACTCATAGACCCAGACGGGGTAACTTCCACCCTTGGTGAGACCAACCCACCTCTCCCTTGAATAGAGTATAAAAGCGTTGCCTAAAATTGAGCAAAGTAGCGAACCTAAGTTTATCGTACATTGTTCTGCGTCATGATCTACACAATTGGTAGTATGCAAAGTAGTTAAAATGGTGGAATACCCATCCGCCTCCCCAATCCATCACCCGAACCACCAGACCCAATTAAGTGAATCATGGGCTCCACAAAGCTAGAGCTGGGATAGGTTGTGTTGGGGTAGACAGATTAATGTCCATGCATCCATCAGGTCTGATTACACTCCTGCTACGGTGAACTTCAGCCTGCAGTTACGCAGAAGCTATATAGTATATCCCGAATATTATGCAAGTCATTCTGCAGCTATGCTGCCGACAATGGAAGACTACTATAATATGTGACCCAACCCCACAAATTGAGTCTCAAGTTGCCAGATCTCTTTTTGACTTACAGCCCCTTAAACATGACTTAGGCCTATATCAGTGGGAGGTGTCAAGGTTTTCACCCACACAATGTCCATATTCATCAAGGATGTCCACTGATTGATATATCAAAATGAAGAGCAAATTATGCTCCTTCCAGTGCAAGCACAAACAAACAAACAAACAAGTAAACAAAATTACTTTAAGACTCATTTCGTAGAATCCGGTCACAATTAGCAGTTATAGTTGTTGCACTATTCAGGGTGCTACCATGAGACTCAAACAACATATACCAATGCATGGGTAATTTTGTTAAAAGAAAAGTGATACCAAGATCTCCAGATTCGGTCCAGTATAGTTTTTGTTCTATAGAACCTATTTGGTCATTTGGTCCCAAGGTATAACAATTAAGTATGCTATCATCATGCTCTTTTCTGCATGGAACAAATGGCCAAGTGACCCGACTTTGCTTCACAAAATAGACCCTGGAGCAAAAACTACTGGACCGAATTATCACTTTTCTTCTAAAAAGATTGTACATCCATCGGTACAGGTGGTTTGATTCTAAATGTAGTGGAAGTATGCCGTTCTGTTTTTGTTTGCACCCCCCCCCCCCCCCCCCCCCGTATAGTTATATTATAACGCTGCGCCACTATAGGCCTGAACGTATTATTCTGAATATCATTGTTTCTGAGAATCGGTCGAATCAAATTGACCGGTAGAGTCTGCTTACTGGTTAGATTATGCCATTCGTTCTTTTCAAAGTCTATAAATGAAAAGTATTTTCTTGTGAAATACACGTACGGGAGACACTGTAGAAATCGTTACCCAGAATGGTTACTTCAGTCATGACGGTTACAGAAAAATACTTACCTAAATTCTATTAACTCGACTAAATACTACTAGTAATACAATTGATAACAAATAGAAGAAGTTTGCAATTTACATATATCTCTCAAATCAGACCATGTTACCCTGTTTTGCCCTTTGTCGTATTTTGTAAGCCACTGCAAGACCATCCCTTGATTCTAAACTATAACCTTCATGACTTGCACTTGATTAAAACTCGATGAACAGTGACAAAGAAATGCATGGTAGATTGGGGCTAACAGAAGGGATTGATGTTTGAATGTTGTTTCCTTCCTACAGCGAAATGCGGATCCGATAAACGTCTAGTATATTACCCTGTTCATGGGTCCATATTACCTAGTTCATGGGTCCATATTTAGCGTTGTATTATTACCCTGTTCATGTGTCCATATTTAGCGTTGTATATTGCCCTGTTCATGGGTCCATATTTAGCGTTGTATATTGCCCTGTTCATGGGTCCATAATTTCTTTTAGCGTTGAGGCTCATATACTTTGCTTCCTTGGAACCCACGCCTTACACAGAGTCTGCCGTTTCTGCCTCCGGTACACCACAAGCAATGTTTGGTCATTCATTGACTAGCCCTAATGGTCGCTGCATTTCCAAGTCAATTTAGCAGCTTAATTTAGCAATTGATACCGGCCACAGATGGACGGGGCCCCACCATTTATTCACAAGTGGCCATCAGCGCGGGCCCTGGGCCGTGTTTGTACGCTGCAGCCTAATGTCTTTTAGAGAGCGCTAATTATTGGCGGGGAAAATTTGACGCACGAATTTCCCTCGTGTTGGCGTGGCGGCCGGGGCGCGCGGCGCGGGCGACGTTACGGATTATCTGCTCTGGGTTCTCGCGCAAGAAAACTTAGCTGTCTATCACCGCCGCATTTCTGTTCCCTTCACTTACTGGAATAAGCACACTCTATTTGTCCGCTAATTCGATTGAGCTGGTTTAATTCTAGAAAGTTCAAAGACTTCGTTCGATAACGTTTGTAGACGTCGATTATCCCGAATGATGTCAAGACGCGAAAAGGGAAGTGCACTACACTTGCCCAATAGAAAATCAATAGGGAACTGATGTCCGTTTTGGTAGATTAATCATTGTGAGGAAAAGTGGATATGACGGGGATAATTCTGAAGACTTGAACTTCGTCTTCCGTTGCCTATTGTAGCTCTGCCGTGAAACGATCCCCAAAAAGTAATCCTAAATGTTGGCCCATAAACATTCAGCATTTCGTTCGGTGAATGTCATCCTTTCCTTGGTCACACTGAACGTACAACTTCCAATACACGAACTCTAGCATGTAATAATTGTTAAGCTAAGAAACGTGTATAAAACAAGCTACGCAGAGTCAACGCAGCTTCGTATTCAAGTGACGTGAGGACGGCCATACAGGTTGAATTGTGCATGCAGTGAACAGGCCTTATGGAGGAATTCATGCGCCATCTAAGGATGGTTAAAGATTGTATATGTAGGAATAGCGGAGTTACAGTCGGTAGATGAACGTGACGCACCAATAAATGGAAGACGTCAAAGGTTCGTCTCTCCCCCCAAAATAGAAATGTTGCTGTAAATTTGCAAAGAGATTCATGTGTATCTTGCCGTTTTAACGGAATAAGGATTTATGGGATAAAGAAACCCGAAAACGGGTTAAATCTTAGTATTTTTGTTCTCGTGCTTGGAGTGCAGTCATGTGGCTGAGCGTTAACTTGACAGCTAGAGTTCATATACATGTAGAGCTGTAAACATAGCCCGGTTTGGTCCGGTTCATTTCGCCTTTTAAGGCGTGGGCCTGCTTCATAAATGCAATACCAGAGATTTGGCAGGTAACTTGCCACGCCATAGTCAGCATTACATGTATAAATGCGGTTTGTTGCTGTTGATAACGTCATCTGTGTCTCGAAACATGTTTTTCACTGTGCGCTTGGTATTTAGCTTTATGGCAACTTTTATGGTAACAGCAAACAAACAAATTACACCATTCTGGACTGCTCATCATTGTCCACAAAGGGCAGTTAATGTTTAACTTAATAAAAATTAAATTTTGCAACTATACCAATGGCATTCAAATTTGTTTTATCTATACTACAAGATCAAATGCCAACTGTGCTAGTTTGGCGCAATCTTTTCTTTAACTACAGAAAATTCATTTTGCAAATATGCCATTCTTACAAAGGACCAGTCGGAAGTCGCATTCCTCCCTTTTTGAGCTGCAGGCAAAAATCCATTCGCGGTCGAAATTTTCGATGTTCGTTTTATTGCTTAAAATGCTAGTTTATGTAAAATAAAATCATACTTTGTGTCATTTTTTTAGTACAATAAAATTTGTGTTTAGTTTTCTATATTTTTCTATTTTTTCTATTCGTGTATATCTCCATTTTTTTTTAATGCAATCATAACTTGGTATCAATTTAAAGCTGACCGACATTTCCACAAATACACCAATAAGAAACACTTTTAGGAGATACGAAGGCTAACCCCTAATCGTGAGCCGTTCAGCGGTGCGGAAATGAAGGACAAACTTTATCGCTTGATTTCTACAAGAGTGCTGGATTATCTAATACAACTAAAATTATCATATCTTTTTTAATACTGCTCCGATTTTAATAATTCTTTAATCATTTTAAAGCTGATGATGTGTTCTTTCCAATGGTATATACATCTATAAATTATAATTTTTTGCTATGAGAGACTGCTCTCTATTGAGAGCGCCACAAATATGCCAGTGCATTCAAATCCTTAAAGATTTGTTTTCGTGATGTTTCGGCATCTTAGAAATTAGAACTTGGCTTTGTGGATTGGGCTAAGGCGCCTGTCATTCCAGTTAAGCAAGTGCCTGACACATTAAAATGCCATTTAATTCATTGTTGTACACCCATATTGGGAACAGTTTAACAATAAAGTTAGCGTTGGCAAGTGGTCGAAACAGATGCATACAATAATATTAATACATTTAGTTCGTTGTTGCACTCATATCATAAATTGTTTAACAATGAAGTTAGCTTTGGCGAGTAGGCCTACCTGGTCGAAACACAGATTCATAAAAATTAGACACACTAACACATTTTGTTCATTGATGCACCCATATCAGAATTTGTTTAACAATGAAGTTAGTTTTGGCGAGTACCGGTTACCTGGTCGAAACACAGATGCATAAAGTATAAACATATTAACACACTTATTTCATTGTTGTACCCGTATCAGAAATTGGTTAACAATGACGTTAGTTTTAGCGAGTGCCTGGTGGAAACACGGATGCATAAAAATAGACATATTAACACATTTAATTCATTGTTATACATCCATATTGGAAACTGTTTAACAATGAAGCACGCTACGATTGACATTCCTGTCTCAGTAGATTGAATGCTGTCAGTCTTTGGACTCGATGTTTATGTGTGAGTGAGAGAGGGAGATCGAAGTGCAGGTAACGAAGCACCGTCAGTGCACTATGAATACTGATGGAAGCGCCGATTGGTTCGGGGCCGGATGACAGAGAGGTCTTATCTGTCCCTGCGTGACGATTGTAGTCTATTCGGGTCCCACAACACAGCCTGGCTCACAATATTGACTCTTTCCGGCTAGAGTTGGTTTGGGTTAGGTCGATAAATAACGGCATATGAATGGAAACTGGCGTTCGGCACACAAATCGGCGACCACTCGGGTCAGATTAGTTCAATTCCTGAAGTTCCTGATTACATAGGTAAATCGAGATTGATAGCCTACATTCGAAAACCTTCAACTGAAGATTTTCTGTGCAGAATCCAGGTATATAATTGCAATGCTTACTGCTGTCTGTTTAACTTCCCTCGTTTTACTATAACACAAATTTACGACTGTCTTCTGTAATATCTTCCACACCTGATGTTTTCTTTATCAGAATTAATTAATTAATTCATTCATTCATTCATTACGGCCATATAAATAGACAACAATCGGCCATTAAATAGACAACAATAAACTATTGAATCCTAACTGCTTAAATTCAGTGGCAAAATGTTAACGTAAAAGCCGAATAAAGATAATATTTTCAGTATTCTTAAAATTGAATTCGTAATACCAAAGCATTTGTTTTTCATATTTAGCAAATCAAAATCAGACTTACTTAAATTAGTCATCCTGTAATGGCACCTTCTTCAATGGCATTTTCATTAATAACTTTTTGCCTAAGTAAAACAATATATTAACAGACAAATAACCACCATTTACATAAACTGAACAAAGGCATGTTGTCGTACTTCTAAACGCTGGCTATGAATATCGTCAGAAATCATTAGTTTACTTAGGCAATCCGAGAATAGTCAATGTTATCGGCAGTGAAGTCACGTCGGCCACCTCTTGACACGCTTTGCAACCAGACAATCAACGACTGTTCCTTGCAGGTATTTATTAGCCTCTGTCGTGGATCCAGAAAAACCGATATATGAGAGCTAGCTTCGCGGGAAAATGTTCAATATGGCGGGTTGACACACGACGTAATAAATAAACTGGACTCGCAATGCGTCTACACACAGCTGTGACTACTGAAGCCAGCAGCCGCCATATTACCGTGCCCATGGTACACAGTGATTGACGTGTACAAATGAGAACGAGGATGAAACAAAGATGTAAGTTGTTTACGGCACGGTAAGATGGCGGACGCCTGTTTCAACTCCAGGGACGTATTGCGAGTCCAGGTTATTTATATACGTCTGTGTATTGACACAGTCGAATGTGTCAATCTGCCATACTGACAATTTTCCACGAAGAAAATCTTCTTTCTTAGTTTTGTCTGGATCCACTAGAGAGACTAAAGGCCAGTTCACACTTCACGCGAAGCTAATTTCGTGACTTTATCGATTGTTGTTTCGTTGTGTACAGAGCTTAAGACACTGGAATTAACATGTTGCATTTTCGTTACACACTTTCGCTCTGTCCCTTAATTAAAGGCTCACGTTTACCATGTGGTAAACAGACTTGACAAGAAAGGGAAACATAATAAGGAACCAACAATACGAACATCAAAAATCCTCCATGTTTTTGGTTCACTATCTTGTTGTGACGTGCCAAAGTGGATAGTCAAGGTATTGAATGCATCATCCATTTTAAAGGTCTGTTAAGTTCGGCTCTTGTTAGCCACATTTTCCTGAGCTAAAAGTAACTTCCAACCGGAAACTTTTTAGGTGTTTTTGAACTGATGAACTTCAATGGTTGCAAGCTGTCAAAAATTCCGGATATCCCCAGTTCTTAGACATGTTTACGTGTTCAACTATGCAGCGGAAGCAGGCTAAACCGAGGGCCAATTTTATGAAGCAGCTAAGCGCAAAATAATGCTAAGCATGAAAAGTCTTCCTTGGTAGAAACAGGATTACCAACCGAATTTTCATGTCACTTACATTCTGCTGAAAATCACGTGGAGTTTTGGCTGGTAACGGTTTTGACTAAGCCAGAGTTTTTGTGCTAAGCAGATTTTTGTGCTTAGCAGCTCCGTGAAATTTGCCCATGGTTAGTAACATTATTTTTCTCCAAATTCTGAACAACCTGTTACTTGTCAAAAATAGAGAACAGTATCAAACATAACACATCTTGTCTGCCGCAACGGTAAGGGGGGCAATTTTCTTTACGATACCTCGCATAGGAGAAAAACAAAATAATTTACAAGATGGAAGTGACGCACACTCTAAAAAATGTTGGTCGAAATGGGTTGATGTGTTGCCCAGTGTTTGGCAACATATCAACAACCGAAAATCTTGGGCAAATTCTTCCCAATAATTGGTCCATTTTTACCTGAATTAACCAACAATGCGGTAAATTAATACCAATGTTGGGTAAATAGCAGTTGCCCAATTATGTTTTACCCAACGTTTTTACAGTGTACAGCAACAGTCGTCGGGTGCGGGGTACAGTTCCGCGTCCAAAAAAGTGCAAAAGTACTGTTTGTATTTTGAAACTGTCAATCACATCCGGCCTTGCCGGCTTTGTTGCGCCGTGTTTACCGTTTGTGACATTGTCAAAAAAAATTGGCGGCAAAGTCAACATACTTTAGTACGCATGGGTAAATTTGAGGAGAAGGGTTGGTCCCGGCAGCCGAGCCACTTGATAATTTATAAACGGAGCCCTTGTGGTGCGCGCCCTGATTGTGGAGGGGAAATGGGGTTGCGAAATATAATAACTCGCAATTATACGCCGCTAATGGCCCGTGAACATTGGGGGAAATGCACATCAAGTTTTTAACTTGGTTAAAAGCATGAATGTGCGCGGGAAACTAAAGAGTTTGGCGGTGTCATATTTATCAGTAGACTAAGTGATTGACATACAGTCAGGATGTACTTTAGTTTGTTTTTCCACCAGAGCTCAAAATCCTCGACGGGTGAACACAGAGACGCGACTTTATGAGGAAAATCAAAAGTAATATTTTGTAGGCCTATAGTATTGAGCAGATCATATGAACTGTATCAGTTGCATGTCACTTGGTTGTGTATTTACATGTATTAAGCAGACGGAATTGTAACCATCAACCTGAGGTAGTGTTCTGCCTCGACTCATAAACGTTTTGGGATTAAATTGCAATTTTTCGTATGGAAGTCGTGCATTACAAGGCCAAAATCCACTCTAGGTAAAGGTTGCTGTACAGGGATGGTAGAGTTTCTACTTTCTACCCATGCAACCAAAATTATTTTTCTGAGCCCAGATTTAAATAGCACATCATCGTCTGCAGAAGCCAATTTTCATACACACTGTCAGACCAATTCAAACAAAAATTGCGCGAGAAACAGACGCACTCTTTCCGAGTGTTATGCTTCCAGAATGGCACATCAATGCGTAAAGTTGCAAACTTTATGATAATCCGTTTAGATTTTGCAGTATACCTATTCAAAAGACAGGTACAATTTCAATTCAAATGGAGCTGACGTTTCAGTGAAAACTGGAACAACATTTCGGATTTGGCATAGTGAATGTTTGATACAAAGGCTTCGATTGCGGCACTACACTTAATGTGCCAATGGGCTAATATATCACCCTAGCATCCCTTTTTGGAGTTAAACTTCAGAATATAGAAAAAAGGGGGTTGCCGGTTTAAAAAATGACAAAATGAGAAAATCGACATCTCAAAAATGGTCGCTTCTACTAACTCAGAATACCACGGAGCGACCTTGCGTCACATTTTGTTTGACGTCGATGTTTTGACAAGCGGCGATGTCTTGCTTTCGTGAAGCTATAGCTAGACAGGGACAGCAGCTACCGGGGAAAGTGTAGCTATGAAGAGGACAGACTCCGGCGAGGGAGCTAGCCGTGTCTCAACTCACTCGGTCCCTGGCAACAGCACCGAGCAACAGCCACGCGTCGGGATGGCACGGGCCGCAGGAAGGCTTATAACGGACCGGGGTTTGACACCCCCAACCCAGCGCACTGGCTGGATACGGGATTCCCGGATACCGCGGAAGAGTTGAGATGGACTTGATGAAATCTGGGCAACTTGGACCACTTCATCGAAACTGATACATGGTTTGGGTTGTCCATGCAGGGAGGTGTTTGGGCTGCCGTGTTGAGCAGCAGTACCCAGTAACCCACGATGGAACAAGCAAATGAAACTACGAGTTGCCAGACGCGGCGTACACATACATCAAGGCCTCATGGCTATTCGGGCTATGTACGTTATTGGTATGGTCCAACCTTGCTTGCATAGTTACCGCATTAGTGGAAAACATCCATATTTGTTTATGGAAGTTCGCCCCGAACAAGGTTAAAGCCAGTCAATGTACGGAGCTAAATAAAATAATGATTAAATAATGAATATTGCTCTTGAAGCAAGAAAGATGAAGGAAAATATGCACCAGGAAAAGAATACCAAAGCGATTCAGAACGAGGGAAAAAGCTATTGGCATAGTTTTTGTTCTATGGGTACAGCAGAGTATATAGATGGGACCAGGCGGAAAGTCAGGTTTCACGCTCAAACACACTAACTGCAGGAACCAAGCTGGACAAGCCGGTGGAACATTTACCATGAAAATATCTGTAGAGCAGATTTGAGAGCATCAACAGACAATTAATTATGGCATAGACGTAGCTTTGACAGACAACTATCTCCTCCCAAAGCGAGCTACATAGACGTAAGAGGTGAAGTCTGCTTTTTATGAGGACATATCTAACATAGACCTAGATAATAGTTTACAGTCGGGGAGTGTGCGATGACCCAGTTGCTCTATACCATCGAGCCTATACAGTGAGAACTGTACAGACGCACATATTTCTTCATTTTTTTGTGTATTCCTCAAAATTAAGATCGATCGCGGAATAATAAAATCTTTGATTAAAATTACAGTTTCAAAGTGAACAAAGAAACTGGCAGGAGCGGGATTCGAACCTGCGACTTCCGGGAATACCGTACCGGCGCTCTACCAACTGAGCTATCTTGCCCTATGTTGGTGGTCTCCCAAATTGTCAGTATCTGTAAAATTACAGTTATTAGATCGACAGTTGCGGCTATGACAATATGCCATCAAAGACTTTGAATATGCATAGACTTCAAGTGGACTACATTTCACAAAACATGGAAGAATGTTGACATTTTGTACATCTAAGTAATGTTTCACGGTCTGGCCGTAAACAGACATAGCGATGGTAAAAAGTATCTACAGATCGACTATTCAATGTAAACAGTATGATGCTGCAGTTATGATATTAACAGTTTCAACAACCTGTTCGATTTGCTTCAACTGTGCTCTTTAACAAAATACGATATGACGTTTATAACTGCCGCTCAGTTTATAGCTTGTATTCAAATACCGTAGTGTTTTATTTAAAACAATCATCATGTATTTATTATCATCAAAATATTCTATTTTCATGCTAATGGTATTATAGTACCTGGTAAAAACAGCTATGAGCTTATCTAATAAGTATATGAAATAGATATAAAGCAATTGATCAATACTTTCATTGTATCCTTTCCCGATTCAAACTGCATTTTTCATTTGAACGTTTACAGTTTGTGCATGAAGTTTAAATTTATATAGGCTTGTACACTGCATTATCTTACCATAATTTGGATAATCTTATAATGAATATACCGGAAACTCATTGTTTGTATTGAAGATATTGTACTCTTCTATTTTGTGCATGGGTGACTTTTGAACCGGGCCAAGAGGAAAGATAGTCTTATGCTAATCATGACATGTATCTGAATGTGCGACGCTTTTGTTTACATTGAAATCACCCAATAAAAGGCTAAAATAATAATTTATAATAATTTGGGAGGCTAATCATCCTTACTCGCAGCTGGGATGCTGAATTGCGAAGGACGCGGCTACAACGTGGTCGAGTCGCTGGCACGTAAAGGCGCCTCTGGCAGCCGGCCACATCGACCCATATATGACCACGGAGCACATCACAGCCAGAGATCGAAAGTGTTTGATTTTTCCGGAGGGAGGAAAGCCGGAGGACCCGGAGAAAAACCCTCGTGGCGCAGGAGAGAACCAACGCACAACTCTACTCACATATGGTCCGAGCCGGGAATGGAATCCGGGCCACATTGGGGAGAGGTGAGCGCTATTTACGCACAAGCCACCTAGGTAAAGGGTTACGATCAGAGGTGGTAGGGTTGACGACATTTTGAATTGCCAACCATACCACCCGTACGGTTTTCCTGGGCCCAGATCTAAATAGAGAAATGATCCTAATTTTCAGACCTATATAGACCCAGGCGGGGTAACTCCCAGCCGTCGGTGAGACCAACTCACCTCCGAGCTCCCCGGCACGCTGAATAAACATCATGTGACTCGTCACATTACAATAACTACATTCAACAAGCAAGTGATTCCCAGGGTATATTATATTTTATGGAGCTGCATGTCGGTTCGGTAACCGAGCAACAAGTACCACAAATACCTTGATGGTCAGAACATCAATGTATACTTTTCTTTCAAGATTATACATTTTCTGGGACGTACTCGACGGAACGCAGCTTTTGGGACGTCATTACGCGATAAAGGAAACATTTTTTGTCGGTTCTGTTCTTCAGCAATAAATAGCATGACTGTGTCCGAAGCAAAGTCTACGGGGAAAAAACTTCCACACTGTTAAAACGCTGTTTAAACTTTTTAAACAACCCGGGTTGTTCATGTGCCCTGCTTAAACAACCAATAAAGTTGTTTAAGCAGGGCACATGAACAACCTGGTTGTTTAACTTGTTTAAAACAACTTTTTAAACAGCGTTTTAACAGTGCAGATGCGCCGATTTCAATCGTCTCAGATGTCAGTGGAATATGTATTTTTCGCAATATGTGTGAATGATAACTGCAATGTTTCAACGTACGGATATATTATCCGCATTTAAGACTTCAAAATGTCACTTGGGATATGTAATTTGTAATCTGCGGTGTGTATTTTCTGTCTGGGTTTTCTCAAAACGCACTCGTACAGAGATAGAAACAAAGAGAAATTGTTTTAATGGGCGATGTTTCTGGGTAACTCTTAGTTCATCATGCACCAGATGTATTAAGCCTTGGACCTGGAGCACCTTTTGGCTTATGGTAACTACGATTTCGTCTACAATCTTGGACAAAACTCGTTGGGACACCCCCTCCCCATCCAATGTTGGCTCGGTGTGGTCAAAAGTCCACGACTGATGAAACTCGTGCACAGAAAAACATGTTTTTGGCGCCACATCAGCTAACAAATGACGTCAACATTGAGCGGGGAACGGGGGTGGTGGTCCATTGTTAAGGGGTCCCAAGAGGTTTATCCAAGATCATGGGGATGGAAACAGTATTTGTTTAAAATTGGTAAACCATTTTCTTAAATGTTCATTAATTGGCGGCTTGATTGTCTTCAACGGCCGGGTCGGTAGGAACAGCGTCATAATTGAGACAACACAATGTTAACAAATGAAACTGTGTGATGATTATGGTTATAATCAACAATGAATATAACATTTATCAAGTTTTATTAACAACAATGATCATTAGTTGACACTCACCTCATTATTCAGTCTTGCGCCAGAAAACCTATGCAATACAACCAACAAATAGACGAATACACGTCAACATCATCTTTTTATAAACGTGTGTTGAACTTCAATTATGAAAATGATGTTATATGATTAGAAAAAACAATTGTCATAAGCCAGTAGGCTATTGGGTCAGGGATGGGTATGTAATCTCCAATAAATGTTGTTTGTATTTCAAGAGGTAAGTATAAAGTTTACCTATTGTTAGCATCCCCATAGTACTTGGTTGATAACAATAAAACCAATTAAACAAATGCAATAAGGGTGACGTCATTGCACAACTAGCGCGTCAATATTGTTATTGGTTGTGCGCTTTCCGTCCCCACCCCAACCTTGACAAGAAATCGCCGCCGCTGCTGCCATAACACCAGAATACATACCTTTTGATTCATAAACTCTAAAGGTATACTGGGCAAAAATCAATGGATGATCAATGTCTCTAAGTATTATTATGTTTAAGGACATTTTAATGCAAGCTTCTACTTCTTAGAATATGCACACATGTCTGTGCCCGCAATTGTACATTTCTATGTTTCTTTCCTTTTCTTTATTTGAGCATTCAGTATAATTATTATCAAGGGCAATTAGATCTTCTCGGTGTTCCCTATTTATATGCCCAGTATTTAGTGGCGGAGCTGTAGGATTTTTTGGATTAAAGTTAACCCGAAAACTTCTAGCTCCGGAAAATCACTTTGAAAAGCTCGGTGGAGGTGGCTGGGTGGGTTGGGATCGGGATTGGGTGGATCTTGTTAGGCCTCTACTAACTTTGGCCGCGCCATTTACAAATGTATTGGTGTATTACTCATGTATGGCCAATACATGTCGCTGCTGGAAAAAAATGACACATCTTGCCTCAACCCCCCTTCCAAGGCCCCACTCTTGAGTGAGCCACTACCAGTAGCCTATTCTTATTTTCATTGTTAACACATTAGCATAACTGTCATCTTTAAATCACGTTCCCTCAAAATGTACATTTGAGCCAAAATTATAACGGTCCGAGAACGCTCAACTTAGAGGCGCTGCCCCGACAACCGGAAATTTACCAAGAATGAACTGAGTATCCCCAATGTGATATAATACTCCTATTTGTCTGACGGACTTGACGGTCCTTGGAACAAGGGAAACGAAATGTGTAGACTGTTCTCCATTTTCTGTTCAATATCGATCTAAAAACAGACACAATATGCCACGCCCGTGCCCTGCCCCGAGACTGGGGGTTTGTCAACTCAAACACCAAAGTGGAACTTTTTGCATATGCGCAACATTGTGAACATATGCATTAATACGTACCACGAAGTGCTTAAGTGTCGGACGCTGTGATTGCTTGATTGAACAAAAAGCTTGCGTTTACAACTGAAAAGCGAGTTATTTTTGTGAATAATTTTGGGGGTCGTGTGGTCCAGCGCGGGGGGGGGGGGGGGGGGGGGGGGGGGGTCTTTCGAACCCACCGAACCCCCCCCCCCCCCCCCCCGAATAGGATGAATAGTGATGGGACCAATCCTCTCACTTACCATCAACTCTTTCGGTTTGATAAAGAAAATGTGGAGTAGCTGCACAGACTTTTCTGCCAGAAAATTATGAGATTCGTTTTGGACGTTTGTTACCAATTCAACGCATGGAAACAACTTTTCGGTACTTAGCGGATCCGAGTTTTCACAGGACTAGGGTTTGAACCTGCAACCTCCGGTTTATCGTATCAGTGCTCTACCAACTCATCCCAGCTTGTGGTTTGTGCGGTAATATATTTTTGGGTACTATTTTATTACTATTTTTGTATATATAATTGCTTTTATTGTAGCCCGATTCAATTTAGTAAACCCGTTGTCATGTTGCAGCTATAGGCCTACAGTTTGTTGCCATGTGTTATTATAGTTGTCTTGAATAAAGCCAAATTGAGTTTTAGTTAGAGGCCATTGTACTCCTTTCGGACTAGTTGATCCATATGTGGTATTATACAACACCTGAATAAATCCCAGCCATCCGATTGGTGGATCGTCGATCACGTGCATTGAATTATTCGTCCCATCGCACGACGCGAACCCGCACCGCCAAAAACGCTCTATCACATGGTTCTATCAAACGGTAACGCGTTTGATAGAACTTCCCCGCCGCTACAACACGGCTGTCATTGGACTGGTTTCCGGTCCCTCCGTTGTCCTTCGGACTTCAAATGTATATTATATACATACGGGGACCGGGAACCAGTCTAGGCTGTCATTCACACAAAATGGCGGACGGTGTTTCCGAACCGCGGTTTGTTTTCCTAACAGACGACGACAAATTTGAACTTGTAGGCGATGCTGACGCTGCTAACACAAAGAGACAAATGAAATATGCAGTCAAACGATTAGAGGAATTTGCAAGACACGCAGGAACAACAATTAAAGCTTTAACTGATTCGGAACTGGACCACTTTTTGTCGCGGTTTTATGCGGGACTGAGAAGGTAAACGGCACGTTGTACACCAATAAATCCATGCATACAATCTGTCGGATTTATTCAGGCGTTGTATAAAACAAATAATGAATGTTTCACATTCGTGCAATGGTAAGAATAATTTCATTCGGTGACAGATGGAATGTCCCATTCCACTCGGCTTCGCCTCGTGGAATGGAACATTCAATCTGTCACCGAATGAAATTATTCTTACCATCACACTTATAAACATTCATTATTTGTATACTAGCACTTTATATTCAAACTATTTGCAAACCTTTAGAAACTCGCACGATTTTCTGATGATCTGGATAAAATTCACAAGCTAACCGATGGTAAGTATAGGTTTTCCCGGCCAATTTCCGAATTTTCCTGATCATTTTCGTTGGTCATTCAAATTCGCGTGGTTTTTACACATCTAATCAAATTAAGGTCCCTATTTTACTGTTTGGGCATTCAATTTCAATTTTTAAGCATCCAAGATTTTGTTCCTAATGTTCGTTTTCGTTTAGGGGCATTCTATTTCGTTTTTGTGCATGCAGGACTTCATTTGTTGCATTCTTAGATTGAATTTTGTAATATCTTTTTGACGGTTAAAGCATTCAAATTAGCGAGCGTCGATGTGCATATGACGTATGACCATGCTTTTGTTCTTCTTATTCGTTTATGGGCAATCATTTCCATCTAATGGTCATATAAAATTAGTAAGATTTTTTAATATTTATTTGTTTGATATATATTTTCTTATTGTCTTCTAAGTTGTTTGTATAAAAACAAGTAATTTGTAAAATGTAACATTTATAATGTAACATCTGAACTGATATGAGTGATGGATGACGTAACTAATTTTCTTTTCCACTGTTGATCTGTGTTTGTTTGTTTGTTTGTTTTAAAGTTTCAAGTTGACCAAAAGATAGGGGCATCTGTATGTTAACAGGTTTAGGAATCATTTCACTTTTTTACTTTATTTACTGTTCTTTTTCGTTCTGATTCATCCATCAATCTCTTCATGTGCAAGACAATTGTGTTTGGCAATGGTTGTTTGGCAATGGTTGTACCATCGGGAACACTTCTCTTTGGTTTGTTTTGTTTTCTTGGGCCGATTCCATCAGACGATCACACCTCTCCTCCCATATATACTCGCCATTGTATCTGTCTGAAGACTTAGTTAATGCTAGGTTTACATTATGTTCCCGGCGGCCACGGCAGTCACGTTTCAGGCCACCGTTGACAAAACGGGATGGACGTGAGACAACGCGGGGGGACGGGATGGGCAAACGTGACAGGCCGTGATTGCCGTGGATGCCGGGCCAGATTTTTTAACTGTCAAAAAATTTGCCACGGCAGTCACGGTGCGGATGAGAAACCTAGTAGGCCGTAGTAGAACGGGGTGAACGCAATAAAACGTGACAGTACGTAATAGGCCGTAACAAAACTTGGAGGCGGTCCGTAGTGGGACGGGAAGCATGTGTATTCCCCGGCATCTCACGGTCCTTTCAAGTTTTGTCACGTTCTGCCGCGTTTAGTGCGCGTTTTGTCACGGTTGCTTCACGGTTGCTGCGCGTTTTGTCCCGTTTTGCCACGTTTTGTCACGGTTCTTACGGCAAGCTAGGGTGTATGGTAGCCGTTTCGTCGCGTTCAATCACGGCGCGTCCCGGCGTGTGACGGTTTACGGGCCCGGCGCGATACGGCGCGTTGCGTTCTACTACGGTCTGACACGGCGCGCGCGGTCTCGTCGAAGTCTCAGGATACAATGATTGCTATTGCTTGGGAGGCCTTCATTTTATACCGTGGGCACAAACGTGCTCCAAAGCTGCCCGGCGTCCACGTTTCATCTGCAGAAAGCCTTGACAGAACGTGAAAAACGTGTCAGACCTTGATCAGAACGTGAGAAACGTGAGGGACCCCATTAGAACGTTACGGGCCGGGATAGAACGTACTGGCATCCGTGGTAGACCGCGGGCCGAAACGTACTGCGCATTTGAGCCTCCGGGACTCAGCAGCCCCTCCCCCCCCCCCCCCCCCCGCCCCCCCCCCCCCCCCCCCCCCCCCCCACGGCCCGTCACGGATACCGTGATAGACCGTGAGAAAACTTAGCAGGACCTTAACAAAACTTGAATACGGAGAAAAAATTGCCAAAATCCCACGGCGCACTACGTTTCGGGCAAACGTGACTGCCGTGGCCGCCGGGAACATAATGTAAACCTAGCATACGAAAGAGAGGTGTGCATTTACGGATTGAAGACGTCAGATATGATTTAGGTTGAGATAACCCAGACTTTGATAGGAATACGGACATGCAGGAATGTTGACATACAGGAAAAGATGCCTGAAAAAAGGTGAAATATGTTTGCCCATAAATGAAAATGACTGGCCGATTAACCCCTTAATGCTGATCCAGACGAAATTGAATGAACAATACGATACTTTCAATTTGAATGCATCTTTGACAGGCACGAGTGAAGCTAAAAGATGATAGAATGCTCGGACAGTGAATTTGAATGATTATTTTTGATTGTCGAATGACGATCTGCATGATCATTCAGTTTCAATCTAAATTGAATGAGCCGGGCGTTAAAATGAACGAAAACATGTTGAAGTTGGCCGGGAAAACGTATATTTACATAGAGACAAGGCTGGTCGTGACTAATCCTTGCACAATAAAACAAAAGCAAAAAATTGTTTTGTTTGTTTTGGCTTCAGTTTGTGCTGCACGTCTAACGGCACACTGATGCATCTGGCGGTTTTCTTTTAACATTTTATGTTTACGCGTAGAATTGACTTTTCATTTATATATCAGTTTTAATATTCGATGTCTATAATAGCTATATCAAATCCAATCAAAGGATTTTGATTATGTTATAGCTGTGGCTTTGTTGTTCTATGAAGGTCTGTTACTCAGAGAGTTGAAAGTGACCTCTTTGTCCTGTTGCTTAATTTGATGTCACGGGCCTATTATTATATCACCCCACCCCCATGGGACCAGTTTGCCCCGCCAGCCCACACAGCGTCACAAACCCTACATAAATTTACCTTTATCGCAGAGTCAATATTGACCGCGGCCGCTCCAACCCATCTCAGATTTCAAATAAGCCGATTACACCATCTTTTGGGTATTTGCTCAATCAAGCAATGCCGTATAATTTATCATCATATGGATGCCCTTTCCGTGGCTGCGAGGGACCACGGCCGTGTTTTATCTGCATGATTTATTGGGCGGGCAGCACGAGTCGATTCTAACGTGTACCACGTCCGCTTTATCGCAAACTCCTGGCAGGTCGCATGCATCACTCACAGTACATACACTGTCATGTCGACCACGAAACTTCCATGTTTCTGGTGCAGATTGCACTTTGAAAAAAAAAAGTACACCACAGGGTTTCTCCGTGTCTGATTTATAACTTTGGTTACGCGTTGATGAACTAGACACGCACTTATTCAACTGTGACTGGATAATACTATTTGAAAACCAAAGTACACTTTGAGTTTGTGTCTTGATGTTCCGGAACTGTTTCAGAAATAGGTGATTGATGAACAGTCCTTTAGTATTCACATCATGACATATTGAATCTCAATTGCACTAGTCTTGAAAGAGATTCAGGTCCCTATCTAACTTGTTCACGGAGTTGAACTGAAGAGGCCTTGTACAAATATAACCAAGTTAACATAACGTAAATAACTTTCTATAATGCTCGTTAAACCGCCCACCTATATGTTTCAATTGATAATTGATGGCATTGTGGCGTGTGGACTAAAGCTATTATGATCTGCACTCCAAAAGTAGGCTTATGTGACTAAGTTAATACGTTAAACACCCAACACCCTTATTTGTAACATTAAAGCCGTAAAGTACCAATACATAACATTGCACACATGACTACAGAGGAATACAAATTACTATTTTGCGTGATGAAAGTAACTCAGTATTTTAGAGGTTTGTTTCAAAAACTAAATCTAAACTTCATTTATAAGCATTTCTCGACATGTCGCTTGCTATACTGGAAAGTTACTCATGGTTTTCCAGGCATATCTTACCTGAGGCCAAATTAGCGGCTATAGTACAGGTATTAATGTTTCAGCAAACTTTTATAATTTTTACTGAACAAAGTTGTTACCGGTACTAGATGCAATCATGAGAGTTAACATATATATAAGTTAGAGTTAATATACTCTTAATATACAATACATTAACTCTAACTTAGGTTGTCTCTCTTCATTGCATCCGACGAAATCTTATACCATAATTTTAGTTAGTCTCTAAAGTGCCACCTTTACTATTTATTAGTAATGGCCACATTGTGCTCCTAAAATCGCATTGTACGTACTTTGACTTGAAACCCGATCAAACTTATTCACCCTGGTTAGGTTAGGGAAACAGGTTAGGTTAGGGAAACAGGTTGGTGTAGGGAAACAGGTTGGTGTAGTGGTACTTTCCTCGCCTTCCACCACTGTGACCCCGGTTCGAATCCTGGCTTGGGCCAACATGTGGATTGGGTTTTCAGTCCCTACCTGATTCCGTGGGTTTTCACCAGAATTATTCTCTGGGGTTTTCCTCCCACGTCTTAAAACTGTAACTTCCTTTCCTCATCTTCTACAATGTATTATGGGACCCCACTGGAAATAAGTCGAAAGACTTTCGTGGGCTATCCCGGCTGAATGCTGAATGCCAAACAATGAATAAAAAATTAGAAATGTGTTCCTTCTCCATGGTTGGAGAAAGAATATATTTTACTCTACCAGGATACAAGTCTACTTGTCATACCTTGTCAGTCCCTTGCCGGAGTAGACGGAGTGGTAGTAAGCACTTGTCTCCTTGATACCAATGCCGTAATAGTGATACCTGCGCAAAGAAATAGAAACAAGACTAAATAACTACAATGATAGAGTTGTATCACACTAGAATTGTTTAGTCAAAATAACTTGAACTGTACTAGTATGACAATTATATCAAACACATTGTCTTTTTTGTTCTAAAAATTCACTTTATTAAAGTATGCCCTGGTTCAAGAGTATCAATGCTTGTCAGCAGACAGCGTCAGTTTTGACAATGGACTTGCGAAGAAAATAATTGATTAGTACTCGTTTAATTTGACTGTTATTTCATACATTCAAATGCACATCTCTTGAATTTCAAAAACATCAAAACGCTAGGTAAATTTACACAATCTAAAATTGATCATTCGTACAAACAAGCCAATTCAACAAAAAAGAAAAAAGAAAACGTAAAGAAACTTTGACGAAGTTGTGCCAACAAAGGAAATAGAGCATCAGAATATCTTCGTTTTCTGGCAAAACAAACATTTTCTATGGCCATGACTGCTATATTGATAGCCTTAAAAATTACCAAGAAAAAGAAAAAGAAGAGAACATAAAAAGAAATGCAAACGGAACCGTACGTTTGGTTTTATGGTGAAAGAAGCCTGTATTTCTTGAAAGCGTCAATATCAATATAATATACTTAACATTTGGCTCTACCAAACATCCTCTTTGTCTCCGAAACTGATGTAATCAATACATACCATTATTCACTATAACAAACGACCACTATAGTAAACATTTGAGTGGATCCCATAATGTTCATTATAGCGGCGTTCTACTGTACCACAAAAGGTTCTTTAGGCTCTTAGAAAGAGGATGTCAGTACGCCAGCCCTCAAGGCCCAATAGACCAACCCATTAACCACTTGAGCACGGTATTTTACGGGAGACGTCGGGGTGTCGCGGCGGTTCTGGCAGCCAAATCGAACCGCTACAATGTGTTTGTGCAGTCAATCGTATCATAAACAATAATCCAACAATGTATTGAAACTGAACAAACAGCGCCCACAGGCGTCATCCGTACGCAAGAGGTTTTAAGCCCCGTCCTTTTGACCAATCACAGCCGCCAATATGGTCCGACAGGCGTGTGCGTTCGTTGCGCGCGGCCCTATGATTAGTCAAACGTGTCTGCTAAGCAGACACGTTTATTCATATCGTGCATCATATGCAGCTAGCTCTACGTCTGCCTGTCAACCGATTTAGCTTAACTCGAATTTGTTTTAGCCATTTATTTTTGTAACTGCTATACAAAATTGGACCCCGATGATTACCAATATAATTGTGTTACGTCATAAGCCATAGTCACAATGGTATAACAGCCCCTGATGCAGCATCAACGACGGAGGAGGCTGTGAACGAACTAGTTTCCTAAATACGTGCTGGTCCGAGCAATCTCTCCACGCCCTCAGCGACGATCGAGCGACCGTGTAATATCGAGAAAATATTTCCATGGCTACATACAAGTGCTCTTTATTAGCGAATCAATACGGGAATTACTGGCAATCCATGAACATCGTGTTAACAATGTACTGAGTGAGATGGAGCGGCTCAATTGTAACTGCAGTGGAATGTGCTTGAGCCAGGGCAGTCTGTGCACGTGGTCCGTCGGCACTGGACATCAACGCAGGGAAATTACATACAATTCAACCCCAAAATATGCACGCTTTCTAAGAATTATATAATCTTCAAGTCGCATACCCTCGGCATGGTATCCTAACAAAGCCGCCTTTGCCCTGATAATTGAAAAAACACACAAGTTTGTTTGTATTCAAACGGATGTCTTCCTGCCGAAGAAGCGCGCACATGTTTTCGGACCAATATTTTAGCCTTCCACGGTGACGCTTTGTTTTACATGAGTAGTGTGGACGACACGCATGTCCCCGCTGTGCATTTATCAATGCCAGATGTGTACACAAAATGCAAAATGTGTTTATCATGCTGAAAAATAAGATTCATGGTGTTTAATAAAGTATCACATTCAGGAGACATTTCAGTGTGTACATAAGATACTTGGGGACATGGGGCATTAGGGAGATAGTTTAGTGTGTTTCTAAGGTCCGAAGTATCTTAAAATGAAATGTTTTTGGTTTGTTTTGTTTTGTTTACTTTTCGAAACACATGATTGTTGGTTAGTTATGTTAAAGTTTCAAATTCGTAGGTTGAAGGGGACAGTTCAAGGGCGTATAGATTCGATTCTAATTCTACGAGTGTGTTCTATAAACTGTGTGTACTCTTTGTAGACCTGTGAACAAAAGATGTCCACATGATGCAGGAAGAGTGAACTGTTTTTTGACTTGCCCACGTCCACAGAACGTCTCCCCCTCTCTAAAAAAAAGCAGCTTTAGAGGCATGTTGGGGTTAGGGATATCCGTCTCAAAATGAAGGGGAACACTTTAGGCAGAGTTGTATTCGAGTCCCTGCAAGTCCTTTCACAAGTCCCTGCAAGTCCCTGCAAGTCCATCACCAGCCCTCCAGTCCTAATCCTAATCACAAGCTATTCAAATGAGCTTTGACAAAGGCATTACTTTGTCATTGTTCATCGGGTTACTTGTGACCGGCTTTATGAAAGGACTTCTGACTGGGCATGCGATAGGACTTGTGAAAGGACTTGCAGGGACTCGAATACAACTCTGACTTTAGGGGATCACGATTACAAATTCGGGTTGAAAGAGCGTTCACAGCGCGAGTAAAATTAGCTTTTGTCTCCGTTTTTCTTAACTCTACATGAAAACAAAGGAATGTCCACAGTAGGCATGTAAGGTAAGTATGTTCTTACATTAGACTCATTATGGGTAACCGGGGAGAAAGGTTAACAATACTAGGAAGAATGGGAGCCCACAATGTAGTCTTTAGAAATCTTGGGGCCCCACAGGGAAAACGGTATGGAATTTGAGATTTCAATAGAAACAAAGGAGAATAATAGAAGGGAGATAAAGGTGGACAAATTTGGTACCCCATCAGGGTGCATATGTCATGATGTGTATGAGTTTGTATTTGCATTCAATAGGGACCTTTAACAATAGAGGACAATAGGGTTCCCGGGTAAGAAAGGTCCCCGATTGAAAACCGTGTACAAAACCAATGAGGGTCCTTGGCAAACAGTTTAACAATATGAGGACAATATGTGGTCCCCGATTGAAGGTGTTTGAACACTTGTGTGTGTGGGTGGGTTTGTTTTTACATTCAAAAGGGGACTTTTAACAATAGAGGACAATAGGGTCCCCGGTTAAGAAAGTCCTGTTTGAAAACCGTGTAAAAAAGCAATGATGTTCCTTGCCAAGTATGAACAATAGGAGGATAATAGGAGGTCCACGATTGAAGGTGTCTATACACACTTGTGTTAGTACACTAGTCTCCTTAAGAGGTACCGGGAAGAAAGGGTAACAATGGGGAGAATGTTACCCCACGAGGGAGTCTTTAGAAATCGAGGTACCCCACAAAGTTAACGCTATATAGAGTTTGAGATTTCAATGGGGACAAAGTAAAGGAGAATAAAAGAAGGAAAATAAAGTCCACAACAGAAGTACCTCGTATGGGTGCATAATGTGAGGATGTGAGTATGTAAATACCGGCAATCGTGGACTAGGGACAAAATAGGGTTAGGGCATAGACAAAGGGTCCACGATTGACCGAACGTCCACGATTAAAATTCGTGTATACAAAACATATGGGAGGCCTTCCGAAAAAGTTACAAACAAAAGAGGGACAATAGGGTGTCCGAGATTGCCGGTATTCACACACGAGTGTTGGTGTGGGGGTGACGATGAAATTCCCGAAATTGCCCGCAGTGGAAATTTCGAAAAGTTGGGGTGGGGGTGCGGACATTTTCACACACTGACAGGCGCCGTTTATTACAAGTGTTTTAATTATGGCCTATAAACGCTCGTACATTCCTGCATTTCAACCCTCTTTCCGACAATTCCACTGGGAATTTTCGTGAAATTTAAATTTTCGTATTCATTAGCTTCTGGCCTCTTCTTGTAATTTTCCCAATTTTCCCGTTTTTTTAACGAAAATCTGTAGGATGATCTTATGGCCTATCCTCTAGTCAAAAGGTGGCATGGGGATATTATGTATCCCCCGAAATCTGAACCCTTTGTGTAATTAGAAAAATGTGCATGGGGTTTGTACATAACCCTATTAGAATGCAAGGTGCCATTCCCGGGAATTATTATAACAGAATATAATTTGTTCTCCTGACAAAGCTGAATACTTCGACATCCGGAATAGAGTGTGATATCTTGTCAGGGTGACATGTTATATCGTCATCATATTCACATGTCAACACTATGAAGGTAACAAGTATGCTTTCGTTCCCATCTTGTCATAAGCAACTTTCAGAGCATTTAATTAACAATTAATTTTGATCAATAAATGACCAAATGAAAAAAAAATACAACTAATTTCACGTTTCAGCAATACATAGGGTATGTCCCATCCATTTCACTTATTCTTGTAATTTATATATTTATGAGACTGCGGAATAATAAAGTATTTCTGTATATTATTTTGTACGTTTGGTAATCCTCAAGAGAAAAAATATTTAAATTCAATGTGTTTCCAACTAGTCCTCACTCAAAAACACAATAATTCTCTTATATTTGGTGACGTTTGAGAGTGAAATAAACCGAACCAAACTTGAAAAGACATGTCTTCCATCTTTATTTTATAGAAATACTATTTCAAACAATAATTAACGCAAAAGCACTATTTCATGCGACCCTATTTCGAATTCCAACCGTTTTCAAGAAATACCCTGCTGCTGCAGGTTTTTCCTCTTCTTTCAAGGCAAAGTGACAGTGCAAATGACTGATGGGAAAGTAATTGCAGGCTAGGGGGCGGGGGAAGGTTGGTGGCAGAGATGTACCGTCTGTTTCGAGTCATCCCCGGCCGGCCTGTGCGCGAGCGAAGAAGTTAACGATTAAAGGACAGGAAGAGATTCGCTGAGCCACAACACAAAATGCTCCAAGATTGGTTTATAAGTAACCCCTGATATCGAATGCCGTTGTAAAAGACAGTAATAATTTGGCATTAGCATAGTCCATGATTCAGTGTGCCGGGGAACAGGATTTCAAGAAATAGGGCAAATTTAATGAAACCCCTTCTTTATTCTGCACGGACCCCTACACTCAACTGCACAAAAATAGAACATTTCCTTAGCTCGTTTCAAATACAACCAATCAACATTTATTTGACAGTGTTCAATGTGCTAAGCCTGCATCTGCAAGATGAATCTTCTTCCAATTATTTTCTTAAACATGTTTGGTTGCTTTTGCTACCTTGGTGTTAAGATAATTAGTAGTTTTGAAGGTAACCTTACCAACAACGACTTACCCCATGTAAGTCGCTGTAAGCCTACGCACCCACCAACAATGAATTGCACACGTATTACGATGCGTTTTTAATTCCAAAATAACTTTGGTAATTCAAATGCAGATCTATAGAGCCGAGACAACAGAATATGTCAAAAACAATTGCCTTATTTCCGTTTGTGACTCTGGTACGAAAGGCTAGGGTGATCGAGTTGGGTTTTTTTTTGGGGGGGGGGGGGGTGGCAGGATTAGAATCATTGAAGCTTGGAGTACATTTCAATACAACCATAAAAAACGAACAGGAGAAAAAATAACACTACAAATTAGGCAACAAATCAGCACTTTTGGAAATGTATCCAATGTCCCTTTCTCGTTGTAATCAATTTGAATCATTCCTTGCATTTTAAAATGAGAACATTTCACTCGGTTTTCCAGCAAATGTTCATACAATGGTTTTTCGACGTGATGTTTGCTCAATTATGTTTCTATTTAATGTAAACATATTCATCGGAATTGGTAGCCCTGTAATGAAAAAAAGAGCACTGTTGTCCCGTGTCACCACCAACCTTCATTTTGTAAACATCACACCTATCAGGTGTTTAACTGTCATCAGCTCTGAATATACATGTATTTCTGCGAGACAAATATGTGCAACACAGGTGGAACAATTATTGTGCCTGTTCTTGTACCAATCACCGCACGCAATTTGTTCTTTTCACACTATGAATTCAGGCAGAATAAGTACATGCACTTTTTTTTTTTTTTTTTACATTCCCCGGAAGTCCAACTTCAAACCATACACAAAGTAAAACAAACACACAGATGTTTAATATACGTAATACGGCTGCCTCTTCAGCGATGGCCGCCGGGTCCTTCACTCCATCTGAACAGCACATACCGTAGCCCTAAGGTTGCCAGTGCTGACACTCTCTCCTGGGGCTCAATGTCACTCTATGGACCACTTTTTGGTGGACGCGACCTTTGTTGTGTTTCAGCTGTATTTGAGCTGGCTCAACATTCGACCAAAAAGAACTCACAAAGTTCCGATGTGGCAGCCACAATGCACATACAATCAAACAAGACTTTTACACCCAGTTTGCAATGAATGCTGAGCGTGTATTCAAGACGCCATATTGGCTTCCCCTGTGCATACACGTTCAGTTGATGCATTCAACAACAACAAAATTCCAAACTAAATATTAAAATATATAGTGATTAAAGAATATAATTATAAAAATTATGAGATTTTATTTGTTCATAAATTTATTTATCAAAATGCGATTTTCATAACATTTTGGCCTCGTCGTTATACATGTGTGCACTGTGGCCACTCCTTGGGATTTTTCCCAAGATCTTGGGAATTTTGGTGGGAAAAATATGAATTGCACATGCGCAAAGTGCTCATTCCGATGCTCTTTGCACAGTGTTTTCCCATCGCTTTGGGAATTCTTGGGAATTTTACTGGATGTATCTTGGGAATTTTAAATTTGATGAGTGGCCACGCTGCATTTGTGTATTTGTACCGCGTGTATTTCCATCCAGATATTTATTGTGCGAAGTCACACACTGATACTAGAATATGAACTTTCAAACTCTGGAGTAAAAGGTAGGGTCGTGTTTGTGCATTACAAATATCAATATAAAGATGGAAACGAGATTGGAACGAATCAACCAGCGAAATAAATTCGAGTTTTAGAATAAAATAATAAGGCAAACACATTTTTTGTTCGCCCTATGCTGTGTGGGCGTCCATTTTGTTGTGAAACTCGCAAATACTTCAAGAACGCTGTGGGAGCCTCAAGAGGAAGGGATTTTAACAACGGGCGTCCAGAATCACATCGAAAGCCTTCAAGTTTTCAACTCAGTATAAGCCAGGAGACTCAGTGCCTGCAACGCCTTTGTTAATGTAAAAAAATATAATCTGTAATATGAACAATATGATTACAATAGAGGGATTACGATTAAGACCTAAAATGTTTTAAACAACAGCGTTTCGGACATTTTAATTATTATCTGATTGACAATGCCTTACGTTACAGACATTTCATTCTAAAATGTAAGCCTTTTATCAGACATATTGCCATTTTCAGACATGTTGCCCATAGCAACATGGTTCCAGATGTTTCTGGTTCGTAGTGGTAGTCACGATGTACTATTTGTGACGGCGAGACAGTATTTTTGCACAATAGGATTTGATTTTGAACGTCCGTTGTTCAAATCATATCCGGCTCATCAAGAAAATCATCACATCCAAGGACTGCATGTTAAATTAAAATGTCGCAGAAGAAAGAGCAACAATTGCCCAATACTACAGGGAAAATGAATTCAACAGCTGTTTCTCACTGACACTTTATGGGAAACATGCAGAATGTTACGGGACTACTCGATAATACAAGAAAAAAGCACCGGATTTTTGTTTCATTCAGCATTTACGGCTGGACATGTTGTAGTCCCTATGGCTATTTCATAACAAACCAAACAGGTTTCCCCCCCCCCCCCCACTTCCTCTTGGTACCGCGGAAGTAACGCCGAGATCGCCACTCTTTACTCAGCCGTCCAACATGCAATAAACGCCGGGCCGGCCCCAGCTCCGCTGCTGCCGGCTAATATGGCGTAATGGTTCCGCTAAACGGGGAACCGGGAGGTCGTTTATCACGGCCGGGCCGTAAACAGAGGCACATGATGATGTCATGCGTGGTGGAGATAGGAGGCAGTAAATACCGCCGTACTGTATAGTCTTATTGCTCGGTCGTCACTTGGGGATTTTATGGTTTTGTACTCGTCGTTACGTCGCCTGGAATGTCATTGTAAAACTGAAATGATTTCCTTTAGCGTGCTTGTCTTGTAGCCGGATTGATTAATGGTCCAGCGGATATGTGTTAGAATACTATTAGATTGTATATTTATTTTTTATTTTTTTTAAAATCAAACACTGCTCAGCGCTTCAATTGAATATTAGATTTAGATCCAGGTGTGAAGCTTACATAAATTCTGGAATGCCCGGAAATTTTTGAGTCATGCTTTATCAATTACAAACATACAGTATTTTGAAGTTTAGTGCACAGAAACGCCTTGTCTATGCGCTGTATAGTGGTTTGCATACCCGTTCATATACCAAACAATTGATTTTAGAAAGGAAAAGCCAAAAATTGAAACAATACAAAATCAAAAAGTCACAACAGAAGTGAAATTGAAATTGAACACAATCTTATACGTTTGCAAACATGTTTAGAGGCTAAACATTCCGTGTCTAATTCCTAAACATCAATGTTCAATGGCTAAACATTATCCGTCAATACGCTAAACATGTTTAGTACATTGTATGTAAACGTGTTTACAAATTGATAGCAAGAAAGTGTTTAGAAAAATGTTTAATTGCTGAACACTGTTTTTGCAGTATGTTTGCTGTATTCAATATTAGGCCTAGCATGGGTGGTTTTAACTCCCGTTCAACGAACTCTGAACTGTACACTATCTCGATCCTGGAAGCTTAACAGGGAAGCTAATTAACAGGGGTGATTATAGATTTTATAAAATAACACTGGACAGCAGAAAATCTATTATAGCTGCGGTGCCTATTATTTGCATCTTCCCATAATTTCCCTTTACAAAGGGGTTAGGTATTCTACAATGGACGTGATCACTCCTAGATCGATCTCGCACATATAGAATTGTATCATATACTTGATATGGACTCGGCAATGGGCACTAGAAGCATCGCTGCTCTGGCTAACCTGCTAGTGCGGATTGACGTATTTTTTCCCTTCAGGTCGCCTTTACCTAGAGAGGCTACCCCACAAGGTAAAAGGGGCCGGTAACCCTGGTAAAGGGGCCCGTATTCGGTACTGGCAGCGGCATAGCCAAGGGCGGCCTTGGGTGGGGGGAGGGAAGGGCGCACGCCCTCCCATAAAAATGATCGCCTCCCCCAGTCGCCCCCGCCCCACTGTAAATTGCGGAAAAGGAGAAAATAATAATATTATTAAGAAAAATACTGTGAGCGTCCCCACTGTAACATCCAGCCCTCTCCTCCCCACTCGCCCCTCTATGGAGAGAGCCCTAACTACGCCGCTGGGTACTGGCAGCCGGAGCCAGCTGCGCCCAGAACTCGCGTCAGGCAGCGTGTTACTCCCTGGAGAAGCCGACTGCTACCCGCTAACTGAACTGGACAAGACATTCGAATGAAATTCGAATGAAATGAAGTAGTTGGTATGTAATAACCAAGTTAAGGTAGTATACAATATTTGATTTTGCTGTAATTTTCAGGAATGAGTGGATTTGTGGGTTAGTATTTTATACCAGTAGCAAATACTGTAACACTGACCTGTTTAACGTTTTGTGTGCATATAATATGCTGGTAAAACGAAGAGATAAATATGTTGTTCTTGTAGTCTGGTTAGGGGAACTACACTATTTCCAACGATGGTTGGCCAACCATCGCAAATTGATACAAACATTTCATTTTTCTTGAAAATGACAGCACATTAGGTGCCACGATTTTACAGGATGTTTGAGAGTACTATTTACTTACAGTCAAGTAAGGTATTTAATTATAATTGAGTTTTTGTGTATGTTTGCAAATGTTGTGTATTACCTTTAAATAACAAATAAAATAATCTGGGATTTTGAAATGTAAAACGCAAGTTAGTTTATCAGTTCTATATGAGACATAACTCTGTACCCGTAGAAAATAGGTAAAATATGCGGCGTAGGGTTTGAAATATGAGGACTACAGTAATATAATGTATTTGAGCTACGTAACATAATATTTGCAAACGTCCCAGCCCAAAGCCTGCCCACTGCGCGCTGGTTTGCATACAGCGAGCCAGGAGAGTTGCGGCCTCAGTGAAATGACCGGTTCTGGTAATAATTCAACATGGTCAAAGTTCGGTCGAGTCATCGTGACGAGGCCAATGATGAATGAGTTACAAACAAGATATTTGGCGATAGCCATTAAAATGGATACGAGGCATCACCTTGGGTCTTATAAAGACATGTTTCCGGATAGGCCAAAACAGCCCAGTGCATGGCTGCTTCGAAAATAGATCATAATTGCCAATCCTTGATGAATTAGGCGAGATTTGTCCAACAAACATTACTCACTTGAGTTAATATACATCCTAGTGTATCGTATTCTTCAATTTTGAACAGAAAAACATCTTAAGCCGTCTGTGTGGCACCTAAATTTAACCAAAATCTAGCCTGATCGAGCCGTTTTTTATAGCCCAAGCCCCGCGTACGTACCGAGGTATAGGTTCGGGCTGTGTTACCACTCGGGCTACATTATTGAGGTACAAGTTTGGGCTATACATTCAGGGCTCCGGCTACATTTAGGTACAGGGATCGTTGTTACATTTCGGGCTCAGACTACGTTTAGGTATAGGGGTCAGTGTTACATCTAGGGCTCGGGCTACATTCAAATACAGGGGTCGGTTACATTTAGGGCTCGGGCTACGTTTAAATACAGGGGTTGATGTTACATTTAGGGCTCGGTCTACGTTTAGGTACATTGGTCGGGGTTACATTTACGGCTCGGGCTACGTTTAGGTACAAGGTCGGGGCTACATTGAGGGCTCGGGCTACGTTGAGGTACAGGGGTCAGTGTTACATTTCTTATTATGAATGGTTTATTTTAATTGAACTCCTCGCCGTCAACGGTAGAATTGCAAATACAGTTTACATAAAAAACACTACAAAATTGATTCATTATATAAAAAACTTCATCTAGGTCTATGGCTACGTTTAGGTACAGGGATCAGTCTTACATTTAGGACTCAGGATACGTTTAGGTACAAGGATAGGTGTTACATTTAGGACTCGGGGTACGTTTAGGTACAGGGATCAGTGTTACATCTAGGTATCGGGCTACGTTTAGGTACAGAGATCAGTGTTACATTTACGGCTCGGTCCGCATTTAGGTACAAGTTTAGCGTTACATTAAGGGCGCGGGTTGTATAGCGGTATTAACTTTTTATGTTGAATTTCTCTTTCAGAAAAAGTCTGAACTTGTGTCAGAAAACGTACTGACTGGTACTAATGAAATTGTTTTTTTTCCTTATCGAGTTATTAAAGGATCGCATTTGATTCTAATCTCATGATATCTTTGTTATTGTGACATTGTCCAAAACATTTGTTGCTTTTCATTGAAAATGTTAATAACCTCAAATACTAATTTAGTCATCCTTTATAGTTAATATTTTCTAGGGGAGAGGGTATCTGTTCAGTATATATGAATTACATGTCTTTATAGACTTAATTAGGTATTATATGTTTTTATTCATAATTACTATTAGATATATAGAGTTTTTGTACAAATGGCTGAAACAGTTTGGAAACTTTGTCTTTATGTACAACGTGTTTATTGATATATACAAAATTATTCATGTACGTGTATTTTATTGATAAAGCTTATTATGCTCAAACTAGTTTTGTGTGTGTGTGTGGAAGTGACGGATCGGTCATCCAAACATACGTCTGTGGTCTGCATGCATTTTGAGCCTGTTCAGACTGTAAACCTCGCTGAGGTACCAGGTTCGTGACCGAGTGAAGAGCGTGGCGTGTTTGCTGTGATGTTTCGTGTTCGTTTAGACTGTGTACCGGATACCGGCTCCGATACTCGATATATATTATAGGCTTCCATGCATGGGACACAGATTAATGGCTGCAAAGTCTCCATGCCAAAGACGAGGGCCCATACCACTTCATACTATTGCTAGAATTAAATAGTATTTGTTCAACGCGACCTTACTGTAGACGGATATCTCAAAAGCTGTGATATCATTATTGTGATATTCTGGAAAGGGGCCCTCTTTCCAATATTTTTAAATTTGGTTTCTTGTTAAAATCATATCATTCTAGTCAATGTTGTTATATTTTTCCTGAGATTGTATCCCAGGTCAACCCTGTTCAAGTAGCAGATAGCTATTAGCCGAGGCACCTCATCCTGGGACAAACGTTATCTCCCTCATTGTCTGGCCATCGTTTTAGCTACAAAAATACAATTAGTGTCCTATAAATTTAAGTTACTTACTCCGGAGATCTTGTTGTTTTGTTTGATGCATTGTTGAAAACGCCGCGGTGCTACGAAAAACTAATTCAGCTTTCGTCTTTGTTTATACATATGAAAAGCAAGTAGCATATGCCTTCAATTTCTAACACAATGATGACAGAATATAACATTGAAAACGAGTGAAGAGAGTAAGTGTGTGCCTAACAATCATGTTTTGAATAATTAAGAAAATGTATACGTACTTTGAGTGTCCCCTTGTTCCCAAGCGTCTTGTGGTCAGATGTGGGAATTTCTGGCGAATCGTCTGCAAAAGAAGTCAGCGACGTATTAATTGTCAAATTTACAATTCCTTTTGGTGCTCTTTAGCGCTTTGTCGACGTTACACAGTCTACGTTGCCTTTTAGCACCATTTTCACCCCTGTTTAACCATCGACAATCAAGCACTCACAATAAAAGCTCGACTCTCCACGCTGCAATACCAACCTGAGGTTTTAAAGATGCTATGTCCAAGCTTCTGGGGGCCAGGCACCTAAAAAATATAAATTTTCATACCGAACTGCTAATTTGTTAGCATTAGATAAGCCATGAGCTTTCCAATGACACTCCACAAAAAGATCGGCCTCTGATAGCAGATGTTATACGTTTGAAGTGTATTTCTGCATTGGTAAGATATAATACAATCGCCGCGCGGAGCATAATATATTCTAGGAAGAGCTCTAAAATGCAGAATGTATTAAGATATTTTTTAGTTCAAAAATATTATTCTTCCTGAATTCGTTAGTAGGCGGAAATCCATTCAATTGAAATTTTCGGTCAGAACACCGACATAGCAGCTAGATATATATACGTACTATCAATTCGATACCATTGTGGTATTTAGATAGAACCACTGTCCATTATAAGAACCATTTAATATGCAAGTTTTCACAGGGTATCCGGAACAGCAGTTAAAAACGACACACGTGGTTTGGGGCAGGGAAGTTCTCACAAAAATATACAGGAATTCGATGCATGCGCTGACCATTCTCCTGATGACGGTCAGGACATACCGACTGAAACGTCGAGTTCTAATTCTGAGAACTGCAATTCCCTTTTTAGAATTAGTTAGGTCAATTAAAAAATTAAAAATCTACCAACTTCTCTCCAGTAATAACAACCATGGAATTAATCAACTGTATGCAACATTAATCATCTCCGTGATCGTACTTAGCATTATATAGCAACCAACTGTACACTTATTGTCACTTGCTCCTTGGTGGAGAAACGTAATCAAAGTTAAGTGTCGTGCTGAAGGACACAAGCACAAGTGTTACCACTGGGCAGTGTTTTAACCCATTATATAGAGTATGCAACTGCATCACAACCCGACACGCTGGCCCAAGCTCAACTCATGCATGCTATAATTACGACCACACTTTTTTTCTCCAGATTTTGTTTCTCGTTTTTACAATAGAAGCAGATTGTAAGTTTGATATTGTGTGCATGTGTCCCTAAGCAAGGTACTTTTCAAGGCTCTATCGCTTCTCTCCATCCGGTATTTGTTACTGAGCGACATATAAGTAAGGCATAGGGTCAGCCCAACAACCGTTAACCCACATCACTTTTCTTGTATGATCCCGTTTCAATCCAAACAAGATGCCGAGTTAATAAGGTTAGGTCTATTGGCCTGAAAATTAAACAATTTCATTGACGTAAATAGAGACAAACCCTAAATTATGTACGCCCTTTATCTGCCTCCGATACGGCAGTAACAAACACTGATGAAACTACACCAGCGATGAGGCAGATAACACCGGGATGACACTGCGCCAAGGATACTCCAACAATACCGCGATAAACGAACACCGTGCGTCCGTTACAAAACGTCACTATATGGGATTCAAGCCAAAAATATGCTTAAGTTCTATACGTTTAGTGGAAAGTCTATTTGCACATCTGTTGTCGATACTATAGCTCGCGTTACACAATTTATGATACATCTTTCTTTGTTGGGTCGTAGTAGCCTCATATGTACGGAAGTTCTGAAGACACATGGTCTTTGTTGTAACCGCTTCATTTGATCATTGGCATTAGACGTTTCCCCTAATGACCACATGTTTGCCCCGGAACAGATATCAACTGGAAACCGGGGGATGACTTATGGTCTTGTAACGGGGCTTCACCGTGATTAAAAGGTACAGTCACTTTGTTACCATTGCGCTCGGGATGTGCAGATGCCGAAGCAACAATTTATTGGAGTTAATTACTGACGTCATCACCCACGGTCCATGCCCATTGTCGATTACATGATCTGCATTACCAAAGCAGTATGAGGAAAATGTCGACTCGTGGCGTTATTGCAATACGTCAAAATCTTCGTGTACTTTTTTAGGGAAACTGGATATGGTCGAAGGAGGATTTATTTTACAAGCTTTGAATTAGATTCTAACTCAGTGTATTTTGATTATGGTAGTCGCCCAATACAAGACTACAACAGAAGTGGTGGGGTTGGCCACATTTGAGGTTGCCAGCCAAACCACCCTCACGGTTTTCCTGGGTCCAGATCTAAACAGAAGTTAAATCTTCAATAGATACCCAAAAAAAATTCCCAATTTTCAGACCTATAGACCCAGGGTGGGGTGAGACCAACTCACTTCCCCCGTATGACAATTGTGCATTTGTTTCTTGCACACTGACTTCAAGATTACACTAAAATATGTCTTATTTCAAGCGCAATAGTTTTCTACAATCACATGGTTCAGGCACATGAGATGATACAAATTAAGAAGAACCATCTCAAGTGCACGATAAACCAGATTCGATACGCGCTGTGTATAAACGGTTCAAGTAAGATCAGTAACATGTTGCATTCCCATCACATTAATCATTACCGTCTCGACATGTATAGAGATTTCGTAGTGACAGCCTGGAGCAAGTTCGGGTGCTGCTGATCTAGTCCCTTTTGTAAATTTTGCGATTTAAATCACGCATGCGTGGTCTGTTTTCACTCGAACGCATCTAGTCGAACAACTACGTCAAATCTAGTTTGTGTAGCAACAACAAACTGTAAAGAATGTCGTCTGCTAATTGTTAACGAAGCAAATGTGGTACGTCATTTCTATTTTCTATTATTTATTTATTGTATTTTCTCTACTTAACTTTAGTGCAATAAATAATTCCTTATCTTATTGCAAAGAGTTATTATCATTGGACAAAACTAACAATTTACCGTAAACGTTTGCAAAACTTGCCCAGTTTACCTATCCTCCATCTTGAAACCGTGACGTAACTCGCGAGTGACTAGAGAAACCATGGTCCTGAGCTAGGTTGATCCAGTTGGACTAGCTAGTCAAACCACGCAGCGTTCGAGTGACATCTAGATTGACTAGGGTTAAGTCTAGTCACTCTAGTCGCCCAACCGAACTTGCTCTAGATTGATATATAATCAGAAATGGTTCGGCAGTTTGTCGACCACTGCTACCATATTCTGGAGGTTGTAGGTTCACGTTCCACTCCTGTAAATTTTCTTTGTTTAAAGGTTGATTGAGATGCCTCGGCAGTTTTACTTACAGTGGTGTGCAAAATTATTCTAACACTTGGCATATTTTAGGTACTTTAGTTGTTTCTGATGAATTGGCAATAATGTACATTGAAATGAAACTTTTTGGAATGAACTTCAGAAGACTTGGAACAGCATTAGTGTAGAAACTCTTAGGAAATGTATAGACACTCTGCCCGAAAGATGTGCCGCAGTGATTGCCGCAGTGATTGCTGCCAAGGGTGGACACACCAAATATTAGAGTAAAGTATGATAACAAAAAGATGGTAGGACTGGCAGATACTAATGAGAGCCACATGTATGCTCACAACAATTACCTTTTCTATTTAATACAGGTGGAAAATGTAAACCAGGCATTGTAAGGCATTAAATATCAATTTCCTCAGATATGTCAAGTGTTCGAATAATTTTGCACATCACTGTATTGTTCTTCTTTGACGATATACATTGAAAATGCGCAGTAACACTGTTTCGTCACCTTTAATGTCAACAAGAGTTGCTTTGGTGTTTATTTTTGTAAAAATATTTCTAGTTTTAATTCAGAAAACAAAAAGGCGCAGCCGCGCTCGTCAAAATAGGTCAATTTGTACGACAAATTGCCATGAGATCGATAGGCAAATATTTTGCACCCAAATAATCAACTTGTAAGTGCATTTCCTGGTCCGTTAAGTTTGTTGACTACAAGCTGACATGAAATCTCTTGACGCGTCAGTCATGCACGTCTAAAGTAACAATTCCTCAGTTAGTCTTGAACAAATAACTTTTATTATGCAACATTGACTCTTAACAACCTTTATACTAGGTAGAAACATCCTAGCTGCCCGTAAGATAGTCATAGAAAGAAGTCAGTTATTATTTTATAATTCGTCAAACAATCCACAAGGGAAACTGACTAGGTCAATTTGAATACATTTTCAAAGTGAACAAAGAAACTGGCAGGAGCGGGATTCGAACCCGCGACCTCCAGGTCACCCTACCGGCGCTCTACCAACTGACTTATCTTGCCCTAGGTTGGCGGTCTCCCAAATTGTCAGTATCTTTGTTCGGGTGAGCGCTAGTCAGAAGTCATGAACCTAGAATGCCGTATAGCCAGGGATCACACCCAATTTTACGATACAACCTTTGAAGCGACATTGTGGGGATCACTCAATGAAGATACGACTTTTTAACTTATAATTCGTCCAACAATCCACAAGGGAAACTGACTAGGTAAATTTGAATACATTTTCAAAGTGAACAAAGAAACTGGCAGGAGCGGGATTCGAACCTGCGACCTCCGGTACGGTAACCCGGAGGTCGCAGGTTCGAATCCCGCTCCTGCCAGTTTCTTTGCTCACTTTAAAAAAGTTATTATTTTACGTATTTGTATTGTTGACCTACGAATTGTAGGGTTCCAGCACAGTTAAATATATATAATAGTATATATGAAAGGCTATAACCGACGGTACTATTGATAGGGGAGCTGAAAACGTTAGACAACTGGAGTGCTTCTAAATTAATTACTTCAAATTTTATCATTTGGTTTTTAACTGTGGTTTAAGTGTGTTTCTTTTCTCAAAAAGTTTCTCGAAACAGGGGGTCAGGACATTTAAAAGGTTATAGCAGGACCTAGGGCAGAGCTACGGTAACAATACATCACAATACATGTGACTCAACCCAACAAAATGAGTCACAAGTCGCCAGAGTTACTTTTAAGTCATAGGCCCTTAAACATGAATAATACAGTGGGAAAACAGTAGGAACAGCTGTTTTTCACCCACATAATGTCCATAATTCATCAGGATGTCAAACTGATGAATTATCAAACTGAGTGATACATCAAAATGAGGAGCTAAAATGCTCTATCCAATGCAAGCAAAAACAAACAAGTAGAACAAAATGACCTGAAGACTCATTTCGTAGGATTCGGTCATAAATGTAATCCTATTGAATGTATTTTCAGGAAATTCCACAACCTTTATCTTCAACTCTAGCCATACTTTTGCGGTGCCAGATCTAGCCTTTTTGCAGTGCGGGTCACATTCTATTTACCAGTTGCACATACTCAGACGCACTCTAAAAACTGTGTTTAGCAATTAAACACAATCTTGCTAGCAACTAAACATTAGGCCTACGTGTCCAATTCCTAACATCAATGGTCAATGGCTAAACACTATACGTCAATACTCCCAAACATGTTTAGAATTTCAACGTGTTAACTAACTGATAGCAAAATGTGGGTGTAGAAAAGTGCTTAATTGCTAAACACAGTTTTTGCAGTGCGGTTTGTTTTGTTTGAGTGTTTTCGTTCCTGGCAGGAAGGAGTCTTACCTTGCCAAATGTTGCTGCACAGGCAGGTTCCAGGTTCTCCTTCCTGCAGAAGTCCAGGTAATGAGCGTATAGGATACAGCGAGGCAGACACACACCCTCACACATGCAGTAATTCTCCTCCAACCTGACATTGAAAAATGATGAACAATTGTGGATAGTTTTACAGAATGTGGGTTCCTGCCCAGCCATTGAATTGTGGTAATAATTGTGTGTAAGTTGTTAGCGGCGGAAATCCATAGAATTTGTCAGTCAGAACACGACCATACGAACCTTAAATAGAAACAGAAGTCTTGTGACAAAATAGGGAACTTTTGAAGTTTACCAATAATCTGCGATGCCGTTTCCCTTGTTTTGCAATCGTAGTTTTCAAGATGAGTGTGTGTACCACTTTGGAAACCGTTTCCGGCGTCATGCCGACGGCACGGAAACTAGGCTTTAAGTTTTCGGATCCTGTATTAAATAAAATCTCTCCGCGTCAGGAACCTGACAGGCAATGCTTTACCGGCGATGACGTCACACCCCAAAAATGGGCGGGGGCACGACCCATGGTTGTTCTGTCCAAAGCCTCGAAAAAATTACTACAACACAAAACCACATCAAAATATTTCTTTCGCAATTATTCATTGTTGTTTCACGACCGTTTGGAGTTTTGCCTAACTTTGCTTTATATGTGATCTTTAAGGGGTAATTTAATTGCTGTCATTGATCTTACCAGTGGAGCGTGAGCGATGTCTGTTTCTTCTTGTCTTTCATCATCTGGGCCACGGATCGTTTAGGCTGACTGCAAGATGTACCGTCTGGCTCGCTCTTCCTATCTCTCGGCTCTCCCTCCTCCTCGTCCTCCTCGTCTTCCTCAGATTCATCAGATGGAAACGCCTCTCCGTCATCCTCGGTCAAGATTGGAGTCAGCTCTGTCAAGACAAGGGATCAGTGTTGGAAATGAATTTAGGAATCGATTTTCTCTCATAGTGACAGCTTGTCAGTATTACATACGATTGGGGAGGTGAGTTACTCCGCCTGGGTCTATAGGTCTGAAAATTGGGATAATTTCTCTAGAACATGCTGGAGAATTATCTTCTATTCAGATCTGTTCCAAGGAAATCCTTAAGGGTGGTATGATTGAAAAGTCATAAAAGAAGACGAATTGTCATATTACTGTTAATTTAATGCACATTTAACTGCATGTGCGTCCACTGTGTCAATGGTTGTGAGGTGGGCAAATGTCTCCCCACCCACCCTCGAAAAAAATGATCAAGTACAAGGATTTTGGGATTTTGCCCCCTCTAGAAAAAAATCCTGGCGACGCCCATGTTTGCACAACAGTGTTTTAGTCGAGTCCTGGTCCATGTCCCATTGAATATCACAATAAAGTAGAAATCCGAAACTAGAAAACGGACCAGGGTTTCGAACTTTTAAGCCAAGACTACCATGGACTTCAACATGCCGTAATGGCCCTGGACGCGCATCCGGACTCGCATCGGCCGAGTCTGGACTCGGTCATGATTCCGGTCATGATTACAAGATCGTGGTAACCACACTTGTAAAACCCACCACCAAGTGTATGTTCTAATCAGGGATGTATAGTTGAATCCAGATTTGAGCTCTTTGTTTTGAACTCCTTGTGGACTCATGTGTCGGATTCGCATCCGGACTCCACCACAAGCACTGTACAGAACACATTTTAACCGCCATTGTTCATGTTTACCGGTTTTAAACACAATACGAATTCAATGTGGCTGCTTTTAAGTGAAACTTACAAACGATCTTGGCTGAAAAACAGTCACCAGCAATAGAGCGTGGAAAACAATGAGTAACTTTTAAATAGAAAATAACCAATGAAAGAGGACAATTGAAAACAAACGTGTTCATTTCTACTTTCGTTGATAACATGTACACTTGGAATATTAGAGCAAGTTTTGTCAAAACAAGGAATTAGCTGGAGAAATTGATTTTTTAAGGAATGGAGGAATGAATGTAAAACGTATTGGTCTAATTTACAGTTTGTACAATTTGAAGATAATTTATTATAATGTTGGAATAAGTTCTGTCAAAACAAGGAATGAATGGTACAAAGGAATTCACAAATTATAGTAAAACGTTTTGTTCTTTCGTTTGGATATTTTTACAATTGGAATACCATATAGTGAAGGATTGCGGTCAGCTTAAAAGTATTGGTGAAAATGAATTCTCATTCCAGAAATTAATGGAAACCAATTATTTTTCTTTTGCTGAGAGTGTTATATTTTTAAATATAGTTGGGAGACCATGCATGCAGTAATGTTCCTGTTTGGTAAGTTAGGCTGTTGTGGATACGTGTGCAGAGGGACACGAACTTCCCGTTAGAGCTGTTTTAGAAAAACATTATTTTGCAGGTAAGCAATTTCTGTCAAAGCCAGTTCCGTGAATGTTTGTTTTTGTAAATAAACTTCTCAATTCTTCCTTTGTCTTTTGAAATTGGTAGTTTAGTTCTTTAAACCTTTTTATACTTTTACAATTATTGTTGTCACACAAATGAAGCGATGACATAACTGATAGGATGCCTTCTTTTGTTTGGAGTTTATAAAAATACCACAGATAGCAGGATTAATGTAAAGCTCTTTCAATACAAAGAATTAATGTTGAAAATAATTGTGATATGATGCGATATCTTAACCGATTGTATTCACGTGAATGTTGTCTTTTTAGAGGCGGTTTCTGATTCACTTTTTTTTCTAGATTGTGTACTAGGAGTTTCCAATTCTGTGTTTGCTGTGTAGGCCTACATTTTGTATTATCTTTCATTTTTATGAGAGTGAAAAAGCTTGACTATAGTCATTCACCAAAACATCTGTTGACTTTGCTCATTTTATCGTATTACTTTCTTTCGTCGTTTAATATCACACACAACCAACAAAGCATGTACGTACACTGGAAAGCAATGTTCCAACGAATGTATTTAGACAAGGTAATAGACTTGAAGTAGGGCATTTTCAGCTTTAGTTCCTGAGGAGTTTTAATCTGCGCAGAGCACGCTATATTTAGAGCGTGTAAGTTGACCTCGAGAACGTATATACGAGAGTTTACGAGAAACCGAACTTCCGGGCACCTCGAATAGGAGCTTCAACGTGTAAAGCGAGTAGTTTTCTTGAAATAGTTTGTTTTCATGCTGTTCTTTTTACTGAAACGTTTAGCAAAATTATTTTTCATTTCAATTTACAAAATGTGAACGCTATATCAAATTAGGGAAAAGGAGAACGAAAAAGTCTAGTACGTCATACGTACGTCATTCGCCATTGTTCTGGTTCACGCGCCAGTCTTAATAGCGTAGACCATATGCAGTATATTAGGCGGTCGTCGCATATAATGTATGTACGTCGTTCACTTACGTCCGCAGCGCCAGAGGATGCAGTACATGGGGTTTTGGGGCCGGACTTTCTCTTCAAGACAATGAGCCAATCACGTTGCAACCTGACGCTCAGGTCAAACATTTGTTCCTACTTTTCTTCAATAATTTAGACAGTCATGCATGTTTTAATATATTGTAACATTAATTTTGAATTGATCATCCATATTTATTGCCGTTTCATGGTTCAGATCTTCGTAAAAACAAAGTATTATAAAAACAAAATCAACCACACGTAAAAGTCCTATAGCCGGCTGCTCGGAGGTGCCCGGAAGTTCAATCGTGACCTTTATGCACGAGACTTACAGGGTCTATTAAGTGGCCATGGACAACCCAATCAATAACGACCCGGAGATGTAAACATGGGCGATGAGAAGTACCTGCTACCAATTTGGCCATTGCTGTCTTTACTCCCATTGAAGTATCGAGAACCAGTTGTAGTTACTCTGTACACCAAACGTTTTGGGGTAAGGGGATTGAAATAAAGATGATTAATTGGACAACCCTGGTTTTCGAAAAAAATTGAAATTCCTGGAAATGTTGTGTATAACTGTAAACCTCTATATATGCCGAGTATATTTCCTGTACATTCCAAAGGAAACCTCAGATGGTAAGTCATAAAAGGCCTTAGTAGTCAAAATCTCGGGGGTGGCCCCGGGGCGACGCGGGGGTAAGAATGTGCGACGTTTCACACTAGCCATGTTCGCCCCGGTGCCACCCCCGAGATTGATCTCGCTCCGGGGCGAACTCACCCCTGCTCCAGGCCAGGGGTGAGATTTTTCAACCCGGGGCGAGACCGATCTCGGGGGTGACCCCTGGGCGAAATGGCTAGTGTGAAACGTCGCACATTCTCACCCCGGGGTGCGTGGTTTCGTACAACCTGGGTTGAGAAACAGGGCGTGGTCTCGACGTAATTTACAAAAGAGGATCAAAGGCCATGTCAAAACGCGCTATTGCTATTTTGTACAGTTTGGCCGAAAGCGCAGCGCACCGCATGCGTGGGTAATTGGTACAGTCGTACAGTTCAATCTAGTGTGAAACGTTCATGCCCAACTCCGGGGCGATCTCGCCCCGGGGTTGGCCGAGATAGGTTTGCGCGAAACAAGTGTGAAACGACGCGGGGTTGAACTCGTGGGTAAAAACGCCGGGGCGGCCCCCGGGGCGGCCCCGCGCGGGGCCGCCCCGGGTTGAGTTCGCCCCGGGGTTCGGCGCTCTAGTGTGAAAAGGCCTTAAGTTTGAAGTATAACCCTTTCCTTTCCAGGCCACAGTACCCCTGCTGCTTACCGATGTCGGGTTTTCTCGACAGGGAAACCGCAACATAGACCGTCCAAACAACATATATTTTCACCATTTTATATATTCACCAGGTTTCACAACTGTGCTTGTGGTTTTCGCCGTTCATACATGCTCTTGTATACCAACAGAAAAGAATCAGAAACAAAACAGATCTTTGTAATGGTGCTATCAAATTCATGTGCCAACATTGTAATATCACTGTGAATCCCTTGGATGTGATTTCCTATTCAAAATGGACATGAGGATTAAGAGGATGTGATTTTAACAACGAGGGTCCAAAATCACATCCTACTCTATTTAAAATCACATCTGAAGCCTGTGAACTATTATCCCACCCTGATAAAGAGTACATTGTGACTTCTGGGTTTAACAGCTTAAACCGCATTGTGATTCTGGACTATTGGATGTGATTTTGGACCCTCATTGTTAAAATCACATTCTCTTAATCATCCTGTCCATTCTGAATAGGAAATCACATCCAAGGGGTTCATATTGTATTTTGATAAAACTATATTAGAACCTCTCCTGTACAGTTGTGTGTATGGAGTGCCTTTTGTAATGTAACAAACAAGTCTTCTGTGTGTTAAAGTGGGCAAAAAGGGGAAAAAATAGCAATAGCTTTGCTATTTTAGCAGCTAAGACTTTCATTTTTGCACCATATGCAAGAGTGTTTCTAAAACTTTACCCACATTTTCCTTTTCAATCAAGTCTCGAGGGTGAGACTGGTTTTTCTTCCCAAAAACTCGCCCGTCTAAATACAATCTGTTCGCACAAACACGGTATCAATAAGGATACATTTTGGATAGACGTTTGTGTTTTCTTGGAACCATTTCAGTTAGACAAACATTGGCATCTAACTTACCCATCTGTTTTTCCCAGTTGGCTAAAACCCAACACTCTTATCACGAGCTGCTCGGACGTAAATTCGTGCGGCAAAGCAGGGCAAACAGAAATAGTGAATGGCTGAATTTTAACGGTCTCAAAGGTCTAGTCGGTAATGTACTCTGTGGGTAGTTACTGTAAGGTACTGTGCATACAATATGTGACTATTACTGCCGCATTAAGTTCTCAATTTAATACACAGAGAGGCTTTGTGGCAACAAGGAAAGATAAAAAGAAAATGCTATAGTACTGAATGGGGGAAAACATGAATAACAATGGCGCAGACTGATCAAAAATACTTCTACATGTCTTTGTCTGGGGTAAGTTTGTAAGTTGGTAAAGACAGCGTGCTGACAAAATGCAAGAGTTGTTTAAAGAACTAATTGTTAGTGTGTCCGTTTTGTGCATTTGTTGTTTTGGAAGTCGTACGACTTTTTTTCTATTTACTTGTAACAAATTGTTTACATGTATTAGCCTAATAAGTAATAATACATTCACATTTTCATTTTTTTAAATTTTGTTTTTGACATAAGGTGTCATTAGATAATAACGCAACATTTGAAATGGAAAAAAAAACGTAGTGAGATTTGACTGACAACAGTCAAAACAGTCAAACTCGTACTCTGATGAACAGCAGTACTCTCCCCACCATTCTGGTCAGGACTTTCTATTGTTCCTACACACTAACCCATCCCCATAGACTAAGCATACGTTTACTCGTGAGGACACCTTCCAGACAAAAGAAAAAACGTGAGGACAGTATTGTTCCCTTTCTTATACCCTCCTTTTTGTCCTCACCAGAACGTCAATGACAAAACAGCTATAGTCAGCTGTTGCTAAAAATATGCTTCTGTTATTTCAATAGCAAATAATCAAGACTGCTGCGAGACATTGCTAAAGTGAGTTCACAATTGAGGTCCCTGCACTTAGGACAAAATAGAACAAAATGTGTGCTATACACGAAAAGAAGAAAATGCAACTATTTAGCGCTCCGGAATTTGAGAGTTGCATTCAAGTACTAGAGAGCGGATGTTAATGTGTTAAATTACCGCATTGCAATTACAGTGCACACAAACACTTGTTTTAAGTTTGTTACTGGTCATGGCGCCAACCACATTATGGTGCTTATACAGTATCGAGCATTACAACTATAAGAAGTCGGGGACTTTTACAATGACAAATCAACTTTTCTCAGAATACTGCTTCTGTTCAATTGTCTGAAATTATCCTAGAATCCACAGGACGTTTGTGGATTCCACACTGACTAATACTGGCTTGCGTCGGTGAAAATGCTAGCAACACGTTCATAATTAACTGTTGATTTTCATGTTTGCCTTTTTAAAGATATAAGATAAAAATGTGGCTACTTTTCCGTAAAAATGAAAAGTCTTGGCTAAAAATCGATATCAGGCAATGTAGCCTCAAATTTGGCCCCAAATATGACATGCATGCAAAACCACGAGTAACCTAACAATAGAAAAGTATTTATGAAAAACGACAGCTAAATATAGACGTGTTTAGCCTTCTTGGGAAGAGCATGGCAAGGATGTGAAATGTTTTTTAGTCTTCAAGGCAGTAGTGTCGGCACATGTGCTTTCTAGTTACAATTTTGCAATTCTGTTTGGTCATAATTGCCATTAGTTGTCGGTGGGCAAAACGAGGACAATATTGGAGATTGGCACTTTTGTATGTACATGTACACTCGCCCCAAACAAGGCTAAAAAAAAAAGCCACTCAAGGTATGGAGCTAAAAACGGAAAAAGAATCAAGATGCAAGAGGTAGGAATTAATATTTCTCTTGAAGCAGGAAAGATTGTAAGATGAAGGGAAACATGCACCAGGCAAAGAATTCCATGGAGATACAGAACGAGGGAACAAGCTATTGGCATGGCGTTTCGCTCTACATCTAGGTACAGCGAGAGTGTATTCACATCTGTATGACAAAATAGCCATACAAAAGCATAATCATAATGACATTATTTTAACACATGCATGACACAGTTTACAACAATAGGACGACGACGAGCTCTTCAGTATAACAGTGTAAAGCTTAAAGAAACGGGACAATACAGTCCAAGACGCTGGAAGCAGACACAGAATAACTATTCCTGTATGATCAGAGGAAAACTATGTAATCAAGCAAAGACTGGCAACACCAACCGACTGCGATGACTAAATGTAAACCAGGACTGGTGAGTTTATGGTGATATTATGGAAAACAGGGATATAACAACAACGGAGATATCACCACTGACTATATGTCCAACACCTAAATGTGAGCAAAGAAGCAAACATTTTATTTGACGATCATGCAGTGCATACGTTGGACAGTTGCATACAACAGACAGACGAGCTAGCACACTATCGGGAAAATTGGTAATAGCCTATTTATAACGTTGAAGCGAGTCTCTCGGCTGTGCATGAGACTGTCATATTATTTTAGCCTCGGTGTCAGTAAAATATGCTGAGATGACGAGATGATAATAAGACACTAAGGATAATTCATCGATAATCAATAATCGCATTGAATTTCCGCAAACCATTATATTTACCTAGCTTAGACAGTTTGCATTCCTCCTCCGTGCGAGCGGACTTCTTGGCCGGCTCAGCGTGATTTCGGCTGATGACACTGACCGTCCGTTTGAGCGGAGCCCCCGTGTGAGAGTCCGCGGTGCAGACCGGTGAGGCAGCCCTGCCGTTCAGCTTCATTTTCCAGTACGTCACTTGTCCTTCCCTGCAAATTCTCTTGGATTCCTGTCGTTGTTGCTTGAGGTTTACGAAACAATGTAAGTGTAAGTCTAAGTCTACGTCTTTTTGAAATATTCGTAGATGTTTGAAATTACTTCTGTTTTTCTTCTTGTTTTCATTAACACTCCTTCAGTACAATCCTGGCTAACATAGAAAATTAAGCGCGAATTAGATTCTTGTGTTTATATCTTTGTTTTATTCTTCTTTCATTTCCCCAGAGATATTTCAGTTTGACGTGGAGTTTATGTCGTACCTACTCTTTGGTTTGTTGAAACTACATCCGTAATCAGACTGAGTGTGCAGTGCTCTTCGTGAGGCAATGAAAGAGTAGGAGATCTTTGTGCGTCCTGCCCGGTTAAGACTTCAACCGTGATTGGCTGCAAGTTTAATCCAGTCTAGCCTGACTTGAGGATGCTGAGGAATTTGGCCAGAGGTGTTGCCTGACACAGGAGCCCTTCTGCTGCGTGGGTTTGGTCAACTAGCCTGCACGGTGTAAAAAGTTTTGGTCTTTAATTGGCAGAGGTCAGGTACCGCTTGGAGTCGGTGGCAGTTGGTGACGTTTGAAGCGCTACCTGTCAAACCCCCAAGCGTTGATCGTTCAGTCTCGACAGAATAAACAGAAGGTATGGTAGAGCAGAGTCTTTCTACCTTAAATCAAAATATAAAAACACCTTGTCGGGTTCCATGCGTGTGATATTTCAGAAGGCAGTGATACTGATGTGTGCGTCCATGTGTATGAACCTCTCTCTCGTGATGCAGTATCGCAGAGCCTAAAGTGCAATCTCCTTTGCTTAGTAGGCGACGATTGCTCTAAACCAAACCGTGTCCGACTGTACACACTGCACTCTCGCAGCGATAGAGCCAGGATGGACTTTGGCCGGGTTTAAGAGAGGGGAACGCACACAAATGCTTCATCCATCTATAAACATCTACACTATGGAGCAAGTGCACAAAACAATAGGCGGTGGTCTAAATGGGCAATTTCACCGCACCGCCGCGACACCGACCGCTATAGTGTCTTTTTTCTGAAAGAAAGAGAGAGAGAGGGAGAGAGAACCAAGCTGTGGTAATTACCCCTTATTGCCTGGCCCCCTCTTTTTCAGTTATTAAGGAAGCTATATTATAATTAGGACCGGGAGCAGGTACGGGACCGGCACGGTCTCTTCTGTGCCGAATTCGAGCCTGACAGCCTCGATGACATAAAAACCAACAAACAAACGGGGTGAGATTGCGGGCGGATGGCCAATGGCGGGCGCTGATTACTGGCCGCGATTTCAATAAATAACCGGGCCACTCGAGAAATGGTTACTGAGTGGCAAACAGGACGGTTAAAGTTTAACGAGGAGCGCAGAAAAAAAGAGGTGATAGGGCTCACAGGAGACAAACAATCAGTATGACTGTCTTCTTTTGAATCTTTCCACAGCGGCTGAGTGAGCCAGCATATCAATTATGAAATGGTTGTTGTAGGCATTGTTCCTATGCGCAGTGCAAATGGTGAGGATTACCATCGAAGAAATACTATGGCTAGTTTGGCAAAGGCGATGAGCTCAGGAAACGTCCTGAAGGGTTTTGAAAGCATTGACAGGGAAAGATTTAGAAGTCTATCTAGTTTTCTATAGATTTCAAGGAAGTGGCAGCATCAAATTCAGGAGCAAAAAGTGTTCGGTTCTGAGAAAACTCTCCCCAAAACAATCGAAACCACACTTCGGTCACCAAATACAAAATCCTAACTGTTCTTTATGATAAAGTGTATAATCGTCTACAATTGCAGTTGAAATATGAAAGTCCAGAGAGTTTGTCACAAACCAATTTTGTATGCTTCGTGTACAAAATATAGCTATGGCTCTCAACAGAAGGTACCGGTATGGGAGCTGTTACCTGGGAATATTATAGGCCCCTTTTCACCCACGTGACCAGTTAGCGTTAACAATGCCGTCACGTGTGTGGACCGCCTTGGAACGATCTTACCCAAAATGAAAAAGTCCCCTGGGCTGACGAGTTGCGGGCATTTATCGAAATTGAATGTACTGAAGACATCAAATCCACATTTATTCCCAAAGCATGCAGTTTTTAGGTTTCTGGGTTTTGGCATGTAAACCGTTGATCACGAATGTGTATGGGACTACAGGCCCCAGATATCTGCAAGTATATAATAGACTCTAAATTCACCAAGCAAGTTCCAAAAGCTCATAAAAAGACTCGATGCCTACCGGGAATATTTTGATGCGGGATGAGTGAGGGACGTACTCGTTTATGACTTCCACATTCAGATATTCACGGCAAACGCAAATCGAGACGGTGGCCAGTTTTATCTACGAATATACCAACGATCTCTCCATCCAAGATAAAATTCATAAGCAGGACTTTTATGAACGTCGCATTTTGAATAAACCTGTTATTTATGATTCGCGTTCGAATGCGGTCCAGCTTGACATCACAGGAAAAAAGATCTATACGGTCATACACTTTAGAAAACCAAGCCGAAGTGTGATAATGTAGAAGATGATCATTCCTTTTTATTTCAGCTGGGGCTCCTGAAACCATCCGTGTATATACGGATGCTGGAAGTGAAGAAATTCTTCGAAGGTAGTAAACAACATTTGCAAACATCAAAAGAGAAAACTACTTATACTGAATTATTACGAAATACCGTACCAGACTGTAAAGTATAAAGAGCAGTCTCAGGCATCTTGTGAAATCATGGCACCTGTGGTGCTGTCGTTTTCAAGAAAAGTGGAAATTTTATATCGTTTTCCAACGATAGTTTTCGTTATTCTAAAGTAGGGTCAGAGAACCAAACTATACTAGAACAGATTTGTTTTCTCTTGTTTTTTCTTTTTCTCCCCCCCCCCCCCCAATATCTATACACACATGTATGAACAGGTCAGTGTTACAGTATTTGCTAGCACGCTATAAAATACTAACCCCCAAATCCATTTATTTATGAAAATTACAGCAAAATCAAATGGTGTATACTAACTTTAATAAAATCTTAGGTTTTTATGTTTACTCATTAGAGGAGGGGAAGGATTATTTCAGTTGCAGCGCTTTTAATAGCGTGTACGAGGGTCGAGGGTACGTACGAGGGTACGGCTGAAAAGTTCGTATGTTGACTCTGAAGGAGTAATGTCAGATTAATGAAACTTAACATGCATTTATTTCAACCCTTTTGATAACTAATTACATGCTGTTTGAATCTCCCGTAAGAGAGTTGAGAACATTCTGAGTACAGAACTTGGAATGTTAAAGGTTTCTGCTCGGTGGGTGCCGCGTCTTCTGACCCCTGATCAAAAGCACACCAGGCTGGTCATGTCAAGGGATAACTTGGAGCGTTTTGAAGAAGATCCAGCTATAATTTCATCGAACGTTTCCTAACACAGGAATAGTGCTGGGTCCATCACTTTGAGCAAAGAGGCAATCCATGCAGTGGAAACACACGTCCTCACCCCCTACAAAGAAGGCCAATGTCGTTTTAATGCCAAATTTTGTCAATTTTATACGAAGTCGTCTACGAACCACCAAATGCGCCTCACACTGGCCACAATAACGATAACGAAAACGAAAACGATGCGAATAAACGCCCGAATTACACGCCCGACAATTCCACCAATCAATGCCGTTTATTCTCACTGTTTTCGTTATCGTTTTCGTTATCATGGCCAGTGTGACCGGCTCTTTACCTGGAAACAAGCAATGCATTTAGTTATACAAAGGGTTGAAATGAATGCGTGCCAAGTTTCATTGATCTGGCATTACTCCTTCAGAGTCAACCTACGGAACTTTTCAGCCGACCCTCGTACGTCCAAACAGAACGCGCATCAAGCCCAACAGATGATGGGCTCTCCTTCTTTACCGATTCTTAACTTACAGCATACCCTCCTCCCTCATCGCCGCATACGGGCATATTGGAGGAGTCTTAGTTGTCCAAGATAGTTGGTTGCGAACACATCTTTGTTTAAAGGAGCATAGAAAACTTGGAATATAATTATGCTTGACGTTAAATATGCCTGGTTGCCGCCGCACGCCACCGCAGGCCAAAGGATGTTTTTAGTCAGTGATTAGTCTGGGCCCGTAAGATCACGGAGGTGTTCATTTATGCCCATGTATTATGCTTTGGACACATTCCGCTAGCGTGTATTCTATGGAAGCGAAAGCGTAGACCGAAACTCCCGTGAATTATACTCCTGATTCTTGCCAATGTGGATTATTGCTTGAAAGAAAATGTTTGTTGGTGACATGAAAAGGAGGAAGCATTTTGATTGTGAGGGGTATAAAGTTGGTGACAGGGGTGGGAATTTTGTTTGCTATAGAGAAGGACTGACGTTTGTGCAAAACTTATCGAAGGAATCGGCAATATCTTCTGGGTTGGAAGTAATATGTATTCACTAACCTGGGAAGAAACAAAAGCGCAACATAAACAATTCAACTGTTCTATTGTGTCAAATGCTATTCACTGTAAACACTTATTTTGTTCCATTGACAGAGAGGATGACTGTGATCAATGTAGGCCTAATTTACATTTATTGGAGTTTGAGTTTGTGCACGCGGTGCTAAAATGTATTTTGTTTACCAAATTCCATTGACTTGCTTGTGGACAAACTGGTTTTTGATCATTTTTTACAAATATCGACATTTCTTTATTTGAGCTTTATTTTCAACACAAAGACATTGTAGTTGACAAAAATAATTTGACCACTGCGAGTCTGTTTTCATATTACACGCCGAAAAGCAATATATTGACAACGTAGTCACATCAGCAGTAAATTGGTTTTCAGTTTTGTTTGTATTTGCTATTTTACCGTACGTATTCCTCGCGAAAACGTTTACATGAATCTCCAACTCTCATTGCGCCACACCACCCGCTCGCATCCCCTCCCAAGAGCTATAAGTATACCCATTATACAAATATTGATATCAAACAGCAAGCCATTTTTTAGATACTAAGAAAACATCCCCAGCATGGCTAGGAAAACATAATTTGTTTTAACCTCTTTTTAATGTTAGAAATCAAAAATCAGGATTTAGTTTCCTGCTATATACACTGACACACCAGCACAACTGGTCAGGCGTGCGCTTCATCCCAATTTCTGGCCCAGAGTTGTAGTCGAGTCCCTACAAGTCCTTTCGCAAGTCCTTTCGCAAGTCCTTTCGCAAGTCCTTTCGCAAGTCCTTTCGCAAGTCCTTTCGCAAGTGCTTTCGCAAGTCCTTTCGCAAGTCCTTTCGCAAGTCCTTTCGCAAGTCCTTTCGCAAGTCCTTTCGCAAGTCCTTTCGCAAGTCCTTTCGCAGGTCCTTTCACAGGTCCTTTCACAGGTCCTTTCACAGGTCCTTTCACAGGTCCTTTCGCAAGTCCAGTCAGACGTCCTTTTATAAAGCCGGTCACAACTTGCAAGTTACTGGATGAACAATGACAAGGGCATTCCTTTGTCATTGTTCATCCAGTTACTGAAGTTGTGACCGGCTTTATGAAAGGACGTCTGACTGGACTTGCGAAAGGACTTGTGAATGCCTTTGTCAAAGCTCACTTGAATACATTGTGATTGGAATTAGGACTGGAAGACTTGTGATGGAATCTGCTGCATCCCTGTCGGATACTATTTTTCCGACGATGGCACCATTTCAGGCAGGAATATTGCTCAGGAGGATTGGTCCTGATACCATATTTATTAACAGCAACTTTTTGAAACAGATTGAAAACTGCTCTTTCTATTTTGGATATTTACCAAAGTTATATCTTCCTTTAATATTACAAAATATTAATGAATGTAGTATTCAGCATAACAACATGTACATGCCAAAGAGGGTGGCACTCGAAACTGAGCCCATCCCCAGTTGTATTTTAAGGGTGAATTCAGTATAAACAAACATAAAAAGCAGCGGAAATCCTTGCGTGATATGAAAATACTTTGGAATTCCACCAAATAGAACAAAAAATGCAAATGCCACACCCATCCTCTTCAACTGCTAATAAACTCACACACTTCAAAAGCATTGTTATCATCCATACGCACAAAACATTCCCAGAGCCTGGTTTGAAAGCCTATAGGTATAGCGTCACATTCTTCACTTTATGAAAAAATTCATAAAAAAAATAGTGCTAATATTCACATCAGCATATAACTTTTGTTTCCCATTATGAATATAATACAAGCTGTATTTACTTTAGAGCAAGCTATATTCATAAATATAACAAATAGTTGTTAAATATATGTTTTATTTATACATGGCTATAATAGTTCTCATAATACAACACCTGGATAAATCCTTGCCATCTGATTGGTGGATCGTTGATCACGTGCATTGAATTATTCGTCCCAACGCACGGTGATTATAACTTCCATTGCACGCGCTGACCAATCAGATGACGAGGATTGAATCAGGTGTTGTATAAAACAAATAATGAAAGTTTCACGTTCGTGCGACGGAAAGAATAATAATTTCATTCTTTGACAGATAGAATTTTCCATTCCACTCGGATTCACCTCGATCGTGGAATGGAACGTTGCACGGTCAATTCATGAAATTATTCTTACCATCGCACTATCATACAAAGATGATCTGATCAGGCCATAGAAATTGGCATATTGTTTTAGTTACATTTCAGACCAAGAAATATCAATATGAACAAGCAATTGATCCATAAGTGCGGTGGGACAAAACAAATTCCACACGAGCGCGCATGGCCTGTCTTTGGTTGCGTCTGCCCCTCATCAGGAGCGCCCTCTATGATGCTGGCTATCTTGATCACGGAAAGGATGACGTCATTGGCAACAGGTGGCGCCCTGTTGTTGATCAAAGTTTCCAAGTCGCTGAGCTGGTTCAAGCAGTCCCAGTTCTGTGTAAAAAGAGGAGGGATGTACAAATCGCTCTTCTGGTTGGTCTATTGACAAGCGCCCTCTGTAGTTGCGGAAATCACCAAGGCAAGGCCTGTGTGACCTTACATGTCTCTCCAATGTGCAGAAACTGTACCCTTAACACCTAAATTTTAACTCGTTTTTATTAAACACTGTTAATTGGAAAATGACACCATGTGTCCATGTAAGTCTTGGAGGGAAGATTTGGGTAATAAATAATAAAGGCAGTTTTCAGCAAAGATTCGTATCTTTTTAACTGAAAAGTAGGCCAAGTTGTGTTGTGCTTGTCTAAAAGAATCCTGTAATTTTCAGAAATGAATGGCTTTGGGCTATCACTTTATAGACTACCGAAGTATGACGTCAATGCAATGTTTGGAACAAGAATACATTTGTTTCTTTTGTGTCAATGTGTTTGCATGACGGCTGTTAACAAAGGAACAGTCGAAATCTCCGTTTGTTTGGAGCCAGTTGTCGCGCCAACTGACGTCAGACTTCAGTACTCTATAGCACTGGATACAGTGCTAGACCATGAGGAGAAGGCACTGGGTTTGAGACCCCAACGTTACAACAAAAATATGTCTTTTCTAATTTCCAGCTTTGGAGGATTTCCTTTTTAAAGGGAAATAAAGTCCGGAATTTTATTACGTTCGAATTCATTTTTTCCCCCTAATTCGTGGCTCCGGAGGATTTTTTTAAAAAGGGAAGTCAAGTCCGAAATCTCATAGCGTTAACCCCATTCGGATGTCGTTTGGGGAAAAAAAGACACGTGACCTTTCAGAAATGGGGAATTAAACAGAGGTGTCCTAATTGGGGGAAAGTCGTTAGATGCCATGCCATTGCATGTACTTTTTTATTGCAGAGATGATAGCCTAATGTAAATGATTACCCAGAACAGGAGGGGGTTGGGGCCATACCCCTCCCCAAAAAAACCTGAAAACGAAACTAACAAAGTAAACACTTTATTGTAATAATAATCGACAACCCAGGAGAAAATTCCAGTTGAATCCCATTGTGTCCCATTGAAAACTTTAATGGGACCCAACTGGTGCTTATGGGTGTCAATGGGACTGAACGGGATCCCTTTATTTCAATGGGAAATTCATTATATCCTGAAGAGATGTATTAACTGGACCTAATGGGACCTTATGGGATTCAATGGGTCACACCCTTCTTCAACTGGAGTATATGGGATCCCGTAAGAATTCAACGGGATGACTAGGTTTTCAACGGGGAAGTGTTTTTCAAGGAATGTATCAACTAGATTGAGGGATGAAAATGGGTTCCATTAATTTCAATGGGAAATCGATGTGATTCATTGGATTTTTGTTCAACAGCATGTGGGATTCCATGAGAATTCAACTTTATGCAGGACTTTAAAGTTTGAATTGTTTAAATGTAACATTTTCAAGAAATGTATTAACTGAACTTAATTGGATGAGTCAATGGGTTTATTAATTTTAATTAATGTTAACCTTAAGGGATGTATAGTAATTGGATTTTATGTGATTTGATGGCTCAATTGTTGAGCAGCAGCATATGGGATCCGATACGAATTCATTAATTTTCTATTTCACTTGTCGCACTGTTTTCCTAATTAACCGTTCGATCAGTCTTCACACTACAATTCCAGCCTTGAAACAAGTCTAAGTTATCCAAATAATATATAAAAGTCGATAAAAAATGTTTAAAAATTGATTAAATTTTTTTTCTCCAAAGTTACAACAAATGTATTGTATATAAATTCTACCAGTGTTAATGTGCAAGAAGTGAAATTGCCCGCACACAATGAAAACAACAATGAAACTGCTGATTACCCGTTAGTTTTTACAAGACAATTCCCGACTTGAAACAAGTCTAAGTCATCATGAAAGTGATTGCATTGATGTACACATGTAGTCCAAGCCAGCTGCATACACGTACATGTACGTACGTACGTGCATATTGCGTCACATTGGAGCAGAATATTTTTGTACAAGTGCTATATATTGTTTTTATTTTGTGCTCTTTCCTTGCACAGTGGTGTATTTCACTTGAAGAGGAGCACGATCGAAGGAACTAAAGCTGATTATCTACAAGGGGATGCCGTGCTTGGAACTGACAACCTACCAAGCTTCATTGATGGGCAGATCAACAAGAGTACTTCATAATCTTTCAAAAAGGAGTTGAATTTCATTGTTTGTTAAAATATGAATTAAAAATCTATAATAGTGCATGGCCTACGACAATGGAAAATTAAGAAATTATCGCGATTTAACTTATTTTCACAGTTGGCTGCACGTGCTTTGTGATTTACATGTACAATGTATATGGTAAAAATTTCCACAGAAAAGTTACACCAGATAATTTTCACATAAAAGTTCAACAGAAACAATACCATAGGAATGCATACAGTGCATCTTCTTTTAAATGATAGGGCACATGTCTCGCAAAGTTGAGATCAAATTTGAAACTGGTGTGGAGCAGGCCATTTTAAAATGTGTTTAATTTCTTCACAATCACAGTTCTGGAAACAACATTTAGTAGTTTTCGAGAGTATTTTAATCTTGTTTGTCTCTGTCTCCTTTTACATGTCCTGTAATGAATCACTGAGTTTGTTGTTTGCATAAGTTGTGATTGGATATCATCAAACTTATCCTTGATGCAACCCACAGATCTAGTTCAAATAAATGGACTTAATGGCATCACGTCGTGAATCCAATGGGATCCCCTTCAGTAGGAGCCACTGGGATCCAATGGGATCCCATTCATTGCATGTAAGCAATTGGATCCAATGGGATCATATTGGATCAAATGGGATCCTATTCAATGGGATACAATGGGATCCCATTGAATGTGAGGAATGGAATCCCATTAAATGTGAGCAATGGGATCCCATTGAATGTGAGCAGTGGGATCCTATACTCCAATGGGATTCCATTGAATGGGACCCAATGGGATCCCATTCAATGGGATCCCATTCAATGGGATCCCATTCAATGGGATCCCATTCAATGGGATCCCATTCAATGGGATCCCATTCAATGGGATCCCATTCAATGGGATCCCATTCAATGGGATCCCATTCAATGGGATCCCATTCAATGGGATCCCATTCAATGGGATCCAACGGGATCCCATTGCAACGGGATCCATTGCCGATGTCCCAAATTCCATGTTGGGTCCCATTGCAATGGGATCCCATTGGGTCCCATTTAATGGGACCTAATGGGAATTTTCTCCTGGGAATGCCAGAAGAATTTGCGTTAATCCGCCATTAGACCCAATAGGTTTTTGGGGCACTAAGAAAGCAACAGTAAACTCACCCTTTTTCCACTAATCAAATAGAAATATTTTACTTTAATACACCACCAAAATCAATAAAAAACAGCAAATTCTTGGAAAAACCAACCCTCCTTGATAACAACTGTCTAACCTGTTATTTTGAGATGTATGTCAGCAAAATCTGTAAAAAAAGAAATTAGGAAGAAATCAACATGTATGTGAACACTTTGAGTGACTATGCATGGTGCCAAGAACTTCCAACATAGAAAATACAAACTTTCTTACCCTATATTGCACTAAAATTTCCAAACTAAATTTTTAAAATTGAAGGTTGTGCCAATTGTTTAGACAATTATGAACACAAATGGATGGTTATTTTCCAAAATGTACTGTTCCTTACCGATTTTAGTGGGGGTAGTAAAGTAAAATCTTTCCATCAAATGATTTTCCACACTGGAAAATTTGTATCTGTAGGTTATTTTTTCACTGAGTGTGTGCTTTTCCCCGCCAAAAAGTAGCTCTGGATACGCCGGTAACTTTACCTTTTCATGCTCTGAATGATGAGCAGTAAGTATGATAGTCCCGTCAGGATAGGAACCATTGGCAGGTAGACCAGTCTTGATCTCCAGCTTACATGGATTCTATGGGAGGAAAAATGCGAAAAACATAGATGAATATTTTGAGAAAAAAATACGTCTTGTAATGAGCAAACACTACCAAACCAGTTTAACACAATGGGCAATAGAACTTAAAATTCCTGTGCTGTCTTGGCAGAACTCGATAGAACAAAGATAGGATTTAACTGGCTATTTACTTCCGTGGGCAGGACAGCACAAAAGAAACGCACACGTGTATGTATTTCACTACAACTTGCATTAGCACCTTACAAGAAAAAAATGATGAACTCAATATAAATCTTACACGGATGTTAACACCAGCTAGTACGTGCTGCAGTTTTTCTAGGAGGGTTTGGGCATCCATTGTAACGTGTAGACGACGATGTATGAGGTCATACTCCATAGCACTGTAGCCAATCATCATAGCAGGGTGATCAACTGCAAGGAAACATACAAGAGTCAGCTTTATAAAATTAATTTGTCGTGTGTAAACTTAAAAACAAAATAATCTCGGATTTACACATACCCCTTAGCTAAAATATATTTTGTTGGGCCATTCTGTCTTTCATAGACGGCCCTGAAATTTCTCTGCTCTGTACACGTTAAGGCCGTTTATACCGTACTTCCCGGGAATTTGAAACCGAAGCGAATTTTGTTATGGTAACGGTGAATGTTACAATGAGAAACCATTGTGAAAGTCATGGAATTTACTTCGCTTTCGCATAATGTTTACCCCGGCATTTACAGGCCTAATTTTTATTCAATTTAAAAATATGAGTTGTATGTATCGTTAGCCTTGCAGGAATGTTATTGTATTATGTTGTCTTTCCTTTTTTAACACAGTACGAGATCGGATTGGAAGCATGGTGCAGAACTTAATACGTATAATTTTGACTGCAGGTAGTCATTCGAAGGAAGTTCAACATCCACTTTGAGGGAGGGCGCTTTATACGTCTACCATGCAGAGCCATAGACAGAGTTGCGACATGAGGGATCCCATTCGTTGGACCAAACATGGCGGATTATGCATCAGTGCACATGGACAATTGGTAATCATTAGCCGCACGCTCCACTGTATACACATAATGAGCGGCCATCTTTGGGCAAAAGTCAGAAGTTGTCGCAACTCTATCTACGGCTCTGTTGCCAGGCTTTACACATGCATGTACTGGTCTTGGTTTGTTCATTTTCTTTTTCTCTGGAG